>CM065361.1:8626438-9261438 GCA_033032245.1 Poecilia picta
CTATTTCTTTAAAAAGTAATGTCAATCCTGACTAAAGGAGATCAGATGTGCCATACTTCAATGACATCTTTGAAGGCTGGCTAACAGAAATAGGCCTCAGTGTGACATCATGGTCACATTCAAGGACCGCAAGAATGGATCGCTAATTAAAAGTTCACAAACAAACTTCAAATAAAAAAATTTAAAAAATCTCTCCCTGTACATTTTATGAAGCGCCAATAAGTAAAACAATTCTCTTTTTGACATGGATGATGATTTTTTTTCCCTTCACTCTATAAATGCACCAAAATTAATGTCAGTCATGCTCCTTTAAAAAAACTAAATTATTGAAGTCTTTAAATTAAAACATTCTGAATGTTATTAAATGGGCAGCGTTTTGCATTTTCCAGACACATAGTGCCTATTTTAGAGCAAAATCAAACAACTGCGTCACATTTGGTTGCTATAAAAATGCAGTACATGTCAAACACAACTTAAACAAAATTCAACTTGGCAATTTGACGCCTTGAAATTGGTCCCTGTCTCTTTAAGAAGCTCCTGTTCTTTCCGACACTCTGCCTTCAGCTCAACAAAGCCTTTCCATTTTACAAACATCCTGAGGAACGCTGGAGTGAGAAAAATAGTTTGCAGCTCAATCAGCTGTTTGCTGCTGCTAGCCTGGAGGAACTGAGTGAGGAATGATTGCCACGGGAAATTTCTCAACACACATGAAAGAAAGAGAGCAACACTCTGGGTCTGTTTTTGATGTAACTTTACTGCATGGTGTAAAGCTCAAAAAAGTCAATTTCACGTAACACTACCCCTTTAAATAACAGCATTTAACGGATGTTACTTAATTTTGTTCCCAAAATGATTACTCTTTCTTGTTCAAGAATATCTAGACTCTTGGTTAAAAAATGTTCACATATATTTCCTCCATACGAACGCACAGGAATGTGTTTATATCATCAGACTATTTTTCTTTCTTTTTTCTTCTTCTGTTCAAAATGCTGGTAAAAAAAAAAGCCACATAAATATAGTTTCTTATCCGAACAGCGTTTCCATTGTCCTTATGTCAAGATGACATACCGTCTCACCTGTCCAATTTCAGCTTGACCCATCAGATATCATTACTAGTGGCCCGACAACCGTGAAAGTGTCAAAGAGTAAATGATGTCGCAGGATGGGTGTTGCTGAAGCTATACATCACAGGATCTCGACCACCTCGCCCTGCGGTAAAACTACATCGTTACGCATTACAATGAAGCAGCAGAAATGCAGGAAACCAAGAGGAGCTTGCTGGTAAAAGCAAAAAAAAAATCCAGACGAGAGAACGTCTGAAGTACTTTTTTTTTAATCGATAAAATAGAAAACGAACACACTAATTGATTTTTACATTTAAATGTTTTCATACATCAGGTTTTGTTTTTTCTTTTAGATGGATTGCTCAGTGAAGGGGTTTTATGTAAATTATGCATCCACATCTTATTAGGAGCTGTTTATGATTTTAAATGTCACCAGTCCGCCAGTACACGCTCTTATTCTGCTGCGCCAGCATCCCATTAAACCGGCCGAGCCGCTGGAAATGATCTCCTCTTTCTGCTGATGAACTAATTGAACTCGTACACAGTAATAACACCATTAAAACGTAATATCCCCGGGGTCATTGCTTCAGATTTCGTACAGTTGCGTGTTCCTGGACAAAAGGAGGAAAACAAACTGGTGCTTTGGCAGCGGCGTTAACGCTCATGAT
This sequence comes from Poecilia picta, assembly GCA_033032245.1. Taxonomy (NCBI): domain Eukaryota; kingdom Metazoa; phylum Chordata; class Actinopteri; order Cyprinodontiformes; family Poeciliidae; genus Poecilia; species Poecilia picta. The sequence goes on from CM065361.1 coordinate 8,628,171, forward strand.
TAATGATTAATCCTCTTGACCAAAGAGAAAAACTCTCAGAAGTGCAAGTGATAGTGACAGTGAAAGGAGGGCTGTTTTATTCCTGTGTTTACTTGTAATTGTGCTCAAAGGGCACACTAAATAATTAAATTAGGTTCAAAGAAGAAAAAAAAACAACAACCTTGCCCCCCAAGTTGTAATGGCTCACTCCACAAGCTCCATCCAAAGCAACACTCAGGTATTTATTGTTACCGTTTATTCAGAGCGGATAGAGAGCGGTTCAATTATTGGGAAGCATCATGCAAAGATAACATCAACAGAGATTGGTGAAATAACAAAATTGACTGGGTTGAGAACTGCATTTAAAACTGTTAGTGGGGAATATCTTCCTTGACAAAATGTGGCTGAGTCGTTGTGTGAAAGATCGAGATTGTCGATCAAAACATGAAAAAGGAGCAGAATTAGGCTCAATGATCAATAAACGAGCTCTTTCGATGTTATCTTTGTGTAACGCTTCCCAATAATTTAACCGTTCTGAATAAACGGTAACAATAAATGTCACAATACTTTGTCTACTCTGTATGTTGATACAGTGTTAATAACTGAGAGCTGCTTTGGACAGAGCTTGCAGACTCAGCCTGGGGGGCAAGTTTTTTTTTTTTCTTTGAACCTAATTTAATTATTTAGTGTGCATTTCCACAAGCACAATGAAAAGAAGAAATACGGGTTTAGGACTGAACATATAAGTAACCTCAAGCAAACTAACGACCCGTTAAGCTAATCAGGGAAAAATACTTCAATTGACTGTAATCCTTGACCTGCTCCGTCCTGTAAAGTTTCTGCTGCAGGTTTTCATTATTTTACCCAAGTATTCAGCTTGATCACAATCTGTCTTTGAACTTGGGTTCTCTTCACACCTCAAACACGACAGGCCTAGTCTTCTTTAAATGCACAAAGTAGTGATGAGATTCAGCCAGGCAGATCACATTCTGTCCAGTTGTCTCAAATACAGCTTAGAGCTTTTCTCATCACATCCACCACATCTGATTTTCTTATTACACCAATAAAACACTTTTGAATTTGTGTTGAACTGAATGTGAAGGTGCTGCTGGCAAATCATCATCATAAACGAAACTCATCGTACGTAGAGCTAATCCCAGTGGAGATCTTCACCCTCAGACTGCAGCTTCTATAATGCAGAGAAGGAAAGTGATGAAGAGCCTGTTGGTTGTCTTCAGACGGCCTCATGGAACCAGCTTCCAGATATTATTATTAGACATCTACAAAAACTAAACGCATTACGGAGTGCTTGGGAGTCTTCCACAATACCCAGAGCTCCTTTCTTAACTCCTCTGCGTTCATTGGCTGGATTGTATCCTTACATTTTCTTCTTGCATCCCAGGCCATCTGTGCTGTGGATGTGTGCCTCTTCTCTCCTGTTCTCACACTCCCGGCAGACGCGGCAGATGGTTGACCTTCAAAAGTCTGGTTGTGCTGGAGGTCTCCTCCTGTTAAAGGGGACTTCTCCTCTCCCCTGCCACCAGCGGCCCTGCACCGGGCAGACGGACAGAAGAGTTCATTGGTGTTGTTAGCATAAACCATCTGCGATTGCGCGCTGTCGATGTATGGAACAAGAACGCCCGGTTTTCTTTAACGGGGTGGCTCTGTATTGAGCTCTACCTGAGCTGTATATCATGTTATGATGTTGTTCCTTCATCAAAAGCATTCCTGGAGTGTTGCCTTGATTCTCCCTGTGCAGGACACTTGGTGGGACTGAGCACTGCCTTCGGCGACGCAGCTTCTCCTCATAGCTGCAGTTTCCAAGCTCCCGGCTCACAGCGACTCCCCCACTCTGCTCCTTCAGACTAGCAAACACCTGGTGTAACTGCGCTTCTGCTGAACACATTATACGAGCTACTTCTCAGTGGTAAAAGCGCAGTTGAAGGGTTAATAGAGGAGCTATGTCGTGAAGATTTCCTGAAGGCAGAGTTTCAGAAAGAGCTGGAGTTTTAAAGAGACATCAGTTCATCAGTTGTCAGGAGTTGGAATCCTGCAGAAACTCCATCAACTGAGGGGCATTTTGTTGTTTTATACAGTTGTTATCATCACTCTACCTACACCGGATCATCTCTGACAGAAGTACGTCTTTGTGCTTTTGTCCATCAGGTGAAAATATAACTAGTTGGCTGGTTTCCATGGTTTAACCACTTAAATCATATGACTGCAGAGATATAGAATTTTATTCTGCAACTAAATATGGGAATGAATTAAAGTTGTATGGATTTGTTTGATTGGTGACTTAATTTGATTCACTGCAGCGCAGGAAAATTACATTTATTGTAAAGCTATATACATTAAGTATACATCTTTAGCTAACCTGCAGCAAATTGAGTTTGTGATATTGTTTGTTTTTTGTTTTTCAAAGTAGTTTAACTTTTACAGCCAAGTTTGCAATTGTCTATATAGACACAAAGCATTAGCTGTAATCAAATAGTAAAATCTATGTCGAAGCCTGCTGCCCACATACTGGTAAATATCAGGGTTTTAGATTCAGAAAGTTAAACCACGGGGAGTAATTGTTGGTCCCAGTTAACAGAGTTACACTCGATTTGTTTAAAACAGCATTTTGCTACTTCATTTAATTTTGCCTAACCGAGTTTGTATGCAAAGACCACTAAATTACAGATTTTAAAGTGGAGGGAGGACAAAAAAAAGAGTTAGAAATAGACCCATTCTAATCAAATGCAATTTCGGTGCAATTTATTTAGAGGCTCTTATCAGTTAAATTATACAATTTTTATGTTTAGGGAATCCAGGTGCAGTCACTGAGGGGGGTGGAAGTGAATCTGTTTCCTAATTCATTTATGTAAGCTTGGCCTCTCTCCAGTTGCAGCAGATGATTTCATTTGTCTGAGCAGAGTGCTTGATATAATAGGATTACAATCTGGCTGTTGGAAAATCGTCTGTGGACCTCTGTGTCTGAAGGCCTGAGCAGGTCTATTAGCCCATGATGGCATCCTTCTGCTTTTTTCTTCCTCGGCTTCATCTGACAATAAAGCAAATCAATTGTATTGTTCAAGTTTAGTATTTACTTTCATGGTGAGGGTTGCATGATTTAAGGGAACATTTTTGGACTTTCGCAGGAGAAAAATATTTTTTTTTGGCTCTAGGCAGATAAATCCTCTTAAATCTCTTGTGTTTTCTCAAACTACACTCTCATACTGCTTATCTACCTTGAGCTTATTGTCTTCCTATGCAGTTGTTGTACATAAGCCAGATGAACACGTGTTTTGTAGCACTGAATTCACAACTTTGAGAAGAGCACATTAGGTCAAAAGGGGAAAAACTTAGGACATCTGATGAAAACCTTTTGATAATTTTAATAATAACTGCAAGTTGAAGTAATATGCACAAACTAGTGCAAACGAAAATATAAAAAAACCCGCACCATCACTTACATTTTTGTCTGAAACAGAGAGAATGAGGACTAAATTATAACAACAGCAGATTTATTTCTGTTCAAAATGGCTAAAATCCCACATACTGTAGCTGTATTATATCAGCTTTGCATGTTTAGAAGATCAATACTCATAAATCATTTATGAGTATGCCTTGATGTTTATTTCTAAACCTCAAGCACTTAGTTTGGTTGAAATTCAACCCACGGAGGATTTAACTCATCATTTTCTCACCGAGTTTTGATAACAAGTTTCTCCGTTACGGGAGTTATCATGTAACTTTGTTTTTAAATTGATCATTATATGAACGGAAATAATTGTTATATTGTCCTGAAATAAAATGGTAGTTGGTTTTAAAATTGTATTTTAATTACTTGCAGAAACCCTTATGTGAGACACGAACGTCTGCACCCATCATCCCAGTGAACCTGAACTATGAGAAACTTGAGAACGCCAAAAAGTGAAGCAAAACTTCAAAGAGTTTACATCCACAAAATATGCATGTTTTCTTTCGTTTAATACAAATTTTTTGATTCACTAAAATTAATGCCATTAAGGGAGGCTGCAAGCCAGAAGCTCTAACTTTCTCCTCATCAAAGGTTTATGGGTAATTGGTGTGTGTGTGTGTGTGTGTTTCTTCTTCATCTTGTGTCAGATGAGTCCATGTGTTGAGTCTATATGTGATAATGATGATGATGTATGTCTGATGTGCATAAAGAGTGTGCTTAATTAGTCTGGTTTGGGACTTTCTACATGCCTTGATGTTTATTTCTAATCGGTGTCATTTATACGTAGTTGATTCATTCTTTTCATGGCAATTTATTTGAAAATTCATTATTCAGTTTACAGAACGTTGAGTTTATGGATAATGAAATATGCAAACAAGCTGTCATTTTCTGCCGGGTAAACTGCACTTTTTTTTTTTTGCTTTAAACAAATGCCTGCTGCTCCTGGACTAACAAATATCGTTAATGATTCCTGATGAGGTATCAATAAAACATTTGAAATATATTTTAGAATTTTTAAAATATTTAACAGAAAATACCTCTTTCTTTATTAGCATTCAGCGACAGCTTAATCATTTTAAACCATGCAGGATGATCTGTGAAACCAATCTTTAATCACTTAATTAACATTTGAATAAGAACTTATACCCAAATAAAACTAATATTTATATAGAACTGACAACAATATGTTTTTTTCATCTGGGACTTGTTCTTTCTTTAACCAGTTTTTGGGATTGAAATCAGCCGTGTGTTTAGTGAATGATTTAATGACTATATTTAAAGGGGTGGTATTCTTTTCCAGGCACACAGTGTCATTTTAAAACACAGTCAAACTGTATTACCTTCATTTGTTCTAAAAATGCTGCACATATCAAACATAACTTGAAAGAAATTTGACTTTGAAATTTGACACCTTGAAATTTGGCCTCTGTCTCTTTAAGCTCCTCCTCTTTCCGACAGCAAGATATCACAACAATGCTCCTCCACTAAGCTGGTTACAACCGTTCTTGAAAGCGTTGGGCTCAGAAGTACTATGTACTTTGAGCTCAGCAGTTCCACCAGGTGTTTTGTTAAGTGCTGCTGCCGCTAGTCTGGAGGAGCCGCACAGGGAAGGGAGGGGCGCTCTGAGAGGCTGGAGGCTACAAAACTCTGCACACAGTTACTCTGATGCACATTTCTCTCGGTACAATTTAAAAATGCCATTTGTTAAAGTAACTCTGTGCTCCAAAAAGCTTTCTGATAGTAGTTCTATTTTAATACATTAGCCACTGATAAATATGGATCCTTGTTGTTCTGCTTCGTCTCCTAATTTATGCCTTTTATTCATGAAAGCTCCTAGATTCCTTCAGTCTTTTTAAAGAAACACAGGGAGAGATATGCAGATCCCTTTAAGGAATCCCTTTTCTGAACTGTTTAGTAGTTCTTTTGTTGACATTATTCTTTTTTTCTTCTAATGCTAAAAGGCCTCTCTTTCATTTTACTTCTTTGCAGTAAGAAAAAAAATTACAAAAATAAATGTTGTTTGAAGCCTAATTAATAAACACTTTCATTAGTTCAGTAAGTTGAGATTGGACTGTTACTTAAACATCTTAAACTAAAACATGTGGGACTCTTTAGCTTAAATGTTTTCACAGTACAAACCAGAAAATGTCCTTCCAGCTTCACCAAGCTGTCTGAAAACAGACCATGATTATTTCTGGTCTCTTACAAACTTCCTGATGCATTTTAATTAGGTTTTCATCCTGACTTCCTTGTCAGCAACAGGGTGAAGATGCACCAGCATGCCCGGTTTTCACCACATCATCACCATCTGGCTTCCAGCCTGTTTAAATCCACCGTCACCAGCGAAGTGAACTCAGCAGAGGGAATGTAATGAAGCTCAAACTCGTGTCTCTGAGGCGTATTCAGACGAAGGCTTCCCTCGAGACATGCAGCTGCTTCAGGGATGCCCTTAAGGTGGGATTTAGTAAAAAAATAAATAAATAAAGATTTTCTCTTTTTACACCAGGGAGCCATCTACAGTACAGAGGGAGCCACGAGTTCTGCTGTGACAATGACTGACACTCTTTTATTATTAAATATTTGACTGGATTTTCTTACATACAGTATTTCACTCAGCTGTCTTAATGTCCATATGAGGAAAGTACAACATGTGCATTTAAACAGCTTTCTTTCTCTGGCAGTTTTCTTACTTTCTTCTTTGCTGTGTTTTTATTCATTAAGGGTGCCTGGACTAAACACAGGGCCTGTTTAGTCCGCTTTAATCGAACTGTGGTTGGTTGGCCTAGAAAGTCCGTGTGAATGCACAATCGAACTCTGAGCTCTGTTTCTTTCATGCCCGGTAGACTCGGTGCAATTAGGGACCAAAGTAGCAACATTTGCCATACTTTCAACTCGTGCGGTTCACATCAAACGAACCAAACCCTTTGGAAAACCTGCTCAACCCTCACCTGTGGTGGCGCTGCACAGAGAGCCACAGAAGGAAGCAACATGAAAACCTCTGAGGAAGAAACAAGTGCAACTCCCCTCCTCAAAAGGTACATGAATAATTTGCTTATTCAAAGGGAAGTGATTCTGCCATGTGCAGCTCAAATATTGAACTGTTTCAGATAGAAAATGTGTTGTCTTGCTCTGCCAGTAAATAAAAAAATTATTCATGTATGTCATTGTTCTCTCAATTTTTAGCTCTTAAATGAACAAAAATAATCTTTTCTCACATAATGCAAAATCACAAAATATCTACAAAATGAAATTTGTTTAATTTTGTTTTGGCTTTTCTGGGGGGATTTAATATTGATGTCGTCCTTATTCATTCAAAGTTGATTGTGAATGTTATGTAAATGAACCAAATGTGACCCAGTTGTTGTTTTGTTTGTTCAAAACACGTGAACAATTTGTAAATTGTCCACAGACATCCAGATGACACTTAAACTTGGCGATTCTCGATCGTAAACATGCATTTCCTCCCCTTTCCTTTAATAACTGAGATGCTAATCAGCACATTTGATTACAAGCAAAAAAGGGGATTAATTAAAGGATAAAAACAAAAACACAAAGAAAGAAAATAATGATATGCAAATGATATGGAAGGCCAGGATGCATTTTGTAATATTTATATGGTTTCTACTCTAAAAATTAATTCTTTTTAAAATGCTAATTAAATCCGTGTTCCTCACCTGCACTGGATAAAAAATGGATTCTGTCTCTATCCATTGCAGTTCAAATATGTGAACATAGCTTTATTTTTTACCCCATCTCATTGAGCTTTAGCTATAAAACAAGCAAAAGAAGAAGTTTTTAGAAAATAGATATTGCTGCTGCATTAACATAGCCAACAAAGGGGTGAAATGTATTCATTTTGCTTTAAGAATTTGTTGGCTTATTCTTGGACTTTCTAGACTTTTGTTTCTATCTCTTACCTCAGACCGCTTTGAGGCTTTGCTCAGTCTGCAGGGTAAGTGTCCGGCCACGTCCAGCCAGGTTTTGATGTCTCGCCTCCGATGAGGACGAGTAAAAAGGTCCATCTACCTTCTCAGTTCTGCAGAGGCCTGCTAAAGAACTAGCATTTGACTCAGGTGCATTGAGCCAAAGAAAGAAGAACTAAAATCTAAAACTAAAGTTGATCTAGACACAATACGTCTAAATCAGCGCGGCTTGTAGAGGTCTATATAAGGTGTATTGCTTACAGGCACACCTGAAAAAATCTGAACTATTCCTTTAATGTGACACAGACAGGTAGCTAATTTATTACTCATTACTATTCCAAAGTTATTATCTGGGATAAGGACGTTAATTGGCTATTGTAATGGTGAATGTGTCGGCTCGTTTTCAAGAAATATCTCCTGATTTTTGTCAGTAAAATTCCTTTTGATTGGTCAGAGCAGGAGAGTCAAACTCATTTTCATTTTGGGAAACTTCAAGACTGTCCTCAAAGGGCCGGTTTTGGCAGAATGTATGAATAAAGCTGCATATTAAACTATTAAATTATTACAGCTTTCTCTGTATTTGATGAATATTTACTAAAATTAAATAATATTTAACATCTTTTGACATTAATGTAGATTGGCATTATACAGATAATAAATTGATTTGATTTGACTGCTAGAACAATAAGCATAATAACAATACAGACAAGACAAAGCTCCTCCTCGGCGCCTCACAGATCTCCTCTTCCCCATATCTCCTTCACTCAGCTCCTGCAGACTAGCCAGTAGCAATTAGCAAACACCTTGTGGAGCTGCACATCTGCTGAGCTCATTATAGGAGCCACTTCTCAGTGAAACGCTGGTAAAAACGTTAGAAGGTTAACAGAGGAGCCATGATGTGATGACCTCCTGAAGGCAGAGTTTCAAAAAGACCAGGAGATTTTAAAGAGACAGAGGCTCAGTTTCAAGCCATCAAATTACAAAGTTAAAATTCTTTTAAGTTGATATATACATCACTTTTAAAGCAACTTAAGTTAACATAGGTATACGATTGTGCTACCTGGAAAGCGCACAACACTGCCCCTTTTAATAGATTTCTCCCCTCCAGATCATGTCATGTAGCACAAGACAAATATTCTATGAGCAGCAACAAAAGCCAGAGAGCTTCTGGAGGGATCTGGCACATACCTGTATGAACAAAATGAACCACTGATGTCATCTAACACAGGCCAGGCTCCGGCGCGGAGTGGTGCATGAGTGAGCGCGCCGAGAACTGAAGGAGACAGGGATCTGCGTTTTTATTCCCCAGGCTACCTGCTCTGAAACACGAGCCGGGATGCTCAAACAGGGCGAGACCTGAGGAGCGACGAGGCTAAGGATGTCTTGAAGGCGGAAGATATGACATGACAGATGCACCACAAACAGGGATGAGGTGAAAATAGAGGTAAACAGCTTGTAAGCTCCCGTCTCTAAATAGACCGAGGAGCTGGTTTTCTATTTTCCGTTTTGTTGCCACGCGAACTGATGCGACGGCATGGAGGTTTGTTCTGTTCTCATGCCAGCCGACAGAAATCCAGGATGGCGCAGAAAAACGTTGCACCTTGGCTTCAGACCTGGCCAACACCCTCCCCAGGCCCCCTCACCCCCCGGAAGTGGCTCTGCGTTTCTGAAAGAGCTCCCCAAGCACTACTTCATCTGCGAGGATGTCGACGGTTAATGTGGTCATTTGGTGCATGGCTGGAAGTGATGGCTTTTCAATTAATACAATCCAAATGGCAAACACGCTCAATTAGCTTTAATGCGTTCCACTTTCTGACAAATGCTGCGTAAGTGGGCGAGGGCGAAATAATTCATTCAGTTGCATTGTGCATAACGACTTTACTTAAAGCTGCGTGTGTTCGGTAATGCGAAAAGACCAAGATTTGTCTTCCTCTTTTTTTTTGTTGCCGTTTTTTGTGTCAACCTAAGCATGATGTGCGCCGGTTGTCTGGGAGACTTAATGCCTCCCCTGTGGGCAGCGGAATGGACAGCGCAGATATGAAAGACATGTCGGCAAGAGGCGGTTAGAGGGAAAAGTGAATTTTGAGCCGCTGCATGAAATCATCCAATGGCGGCACAGGGAAGTGGAGCAGATGTAAACATTGGGGGTTAGTATCAGACTGTCTGCAGGAGCCACGCGAGACTGCAGGCCCCCAGAGTGTTGACGACAATAGGACGGTACGTGTTGCTAGTGCCGCTCGGAGTTCATTGAGAGGCTGATTTTCTTCACCCTTTCATCATTTTCAGCTCTCAGTGTGTCTCAATGTTTTTCTCTATCTGTGTGTGTGTGTGTGTGTGTGTGTGTGTGTGTGGTTAGAGCAAGAGAGACAATACAGTTTGACAATGCCACTGACCGCAGCTGGTTTTCTTTCATGTTCAGACTGACATGTTTTTCCTTCCCTGTGTGTGAAATTCCCCATCAAGCCATGGTAACCGTAGAGTCTGGTGCCTATAAACTGGGTAATCCTCAAACTGCCTCCGAGACGACTCTGCCAATCTGAGTGGGATTAGACAGCGCTAAAAGGATTGCCTTGGAAACATAATATTAATTTCAGCCCTCACAAACAGGACAGCTTGCTAGCAGCGCTGCACACCCGGTCAGTGGCTTCCCCTCCCCTCCATTGCTTTAATTCATTTTTTTTAGTATTCTCTGAATCGAGTTCTTCTCAAAAAGGTAAATAATTCAATAAAATGTGTGTGTGTGTGTGTGTGTGTGGAGGGGGGTGTTTGGGGGTGAGGGGGGGCCTCTCCTAGAGCATTAGTTCCAGTTGTTTGGGCTCAGATGCTGGGATTTACGTTGACAGTTCATCTGCGCCCGTAAGTGAGTGTCTGTGCGGCCGGATTTGGGTTCTGGTCCGTGAGATTTATCTGCCAGCGCGCTTGAGCAAAAGCAACAGCAGGTGTGAGATTATAGTTTATTCTTATTTCTGAGGTGAGCAGATGTGATGCCGTTTAAGCTTTTCCAGATACAAAGCTGCTTTTTTTATTTTTTACTTTTGTATCCTTCTTATCGTCCTTTGATAGGGCTTCATCATAAAACCAGTCAGCTGGTTTGATGGCTTTTTAGATAGATAGTAAAATGGGAGCATTCACAGGTGGGCTGGTATTTAGGGGGATTCTTTTAAAGTGTGCGAAAGTTATTTGGAGAGGGCAGTAAAATCTGTGGCATTCACAGCGGGAAGAGTTTAAAGTTTTAGGACATTTTTATTACATTTTTACTCTTCTCTTTTGCGTGCTTTTAATTTGAAATATTTGAGTATCCTTTGTTTTTGTTCTTGGTGTGAATTAACTCAGATGAAATGCACATGAGGGGGTGAAGGAGTTGGATTGGGCCAAAAGAGTGACAGCAAATTTACAGAAAAGACCAGTGAGTGGATGGCAGGAAGTGGAGAAAAAAAAACAAATGAGAGGATAAACCATTTTCAGGGTTTGTGTGTTCTGTTGTGAAAGTCGATCAAGTATATTCTCAGAAAAACACAGCCAAATACAGAAAATAAATAGCCAAAAAAAAATTTAAAGGCAACATTTTCATAGTCAAATTGTGCATTTGGAGTTGTATACAAGTTGCTGAATGCAGATTTTATCTACAGCGACCTCTACTGTTTAAAAGCAGAACTGCAGTAAGAGTAAAGACAGTGGCTCCTGAAGCAGCAGAAATGCAGCAACGTTCATGCTGATTCCTGGACTCGTTAAACTAGCTAGCCTGACCCAGAATATGTCCAAACTTTAATACCACATTCATAGTACTGCTTTAAGTAAATAACTCCCCAGCATGCATTCTGCTTCCTGAGCATCACAACTCTGAGAAGGCATATCATAAACAAGTATTGGTGCTTTACAACTGGGACATGTGCTGCAACAGTGAGCCAATAACAAGATGATTTAATGTCAGTCTACGCTATGCAGACGCTCTGTCTACACAGGTGAAAAATTATTCAGGTTGGCGCAATGAATCCTCTGAGAAATTTCAAGTTACAGTCTGACCTAATTTCTGATTATTTCAGGTATAATAAATTGTGACGGCTTACGGATAAAACATTAATTCCTGAATTCTCAGGTAATCCTAAAATGTCAAACTTAACTAGCAGAAGCATAACCACCTGCCTTCCTACAGCAACAGACCAAGAGTTTGACGTAAACAAAACAGGCACTAATACTTTATACGCTTGACAAGATTTGATATTCGACAAAAAGCGCTTCATTTTCACATATTTTCATTTATGCAATGCCTGTTTTTCAATATGCCACTATATGTGGGACTATAGGAAGCAGCATGACAGCAGCTTTATACGCAGAACCTCCAGCAGCAGTAAAAATGCTAATTCAGTGGGTCGACCTCAGAAGAGCAGCAGCAGCAAAAGAAAAAGAATAAGAAGAAGAAGAAGCATCTGAGCAGAATCTGGAGCAGAGGCACCAGCAGGAGGGAAAAAAATAAAAAAAAATAAGTGACTTTCTGGGAGAGGGTAGAGTCTAGCACTCTGCCCTCAAAGGTAGGCCTGCTACAGCTGGATGTCTGATGCTTGATGAGAAGCAGAAAGACCCCGAGGGCCTCGCTGATTGCCTCTAACCTGGTCTTGATTTTAGTTTTACCTTGGACTTTCAGAGGAAAGAATTTTAACTTGGGTTTTCCTGACCTGTTTGGAGCTCTGTGCTCGTTTAACTCGGGTTGTTATTTAGTTCTGAGCAAAGGTGCATAGAGTGGTCAGAAACTGAACTCAAGTAAGAATCGTTAACGTATTTTTACTCAAGGAGAAAAAATAGCTATGTGGTAAAAATGCTATGTATGCTCAGAGTAACTGTGCTTGGCTTCTGAATTTATTTGCAAACAAAAAATATTTAATCAGATAGATGAAATAAGACTAAAATAATACAATTATGACAAAGCAACAGATTAAGGCAGAAGGAACAGATTTCCAAATTGATGTTTTTTCACGACACAAAACGGCGAATGCAGCAGATCATTTATAGATGTTGGATCAAATGACTTGTCGTCAGCAATATATATTCCTTGCTTCACATTAACTTGACCTAGAAATGCTGCAGCCACTGCAACAGATAGAAATCAACATTAAAATGTTAAATGTGGTAAACAAGTCTCACTTTAACCCAAACTGTAGATGTATTTCAGTGTCTGGTGCATTTTGGTTAAAACATGTTTGTTCTTCATTCAGTGGAGCAACTGGAGGTGGGTAGAAAATGTAGTCAAACAGAGCTACTTCAATAAAAATACCCCTGGAAGTGCTTTTTTAAAATCCAAACTTACTTATTTAAATGTTACTTTATTAATGTAATTAGTTAAACTGCAAAAACGCAAAACACAACCATGTATTTTTGTTGCTTTCTAGTGCAATTATCTTAGTAAACTTGAAATAAGGCAAAACTCACTCATAAGTAAATTTTCAGCAAGTTAAGATAGATGGTTTTAAGTAAATAATTGCTTACAATTGATAAAAAGTACTAGTTCAACTGGCACATTACTTCACTTAAAACATGGGGAAGATATCTTGATATAAGTGAAATAATCTGCCAGTGGAACTAATAATGAAAAAAAAAAACAATATTAAGGAATTATTGACTAAAATAAACTGTAATAACTTGCTGAACCATTTCTTGAGGGTCATTTTTGTCTGATTTCAAGTGTACTAAAATATTTGCACTTAAACCAAAGATTATTGGTAAGAATTTGCACTGTTGTCATCATTACCTGGTTCTTATTTTATACATTTTCAATCCATTTCATCTTATTTTCTCTTAGTCATCACAATGATTCAACAGCGCATTATGTGAATCACTTATCCATACTATGCAGTGATTTCCTTGAGTGTGCCGCTGCACAGTGAGGCGCGGGTTAGCATGGCTAGCTGTGCATGCATGTTTTTAGCTCACTGCACATTGTAATGAACGCCTCGCTGCGACTGCATGTGTACATGCTAATTTAATTCATGTGCCTGTTGAACCTGTGATGGATCGGCGACCTGTCCCAGTCCCAGCCTCGCTGAACACCAGTCGAGGCTTCAGCTCATCATGAACAGGGTTAAACGGGCAGGACAGGCAGATCTGCAGATTGTTACCCTCAGCTTCAGAAAGGCAAAGTCAGAAGCATGTTCCACATAAACCGTTGATTGATCTTTACTTGAAGTCTGGAGCTTAACAGCTAATTTGTATGCCCCAGTGGGGAACCAAGAAAATGAGCACTAGCAAGCCAGAGGAGATATTGATACACACTAAGTAGAGGACAAAGTAGGATCTTTGTTCTCTGCTGTTAGGGGTCATAAACTGGAGACTATCGGATGAACAAATGATAACCGAGCTAAAAACGCTAAACTGAGCCAGAAAACTGACAGCCGTGTGCTCAGGTGAATCTGCTCCACTTCTGAAGATCAAAAGTGTCTCGATTCTGTTGGAATTTGTCGCGTTTTATTGGAGCGTAATGGAAGCAGGCAGGTGGCAGCTGCCGGTGAATGGAGATGTGGACCGGATTAAACATTTGCATGATCACCACCAGGCGGGTCTATTAAAAACAAAGACACTAATCTGATATTTCCAAAACCGTTTTAAAGGAATTATGAATTTAAAAATGTGACATGCAAAGTTCCTAGGTGATTAGCGACTCCTGGAGCGGGACTTTAAAAGACAGAAATGCTGATAAGTGGGAATTTGTTATTTTATATCTTAGTATTGAGTACTGAGGTTAAATCTACATTTTTGGAATTTTTTCCACAACCTTGGCAGATAAAATGTTATAGAAACAGATTTCCAGCACATTATTCTATTTTATAACCAGTAACATGAGTAGAAAATAGACTTTAAAATGTTGGGTTTGATCTTCATCATCAGTTTCTTCAAATAAATTGTTTTTGCCTGTTGTGTACTTTATATTTAGAGCAGATAGGATTGCTTTGTACTTAGTTTTTGGGTCCTGTCCAGCTAAGGGGCGATTCATACTTTGATAACTATAACAGTAAATAAATAATACCTACTAGCAGGAGGTCACCTAGGATTATTTTGGTTTAATCAAAAGTCAAAATTGCTCAGATTTCACAAGAAGTGACCAAATAAATGTGGATTAAAACTGGTATAATATAAAACTGTCAGGAACCAGTATGCAGGTAATTTATACTGAGCGTAAGGGCTGAGTAGTTTTATGAGTATTAGTACATGTGTATGAAATGGAAGTAGGTTATTGTGAAATGGAGATAGAGATCGGCAAAGCGGCAAATTAACCCAGAGGCCAGCACATCCGCCTGTTTACTTTTTTATTTTAAAGTACTTGTCATAATTCGATTGTCTACAGTGTGAACTGGATGGAACTGCAAAGTGATGTGATTATTCATTTACAACAAGTGGGAGAAACAATGTGTTTTTTTTTCTGGGTTTTAATGGCGTTAAATAATCAAGAAATAATCAGAAAGAATAGAAATCAGCTGACATTTGGCACTTCTTACAGCTGCTGTTTACAACTTTCTCGAGCGAATCAAGGTGGGACTTTGAATCGTTTTAACCAACAGGATGTGACCTTTTACCTTCTGCTATTTTAAATACCGCTCATTTATTTCCAGTCAGAGTGGTGGAGGACGGGCTCTCTGCAGCAGACAGACACTTCCTGTGCCGCTAAAGCTCAGAGCAGCCTGCCGGGGTCTGGGCTCCATGTTGTGGTCATTAGTTCAAGATCATTGACTTGATAATCTCACCTGGGAAGGACAGGTAATAGTTCCTATCGGTGCAATTATGGCTGCTCTCGCAAACAGCAATCTGTACTTGTCAGCTTCCTACCTGCTCAATTTCTCTGATCCGGGGCGCTAAGTGATGAAGCCTGACGTGAGGCACAGACCGGCTGCCCAGAGCCACAAACTTCAGCTAAATCCAGACTACAAGCAAACCTGCACCTGGGAAATAATAACCCACTTTAATTAAATAGAAATTAAAGCCTAATGGTGCTTTCTACGTGGCAAAGTTAATTTTTTATATTTATTTTTTGACATCTTGTCAAAATAAGAATACAAACCTGCTTTGTGTTCCAGGTTGTACTGTAGAGTGAAGCGTAGCTTTTTAGACAAAATGATTTGAAGGGTAAAGAGACGTCAAGTAAACTTTATTGATAAAACCACAAAGATCCCCTCCCTGTTTGATGTAAACAAATGGACAAAAAAAATCCCACCATTAAATGAAGTATTTTAAGCTGTATTTAAGGCATCAATTTTTCTTATTTGTTCTATAATAACAAAAAACATTGTGTGTATACTCTTAAAAAGCAAAACAAAAGCACAACCTGACTGATCACAGAACAAAGGGTCTCTTAAAGTAGTCTAGCGGTGAGAAAAAGCTCAGAAACATCCTATTTATTTATAATAGAGCAATTGTACATATGGGAAACAATCAGTATCTTCTGCTAGGACAAAAAAAAAATAAGGCGTTGAGCCCTGTGAGTCGTGGGGGCCGGGCCCTCGTAAATTACATTCACTTCCTAAAGATTTGTTCAGATTATATCAGAATAGATTGATATCAGAGGATTTGGGAGGACAGACGGACGGACGCTCTGAGCCCATTTGAAGCGGTTCTGAAAGCGACTCACGGGTCTCCGACAGAGAACGGTCTTCACAATCATCCAGGATCAAAGATAGGAGGAGTTCAGCCATGTTGGCAAAACGAGGTTTGTGCTGAAAATCGACTCAGGGATCGAGCCGCCCGTTGTGTAATTATGGGATTTCTTTCATATGAATAAAAGGAACATGGATTGATTTTCATTGCTTATTGTATTGCAATAATAAAAAAAAAATCGGCTCCAGGGATGCCAATAAACACAAGTGGCATTGAACTTCAGGGAGGGGGAAAAATGCTCCAAGTAAACCCAGAAACAAGTCCAATGAGAATATTTTTTTTTCAGTTTGCCTTGCTTTATTATCTCCAGCTGTCCTGTGTGTGTTTTTTATCCTCCCCAAATGTAATTATAAACATATCCAGGAAGGTTCTGTGACTTTTCACAAGTAAGCATTGGTGTTTTTCCCCAAACAACCAAAAGGTCACGCCGAGTGATGACGGAAAGCAACGCAGCGGCGTAGGGTATTATTCTTTGTTAAGGAAAAAAAAACCAAACCAACAACAAAAAAAGCGAGAAGACAGCCTGGCTTTATTCTTATAGATAAAAGACAAAAAAGAAAAAACTTTCATAAATACATCTTTATGCAAAATGTGTCTAATCACATTTCTTTATGTGAAGAGAGTGACATTATTCTTAAAAGCTTTTCTTCTGCTCTGAAGAGGCGACAGGAAGGTCGGACGTCAGGAGCCGAGCAGAACCTCTGAAATCTACTCCTGCTCACTTGGCCGCCTTACATTTCCCGCCTTTCAGATGAAATGTTTCAGATTTGATTGATCTGCGACGTGATCCGTCTCTGCACCTGAGCTCTGCCACCTCCATCAGCCTGGCAGGAATGCAACCGGAGAGCTATCGATTTCTGTGGCCCCGAAATCATTCGGACGGAGGATATACACTTTGCTCTCACTGTTCTGAAATAATTTTAGCTTTGAAAAACGGTTTCCTATATTCTCCATTTCGGGGGGAAAAAACCCAACAAAAAAAACATTAATTCAGGGGGACATTACTGTCGAAGGGAAATTGAACAAGGGGTTGCCCGCTCCAAAGTCAATGAAATCTTAAGATATAGAGCCGGCATTTACGGTGTGCGGCGCAGTCCGCTGACACCAGCGGCTCCTCTGAAGTATAGCAGGTATTACGGGCTCCAGTGTTCATTTAGCAAAGCTCCACAGATAAAAGAAACAAGGTTTAAAACATTGAACTCTAATAATCTGCGTAATAGGACCAACTTGGTGCTGGTTTCAGAGTTAAAGGTTACATTAAAGGATTCGAAAACGATAATTAATCCACCGAATTGGCAAACATCGCGGTTTGAGTTTATCATGCACCTCTACCCCCAAAATATATCCCAGTGAGAGCGTCTGCAGGTGTTTAGAAAAAGTCCCCCGTCGCTGCGCTGCATTCGGAAAAGAAAAAGACCCACACTGACATGACAGCGTGTCATCTAAAGCGCTGGCTCCTCGTGTCAAGGTCACCTCTGGTGTCACAGGCTTCATGGAAAGCTGCTCGACGATGGGCTGCCAGGTATTAAGCATTTTAAATCTCACTTAATCTCCCCCTCCGAGTTTTGTCCAACCTTTCACTTTCAAGAAATTGAAACTTTTATCGTTTGGAATTTGTTTCCTCTCTGCTCTGTTGGCGCCTTTCTCTCACGGACGGACCGCTTTGTGACACAAAAGCCAAAAGACACATTGTTGGTTATTGGATTTAGGTTCTTATGCAACACTTTTGTGCAAAAAAAAAAAAAAAAAAGTGGATTAGGGAAAATTAGGCTGAGAAAGATCCCTTCTTTATAGGATGTCATTGAGTCTTTTGTTGCTACTAGTTCTTGCGTTTCCAGTTCCACGACCTTTTCCTCCAGACCGTGTTTCTCGTCCGGGGGAGTGGGCGTCGCTGCTTCTGTGGGCATTTGTTTTTATGACCCTGAAGATGTTTGCTAGATGCAATACTGAGAGGTAATGTTGTCCTGTGTTTTATTCTTGTTAAGCTCTTCTAAGTGATTTCATGTGTTTCAGAGATGCCAACTTTTGGTTTTCCCTTTATGCAAGAGAAAACTCCAAGAATACAAATCGTTCACATTTCTAAAACCGGCTCAGATTTGGTTCTTTTTCATTCTAGCTTCTTCCTGACTCACCAGACCATCTCTTCTTCGTGTCTCCAACTTCAAAAAATATGTACTTGTCACCTCCATTAAAGAACTGGAAATGTCTCAGAACTTTAGTTCCCCTCCCAGTCAATCCTCCTGGACCTGCATAGTAAAAAATGGATTATAATATTCACCTTAAACCAACCAGCACAGAACATTTTAATACCCGTCCCTTCATTGCTAGCACACCTCTTGAATTGTTGCTCAGATTTGGTTCTTTTCTGTAAATTAAACCAACCTGTTGTTTCCTCAGAGTGATTCTGGGTTTGAGTCAAAACAAAAAACCTAAAACCGTGACGCATGTCACAATGTCACACATTCTCGTTTGCATTTGAGCCTGAGTTTTGGGGTATTTCAACACATGCTTTGATCTAAATCAGCTTCTTTATAGACTTTGTTGTGGGTTCAGCATCACATCCCTGCTAGAAAGGTGAATGTCTGCACAGGAATGTCTCATCCATCCATCCATCCATCCATTTTCTTCCGCTTATCCGGGATCGGGTCGCGGGGGCAGCAGCTTCAGAAGGGAGGCCCAGACTTCCCCCTCCCCAGCCACGTCTTCCAGCTCCTCCGGGGGAACCCCAAGGCGTTCCCAGGCCAGCCGAGAGACATAGTCCCTCCAGCGTGTCCTGGGTCTTCCTCGGCGCCTCCTCCCGGTGGGACGTGCCTGGAACACCTCACCAGGGAGGCGTCCAGGAGGCATCTTGACCAGATACCTGAGCCACCTCAACTGGCTCCTCTCGACGTGGAGGAGCAGCGGCTCTACTTTGAGTCCCTCCCGGATGACCGAGCTTCTCACCCTATCTCTAAGGGAGAGCCCGGCCACCCTGCGGAGGAAACCCATTTCGGCCGCTTGTATCCGTGATCTCGTTCTTTCGGTCATGACCCAAAGCTCATGACCATAGATGAGGGTGGGAACGTAGATTGACCGGTAAATCGAGAGCTTCGCCTTTTGACTCAGCTCTCTCTTCACCACGACGGACCTGTACAGCGCCCGCTTCACGGCAGACGCCGCCCCAATCCGCCTGTCGATCTCCCGCTCCCCTCTTCCCTCATTCGTGAACAAGATCCCCAGATACTTAAACTCTTCCACTTGAGGCAGGACGACCCCCCTGACCCGGAGAAGGCACTCTACCCTTTTCCGGCTCAAGACCATGGCCTCGGACTTGGAGGCACTGAGCCTCATCCCGGCCGCTTCACACTCGGCCGCGAACCGTTTCAGCGAGAGCCGCAGATCACGATCTGATGAAGCCATCAGGACCACATCATCCGCAAAAAGCAGAGATGCGATCCTAAGGCCACCAAAACGGATCCCCTCAACACCTCGGCTGCGCCTAGAAATTCTGTCCATGAAAGTAATGTACAGAATCGGTACAAAGGGCAGCCTTGGTGGAGTCCAACTCTCACCGGAAACGAGCCCGACTTACTGCCGGCAATGCGGACCAGACTCTGACACCGGTCATACAGGGACCTGACAGCCCGTATCAAAGGGCCCGGTACCCCATACTCCCGGAGAACCCCCCACAAGACCCCCCGAGGGACACGGTCGAACGCCTTCTCCAAGTAGACAAAACACATGTAGACTGGTTGGGCGAACTCCCATGCACCCTCCAGGACCCTGCTGAGGGTGTAGAGCTGGTCCAGTGTTCCACGACCAGGACGAAAACCACACTGCTCTTCCTGAATCCGAGGTTCGACTATCCGACGGACCCTCCTCTCCAGGACCCCTGAATAGACCTTTCCAGGGAGGCTTAAGAGTGTGACCCCTCTGTAATTGGAGCACACCCTCCGGTCCCCCTTTTTAAATAGGGGGACCACCACCCCGGTCTGCCAATCCAGAGGAACTGCCCCCGATGTCCATGCGATATTGCAGAGTCGCGTGAGCCAACACAACCCTACAACATCCAGAGCCTTAAGGAACTCCGGGCGGATCTCATCCACCCCCAGGGCCCTGCCACCGAGGAGCTTTTTGACCACCTTGGTGACCTCGTCCCCAGAGATTGGAGAGCCCAACCCAGGGTCCACAGGCTCAGCTTCTTCAACAGAAGGCATGTTGGTGGGATTGAGGAGGTCTTCGAAGTATTCCACCCACCGACCCACAACATCCCGAGTTGAGGTCAGCAGCACACCATCCCCACTATAAACAGTGTTGGTGCTGCACTGCTTCCCCCCCTGAGACGCCGGATGGTGGACCAGAATCGCCTCGAAGCCGTACGGAAGTCTTTCTCCATGGCCTCTCCAAACTCCTCCCACGCCCGAGTTTTGGCCTCAGCGACCACCTGAGCCGCATGCCGCTTCGCCCGCCGGTACCCATCAGCTGCTTCTGGAGTCCCACAGGCCAAAAAGACCCCATAGGACTCCTTCTTCAGCTTGACAGCATCCCTCACCGAAGGTGTCCACCAACGGGTTCGGGGGTTGCCGCCGCGACAGGCACCAACGACCTTGCGGCCACAGCTCCGATAAGCCGCCTCGGCGATGGAGGCACGGAACATGGTCCACTCAGACTCAATGTCCCCCACCTCCCCCGGAACGTGTTCGAAGTTCTGCCGGAGATGGGAGTTAAAGCTCCGTCTCACAGGGGACTCCGCCAGACGTTCCCAGCAGACCCTCACTACACGTTTGGGCCTGCCAGGTCTGACTGGTTTCCTCCCCCACCACCGGAGCCAACTCACCACCAGGTAGTGGTCAGTGGACAGCTCCGCCCCTCTCTTCACCCAAGTGTCCAAGACATACGGCCGCAGATCCGATGAAACGACGACAAAATCGATCATCGAACTGCGGCCTAGGGTGTCCTGGTGCCAAGTGCACGTATGGACACACAAACCCCTCCACCACACTAAGGTGACAGCCCAATGTCTCAAGGAACGTTTAATTCTGCAGAGTCTCATCACGTATTCCCAACAGGACTGAGATCTGGGCTTTGATTTGGCCACTCCAAAACTTTTACCTTGTTGCCTTGGAACCATTTCTGTCACTTTTTCTGATAAATCCCTACCCAAGTCCATTGTTGCTTGACTTACCAATCATTATTCATCATCCTCCAGGATTTGGCATTAACTTTTTGCTTTAATCTTCCTCTGCTGAGAGGCCTCCCCAGAGAATGATGCTGCCACCACCGTGCCTCTTGGTGGAGGTGGCGTGTCTCTGCTGATGTGCAGCGCTTGCTGTTCACCTGGCATAGCATCTAGTCTGTAAATAGCAATATTTTTGTCTCAACAGACTGAAGAACTTTCTTCTTACAGTTCCCCACATATGGCTTTCAGTCAAGATCTTGTGTGAGTTTTTTTTTTTTGCCACCCTCGTACAACCCTGGTGAGGAACAAAGTGAGCAGCTGTTGTACGAACAACGCCTCTGATCTGAGCCACTGAAGCTTTTAGCTCCTGCAGAAAGGTTGTGGGAGTCTTTGAGCCTCTCCAGTCTTCTTCCTGCTTGGTTGCTCACTTTGGCCAGTTCTTCACAGATACATTAAAGAATGTGTTTTTAAATTCATGCCAGAAATGTCTAATTTTATTGAATATAACCTGATTTATAAAAGAATTAAAAGTTAGAGGTGGGCAGATCGATACAATATATTGACAGCATTGTTTGCGAGCTGGTATCAGTATCGGATCGATACGTGTGGTAAGATCGATACTTTAGTTTCAAATTCCCTCTTGAAATGTATTTTGTCTTGATTTGCTCTCAAATTATTTTTTTTTGCTTTGTTTAAGAAAAAAACGCACATAAATGTGTTTTCCTATTTTACCTGTTTATCATATTAATATGCCATTAAAGTATTTGGTTGACACCTATATATTGTTCAAATTTTGCCATAGTTTTTAACAAAATAATTAAAGAAAAAAAAACACAAAAAACACCTCCAAGTCAAAAGTTTGATCATATATTAAACCTAAATAATGAAAAGTATCGGTATCAATATATCAGTGATACTGAAGCTGTATTTACTTGGTTTCGTATCGATACCAAAACATGCAAAGTCGCACACCTCTGCTAAACACATGAAACATCCAAATGGTGTGAATATTTCTTTTTTCCTCTGGATGAAACAAAACAACAACAAAAAAATCATTCACACTCAACCAGCAGCACAAATTTAAGAGGCTCTCAAAACAAGAGAAGCTGTGAAGCTTGTGAATCAAATCATTTGTTTGTTTTCAGTTCAAACAATATTACAAGAGGATATAATTAAGTAAGTGGACCAATGAAAAGGAGGCTTGCAGGGAGAGAGCCGAGGTTGGGGTTTTTTCTGCACAGCGTTGCTGGATCACGATTGACTTTTTTTCCCTTTATCTGTGGTTTCTTTGTTTCTTACCTCTGACCTGTGTTACGTACTCCCTCTGTGAGCCCACACAAACCTGCGTGGCACCGAGAGAGATTTATGTATACAGCCCACAGGTCATCTCAGTCCCAGATGTAATTGAGAGAGGGGGATGTGATGCTAGCAGGGAAGCACAGCTCACAGCTGCTGTGCATACAAGGGAAAATTGTCACGAAAAAAAAAAAGAAAGAAAGAAAGAAAGAAAAAAAAACAAACCGGTTTATCCCACTCACGACACGCTGGAGTCCTCTGTAAACACACACAGCAGCCAGAAACACACCCGATACCTGAGTCCAGCAAACATTGTTTTGAGACAGACCTCGTCAACAAGGATAACCAAAGCAGATTTTTTTTTTTTAACTTCTCCGTTTTTGTTTGTGAATTGGCAGAAAATTGGCTCCTCGGCTCTGAACTCGCAAGTGCAGCTTTAAGCTCCTTCCTGCTGCGCATTAAGTGTGATGGATTTGCACGCGGCTGAGTGGCAGTGGGGGCGGCGAGGCCTCGCGAGGTTTGAGGTGCAGTAGCTCGTCCACGGAGGCCGGCAGTCGATGAGCTGTTTCTGGGGTCAGACAAGCAAAACACTGACATGGCGTGTGGGCGATTTCTGAAGCTGACAGGTATGCAGGGTGTCTGTGCGGCCGCACAGGGAGCCGGTGCTCGCAGGAAGGCCGGACATGTATTTATGTATTTATTTATTTTTTGGTTGTCTGGCACAGAAAAGGGGGGAACAGACTATCTTACCAGACATACATTTAATGGCTTTTAATCTGATTGTGTTTTACGAGGCATGCCGCCCCGCTTGTGTGAGTCATGCGAACATGGCTTTGCTTTTTGATTTAACATGTTGTGATATTTCATTTGACACCGAAGTCGTTCCCGGAAAGCAGTTAAGTCAGGAGACTGTAATTGGATTTTTGGTAAAAAAAAAAAAAAAAAAAAAAAAGTTAATACATTTTGTTGAATTTGTTACAGTATATTGACTACAGGATCGGACTAACTTTTTTTTAAAACGTTTGTGCAGAGCCGATAGAAGATGATGAATGCAGGAATAGTACTCATCCCCATCTGAACCACTAAGTTTAGTGTGTTTTATTAGTGTTTTAGGTGATAATGTGTTTTCAACCACACAATATTTGTCTTTACAATTACATTTTCAAAAAGTGCAATGCAGCGTCTCAGTGTACGACAGGAACTCTTGGTGCATCTTTTTCCTGCTTTGCACATCTGGAGGCTGTTTTCATCCACTCTTCTTTCCAAAAATGTTCCAGTTCAGTTAGAGAGAAGAGCATCTCTAAACAACATGACGTCCTGCCCACTGATTCGGAACAGGATTTAGGTCTGGACTTTGACTGGGCCACTCTAAAACATTAATTTGCTTGGATCTAAACCTTTCATTGGGTTTTTATCTGTATGCCTGAAATGATGCTGACAAGTACATCCACAGCATGATAGTGCCAGCACCATGCCAGAGGAGAGGGTTTATTTTTCTTAGGATGGACTTTGTTTAAAGGTATCACAGTAAATAAAACTGAATGCATGTCTTCAGTTTTTTCAAGTTTTTATTTGTTTCTCGCAAATATACATATACATGTATTTTATAAAAGCTTGTGTTGATTTTCTTTTATGTCACAAGTGTGAACTTTGTTATTGGATCATCACTTCAACTCCCAATAAAATACACAGATGTTAGCATTTGAAACAAAAACACTTTCATAAGGTACCATATCAAAAAAAGCGAACAACACTGCTGAAAATGTGTGCGTAACATCACGTACAATCTTTTGAGTAACGATTGTACAGTATGTGGCAACCAGATGAACCACAGCTTAACGGTGCGTGGGGCTCGTTATCGGCAACCTGGACGCCTCGCAGTCGCCGAATAAGCTGTGAACTTTGGTGCGTACCAAAGTAGTCGAGATCCAAATGTGCGGCCATCTGTCCAGCTTTGAAACTTTGGCTGAAATTGGGTCGTGCAGCAGGACAAAGATCCCAAGCACAGGAAGTAAAAGGTCTGTGTGACGAAATGGTCTGGTGGACGCCAAGACAGCTGTGATAAGTCAGAGAGCTGAAAAGAAGAGATTGGAAAAAAGGTTTCTCTCACAAACAATGAGAGGGATTGATACTGCTAAAAATATAAATATCTTTGTGTTGTATTTAGTCAGAGGGTTTAATTTATTTCAATTTAATATTTAAAGCTTCGGATAATGAAACATTGGGACTGAAACTCACTTCTACCATTGCATTCAGTGAACTTTTCTATTTAGTCCTTGCAGCTTCATTACAGTTAAATGAGACTTCTTATAAAAAAACAACTAGAAATGTGAGGAGAGAAATGTGAGGCTGTAGTGAGGTTACAGCCCAGCTTGTGGTCGGCTGAATCTTCCGGATGACTCTCCTCTATCAACACTACAAAGGATTCCACCGTTACTTCCTGAGCCGCTGCTAAATTGGCTCAAAGGAGATTTAGAAGATAACGAATCTGTGTAATCCAGCCTTACAATCTAAAAGCAAAAATGATTGTCCTCCAGTTTTTGTTCAATCAAAACGAGTATAAAGAAATGTAGCAATCTGAGTCTGAAATCTCTGAGAATATTTAAATTATTTGGACGCTTTAAAAAAGCAGATCCAGGTGGATGAAGCTGAAACTGAAAAGCTTTTTCAACCTGAAAGTAAAAGGGACTGTGAGTCTGTCAGGGTGACTTTTAATTTCCAGCAGATTGAAATTAGACTCAGTCAACATTAACACGGTGACAAGATGAGCCTACCAACAATATCACCTAACACTGCATTCATATGGACACTATCAGACGATTTCAACAAGAAATGTTAATTTAAGATAATAAGGTATTAATATATTGATCTTGATGTTGAACATAGATTCTAGATCACAAATCAGTGAGAATGTTCCTGATCCATAGGTGCAGATCTATTCAGACTGATTCTATACTCTGAGCATAAAACCATACTTTATTATTTACATTATAACTAGAACGCCTAATTGTGCTTTCTGAACCATTTGAAAGAAGTTTTGTTCCAGTTTAAGTTTTTCCATGTTTGATCAAGGCATTCAACCTGTTGTTTTTATGAGTTTCAGTTTATTACAACATAAAACATAAAACAGCCAACAACAATGTCTTACATTCTACATTTTTATAGTATTTTTATTTTTATTGGTAACTTCATCTCTGTGTTTCTGTATGCTGCTACTGCACAGTAATTTCCCGGTTGGGATGAATAAAGTACTTCTATTCTATTCTATTCTATTCTATTCTATTCTATACTACTAATTACATAAACTGAACAAATTAAAATTGTGTTTGCATGTTTAACCTTGTGGATGTATTGGTGCATTTAAGTGGTGCAGTTTTTACACACATTTGCAATTCAGGACATTTTTGTTTGGGTTTAAAGACAAAAGAAGAAATGTCTCAGGTCAGTTCAGTTCTTCTGTATCGGATTGGCATCGGCTGATACTAAACATCAGATATCGGTATCGGAAGTGAAAAAAGTGGATCAATCCGTCCACAACTGAACTGCTTATATGTAGAGTGTATTTAGGGTTTCTTTATTTTTATTTTTTTTATAATAATAGCAGCTTAATGCACAACTGTAATTGAAAAATCTGAAGTTAATTCAAATTAGAAGGCTCCCAGATAATTTAAAACAATAAAAGCAGACTAAAACATATAACCAATCCTTTATAGAACAAAATAAATCTGTTTTTTAATTTGTTTTAGCTATTTCTTTGTAGATTATTTATTAGCTGTTTATTATTTACCTGTTACGAACTATCAATCTTGCAAGTATTTTGAGTTCAGTTTATAATCAAAGTCTCTGATACCAACAGTTTTAAAATGCCCAGATTATCAAAACAAACCAAAACATTCATTGAAAAAAGAAAACAGGTGATCCAACTTTTTAAAAAAATGAATTAATTTGTTACAAGTGATTAAATTAAGTTTATCCATGTAAATATATGACGTTTATCAAGTTGTCATGTTAAACATTATTTAACAGCTGGTGCTCCATTCTTTTTTTTTGTTTTTCCAGCGTTACAAAGAACATTAACAACCTTCAAAGGAATAATTTCACTCGATCTGATGGTCGTATTCGTCATTCGTTGGACACGTTTTGAGGCTTTCAGACTTACTGGCACTGACTTATTGCATCACATCGCCTGCAAGCCTAGACCGATCCCGTATGTTTACACACTGTGGATCTTTGCGCGCTGCGGCCGCCTTACACATTTGATACTCTATGATGCGATGACTTCTGCATCCGTCTCCGTCTGTAGCGACGCAGAGCCGGGTGCCTGTTCAGCCCTAAGCATCTGGAGACACATGACCCACCCAGACAGGCTAGCAAATGTTTAAATTAGGCTCATAAGATGAATTAAAAATGAAACATGAAAATGTGCGTGCTCTGTTGATGGAGATGAGTCAACAACATGAAAACGGCTGCTTTTTCCCCCCCCCTGTGGACGGTTTGATGTTTTTCTGTAGGATCTCGATGTAATCCTCTTTTCCTAAGACGCCATATGACACACTTCTCTGGTCAACAGGCTAAGGGGGGAAAATGCAGCAACATAAAGAAAGCAGTGGCGCCTCCAACCTGAAAGACCTGGAAATGGTTGTAAAACCTAAACTTGTCAAATTCAAGGAGAAATGCAGGATAAACGATTAAAAAATACATTAAGAATTTATTCAAGGGTAAATAAATGCAAGCCCCTTGAAGTATGAATAGAGCAAGAAAACTTGAGTTCAGATGACTCATTCAGCCTAAAAAATCATATTGGCTTGTTCACTTACAAAATGCTGCTTTTCTTTTTTTCTCTTTTTAAATTTAGTTTATTTTTAATGCTTAAGATAAAGAAGTTGAAAGATGCAGCAGATGTTAAAAAAAAAACAAAACACCAAAAAACAAACAGCTTTATTTTAAATGTGAATTTAGCAGCTGATGACAAACTGAGAGTGGGTTTCCAGAAATTCATCAATTTTAGCCTACAGACGCAGAAGAGACGGCTCCACGTCTGGGACGAGGAAACGCATGGAGACGTTATATCTGGTCGCTGGCCGAGGTCACTCAACCAGCGTTTATTCTAATTTCGCGTTTGCCACGTTATTTAGCCCCTCGGTGGAATTTGAATTCATTTTTTGTCTTCTAGATAATAAATCTCTCTTTAGCCAAACTCTCCAGCAGTCTTTAGCTGCCACAACCTGCATACAGAACGAATTTAATTTTCATGTAATATACAGCAACAATGTAATGGCATTTACAATCATTTACAATACTAGAAGAAAAGGTGGGTGATTTCACTACATCAATTAACTACTGTCTTTATCAAAATCATTAAAAAACCCATAATCTTTCTATGAGGTAATTTTCTTTATGTCCAAGGTGCATATTTATCAGAGGAATACTTTATGAATATATTTTTATTCTCAGAATCACAACAGCAACACTTCACCTGTAAACCGGATGATTTTATTAGATTTAGTCACAAAAATAATGAAGGAAACAGTAACTAATAATTAATAATTACTCATCAGGGCCGGCCCAGGGTTGTGTGGGGCCTTGAGCAGAATTAGATGTGGGGCCCCTCTTCCTGTTAGGACCATCAGCACCACTAACATCGTTTCTGGGTGGGGTAATTAGTTGAGCATAAAAATTTCTACTTGTTAGTTTGTTAATATTTATTAACTTTATCATCAGTATAATGTTAACTTTATCATCAGTAAATGAAAATTGCTGTCATCCCTTTTCATAATAAACTTACAACGTTAGTTTTTCATTATTTCTCTCATTAACTCTTTTCTGAGTTCTCTTGCTGTGCAACATTAGACATTTATAATAATAGATTGTAACATTCATTAAGCAAGACTGTTATTTAAAAGTTCATTCATCTCATTAACTCAATTCACTAAGTAAAACATTTGTACATTAATTGCACAGTCAGATGTCTTCAAAAATATGTCCATATTTTCCGTCTTACAGCGAATAAAAACATAAAATTTAATATTAGAATATTACAGAACACTACTAAAAAAATTTTTTATTTCAGAAATGTAGGCTTAAGGGAAAAAAGTGTGCTTCATCTCTGCTTAGAGAACATTATTTTCAAGTGTTTTTCTCAAATTCCGTTGCAGAGGTTTTCAGGGAGAGAGCGAGTTCCACAACAAAATCACATAAAATGTCTTTCTGGCTTAAAGCTGTTAACTCAAGGCCGAAATGTCCTCAGCAGAAACAAAACCAGGATGCGTCCATTTCAAAAGAAGTTCGGAGAGAACCAAGAGAGATCGTCACCTGACATGCACAGGTCATAGATGGAAACTAAAACCTGGTCAGTGGTCGAGTTTCATTCACAGAAATAACAGGAGTGCAGAAATGTCTGACCGTTAAGGCTTTGCCAAAAAAAAAACTCTTTACTCTTTATGGTGCACATATCTACACATATATAACTTGTTAATTCACACAACTGATTAAAAAACAATCCAATTGCTAGGTAATATTATCACTACTGTACTATGTGATATATTTTCATTAGCTTTACAAGAAAATTCAGATACTCTGTCTCATATCATAACCTCAAATTATTAAGAACCAAAACAAACACGACCAATGCCTAATCATAACTGACATATTATTGCATCATCTGATTTGTTTCTTCATCACTGTGAATCAGTCCAATTAGTAGAGATGCCAAACTAAATCCCCAGTGCAAGCTGTTCCCAGATCTGCAGCTCAGTCTACACGTGTGTTTCTCACTAACAGATGAAAAAGATGCAGGAAGGCAGTTCTGGAGCTATTTTATAAAGAATTTTTTTTTTAAAGTTCTATATGTGGTGCTATGTCAAACTTTTCTTTTTGCCTGATGCTTATATGGGTGCTGTGAACATCTCTGGTAACTTCAGTCTTCGTTCAGAACTTTAAATAGCCCAAAGGTAGTCTTTGTGACAAATGACTCTTTTTCTGCAACAAAAAGTGAGAGATGCTTTCTTGTATTTTCCAGACCTGCAGTCGGCCACTCTGTGCTTTTACAGCTTGTTGGTTTGTAGAGGTTTGCTTCAAAAATGTGAAAACCTTCTTATTTCTGTCGGTGCAAAATTCATTCAGAATTTTGAATGAATCTAAACTAGCTGCAAGATACGATGGTCATCAAAAAGAAAATTCCGTGAATTCCTACCATATTTAGGAAATAATATTTGAGGAGATAAAGAGAATTGAAGTATTAAAACAATCTTCAATAGTTTTTCCAATGTTTTTATTTCTCCATCACATTTTATTTATGTTCTGTAAACAGCCTTCAAATCTGAATAGACCAACTTTGTTGTAAACTGGATTTTGGTAACAGAAGTTGGTTGAAAACATCAACAGAACATAGTTTCCAAACTCCCAAGAAGTTGAGTAATTTTAACACTTAGACATAGTTATAACTACTCAAACTATTGTTGGAATAACTCTGCTGGAGTTAAATTAATACCATTTCTGAAAAGGACCAAACAGAGTCGGCATAGTGTTGAATTAACCCTGCAGAGTTTGTTGTGTACAACAAACTGTGTTTTATTCCTACGGACATTTGTTAAAATTACACACAGATGTGGCTGCCTGTGAAGCTGGCGAAGGTTAAAGAGAGCTAAAAATTCAAAAATTTTAATCAGTTTCACTACAAGTGCAAGTCTGCAAATGTAGAACAGTGAAAATAGGTCTATAGGTCTGGCCTGCAAGATAAGTGTTTCCAAAGACCCTTAAATGTTACCACAGGATCTACAATAGGTTGTTGCCACTAATTTTTCATAGATGTACTGAATTCATGGGATATCTGCGAAGAGGAAGCCATTACTCTGTAACAGAAGGACACAAGAACATTAAAACTATGAACCTGTGACGGGCAGTCAGCACGGTTTGGAGATGTTTTGCTTCATTTGGGTCTGGATGGCTCAACACCATGAAATGTGCAGGATATCAGAGGCACTTTATTAAAATATGTCACTATATGAAAACGAAATTAAAGCTGAACATGGGTTCTGAAACATGACAATGAATGTGACTGCGACAAAAAACATACCAATAGATCCAATAGGCCTTGTTGAGAGTTAGAAAATGGAAAACACAGGGCGTCCTAATTTGTTGCTTAGAATGTAAATGTTCAGCTTTACATTAATTGAAAGGTAATTTTGGTTAATTACCTGCAATTAAACTTCTTTTTTCCTGAGATAAAATAAACAGACATCAATGTTTCTTAATGAACTGAACCTTAAATTGGATTTAACTGTAGTTATATAAAGTTATGCATCTCAACTTAAATTTGTTCTAAAGTGTAATGTTGCTCAATTTAACCAAATACATGAATTTGCTGGGAAACAATTTCAGTTTGCGTCTCAGCTTTACATCAAACTGTGAACAGATGATTCATATCTAGATTTTCATCAAGCTGTCTCTGCAGGTCTTTATATTGAGGGAATATTTCTATACATACACGCTTCAGTGCAAAACTAAAGAATCAGCCAAGTACGTCAGAAGCGAGGTCATTCGTTTAGTCTTGTTTGACCAGTTTTACTGTTCAACAGTGAGAGATGAAATGACAGAGAAAGCTCCGTTCAAAAGACTTACGAACGTATAGATTTACTATAAACATTTATGAATACCATCTGCACTTCTCAGCTCTGAAAGATTTCAGTGATCTGTTTCATTGCTACCATTGGAATAATCCAACATCTTCAGTGATTGAAAAACACAAAAACACAAACTATAATGACCTGACTCCACTATGGGTAAACAGTTTGTCAGTAATATTTAATTCAGTGTATTTATTTTAGTGGTTGAGTTAATAATCCATGGAAACACTTCTTTTGCATCATATTAGTCACATGATCAACAGCTGGATGTTACTACTGGCCAATCGTCAGTAAAGACGACAGAATGTGGTAGGAGGATGATGGTTTGTTTTTATTTTGTTCAGCTGATTCCTCCAGAGTCTCACAGCTTCACACAGTTCATAAAACGTTGTGTGTCATTCCATCGTGTCGAATCCATAGCTCTTCTGTAAAATCGGCAACTGTGATCGAAGCTTTTTTTGCTACGACAAAAAAAAAAAGCTATCCAGCTATCAAGTTGCAGCTTGATTTATTTAACCAAATAACTGGGATGTATGTGACATAATGTGGATTAGAAAAAATCCACGGTAAGTGAAACTCGCACACCCAGCTGTTGTAGGCTGTTATTTTTCCACAAAGTGAAACGCACCGGTCATAAATCATCAGAACCCCCCATATCATAATGACATTCATGCCCATAATGGGGGAACGTGAACTCCTGACCGCGACTGTAAGTACAGGTGTAGCGAACAAAGCGGCTCCTGTGCCAGATGTGTGAGGCCTCTCTCTTTCTTGGCTGCTCTTGAAGTGATTTGTCATTGTGTGGCACTGATGTACCATCAACAGTCTCCTGCTCCCGTGTATTACAGGAGTGGAGGCGGGGGGGGTATTTGTGGCTGCTGTGAAGCAAACAATTTAATAAATCAGTTCATTGCAGCATATACACGATGCCCCCCGGGCTTTACGAGCAACAATCATGCTACGGCATCTAAAGGCCCTGAAAAGACAGACGAGAAAACAACGTCTGTTTAAGAAACGGTGAGTTAGCCGTTATTAAAGAGGCTCTGTCGCGCTTGTTCTCTCAACACGGAAGGCGCCGTGTTCCTGGAAGACTGCTGTAGATATAATAAGCAATGGATGTAATGACACGTTTCCTGGAGATTAAAGAGTAATTTCACCAACAGCTGCTGGTTCCCAGTCCGCTTTGTGAGCGATTCTGAAACAAGGTAACAAAACAGAAATGGGAGACACGTTTTAGATTATTTAATCAGCATAGCAAATGGAAATGGTGAAAATGTACCAATTAATGAAATATTTTATTATAAATATTATAATTAATAGCAATTCAGGGATCAAAAGGAAACTTTTTAAATAAGATTTTCATAAAGCAACTATGTCTTCATTCTAACTTGCCGCTTTTTGAGATACATCTGCCCTTGTCAGAGGAAAATGGAGAGACAGGCTTGAGACGATGAGAAAAGGTAAAAGCAGCTAAAAATTGAAACCCTGTTACCAAGACAATACGTTGAATATGACCACAGTGTACTTAACTTCTGATGGCTTCTTCAACAAGGACAGCGTACCATGTCTCAAAGCTGAAATAATCTCAGCCTGGAGTTTGCCACCACAGTCACCAGATCTTGGTCCAGCAGAGCATCTTTGATTCTTAGTGGGACGGAAGATTTGTGTCACAGATGTGCAGCCAACTTATCAGCAGCAACCGTGTGAAGCCGTCCCGTCCGTGCAGACCGAAATCTCTGACGAATGTCTCTGACACCTTAGTAAAATCTAAGCCATGAATAATTAAGGCTCTTCTGAAGGCAAAAGGGAGTCCAAACTGGAACTAGCAAGGTATATCTAATAAGTGGGTCAGTGTGTGTGTGTGTGTGTGTGTGTGTGTGTGTGTGTGTGTGTGTGTGTGTGCGCACGACAGCTTGGATTATGAAAGATATCGTAAATATAATACATTTTCCATATTTGACAGTTTATTCGTCTGTAGAAGGCTTAGGAGATGTGCTATTGCCCTTTTGTAAATACACAATGAGCTTAAAAATGGATGTCATTTCTCCGGATTAAGCAGACTGGGATAAAACGACTGTGTCCTCAGAGACCCTTTAATGGATTTCCCTCCTGCAAGGTGTTTGAGTCCATTCCAGGCAGACAAAATAACCCAAAAGGCTTCTAAGGTGAAGACCTCCCGATTGCGGCAGACGTTACGACTTCCAAACAAAATCAAACTGGTACAACCTTGCTAATTAAAAAAATTCAATCTAAAATGAATCCTTGCATCCGTTTTGGGTTGTTGATTGGAGCTGCTGTGATAGATGCCCAGTCATGTGGGGCAGTGAAAAAAAAAAAAAAATAGGAGGAAAACGGCAAATTCCACAAGCCATGAATTGCCTTCTGCTGGTGAGATGTAAATCAGCGAGGCGCTCTAAAATTGATGGAGCATCCTCCGGTTTTCTTCCTGACTCCCGAGATCACTCTGAATGCCCTGCCCTGTATGTACATACCAGCCACTGTAAGATGGATTGCAGGCAAAAACAGGGGAGGTGCGAAACAAAGGATTTCAATATCAAAGTTATCAATCACATCCAGGCCATACTGCTTTTCTTGGCACTCAAAATGTAATTATGGAGTATGCTTAGTATGAGGCTTGTATCCGTTTTCATCCCAAATGACAGTGCTTATGTTAAGTTAATTGAGCTCATATCCCAGGATACATGGCGAAGGAGGTTGTAACATTAGCCATTTCCTGCATGCAGCTCATTGGGATGCAAGGCTGGTGCTGGCAGAGTAAACTGCGCCTTGGCAGAGATGCTGAGCAGTGGTGGTTGGTGCTGCTGCAGGGACATGACAGCTACAGTCTTCCCAGCCATAAATCCCCACACACTCCACAGGGCGTACAGCCACACCTGTGTATTAAGATGAAAGACATCTAAACTCCAGATGCCCCTCGGCGCTGTGTCTCCGGGTGAACTTATCCAGCTGGGAGACTTTCCACCAATGTCCCGTTATTTTATTCTTGGTGGGATTTTTCTTCTTTTTTTTTTTCCTTTTCAGATGCTTATGAGACAGGGGAAGAAGGGCGGGAGGAGTTGGGAATCACTCCGTCTCCACAGAGTGTGAACCTATTTATGCACACCTCCTTCACTTGTCCCACTCAGAATCAAAGCGGTTTGCTCAGAGCCAAATCCAAAGCTATTCTGACTGTGTCACTCTTGAACACGAGCATGTAATATCATGAATAGGGCGTGATAACCGCTGAGCCTTTCCTCCTCGTTTCTAAACAAAATGATCATCCACAGACTAATTTATGAAGTGCACTTAATTGTTCATGTTGCTGATGATTTCGGGCGTCTGCCTGCGCCACGTTGTGAGGAAGGGGGAGTGAGTTAGAGGGACGGCATCGTTGCTCCTTTCGTTCTGCACCTGAGCTCAGTGTGATATGACTTTGATTGTCTACTTGTAATTTACCCGGCAACTGCCAGCCCCTCTGTCTTCGCCACATCTCATACAGACCTTTCCTTAGATCTCAGAGGATTGCCTAGCAACCTTTTTCCTCCGTACAAATACCAATCTGTGCCCTGAGCGGCTGATGTTGACCGGCATAATTACTACGCATTGGAGAGCAGCCAGAATTGGAACGGATTTAGGAACAATATAGGTCTGAAAGTCAGCCTAATGAAGCGCCGACTAAACCTTAGCACAGTGTGTGCGTCAGATTAAACACGATGATGCAGCTGGCAGCGTTGTAAAGGGTGAAAGTACAAAGGAGCAGCTTCTGACAGGAGTTAGCATCCAGCTCGCAGACTGTGACAAGTTTTTTGTGTTTCTTGGCGACTGCACTATCAAGAAAATAAATAAATTAAATGTGCCAGATTCTTCATTGCATCTGGTTAAAACAGACGTTACTGATGCTTCCTTTTTATATTTTTCCACAGGGAAGGAGTCTGTTATTTCATGTTTCTCCTCCCTATGCAGCACTATAAGTTGAATCAAATTGTTTGAGGTTCCAGCTCTATTTGCCTTAAAAACCAAAAAACTCTTGAGATGCTTCATGTTTTGGGTCAAAAGTATCTATCTGACAACAAATGTCAGATAGATAGATAGATAGATAGATAGATAGATAGATAGATAGATAGATAGATAGATAGATAGATAGATAGATAGATAGATAGATAGATAGATAGATAGATAGATAGATAGATAGATAGATAGATAGATAGATAGATAGATAGATAGATAGATAGATAGATAGATAGATAGATAGATACTCTAGCTATCCAGGGTATTTAAGTAGCTAGCTACGTAGTTACCTAGTGAGTTACCAAAGGTAGCCAGAAATAGCTACCAAGCTACCCTAGTTACCTAGGTTTGTATCTTGTTTGCTACTTAGCAAACTAGATGCAGGGTTATCTACCTAGTTAGCTACCACACTACAATAGGTTTGTATCTAGTCTACCTAGCTAACCCTAGGGAGTGTTATCTACCAAGTTAGCTAGCTCTAACTAGACTAGCTACCTAGTTAGGTAGGAGGAGGAGACCTTTTAGGTCAAAGCATGTTCTTGTCTAGTATGGCTTATTCTATGTACTGGCATCCAAATGAAAATCTAGCAAGTTTTAATTAAGTCAGACATCAGGGACATTCAAACTGCATGAGTTTGGGCTATTTTGCAAAGCAGAATGGGCAAAATCTCTAATGTTTAGACATAAAGGTATTAGAGTCATACCCCAAAAGACTATAAAGTATTGACTCAAAGGAGCTAAATATAAAGCCACACCTCACTTTTCAGATTTATTTTATTGTCAAGAAAGTTTGAAAACTATTTAATTTTTATTTAACTTCACAATCTTTCACTAATTTGTGTTGATTTATCACAAAAGATCAGTTTATCTTAATTTCAAACTGTAGTGGGATGAAAGGCATTTATTTAATGCCCAGGATTACTTGTGCGAGGCCCTCCGTATCCTGTGAGGAACTTTAAGCACACCGCCGACTCTCGCAAACGCCAGGGCAGCTTTAACTTTTGGATGCAAGATCTATAGCTGCCTCTTCTTACTTTACTGCTTCAAAAAGGTTACTCAATAACTGAAGACCTACTTTTTCTACCTTTGAGCTAGCATTAACGTCATCATTAAAAACTGCATTCAGGAGAAATCTTTAAAAAAAAGAAATAAAAAAAATGACCCAATTGCCTCTTGGCTAAATGTGAAAGTGGATTTCCTACATTTATAAGCTTTTATATGACGCATTCAACGTGTAACCCTGAAGGAAGCACGCATCTTGTAAATGAGCCTTTAATGCCATGCATCTAGTGCAGGCTGGAGTATGTTTTCAGCACAGTGGATGTTTTTATTTATTTATTTATTTATTCATATCAAGTGCAGCACTGATCAGGAGCGATCCTGCACATCAGTGAAATCAAGTGACATTCAATTATCCCGGCTTTCTGTGGCTCAAACAGCTGTGGCACCAGCTTGAGGTTTTAAATCTAACGTCGGTGTTTAACTGCTTTTAATCCAAACAGTTCGATCACCTCTGCCGCCAAATGTGTGCGCTTTCAGACCAGCGTCAGCCCCGTCTTTAGGACGCCACAGTCGTTTTCCCAGCTGTCCTTGCCGAAGCTCTGTTCAGCGCGGCACAGGAAATCTGTGGAATCAAGGAGAAGCCTGAGCCTTCATATTGGATTTAGATATTAAACGTAAATTTTTTTTAAAAAATAACATCATCCTCGTGGGAATTGCTTATTTTTATTATTTTGAGTAAAGAAAAAGCATTTTTCCAGGGATTTTGTTTCTCATTTATGCACAACAGGCAATAGATTGGATGATAAAAAAAAATCATTTCGGTAGAAGAATCTTAGTTTGTCTAAAACCACAGAATTGGTTTAAATCTTTGTTTTTCCTCCTCTTTCCACTGTAGATAATGCACACAGATTGTTGAGAGTTAGTTGGTTTTACTTCTTTTATTTTTATGATTTCATCCAACGGGGATCCATTTTAGAAATAAAAAAAACACTTCCCCTTAGAGATTTTTTCTGTATTTTTGCTTTTTTGGCCCCACTTTACATGTTTCAGATAATCAAACAGACATTACAACCTGTCAAACATAACCCGAGCAAATTCAAAATGAAGTTTGTCTTCCCTTTTTTCGATCATTTTGCCTCCGTTGACAGACAGACTCTCCACCTCAAGGGATTTTCTGGTTTTTACCGGTCTGGCAGCAATCAAGCCTGATTGAATTGAAGTAAGCTCTCGTTAAAATGGATTTAATCCCAGTTAATTGTTGATTTAACAGTGTTCAAATCAAAATTTTGAAATGGTTCCACATTGTTTCCACTAATCCGCTACCCACTAATATTTGTCAGATGACCTGAAATGCCGTAAAGGACGTCTGCAACAGGTGAAATAGTTTTCCGCAATACTGCGTATTGCGCGTTTTTCAAAAGCCTGTCTGCCAGCCTGTTGCGTACGTTCACTCCAATTTATAAGTTGACAGAACAGCAAAAGGTTCTTTTGCTTGTCTCTGGAGTGGTCCTTGGCTGCCATTTCCTCCCAGTCTTCTCTCCTTTCCACCAGAGATGTCTCTCAGATGACTCAGGCCACCAGCTTTACAAAGGATAACATCGTTTCACTTGTTTCCTCTTCCTCCTGTTAACCAATTTGAACATCTGGATTAAATCAGATACGACTTATGTATGTATATAAAAAAACAAAAAAACCCACAAAGCTCTTTGAGGCTCTTTTTGTCTGTTTTCTTACTACTGGGCCAAACAATCCATCAGTTAGAGAAAATGAAACTGTAGTAGATCCATGCAGTGCTTTAGTGCTCATGCAAACACAACGTTTGATGTACAGTGATAGGTCAAAGAAAAAATACATAATATTAAACTCATTTTCTGCTCAGGCTTCAAATTCTTGGAATACACTATGATTGGGACAAATAAATATTAAATCACTGAACTATTTGAACTAGACGATCGACAACTGTACTCGTGTCTTGAGTAGTTAACTGATTCTTCTACTTGTTTTTTCCCCTTATGGATGTGACTTGTTTTTTTTTTATTATAAATGTTTACACTACTTTTAGCCATACATTGAAATCTGTCGTTAATAATAGGTCTTGTCTGTTGTTGTCGATTGTAATTTCTCTTAAACCCTTCCATTGACCTGCAAGGGAATTACAGATGAAAAAAAGCCTGTTTGGCTAAATCTGGCATATTTATGTGACATGTTCACGTCGGTTAATATTCGTCTTCCCCCACCCCACCTTTATGAAGTACAGAAAAATAAAATTTCGTGAAACATGGCTCAACACAGCCTCTCAAAAATGAAAATCAAATAATATTTTATTTGTGTTGCACATTTCAGCAGCAAGACTGTTCAAAGTGCTTTACATCATAAAAACACAAAAATCAACAATTTAAATATTATATTGTCATTTACACATCAAAAAGAATATGTTATGTTTGCAAAGCTACATAGACGGTACTGTTCAGGTCAAGGGTCGCTCTGGAGGAGCTGCAGCGATTAGGAGCCCAGGTGAGAGAGTCTGTTGATGAGCTAAATGTTAGTTGTAAACCTGGTC
This sequence comes from Poecilia picta, assembly GCA_033032245.1. Classification (NCBI taxonomy): domain Eukaryota; kingdom Metazoa; phylum Chordata; class Actinopteri; order Cyprinodontiformes; family Poeciliidae; genus Poecilia; species Poecilia picta. The sequence continues at coordinate 8,666,824 of CM065361.1, forward strand.
TTTATGGAAAAGTGGCAAGAAAACGAAAATCTTCTTGTGAGGAGTTTTGTTTACAGGAGAAACGTGTTAAAAGAAGGAGCTCTCAACAAGCGAGAACAAAATGGACGTTCCTCACTTCAGATCACAGTGGCGATGGAAGAAAACCACAGGGACGCTGATCTTCAGTAGGAACTGGGAAGCTGGTAAGAGCTGATGAAAGGTTGGATGGCGCTAAATGCAGAGCAACCAGAGTAAACCACAAAAGGCCGTAAAATACTGGAGGCTTGAGCAGAGGGTCGCCTTCCAGCCGGACATCGACTCTAAAACAGCCAGAGCTGCAGAGGAGCCGCTTAGATCAGAGACCTGCAACCTTTACAGCTCAAAGGGTCATTTCTACCATCAGTACAGCCAAAAAAAAAAACAACCTTGTTTGGAGCCAAAAATGCTACATGACCTTTAAAAAAAAAAAGAAAACTTCTCAATTTTTGATGAATGTCTTCTATAGGAAATTGTGTTGTAATTTTTAAAGAGCCAACATTTTATTTCATCAAATAAAATCTTGTATCCAAGATACAAGATACAAAATTTATCCAAAAAGTGGATGGATACATTTTGAGCCACAGGATGTTAATATTTGTGGAAAATTGTGTTAAACCCCCCCCCAAAAAACACATTGTTTCAAACCTGTTTAGCAAATGCAAAACCTGAATTTCATTGCTATTTCAAAGAAGAGGAGAACGACATGAAAGGGTTTTGACGAGGGCAGATTTAGCAGTGGTTTTGTCAGAGGCCGGTGTTGGATCGCTGAAACATGCTTCCCATTTCCACTGCATGGGAATATCCAGCTGCCTGACAATAGCTTTGTCTTCGCACTGTTTCACTGACCAACCAGGAAGTAACTTGCTCTGATAGACGAATAAATACATTCGTTCTGTCTGGATCCTGCCGCTGGTGGAATCTGGGGAACTACACAGTTAAAAGTGAACGTTTTTTTTTTTTTTCTTTTTTTTTTTTATAGTGTGATCATACTTCTGACCCTGAAACTGATCAGGGTAGCAGTCTATTGCCCTGCGATTTGAGAGGCAGTCATATAATCAACAAGCAGCACCGCTGTCGTGTTGGGCCTGTGAGATGGTGAAGGTAATCTCAAAGTGTGGCCATAGCTGCTGTGGACGTCCCCGGGGAAATCAAGAGCCTTCACAGCTGCCCTGCCCGGTAGCAGCTCACAGCACAACCTTAAAATGACAGACCGGCGGGCGCGCGTACGACCAGGAGGAGGGACAGAAAGTTCAGTTTGACCTTAAAGTAAAATACTTCACAAACACTAGCAGACTCAAGGGGGGAAGCAGCAGCAGTGAGACAAGTTTTCTGTGCCAACGCACAGACAGTCGGCAGATTCCACCTCACAAATTTGAGGCGAACCGTACATCTGTTCAGTTTCCCAGTTTAGCTTCCTCGTAATTGTTTGGTTCCCCCCCCCCCCCCCCCCCCTTCTTTTTCTTTTAATCCACTTCTTCTGCATCTGGAAGGGAAAACGTGGGCCTCAAGATGCGATTATCACAAACATCTGGAACCGAACGGATTCGGATCATTTTCCCTAAACGCAATTATCAATCATTATCCGCAAGGCGAGAGACGGCGGAGCTCGGCGTCCCGCAGGAGTGAGACGTCGGCGCGAGATCGATGCAACCGGATGAGGGATGAGCGCGTTTGGAGCCGACGCACGGCGAAACCGTTGCATTGTCCGGCTTCCTCTCTGACAGCTCCGCGGAGAAAGGAAAATGACGTGGCTCGTGCTTTCCAAGAAAACGCCAGCACGCTCGCCAGACAGACCCAATATGTTGTCCAAATAAATAAAATGTCAAGTGAATAACAAACCAAGAAGCATCTGTTGCCATTACCTCGACACTTTTCATTTCTGCAAATTAAGCCTGTGACAGAATAGGATATGAGTAACAGTCAGTCAGCCTCTGGAAGAAGCCGTGAGCACGGCGCGCTGCAGATAGGAGAGTTTTTCTTATTAAGCCGTTGGCATGAAATTCATTTCAGTTAGTTTTTTTTTTTTTTTTTTTTTCCCCATCAGGTTTAATTGGTTGAATAAATGTTAATTGGGTGCTGCATTGCAAATGTTTTCCTGTTTCCCAGAAGTGCTTTCATGACCTGTTGAAATCATCTATCAACAGCCTCCAGAGTGCGAGAAAAAATAAATAAATAAAAAAAAGAAACATGTACTTGAGTTTGCATGGAGTCACTCGCTGGATTTTGAAAACAAAATGCGGGTGATCGTTTTCCCCAGTTTGCGGGTAGATTTGAGAGAAAAAGGAGCGCTTTCAGAAGAAGGCATTAATTGAAAAGAAAATAAGAAAAAAAAAAAGACATGAATCATCCACCTTTTAGAATAAAACCAATGCAAAAGCGTCTAGATTGAACCCCTTTCTGTCACCATGTTGTTCTGAGTCCCTGAATGCCTTTCTGAGCACTCGAGGTGAGTGCACTGTACAATCTATCAGTGTCGTTAAACTGTTTTATGTGTGTGGCTACGGAGCAGTAAATCCTGCAGCGTGAATCTGTCATGTGTCAGAACGTGTTGTCATTAGCAGATTTATCTCGCATTGCGGCCGATTTTTCTTCTTTAAAGTGGAACACGTGGCGGAGCGTTTACGAAGCGAATCACATGGAGGAAAATTTCAATTCTGGCGCACAGGAGAGCCAGTGGAGTTAAGCGGTGCTTCATGTGAGCGGGACTTATATAAGACTTTTAGGCATGGTACATTCTGAATAATGCATGAGATCTGCATCAGTGATGCACCCATCCATCTTCCCATCAACTCTGACCAGTTTGACCCCCGCTGATAGATTTCCCCCCCTCCATTCGTAGCATTCTAGATTTAGGCCAAAAGGTTCAGGTTTGGAGTCAGAAAACCTTTTTCCGTGTGTTTGCGGTTTCCCCCACATGGCTTACAACAGACTGCATGTGCGATTTTTACTTTTTATTTTTGATTTTCTTCAGGATGCACTAATCCCTCCCCCCCCCCCCCCTCCCGCCCCCTTTTTTGTTTACTTCCGATACAGATATTTGAGATTCCATATCGGCCAATACCGATCCAATACAGAAGAACAGAGCTGAATTGACTTAAAGTGTTTTTTTTTAAAACACAGACACAAAATGTACTGAACATGAACATGTACATGTGATAACTCTGCACTAGTACAGCACACTTAAATATGCCAATAGTTACACGTTTCAAATAGATGGAAACAATTGTGACAAATGATGTTTGGTTGACATCTCCACTAAACCTTTCCTCTGGATGAAACATCTGGAAACGTGAATAAATCGCCTCAGCAAATGAAGGAGCGGCTGACATCTTCTTCCCCAAAATTTGTCTGAGGACCGAGGGGGCGGGGCTCCTCACTTTAGACATCCTGATGAAACACTGTCTGTATTTTGGTTCCGGCTTTTCACTGTTTGATTTTACATGGTATTTCAGTCAGTTTCAGTCTAAAAAAAATATATAAAACATTGGAATTGTGTTTGCCTCTTGCTACTAGTACTAATAAAATGTATGCAGTGACTTATCCTCTTATAAGCAGATTTTCTTTACCGTATCAAGCCATGATTAAAGTCTCCCACTTTATGGTGTATCACACAAACTTGGTCAAACACGTAAAAACAACTTCAATTTGTTCAGTCAGTGCAATTTGGAAAAAAGAAAGTAAAAGTAAACAATAGATTGTTTACTTCGGTCAAACATGTTAAAAATAAACTGCAACCTTTGTTCAAATGGTTCAGAAAGTGCGATCAGGAATTCTAAATATGATGTAAAATAAACAATAAAGCATACATCTGCTCTTATTGTCACTGATACCCGATGCACAATTTCTTTTAAATGTCAGGATCGATACATATATTAGTATCAGATCGGTACATCTCTGCTTTTCTTTCGGCAATGTTTGCCACTCTCACCATATTAGTAAGTAGATTTACACACATGAGTGTGCAACTAATTCCAGTTCTCTTGACATAGTTTACAATCTGAAAATATTGCTGCTGCTGAGTTAGCATAAGCTTTGAGGTCGGGTTATATTTTTCCATCTTTAGAGAATGAACTCATCAAAGTTTTGTCAGATCTTTGCATATTGTTTTATAAACCAATCCTGCTTGAAACGTCTCCACATATTTTTCTTTCCTGCAAATACCATGCACATACCCCTAAGTATTTGATTTAGGGGTATCAGAGTAAATGCTCTTTACACTTTTTAGATTTATAGTTGCAAAAACAACATAAAAATAAATATATTGATAATATTGTTACTTCCCCCTCAAATTCCGAATTAAATAGCAAAACTTTGTGATTGTTTATTATGTTTCAATAAAATACATCCATGTAATACATTGCAGATGTTTTAGCATAATTCTCTGAACACATAAATAAAGATCCTTAAACCAAGACAGGCCATTCAGAAATGAGCAAAACAACCATCTGGAGATTTCAGATCACATTTCTTATTGTTGCGGGGGCTTTTTGTTTTGTTTTGTTTTGTGATGTGTCGGTGTTAAAACTCTTGGGTTTTGCATCCTTGATTTCAGAGAAAAGCACATGAAAGAAGCTTATCCTTTCTGCAGGGCTTATCCCCTGAAAATGAACTAATTAAGAGAGGAAAACGTAAAGGCCCGATCAATGAAGTGGTTGAGTCAGCTGAAAGCACAAAGGAGAAGCATCCAAAAGACGAATGCTTTGGCCAGAACCTGGTAAAGAGGAGAGACACTAAAAGTATAAGCCCCAAACTAACTCTGGTAGCTGCAGCAGCAGCAGCAGCAGAGGCTGATGAATGAGGGAGAAATAAAGAGCAGCGAGGCTTGTGGTGCTCAGTGTGATGTAACACAGTGCTGGCCGCAGCCATTGACACTCCTGGTGAAGCAGTGGGGAAAAAAACTTTAACCTAAAATAATCTACTGTTGCAGTTGCAAAGAACATTTTCACAAAAATCCAACCTTTAATTCAAGTAATTTTTTCAGGGGTGATGAAGACCCACATAATTACTTAAATAATATTTAATTATTGGTACCAATCATGTAATTAGAGTAATTTTTTTTACTGTTCTTCTCTTTCCTTGTTCATTTCTTTGTTTCTTTCTTACATAAAGCCCAAGATGATTCATATTTATCTTAGAGTTTGATCTAGGTTTAAGATAAATCTTTGATTTAACTGACATGTTTCTTCTGACTGGGCATTCATGTTTACAGAACAATCCTGATTTTAACTTGATGGAGGATGTTTGGGTGGAGAACCCACCCAAACATCGAAGACTTTAGACTGCAAAAAGATGAATGATCTTAATGCAAGGAGAAACAGGCACAAATCTGGTCAGCAAGTAATCATAAGAAGTGTATGATTACTGTAAAACTGGACTCTCTTTACTCCAACCTTGCAGAGACTAAGAGCTTTTATTGGCAAAAGGTATTTATAATAGCAGATGCACCAATTTTAATTTTTTATGTTTTACTTGGGATGTCTTTTCTAACTGAATAAGAAGTTTTCTCACCTTCAAAGCTTCTGCAAAATGGCTGATTGAGAGCCCCTTCTTCAGGATTAAAAGATGCTGAATCTCTGTGGAAGTAAATTAAGGAGGAATTAAGCGTGGATTATGCTTAAGGCACTGCAAAATGTTTCCCAGTATTCCATGACGGTATTTATTTATTTATTTTAGCTAGAATAGCATATTTAAACCCATGTCTCTAGTGACACACAAAAAAATTAAATTTATGTTACAAAACAATGAGTCAAAACTATTATAGTCCATCTGACTGTAGCCTAAAGTTTTGAGGCTGTTATGCAGGAAGTCATCAAGAATTACAAATTTCATATGGTTTGCTTTAAATGCACCACTGGGCTCCCTGGCATATTGAGCCACAGTTTCAACATATTTGAAAAGCAGAAGCACAAAGGAAGTCGCCTCCTCAGAATAAGGTGAAATGTTTTGCTCTATTTCTTTCAGAGACGGGACGACACTGGGGACTGACTCTGAATGTGGAGAAATGTGAAAGTGGCAAATCTTCACAGAGGTCCCAGGTTATCTATGACACAACCTTCAGCTATATGTTTGTAAAAAAAAATGCAATTGAAAATGTGCTTTGTAAACGACGGTAGAGACAAAAAACAAAGTTTGGCTATCTGCTTTTACTCCCAGCAAAGCTAAGTGCCTTCAGCCTGATCTGCCCCACTCGTCGTATTGGTGTAAACACTCTGAGATGGCTGATAATTTAAATCTTTGGAACATCTACTTTCATAAACTGACTGATTAACCCTGGATAAATACTGTAACTATAACAACCAACACTGTAGTTGCTGTGACGACTCCTACATGTCCCTCTCAATAAGTGTTTGTTCCATGGAGGAAGCGTTCTGCTCGTTTACCTGGAACTCTGCCTGAAGCGTTTCTGGACATCAATGGGAAACGCGTCAAAAGTTCTCAAAAATTACATTCATTTTGTATTGTAGTAAAAAAAAAAAATCACAAAAATGACACAAAAATCCAAACACTAACGCATTTAGTTGGCACAGAATGAAATGTTTTTTTTTCTATCATTCTCAAAGTTGTTGTAGTTCTTTGTTTTCCTATCACCATAACTTCACCTTGCTCTTTTTTATGCCATGTTTTCCTCCCTTTCCCATTTTGAAGAAAAACTAAGTGAAATGGGCCAGTAAAACAGGAAGTAATGTATTTCTAATTAAAAGTGCTCAGCTACTTTGTGCAAATTAAACATCTGAAACTTAAACGCATCCATTACATTTTCTATAAAGGAAATTGTAGGCATGCCAATAATTGTGGCACTGCTAAATTGTGTTTAAAAAATAATTTCTTAACATCTCAACATTAAAGATTGGGTTTAAAAATAAAAACCTGTGATGGATTGTGCTACTGCAGGAAAAGAAGGAAATTATTTCTGAATAGTCTTTACCGGCGGCCCCGATAGTAGCCGAGGCTTCCTGATTCAACAGTTTACTTAAAACACGGCTGTCCCTGGCATATCAAACTGCTTTTGTTGCCTCCCACACAGCAGGCGGTCCTCTGTTGGTGTTTTTGTTCCTTTTGTTTGATTATTTCACAAGGCGTCACTCACACACTTCCCTATTTATATACGTACATGACAATTCTACACCACGGATGTTCTGGCGTTCGCATGCTCCTCATCCACTTACTCTATTCAAATATCACATATGGCAGATTACGAAAAACACACAGCAGCAACAACCAAATGTTAAAACGGGACTTTCTTATAGATTAATTTGTTTAGATCCAGCAAAACCACAACTTACCTGGAGCAGCACATCCAACAACAGATGAAGACATAATTCAACACAACACTCAAATATTTACTCTTGTGTGGGTTGACACAGATCACATCTATGTAACAATTAAACTAACATCATTTTTACAGAGCGCAATGTGCAAATGTGACGAGCATGGAGCCGCTAGGGTGCCTGGCAAGAATGTTCTCCCTCTTTGAACTTCTCCACATTTCATCACAAACATAAAGATACATTTGATGGGATTTCAGGTGATGGATGTGCCACAAAAAAAAAGCATATTTGTGAAGAGGAAGGAATTCAACACATTGTTTCCAAAAGCTTTCCCAAAGAAATGTGAAAATGTGGCGTCTATTTGCACTTAACCCTATTTACTCTGATATCCCTAAATAAAAACCCAGTTCAGTCAGCCATCTTAAGAAGTCACCTAATTAGAATGCATCCATCCATTGTTGTCTCTTCCTTCTTATTTTGTACCATTAAATTGTTTATTTCACAGCGCCTACACAAGTATGATTGACAGCGCTAAGAGCCTCCTCCTGGCTCTGATTGGTTGTTTTCCACCAGTGGAGGAGCATTAATGCAAATATCTGCCTCATATATTTTTACTGACAGTTTTAACAAATATGCAAACATAATATTTTTTATAAGTTACATTTCTAGCTCTAAAAAAAGAATGAAAATTTTGAGATATAAATGTAAGAAAACCAGGAGATATCCAGTTTGATGTTTGCCACAAGACAGATGGGAGACAAAACTAACACGTGAAACTTTACGTGAGAAAGAAAACGCACAGCGCACATCACCCTGAACACATTATCCACAATGGGAAATATGGTGGTGGCAGTGTCATGCTCTGGGGATTCTATTGTAAGAATGTGGGCGGAGTTGACGGGAAGATGTATAGAGCTAAATGAGAAACAAGAAAACATGACAACAAATCCATGCCACAGTTTAATTTATAAAAAGAAAAAAAAAGTTGAAAACTGATGTTTTCTTTTCACTTCACAGATATGATCTGTTGGTTTATCATAAAACCCTAATCAAGACGTTAATGGTCGTAAGGTGACAAAAACGTACAAATACCTCATAATTTGACAGAAAAGCCTTGAAGCTCGGAGAGTCCCAGTTTACTTTATTACATCAGAAAACGGTCACAGAGTCACAGGAGAAGAAAAGCAAGAAAGAGTTACCATTTGGGGTTTGGGGGAGGTCAGTTACTAATGCAAAAAAACCCAAAAAAACAAGACATTTTGTAGTTCGACAGCCTTGTCTCCAGCGCGCCGCTCCTTTTGTGTCATTCGCCTCCGCAGCCATCTACATACAGCAGACAGTTGTTTGGGTCGAAGCCACCGATCTTGATGAACGACACTGTTACCGATCATTTACCACAGTTTTATTTACCACATATTATATTGCAACATCTTGTAAGGAAAAAAATAAAAAGAAAGCACACATGTAGCTTTATGAGCGCACAGTCAGATAATTGGTTTAATAATGCATTATGAAATCAGAAACCATTAACCACAAGAGTGATTCCAATGAGGGATGAAAAGTAAAAATCTGAGTGTCGCAGTGCTGCTTCCTGGTGGGACTTTCTCTCCGCTGTGATAAACTAATGTGAAAAGGATCAACATCACACATCATAAGTCACCATAAAAATTAGACTTAGTGCCAACAAATCAGTGGAGGCTGTACAATTTATATGGCACTTACTGTCTGCTATATTCAGACTTGTTTTTGTTGATTTCTTTGCCTTAAACTAAAAAGAAAATATTGTCAGTCAGTCGGAGAGGGAGGGAGTGAGAGAGAGAGACAGAAGAAAAAACTTTGGACACTCTTTCATTTGTTCTGCGACTCATCTTCGCTTGTAGCGTTAATCACTTGATTACTCGCACAGCAGAGATGTTCCCAGATCACGACAAGTCGAGGAAATTGTTTAATAAGATTAACAAATCATTAAAAATGCTATCCTTATTACTCCTGGTGGGGGACGAAGGACACGCGGAGAGTCGTGTTACTCGTTAGCCTCCTTCGCTTAATTGAGGACATGTGGGGCCGTGTAGGTCAGACTCTCACCGATCGATACTGCTGCACCCCTTTTATACTCCTGCTGGGGACAAAAAAAAAAAACCTTTCATTCCCATTTTCCCTGGATCCTGGATGCTCCACGGTAGATTAGCTGTCTCCTTTGCTCCGTTAGCAGTCCCAGTTTCCTCTCCCACGCAACCTTTTTTTTTAAAATTTATTTCCTCTGAGCAGTTCGCTGACTCTGTGTTGCACAAATACGGGGAGTTCAGGGGCCTGTCGGTGCGCACAGCTCACCGGCGGTGGGAGCGAGTCCGGGGGCGAGGCGGCGCCGGCTCGGAGGGGAGGGCGGCCATCAGGCCCGGGTGGTACGGGGCCGGCCCCGGACCTCCCGGCGCCCGGGCACAGGGCTCCATGCCAACGTTGTGGTGCAGCGACAGGTGGGCATGGCAGTGATCCAGCACCGACTGCTCACACCTGTACAGAGCCAGGGGGTTCAGTTGCCGTGGTATCTGGACAGAACAGAACAGAACAGAAAGGGTAGGAGAGATAAAAAAAAAAACCCAACAACATGGCGTCACATATAAGGCATCCAAAAAGAGCCAGAGAAGCCTTCATGCCAACATTTATCAGCTCTAAGAATATTAAGAATTGGCTTAATTTACATCATGCTGTCAAGACACAGCTCTGTCATTAATGGAGACTTGGCCGGTGATGCAGCGTTGCGCCCCAAGACCTGAAATCTGTGCCGCTCAAACACCCACTTTGAGCTGGAATGATTTATATGCAAGATGAAAGCCTTAAGCAAGAGTGCACACATATTTTCTGCCCTCTTTTAAATGGAGTCAAGGCTCCATTTAGAAGAGACCGCTTATTACATTACAAGCTCTTCGCCGATTCAAAGCGCCATGTTCATTTCATATGCTAGTGTGGTCCGAATTATGTCAATTAAGGAGAACAAAGCTGCTTCATGGCTTGTGGAATACAGATATTAATAGATTGATGCATATTAAAGGGTTCGCGCAGTGTATAAATGCGCCCATACATTCTGGAGTGAACAAAGGCAACAAGATGCAAAAATATTCAAGATGCAATTGTTCAACTTGGATTTTTTTCTACTCAACCCAGCAGGAGACGGTGAAGGAAAAATAGGAATGAAGAAGTTCAGCAGCAATTCTTTCTCAGATCTCACAAAAGTTTTTTTGAGAAAACCCTCCGAGTTACTTTTGGGAGTTACCCCATTAAGAATAATTTTGTATTGCATCCAAATGACATTTTGAGAAAATTCACAAAATCTTTACAAGATCCCAGGTTACTTTTGTTCAGACACTGGAAAGGTTTTGCAATAACAGCTTAAAGCTAAAAATGTGCAACCTTGTTCTCAACAAACCAAAGACAATTAAGTTCCATCAGTGGAGGTTTTCTGTAAAGTTTTAGGATTGGTATTTAATGTTATTTGTCACTGTGCACATGTAGAATGAGATAAAGGCCATTGCCTTTCCGGTGGAACTCCATTCAATTTTCATCTCCCTTCACTACCAATTCCAGGCTTTCTCCCATTGTCTCCGGCACATTTTCTACTGGGCTAATCCGTGAATAGATGGACAATTTTCTCCGCTGTTAATGTCAGGATCTGTGTTTTTCTGTGTTTATTTTTGAGTTCTCTATGTAGTTCTGTTCCCTGTGAGTCCTGTCTCTGCGTCTTCCCCGTTGATTGTCTCCCAGGTGTGTCTCGTTCCCCTGATTACCCCGTGTGTATTTAGTCTCCCCTGTTGTCTGTATTCCACGTCACGTCCTTGTCGTATGTCTATTGTCTACTGCATGTCAGTTGTTGCTCTGTCGGCTCGCCAGTAGAACTGATTAAGTCCTGGCTAGCTTAGCTTGTTTTTCAGTCCTCCGAGTAACAGTTGCTACCGGTGTTAGCTGTGCGCTTGTTTCTTGCCGTGCTGCCTGTTTGAGACTGCGAGCTTCATTAAAATTCATCATTTTCCCATAACCTGGGTCTCAGCGTCTCATCTCCTCACCTACAACCACCACTTCGTGACAGTTTAGAGTTGTAGTCTGCCTCTAGTTTTAGAAAATGGCAGCAGTGGAAGTGAATGAAGCTGTTCAGTCCGTACTAGACATGCTTCCAAGTTTTGAAATAACATTAACAGTCATCTTCTTGGGTGAAATTTAAAAATGGTAAATGGACTGAACTTATAAAACTTCAACAGAGTCCTCACCTCCAGTAACTGTGGGTCCAGACTGTCTGTACGAAGCAAAGCGTAGAACAAGGGATTGTGTTTTTACTGGACTATGTCATAAACCAACAAAAGATCCAAAATTACTTTTTCTCAGCAGACATTTTCTCTTCACCTTCACATCTCAAAAGAAGTTTATGGTTTTTTGCAAAGCTACCAAGGATCTCACACAACTTTTTTTTGTGTTTTGTGAGACAACGGACATCTTCATTCAGTCAAAAAAACTTACGAGAGGACTACGTCTTTTTCCAGTCCGTATCCCTATAGGAAAAAGACTGAGTATGTACTCTGAAGTGACTGTGAGTAAAAGCAACAAGTCACAGACATAACACTTATTATAAAACACTGCATGTTGCAGATGTTCAAGCAACTAGATTCCAAAGGCTTTGGACAAAACCGAATCCATCCGAAACGCGCATCGTGTTGACTCTTCGCCCGACATTGTCAAGAAAAACTCGCAGTCCTGTCGCTTTTCCAGAGCTCTAAATTTCGACCCCACCTCGTTTTAAAGGTTACATTCTCGTCTTTCGATAACGGCGCTGCTCAGTTTATTCTCCCCTCTAATAAGAAGATTAGTGGAAAACACCATTGTCTAATTCAACGGCTGAACTTTGCACACTACTTGAGAGGACTTCATAAAAATTCATGAGCAACAATCCCTTGGAATACACAATGAGTCGGCTGAAGGAGGGGCGCTCTGCATACGGGGGTTCTTTGTGCAGATTGCCGATTGGGGGAAAAGGGTTCACAGAGGACTTGTTTCTCCAATTATTGCTACAGACGGAGTCAAACACGGAAACAGAAGAGTCGACTTGAATTTAGGCTTCGCTTTATTTCCCCTCCCGTCTATATGCAGCAGTAGCTGGCGGGGCATCACCGACCTTTGCCTCCTCGACACTTTCTTCCTCCGCTTAACGTCTCTAATCATGCTACGGAATAAGCTGAGTTGCCCAGGCAATAAAGGGCTGTGTTTGCCCATCAATGCAAAGCTTTATAGACTAACTCAGATCTTTAAAAGTAATAAGATAAAAAAAAAAAAACATCCTCAGAGAGGCGTAGACGTGCTTGTGTATGGATCTTCAAGCTAAATATTCAGTCCAGACTATAAAAAAACAAAACAGTCTTGAACGGATTTTATATGGTAAAGAGCCTGTGAGTTTATTTCTGCTGAGCCTTTATTCAAGTGAATTTCAGATTCCCTTGGGATTAATTTAAACCGTACAGAGACAAAACAGGAGCTGCTTCCCATTTATTATCGCATCCTTAGTCTTGGGTGGCAACATCAGCATTTAAGATTATGTCTGCTATCTTGAATTTAGACTCAGAACAATTCTTTATATATGCATAAATACAAATGAATGCAGGTGTTGCTTTTATTTGACACGCACGATTCTAATTCAGAAATGATTAAAGTATGAAGATAAACAAGCTGTAGATGTAGGAAACATCTTTTTTTTTAGCTGCAAGATATGCTGAAAAGCAGCCGCTCTGCATCATCACCTCCCTCTCTCTCTCTCCTCAACCACTTTTGTCAGGTTTCTGCTTTTTTCCCAGCTCCTGGCTTGAACCGTCACCTACTTCAGCTTCCATAAAGTGCACCCTCAGCCCACATCTCCCCCAACTTCTCCCCCACTCCTCCCCAACCCTCACGCGGAACTGCTGCTTACCATGAAATAAAATGTAATTTCCGTTTCGCGGGGGTCTTTAATTTTTCGCAAGTTGCTGCACGGTATTCCCCCCCCCCCTTTGACAGCTGCTGTTGGATTACGTGCAGAGCTTCTCTCATAGCTGTTGTTAAGCGGAGCTAAAACAGAAACACTGAAGCTCTTCTTCCGAGCTTTCAGACCGGCTCTGGAGAGTCTCTCCTCGTAATTCGTTGTGCGATTTTGTTGAAGCGCGGGAGAGGAAGACAGAACTATTTGTTTATTTAAAAGTGTTGCTGAGGGAGTGAGGTGGGACACAACATGGGGTGGAAAGTTAGATTTCACACTTAGGGTATGAGTTATTCTAATGAACCTCTGCTTAATAATTTGCACTCTACTGAATGTTTAGGCACCACTAAAGAGCCAAACAAGACAACAGGGAATATTAACACACTCAGCGCCCAATGTGATTGTTTCTACCTGTGGATCTCTGAGGTGGATCAGATCTGCGATTAAATAGTTTTTTTTTTTTTTTACCAGATTTATCATTCATAGCAATTAAATGCAACTTTATCTGATTTGAAAGCATACCTCACATTTTTTAAATCAACTGCAGCGTTAATGGATCCACAACTTCCTGTTTCCCAAGATCACATGACGACTAACGTTTAACCCATCACCACAAACTGTAAGCAGGAGGACGAAGGGAAGTAAAAAACAAACCTACTAAGATCACTATCTCCATAGCAACCGTTACTTTTTAAAGCTTTTCTTCATATAATATAGCGCCAGTTTATTCAATGCTACTTTTAAAATGTGCTTCATTTTGGGCCGGATTGATGTTTTAGCAAACAAATTCTGTTATTAAAAACTAGAATTACATGTTTAGCCTTATTGATTATTTGACCAAATTAACACGTTATGATATACATGAAGTTCATCCCGCGGTACGTACGTCTTTGATCAAAGTTATTCACAACCCTGACAGATTCTTTTCAACCAAGAAGTTTGTTGCTGACTATCAAAAGCTAATGACAATTATTAGCTTTTGATACAGTATACTCTTTATAAACAGTATAATGTAAAATCTTTGTTATTACAATGTTAAATCCTATTACAGGTAATATGGGAGTTATAGATCACAAACATGAGTAGCTAAAATCTGAATAGTTATGTAAATACTTAATAGTTCAAATGTCAAATATTAAACTGCTTTAACACACATAGTGGAAACTGTCTTAACACGATAATAGAAACTAAAATGCACAATCTGCCGTATTTCCACAATTGGGAGTTCAGCCAATTAGCGATGAGGAAAATAAACGCTGCTCCTGCTGTTACATCGTTAATAAATAAATAAATCTGACGTCACCCATATTTGTCAGTATGCACACTTTTAGGTTTGATATGGTTCAATTCTACTGAAAATGTTTAGACTGTGTTACACCAGAGTCAGTGACAGGAAACCAACCCATTTAAAGGAACTCTAATGATTCCCCCACCAGAAACCTGTCAAATATCCAGCCAAAATTATGACTGACAAAAAGTATCAAACATTATTTCACATGTGAATGTATTATTAAAGTCTGTTCAGCTTTGACCCCTGTGGATGTGGAATAACTTTCAAAACTTACACACCTGGATCTCGTTTTTGAGGCTCATTAAGGCTGACGTAATTAGTCCGTATTGAAAATAAAACTAAATGCAAGAAATGATTCAGAGCTCAAAACAAAGACGGGCGAAGACGTGAGCAGTGTGTCCGTCCCTTCAAGCACAAACAGAATAAAACCAGTAAGTCAGAAAGTCCTACTTTTGAAAAAACTTGAATCCCTGAAGGGATGTCAGACACAAAAACAGCAAATGCTTGTTTATGTTTATTTAATCAATTGTGACTAATTGATTGGCCAGTTTAGTGTTCAATTAAATTATCTGCAACGGAGTCAGAAAACAGACATGTTTACTACCTCTGACTGGCTTAAGCTAAAAGGTAATCTGAAGATGAATATAGTTAACAAATTCTTCCCGCTTCAAGTTCGACTGAAGGCCTCGAAGGTTCATCACAAACTCTGCAAGGTCAAAGTTCAAGACTAGATTAAGCTTCGGATGGCTGCGAGGTTACTAAGCTGTCGCTGAGCTTTGTTCAACGCGGCGACAAACTGCCAGGACACGGCAGCAGAAATAATGGGTATGAGGACACAGCAGGCCGGTTGTTATGCCAGCCTTCTGCTCGTCTCTATGACGATTCTGCTCGTCTCTATGACGATTCACTGGAGTCAGTGAGCCTGGCAGAGGTTTTCCTCTGCCAGGCTCATTGGCAGAATGAGGTGAAGCAATAAAACTTTCAGCTAGACTCTGTCACATTATCACATTATTACTGAACCAAAAGTCCCATCACATCATGCGCAATCCTTTGGACTGTTTTACACATTGTACACACTGTAAAAAAAATAAAATGACCTGTGGTTGCCAGGTAACCACAGCTGTTGGTATTTTACCATTAATTAGAGAAATAGTTTTTTTTAAGAAAGTGTAGCTTATTGGTGGTACAGGTCAGAAATAGTTTTTTTTAAGAAAGTGTAGCATATTAGTGGTACAGGTCAACAAAAAAGTATTTCATAATTGCTAAATGGAAATGAGAAGATAATTTTTTTACAAATAAAATCTGCTGTTGCATTCAGCCTAGCCACCTTTCTATTGCCTTATTAAATAATATCTTTATAAGATGCATTCAAGTTTGTATTTGACAAAATAAAAAAGTAAAAAAGATGCAAGTACTTTTGTATATTCTAACTATACTGGGCTGTTTTTCTAATTTAAAAACACAACCAATTGAAACCAGTCTGGCAGGACGGTTCCGCCTAGCTGTGTGTCGCACTGAATTTACTTTAGAAAGGTGTCAAAAACTTCTGGCCCGTCTTACTCATCAGTGGGCATCAGCATCCACCGATGACTAAATAATGAAATGTCAAAGCAATTACTTTATGTCATCTTCCCCTATAAGTGTGACAAACTCTTAACACAGACAAACCGTTGCGTTAAAACCTGCTACATTAAAAATGCGTCCTTCGCATTATTGTAAAAAAATAAGAGAGAGAGAGAGAAAGAAAATCTTAAAATTGAACGGGATTACTAACCCCGTCCCCCTCCGCCTCCCGTCTGCAGTGCAGAAGCAGTAAACTTGAAACAGGATCGGTTTCATGTCTCAGCTTAGAGGAGAGGAGGAATAAAAGCCTTTTTGGCATACAAAACTGAGCGAGCGCTCAAGTTTAATCAGGAATATTGGGGAGAAGCCGGCTGTTATGCTTGGAGCTCTTAAAGAGGTGACTCACTGCCTCGTTTGGATTGGCCGACTGCCAGCAGATTTACTCTGAACTGGATGCTCCACGGAGTCGAGATCCTGCAGGTATAGCGCCGCCGCCGCCCTCCCTCGGCTCTAGCGGCTCAGGAAATCTCCCCCCAATCTGGTCTCGAAACACGAGATTGGATAAATACAAAACAAATCTGTCGATGGCGGAAGCTGCTTGAGAACAAGTCTTGCTCGGTCCTGATAGGCGTCAGTTCTTGTTCAGCGAGTCGCTGGACGCCGTCCAGAGTAAAAGAGGAGGCATCTGGCATCAGCCTGATCTCGTCTTCACTCTGTTAACTGTTAGCTTGACCTATTTACACTGCACTAAATTTTAAGAGAGGGGAAATCAAAAAAATACACACACACACAGCAGGCCCTGAACAAAATGCGCTATCCGTTGATGTTGCTGAACTAATAAACCCAAACTGGGTTTTTATTCTCTTTCTCACTTCTCTCTCTTGGACACAACAACTCATCATCGCTGTAAGCATCTACATTACTCCATGAACTTTCTGTTCAACAGGTTCTGGAACTGTTTGGGAGTTTAAACAGAACAACAGGTCTAAATTAATCCTGTTTTATTTGATTCAGAACTAAAAGTTGTTTTGTAAGGTATAACTATTTAAGCATGAAGCCTCAGTTACAATTACCTTGCTTGCAGTTGTTAAGTTATTGATTTTATTACTACTTACAAGTAAAGGTCAGAAATGGGAGCACAATGTCAGTTCATTTCAACTATTTACATTTTAATATTCCTCAAACCAGAAGCCGAAGAAGAAAGTGCACCAGGGTCTGGTTCATTTACTTGTCCTGGGGAAATTATTAGTCAAATTTTTTTGTGGAATAAATAATATGAATACTCATTTTTCACATTTTAATTGCAAAGAATAAAAATAAACTCTTCTGTTTAGTGTTTTAGACCTTACTCTGAATTATTCTTTTTTGATCATTTGTGATTCCTGATTTAGTCTTTCATACTGATAAAGTTACATCATAAACTCCAAATGTTGACAGACTTACTCACTCTTATTGATCTCTTGCATCAATTATGGCAATGAGGGTCCACAAATTACTTCCTCATAACTCTACCCTGCTACTTTAATCTATTGATTATTGAATGGCTTATGCTTATAAGAGCTGCATACGTTCCAGCAGGTCTGTTTGTAGTCTTGAGATATTTGAAATAAAAAAACTTGAATTCAACTATTGTCAACTGACTAAATGAACTGAGCAATGAAAGGGGTGGCGAGCATCAACACTGTTATGTGATTCATTTAGCATTTTTTTAATGGAAAATGAGCATTGCTTAATTGTCAGATTTGTTGTTCTTTGTGTAGGAGAAATAACAAGACATCCATCCATAGCACTTTTATTTCAGCTGCAGCTGAAAACGGTGCGCGCCCCCATGATTAATTTTAATTTTCTAGCAGTTAGCTTCCGATTGCTAATGAAAGCATTCACGTGGGTGGTCCATCTCCCCCCGCCCCCACGTCGCAATGTTGAGAATGTCGGTCAAGCCGCCGCCGCTAAACGATTCCCAATTAGGTGGCAGGCGGCCGCGTCAAGCCTCAGTCTCGCACAGAAGATGTGAGCTCTCATTGGCATATTAACAACATCCTCCGCCTGAGCTGCGCGGCTGCTCCCTGTCAGCTGGATAATTCACTCAGTGGTCAACGTTGCAGCACAGACAGGCCTCTATTATCATGGCTGTGTGCTAGGCAACACACCCGTGGATGCAGAACGACCACATGACCCTCCTCTTCGAGATTGTTGCCTGGCACAGAGAGACTGAAGAATGGCGTCTGGAAGGGCGACACAAGAGAGAAGCTGATAACAAGTGGGCATAGAGCTTAATTAAGTAGAGTAAGTAAGATTCGCTGTAGAGACACCACTTGATATCAGTTTGGAGCAGAAATTCTGGAAGTTAAATCATTCATCAAGATAGAGGAAAAAAATTAATTAATAAAGGCTACAAACCACCTCTTCCATTGTTCACATGAGAAAGTTAATTAATTTTCGCCTAAGTGAAAGTGCACCTTAAATCACATGAAACCTCTAGTCAGAGCAGACATCATCGCTGAGGAGCAGTTCTCCCTCGATTCCTGTCAAGAGTATCCGTTTCACGTCTGAACACAACAGAAACCTGTTCAAGGTTTCAAATGCGGCTCGTATCGAAAACACAAACCGCCTCGGCAGTAGGAGGGATAACGCCAGGTGCAGCTGAATATTGATTAAACAATATATGACAGACATCTATGAGTCACTGCTCCTCTCTCTGGCCTGCCTCTTAGCCTGTGGGAGGCGCAGACTGGAAGAGATGCAGATCAGGAGATTAGTCCTCGCATAGCAAACAAACACCTAGAAAACTAAGAGTCAACTTGTCAACCTTGGATTTATTCATGTCTTTTTTTTTTTACTTTCAGTGACATTCTACTGCAACTTTAATGTGTTTGTGTTTGCAAAGCTTTTGTAGTCGTTTTAAAGACGTACTCTCACCTAATTATGAGGGAATTAAGTGTATCTTCTCTTTACAGAGAGCTTTTTTTTTTCTTAGTGATGTCTGAATGATGCATAAATGTCTAGGCTACATTTGGTAGATATTTGAGCATTTGTTTCCCCCAACATTTGAATCGTAATGTGGTTTGGTTTTAGCCAAGCCTGACACACAACAAAACAACAAGGAACAACAAAAATGTGCGACTATGACTACCACTTCTCTCAGTTTCTACTTGTGGAAGGAGCTATATAAAAATAACTTTATCTTATTTTTTACTTAGACATGTTATTCATATGCCACGTACGTTCATCTCTCGACACACACATATTGCATCCTAATCCTAGCCAAGTATTTTATTTCCTGGACTTTACCAATCTGGTTGGAGCTGCGACCACATGTCCCAGATAAAGCAAAGAAAGAAGCGTATTTCCTGGTGGAGCTGATCTGGGTCCGTCAGCTGAATGCATGTTAGACACTTTTAACACCTCAGCTTACCCGTAACACGACTTCAATTGAAGGTAAATGGCCCCGGCTTGTGATCCCACAGGTAGTGTGTGCTCGTCTGGGACTGTGAAAAAGGCTTAAGGTTGGTCGTTATTGCCATCTTTGGCATCAAATTGTGTCCATGGGAGATTGCAAGAAAGTGCCGGAAGATCCAATTTAAAGTCGATTCCTTTCCTAAGGCCTTCAAGACACAAAACCAGTTTGTCCGTTGAGTTTGGAGACCTTTCTGTGCCGACTGACTTATCGACCTGAATTACACCAGTGGGCTAAATTTTGATCATAACACAGAAAGAAATCATTGGAAAAAGCTAAAAAACAATTTAATCTCTGCTATTTTTAAAACTATCATAAATCCTGATAAATCTTTTTTTATTCTTAATGTTTAATAGATTCAAGTTTAAAGTAACATATTGATGTTTTAATTAAATCATCAACAAAGATAAATCATTAGAACAGGGAAACATTCCAGTTGGTGGTTAGACGTTATAGGCAGGGTAGTATCAATTTTATATGTGTTATTTTTCTTGAATTGTAATAAAAAAATATATATTTTGTTAACGTATACTCATTTTGAAAGATGTCTCAATCATTTGATATCTGAAACAAACTTCTTGATTGAATGAAAACAATAAAGAAAAATGTAAGCCAATTTTGAGCACAACTATTAAAATCAAAATCATTCTAAATATGCTACAATGAATAAAGCATTAAGAAAAGCATTGAAATGTTGAGACTTTTGCCTCCCTACAGTGATGGATCATTAATTAGTTATTTTAGAAGCAGAATCCAATCAAAAATGTTTGGCCTCCTGAGATTCTTTAAGAGAAAACATATAAATGTTAAAAAAAAATCATAAACAGTAGCTACAAATAAATGCTGGTACGGTTTACTGATAGTCTCTTCCAGTGTTTTACTTTGTGTGTTGGACACTTAAACATGGAAACTCTTGTCCTGAACAACGCGGGTTGTTCATTTTATAAAGGGATTTTCAAAAGCCAGACAAAATTTCCAAACCAAGCATGTTCCACGAGAGACACTGAAACTACAAAACAGCTTTATGTACGTTGTTCAGTCTTCCTGTTGTCATCTCGCTTCCTGTTCAAAAGTAAAAGCCTGAATGAACAATAACTTGATAAGACTTTAAATAGCTAAGTGCTCTTGTTGATGCTTGTGGTGCATTCACCAGACAGAAGAACATCAGATGTTTTAGTTTCTGAGTGGCCCAGTCAGGACTCAACAAGCTAAAAGAAAGGATCGTCTGCCTGAAGTCAATCTCAACCAAACTCAAAGAAACAAATCACAACTCTTGGAGAGTAATTGATCACATTAATTAGAAGAAAGTCTGACGCTCCAGAAATAAAATGTAAAAAAAACCAAAAAAAACTGTTAAGGATGCATGCATGATGTTAAAATTTTTTTTTGAGTACTTAATTTATGAGCACGACTGTGTGAGATTCCACAGAAATGTCCAATTGTCCGTTCTCCATCACCTGCTGGTTCCGCAGCCTTCATTTTCAGCGGCCAGGCGGTCAAACGCGTCACGGACTCTGTTTTCATCCTGGGGTTTTTCAAAGCACCAAAATAAACAACCAAATGATCAATAATCAAATGCATCACCTTCAATATTAAGCAATCCAGTGAAGTGAACGGGGCAAAACAGGCAATCCTTCTCAAGATAATATTTAATAACTCACACAGCGTGAGCCACACGAGACAGCAGCATGTTTTCCCTCTACTTAGAGGTTTTTGGTTCAGTGAGAAAAAAAAAACTGCACAAATTAATACGGTGTGCGGAAAAATTTCCGAAAGATCATCTTTTGCTGACTTTAATATTCGCCGTGTAATTACATTTCTATGTGAAAAGCATTCCAGATTTGTCAAAATAACCATAATCCTTCAGATGTGGGGGATTTATCTCCTCCTAATGCTGCTCATCCCATTTTCTGCTCATCAATGTTGGCGATGCAGGCTGGGATTTGCTGTTATTTACTAGATGGACAGCGTGTGAGTCACTGCGTGGTCTTTTCTGATCTGTGCAGATGCAGGTAACCCGAATATGGAGGCCAGGAAATGTAGACGCTGCACTCGGCGTTGACGTGCGATTTATTGTTTGGTTCATTCTCTCTCTCGCCGACTGCTTTCCTCTCCCTTTACACTCCCACACACCTTTTCCCAGCACGCATCTGTCCTCACACGCTACGTGCTGCTGCCTGTCAAACCGCAGCCATTAAAATAGCCTCTGTTCCAGGAAAATAAAAAAAAAAAATGAAATAAAATATGCTGCCCATAAGGTCAGGGGTGTTTACTTGGAAACTACATGTTGGACACAGTGGGACGGTCTTTAAAATTTATGCACAGGTTCATTGCTAATTAATGCACAACAGACAGACACCCACAAACACAAAGCCGCTTTCATTCTGCAACATGCGTTCTACTGGGGTCTAATTACTGCTGCCGTTCAGGCCCAAAATAATACATTTCAATTCTGAATCACTGACAAAACCGATTAGACGCATGGATGTGTTCGCCCGCTCCTTGTCATTATTGAGGTTTTATTGTTGTTGTTGTTTTTATTATTGTCATTAATGTTACTGTTATGGATTTAATAATTCTTAATGCTCTAGGGACGCCATCTGCTTTGACCCAGGAGGATGATCCGAGGCGTTTTAGGATGACCCTTGGGTCTTTCTTAAAGCGGCATGTGGTTCAAGGAAGGGTCAGCGTTTAATCCTCTGGTTTCACTGTAATTTTTTTTTTCACTATTATTATTATTAATATTATTTTTATGCAGATTGCAGGCAAGAGTCATTTGGTTTGTTTGTATTCCAGATTATTGTTCCAGAGCAAACATGGTACGGTTACTATAGCGACGCACAATTCATGTTGCCTCCAGAGAGCGTTTACTGTCTTCCCTGCTTCAGCTTGAATTTATAATCTGGCTAAAATGAACCTTTAGTTTGAGCTGAGCTCTCAAATAATATAATGGTTTCTTGAAATAAGCATTATTTTTCTGACGTTCAACACTGTGGTAAGCCTTTGTTTAGATAAAAAATGCTAACATTTTAACTAAGGTTACTGTTAAAATGTAACCTTAGTTACATTTCTTGTGAAGGAAGCCTACATTTGATTGGCTGTAATCGACTCCACATCACCAAAATGCCTTTCCAGTTGACTATTTGGTCTTGTCATATCGGTCGACGTCAAAATATAATCAATCAATTGAGTTTTTTTTAAAGGGGCAATATTGTATATATTCCATCCACACAATGCCATTTCATAGCACAATCAACTGAGTATGTTACCTCCAGATGCATCAAACATAACTTACAAATAGGGGTGCTGTGGTGGCGCAGGGGTTAAGCACAACCCACATATGGAGGCCTCAGTCCTCATCACAGGTTTTATTCCTGGCCTGGTGACCTTTGCTGCATGTCTTCCTCTTCTCTCATTGCCCACTTTCCTGTCAATTAACTATCAAGAGCCAATAAAACCTTAAAAAAAAAAAACATAACTTACAAACTTTGCAACGTGATGCCTTGAAATTGGGCTGCTGTCTCTTTAAGAAGCTCCTGCTCTTTCCGATGCTGGATTGTACAAAAAATGTAATTTGTTCGAATAACATTGCGTTTCTGAAGATCTTTCAGTCTAAACATTTCAATATGGCGAAGATGCAGGAATGACAAATGGTTTGAGTTCTCTTCTTCTTTGCTGTGATAGTTGAGTTGTTAGTTCAGCTCCTAACATGTAACTGCAGTTTTTCTCCAGCATGATGTTCAATCCTTTGCTCCCTCCTACACAGCTGCTGGTCTAAGACATATAAGATCTCTGTCCAGCGGTCCATGTCCATTACTGCCCCGTATACTGTAGGTTGCTTAACATTCTTCCTCTGTTCAAATTGCAAACTATCCCTTTGGCATGTAAGTTCATTAAATTTACCCCCCATTTAACCAGCGATGGGTGCTAATTTCCACCTCTGGTGATATGTGGTTAGCTACGTTGTTTCTGTTTGACTGAAGTGGATTGGTGATCATGTAAAACAGAATGATAAAACCGAGCACAATTGCCTTTTACTGAAACTTGCTTTTTTTTTTGGCACTTTCATTTTTCTTGTTTCCTTGCTAAAAAGATGTCCTCTCATTTTCCTCCCATCACGTCTTGTCTTTATATCGACTTGTGCTGTTTACGTGGAGGGTTTTCAGAAAACACTTTCAGTTCTAAGAGAGGGGAAAAGGTCGGCTGTCAGACACGTTAAAACGCCACAGTGTTCTGTCTGTGTTAAAAAGCAGAACAAAAAAAGCATGTACCATAGGAAATCAAGTGAATTAGAGCGTTACTCTATGCAACTTTAATGTGAAAGGTTGACTACTGTTTGTAAACAGTGTAGCCCTATCCTTCGCAAATGACGCCGGTGTTAAATTCGTAGCCGCTGTCACCAAAGTTTGCAACAGATGAAAGTAACTGAGAGATGCCTTCAGGTGACTGACGTTCTGCATTCTGCAAGAAAGAAAGAAAATAACATTTTTCGAGGTATGTGCAGTGCTGTGCAAAAAACCTAAGCCACTTCGGCTTATTATTTTATCATTTTACTATCATGCAATCTTTCTTTGCATTTTCTATTCGTTGTCACTATTTACCCATCTCCATTTCCATTGTATCTACTTAATAAAAATAGTAGACATGGTGGTAGTTTTGCTTTTTGACCTGATATTTCACTTATTTCAGTGTGAACTCATCATTTGATCTTGTAATAACAACTCCAATTGATTCAGCATCACAGACTTTATGAAGAACTGAATTCTTCAAGCAAAGTCTTTCACCTTTAGTGATTTTGGACACAAATTCAAACAACAATAACTCCTGTGGATTGGCAACAGATCTTTAAGGTTAAAATAAGTTTGAACAGATGGAAAAATAAAAGCCTTGTCAACACCTAAATTAAAGTGGCGTTAAGAACAGCTTTCCTGGTTCTTCTTAATTTGGACGCTCACTAGTTTTTCAGCCTAAGCCTGTGCTGGAAAAAAAGTGTGAGTATTAAAAGGTTTCCTTTGACCTCCATCTGTAGATCTACTCAAAAGTGGAACGAACTTTGTGGTGAGTAAGGGCCTGATGTGCAGATGGACACAACGTTGGTTCACCACTTGAGGCAGGATCTTGACCAACACGCAAACAAAAACTTGAAACAATTCTCAAGGAAATTGAGATAATTAAAATGACTGAAATGAACATAGGACTGGAAAAGCTTTAAATCTTCAGAAAGACTCAAAAATGCAGGGTTAAAACCGTGTTAATGGTTATGAAAAAGATTTTGGCTTGACAAGCAAAATATCAAGAGGGAGAAGGAAAAGATTTATTTTTTATCTTTTCTGCACAGCAGTGTGGTGTGCTGTCAGTTCGACTGAAAAAAAAAAGATTTAAAAGGAATCAGTACAGCATGGCCGAGCTCTTTCATTGTTTAACGGAACCCTGCAGTTTATCAGCCTTGTTTGGTCCAGATGAGACGCCGACCTAATGTTCCAAATCACAGATAAATCATTCAATTCAGAAAAACAGTATGAAAGTCAACACCGACAGAGGTGTGTGTATGTGCGTGTGTGTGTGTGTGTGTGTGTGTGTTCAGTAGAACAAGGCTAAAATATATAATCACCTTTTGATAAGGGGAATCGCAGACGGCTGCTCCACGGGCGATGGACAAAACAGAACATCTTACGACCACTCAAGGCATTCGACTCTGCTGGCCTGCTCACATCAGAAACACCTGAACTCTGCGGGAAACTTGCTGAAGTGCAGCTGGACGCTTTCAGGGAAGCAAGAGTTATTTGACAGTTTGCCATTACGGACGCTCTCGGTCAACGCTAAAAGTAACATGGAAGGATAAGACGAACAGCTCTGGCTAGAGGTTAATTTGGGGATTACTGCTGCAGCCCGTACAAACACAGAGATAAAAGTTGGGGTTTAGTTAAATAAAAAAAGTGAGTGAGGTGAACTAAAACTGATTTGTGGAGGCCATGGCATCTATCCGGCTCACGTTGCCCAGCGGTTTCATCTATTTCTCAAAAACATTGCTTCCTGCCTCTGCTCTGCTCCTTCTTGCCATTGTTAGTGAGAAGTAGCTTGAGGAATCTGAACAAAATAAGCAAACTGCTTATCATGAAAAACCCTGACAAACACCAAACCTGCGCATCAGGCAGGTAATTAGTCCTCCACAAATTGTTTCTGTTACTTTTATCCTCCGGTGCTATATTTAGAAAAGAAGTGCTGCACAGAAAGTTCTGCATCTGTGCATTCTGATCTTCTGAGTGTCGTCTCCCGACGTGACATTGTGTATTTAACTAGTTGGTTTTGGTTAGACTATAGGAACAGCTTGACGCCGAGACGTGTGTGTCAAACAGTACGCCTGCTTCAAAACCTAATTAAAGAATATCCGTTGCCGCCTCACAACTGCAGCAAAAAAGAAACTAATTTGCCAAACGGTTTGCTTGATTTTTGACTCCCAAGCTTCCACTTTGGTTTCTTTTGCTAACCTGCCATTGAATAGTAAAAAGTTACTCGGCACGCTTCACCACGATTCAATAATCCGAAAAGACAGCTTTCTGCCTTGTAACCTTCGTTGCCCCTGGATTATGTAAACGGATATTGCGAGGTCTTATATTTAAATTGATTTGAAATGTATAATTTACTTTCATAATTTTACTTCTGCATGAATTCTCTTTCACCTCTGCTGCTCTTTTGCCGCCGGGGCTTAAAACCCCCTGCAGGGTTTCTGGGTTTTTCCCAGCGGCGTCAGAGATTTAGAAGTGAAAACTGCCTTTCACAAGCTGCAGAGACAGCGGAGGAAGCGAACAGGCGAAGAGCGAGAGCTTCACATCCAGAAAGGAGTCAGGTGAGGACGCGCATTTGTCTCTGCGAGGGAAATTTTTCACCAGGCATTTAAGAGTTTGTTTAAATGGGTTAAACAAACTCTGTGCTAATGACAGAGAAACAGCTTATTGTTACAGGAATACCGTCGCTTATGCTAGCTAGCCTGAGAATTTCTGGCAGGAGAGTGATTGACAGCGCTAAGACCCTCCTTCTGGATCTGATTGGTTGTTTTTGATCAAATGGTGTGTTTCTGCAGTTAGTACTGGGAGAACTGGGAGAAGGCAAAGCAGAGAGGGCGGCACAGGAGATTCATCTTTTTCCCAAGCAAATATGTTACTTCCAGACTGCTTTTCTTTTATCTATGAATATGCTTTAGACATTTCATAAAGATGGCATTATTATGATTAGAATAATTGCGAGCATTAAATTATTGTCTTTTGCTTGCAAGCAGTGGGAGTCAGTGGGAGGGCATGAAAACCAGAAAAAAGGGACAACAGTCCAATTCTGAAACATAAAGCCAGAGCATGTTCTGCTCCCTCCAAAGCTTTCTCTAGCATCTTACTAAATTGACTTTAAACTGTAAAAACGGTCTGACAGAAAGCGCGAGTGATTTGAAGCCGTACCCTTTTAAAATCATGTTACGGTAACCCAACACGAGCCCAGCGCTGGCTGGTGCAGCACAGAGGAACTCGAATGTGGGTGATACCGAGAGGAGCACGAGTGTAAATGTGTGACCATGTAGCAACAATTGCATGTCACCCTTGAAAACGGACATATTACATTTAGTTTATTTAGTTTGTTCAACCAAAGGACAAAATATAAACCTCTGTGACAGAAAGCAGAAAAATTAGCGGCTTCTCTGATCTGGCGCTACGCAGAAAATAAAACAACCGCATTGCAGATTACTCTGACAAAAAGTTAAATGTCTGTCTATATTTGTCAGGTCAATACACTAATACATCAAATATTAGTTTCACCTCTTTAATCATTGAGGAATAAAAACTCCAAATGCCTTTAGACATTTGGATCTGGTGAAGATGGCTTGCTGAAGTTCAAACAAAGAATTCAAAATGAAGAAAATAAAAAATGATTTTGAACTTGAAGTGGATGGACCATCGGGGAAGACCACACTGGGTACCAGTCCCGTCACCTAAGAACAGGAAACTGAGGCTTGGTGTAAACACCATGAAACATGGATGCGTTGTTCAGCAGTTCAGGTTGGTGGGGCAACAACAGCACAGGGAAGATTTTCTCGGCACGATTTGGGGCCCTTAGCGCCAATAGAGACTCCACAGATTGATTATTATGGCTGATTATGTCCATCCCTTTACGACCGTAGTATTTCCATCTTCTTCTA
This sequence comes from Poecilia picta, assembly GCA_033032245.1. Lineage (NCBI taxonomy): Eukaryota > Metazoa > Chordata > Actinopteri > Cyprinodontiformes > Poeciliidae > Poecilia > Poecilia picta. Next base: position 8,694,592 of record CM065361.1, read on the forward strand.
GCAGGATAATAAGGTTGCTCGATTATGGAATAAACCATAGTAATTGTTTTGGTCAGCACTGAAATGACTATAATTTAAAATAATGACTCATTCAGTTTGGAAAAGCAAAAATAACTAATGCAGCAAAAGAACCACGAACTGCCTTGGAACATGTTCCAGTTAAATATTTCCAAAAAGTAATAGAAGTATTCATCCAAGTGTCAGTTACTCAGTACAAAATAAAGGCAAATAAAATCCGCGATTAAGTCTCCTGTAACATTCTGGGGGGAAAACGCAGCATGTTGCTTCATGTGAACTTTAGTAACTACATTCAAAGCATTTGCAAATGATAAATCTTATAAGAACATAAATCATTTTCACAGCTGATAATAAATAAGTTATTTCAACTGAACTGGTTTGTTCACAGTTTAATGCTGCCACTGAAACACATTCCATACATTTCAGTCACTTTCTAATTAGCAACTCAAAGGTCAATCCAGGTGACCTGAATAGTGGAGACACCAGTATCTTCCAAATCCTGTATGGAAAAAAACAGGATAGCGATAAAAATAATTATGTACAAAAAAAATCTAATTCTTTGATAATTATGTTTAGAGCTGAAATTGATTATAGGATAATGTGCCATGTCATGAGGTCCGAACTGCCTCCAGCTGGTCTCTCTAGGAAGGTCACTGAGTTCACTGTCCTCAGTTGGCATGTCGTCATGGGTACGGCGTGAAAATGTGGTTCAAAAGTAAATGTCGAAAAGTTGTTGAGCATAAAGACGTTGATGTCTAACTGTGGTTTCTGGTTACTATAAATAACTCACTAACCTAGCAACGCTTTCAATATTCTTCTTAAAACCTAGATTTAAACAGGAAACATGGGCTAAACAAATTACATCGTTCAGGTTTAATAACCAAAATACTGACTGACTGAGCCGTTGCCTTCCTACACACTAGACTCTCTTTAGTTCTCCATCTGGGATTCGTCCCATTGAGCTCGATTTCTCTGATTGCATTACATCCAGGCCAAGCAGTGAACAGGAAGAGGAGCTGTGAACAATACTGTTGAGTTGTTTCTGCGTCATTTTAGAATTGCAGTCTGCAGGTTTGGCAATGGCTGCCGAGGATGTGAACAAAGTCATTCGGTTCTTCCAAATATTGAGCAGTAGAAGTTTTCTAGCAAGAGGAATGTGCAAGACAGTTTATTATTGCTGACAAAGATACACTTCTGTCTTCATCATGGGAGATGGTTGTTTACAGCAACATGATTTTTAATAAGCTTCATCGCGTAGCTTCCTTCATAATCGAGTTGGCGCATCATTTACATCACAGCCAGACATTGACAAACAAACGGGTAAATCAAAATCCAATCGGTTAAAACTTCAACATAGTCCACACCTCTAGCGATCTGTTGTTTCTCAATAGACAAGGATCAGAGTCTCTGGACAAAGCAAAGCGGAGGACAAGAGGCCGGTTTTTACCAGCTGAAATAGCTGTAAACAAGATGGCCACTGATGTCCAGCGTTCAACTGAAAGGCTTCGTAGCCTGCATGGCTCAAAAGGAAAGTGGTTTGATCAGGCAACATGTTTTCAACAGCAGTTTTCCATTGTCAAACACAAGGTTCCAATAATTTGAGAATGCCAAACACTTAGAAAGCTGACCATGAAACACTGATTATGCAACAACCTGACTCAAGGCAAACAGAGAGCCGGTCGAGAGCTGACGCATTTTCTTTGAAAATCCCTCTCAGGTTTGCCTTTACTGTACTGCTGTTCTTTCTGCTTCTCCCAACTCCAGTTGAGCTGCACTGACTCAGCCTTGATGAAAGTGCTGCACATGAATGAAGATGGGCAACTGTTGCACGTTTATGCTTTGCAGACAAGTTTACACAGTGTTTATGGAGCGTGGTAACACATTTTAGAGAAATGTCACGATCTGCTGTAGGACCTGAGATGTTGTGTTGCCATTGTTCCATCCGCCATCGTACAGGCTTTTCACTCCTGTCCAGTTTCCATGGTGATAACTCTACAGAATGGGCTGTACGTCTAACTCTTAATACAGTGGAACACTGTGTGTGTGTGCGCCGTTACACATGCGTGTGTGCGTCTGTGTACAGCAGCCGATAGTTTATGTACTGCGTCATTTCGTGAACACCCACTGACAGTGTCTGTAAATCTTTACAGACACTGAAACAGGAGAGCACACGCAAAAACCTGAGCAGAATTTACAGCCCGGTTCTGGCTTCTCTAGTTCTCTCTATGTGTGCAAATTAATCAACACAAAAAAAAAAAGCAAACCAATTTTAGTTCAGTTTTGTTTGTTCCTTTCCTCAAAGAAGCCCAGAGGACAACCATCTGTCTAAGATCCTGAGCAGACTTGTCCGGTACTGATGTGAGCGAAACCGGGAGGCGACAAGAGATTAACCGCGGCCAGCTGTTGGCCTCGTGTGATATTTCCACAGAGGGAACAATCTTCACTGTGGGAGGATGGGCGGGTGGGGGGCACAGGATATGGAGAGGTTGAGTTTTGCGGGCGAGGCGCGGCGGCAAAGACTCATCGACGGTGATGAGATGTGAGAATTGCAGAAGGATATTAATGCAACTCAAGCGAAATGGCGTGAAGCCGGTGCTCTGACACAGTAGCTGCGGCGCCGCATCGCATTATCTTGTCATTCTTCTCCCTGTCAAACAGAGGGACTGTGTTGCTCCACTCTCACCGGTCCCAAGCTGGCATCTTCAAGATCAATTGTTTTGGTTTCATTTCACAGTCACTGGTCCCGAGCATGTCGCTTCCCTTCAAGGCCGAGTATACAAGCAGCAGCTTTAATCATGCTGTCCTTACATGAAGCTTCACCCCCATAACAGTGGATAATTGCACTGTCATTAAACTGTCTTCACCTGCTCAGCGTGTGTGACTGTGCACTGGAGGAGCGAAAAAACATTTTACAGGGATATCGCACGGCCTTGGATGTTCGCAGCGGCGTCCCGGTCTTGCTTTTTGCTGAAGGAAGACATCCACCGACACATTTTACACATCAAAGTGAGTATCCTGGTCTTTGGACGGACTAAACCATATGTGAGACGGAAAGAAAAGGAGAAAGTTTAGAGAGCCTTTTGTGGCTCTGGAGGATTTTTGACCAGAAGCGAATGAATTCCAAGTGATGTGACTTGCATTGCTGTCAGTTTGGGGTGTCAAGTTTGGCAATTCAAAAGAAAAGAGGTGTGAAGATACATTCAGAAAGAATAATAATAAAAAAACTTTGTGTTTCTTCTAAATATTTCCTTTAGCTTCTACATGCATAATATATTTTATAATAATACTAATGGGAATTCTGGACGACGTACTGATGCCACAATCTTATCCGGGGTTTAATTGTGCAAGAGTTCATACTCAATATTTTCAGTAGAGACCTTTGGTTTCACCAGTGTGGATATTGACGAATGCAGCGTTGTTATAAACCTGCGCTGACGCAGAGTGTTTACGTGCAGAACCAAAGTGCACCACTCCAGATTCCTCTGTGGAGTTTTTAGGAGGTTGCGCATGATGAAACGCTGAAACAAAACAGCACTGAGAGCCCGGGTAGCAGTATGATTAAAGTCTGCAGTTTGGGAACATTATGGCTTCCAATGCTCCATTTGATTTGTCTCAGAAGTTGGAGCTTAGATCTGGAAATGGTGTCACACCCGAGTTGACTTCATTGCATTTCCCAAGCTGGAAAACTAGAGTGAACTGCTATTAACTTCCCAAGTCGACGACACTTTAGTTCTCTTCATTTTATTCCTTCAAAAGTTAAAATGTTTCTTTTTTCTCCCAAACAGTTGTTGTGCAGCCCTATGCCTGCTGCTGACTTAAAAGACAGACACGCAGTTTACAACATTTTTGCTTTGTTGCTAAGTATGTACTCGGCAACAAGAAAAGGTAGCAACCATTTCTAATTTGAAAAATATTTTTATTTTGCTTGAGACTTTATAGTAGTGAGCTTTCTTAATTTTTTCTGCATTTTCTGGCCACACAAAATCATTGCTTGAGCTCCAAGTGGCCCCTTTAGCAAAACCTGTAAATCATTTAGTTTTCTTGTTATTACCATTAAATACCATATACTATTAATGAAGATTAATTATCTAAACATCTGTTAACACTGATTTCTTTAGTTAAAATTTGAACCTGAAGAGTTTTCTGTTTATCTCCATGTCTAATTTTTTCTACATTTTTTTATAAAACACAAACATTCAACATGAATCATAACAGTTTTTGAGGATCATGTTTTTTAGCCACTGCTGCTGCACATGGTGGTTATCTCACCAGTGGGAGCACAAACATTGTGGGCGTCTCTTATTATGCACTTCAAAAAAAAAAAATCTGAATATTATTGGAAAGTTTATTGAATTCAGTAACTCATTTTGCTGAGTGGAACACATCAGGTTGGAAATTACTCAGAGGCTGACGTCTTCAAGCTTTTATTTCTATGATAATGTGAACATGTATATATATATGTATATATGTGTGTGTGCATGTACATTATGTATGTATTCTCTCAACAGCTGTGTGTGCGGCCCGAGGGTCTACAAAGCGGCTCTCGCCCTGCGGATCTCCTAAGCGAAAACATTCACGGTACTTCGCCGTCGTTTCTAACAGAAGGTGTGGAAAAGTCTCTGGTGTCTTTCCATGTTTTCACTCAGGTTACCTTCTCTGTATTTACTGAAAACAGAACATCTGACAAACACTTGCTCCCTGCGAGAACCACCAGGTTTGGAAGATGTGGCTCTGATGCGACTGCTCTTTGAATCGTTGTGTTAAAGTGTGTCAACTCACAATGATGTTGAGTCGCAAAAACATTCATCTGTGTGAAACCGAGGCAGATTTTTTTATTTTTTTCGCTTGAAAGATTTACTGTTCTGCCAGGTGGGGAATTTCTTTTTTCCCTTACTGTTTTTAATTAAAATATGTTTTGCAGCACTCGTATGAATTGTTGCACACAGACACAGACAGACAGACAGACAGGTAGTGTTCTGTTCAAAGGAATAACTAATGCTGGGAAAAAACAGACTTGGTTTTCAGCTGGAAAGCCTATCCCACATGTTTGCTTCTGTCTCTCTCTTTCTCTCTGTCTCTGTGTCTTCCAGGATCTCTTTCCCTGCCTAACTAGCAGCTCTGCAGCCACATCACTTTGATGGTCCACTTTATTAAGATGAATGAGTCTTGTCCGCGCGATGCCCTCCTTGATTTCTCTGCGTTCCTTCTCCGTGCGCGTGGCGCGCCTCAGGTGCTCAGCTGTCACCTTGGCTAGCCTGACAGGTTCCCCTCCTGAAAGTCACCTTGGCGACTGCGAGTTCACAGCCCCACTGCAAACATTTACTTTCTTTGACAAAAAAAAACTGCTGCAGCATGACTCAGTTAGACTGTGGGCTTTTTTGAACGAGCTGCAGAGCGCAGTAAAAAAAAAAAAAAAAAAAAAAAAGAAAATCACACAATGAAACCGAGCACCGGAGTCGGGGAGCAGAGGTCACCGACCTGCATGTTTTCTGACCCGCATGCATTTAAATGCACTGATAAGCTGAAGTACGGGGTTTGTTAAGAATGTTAGCGCAGTTTGGCTTCTCTTTTTTTTTTTATCTTCCTTTCCACTGTAGCACCGTATAAAACTATGTTTTGTACGGTGCAGCCCTACATCTGTTCTTTCTGCCCCGGAGGATCGGAGGCAGTAAAATGTAATTAATTACATGATCAAGTAGTTCAGTAAGGTCTCAGTTGCACTAACACTGGGAAGTAAACAACAAGCAAGTTAAGGGATTGCTGTTAATACACTAAGCTAAGTGATCAGTGTAACACAGAAATGTCCTGCACTCCGGTGGGATCCCCCGAGGTTTATCCACGCCGCTGACCAGACGGCAGGGAGGCAGAACTGGAGACAGATTGGTTGGTGTGGCTTTAAGCCTTTAAATCACAACTGGAGTTTCTGCTGCACTTATATACAGAATATAACACTATATTTATATGTTTTTTTTTTGTTCATTTTAATTCAACTGTAAATCAATAGACTGTGAATAAAGACACAAATAAATTATTCATGTTAGAAAATGTACTACAAGTCATAGGTGTTCTCGTAATGAACAGCTGATGTCTCGAGTCTCCCAGCGGGTTCAGTTTAATGAATTTATTAGATTATTTTAGGGTTATCGGTCAATTTCAATTAGACAAGTATTAAAAGAGACGGGCAGACATTCAGTCAAACAGTAACTGAGTTCAATGAGGGAATTGTTTTAAAGATGAAATATGCACAGATGTTTTTTAAGCCCTTATTTCTGTTAATGATGATTTTCTACTTTCAGTTAATGAACACATATGTTTAAGATTAGAACATAACATCAGGCTAGTGAAAAAATAAGAATTTATTAAACAGTAATGTGAGTTCATTGAAACTTGACTGCATATGATTATTTACAGTGAATATCATGGCCGTCTTACACCGTTGTGTGAAACATGCACAGAACAAAAAAGGGTGAGAGATTCTGACATAGTCACCAAAAGGATCACTGGATTGGATTATAATCAATAGATTAGAATAGGTCTATTACAAATTAAAGATATTTTTAAAAGAATCACAGTAGAACAGCTCAACACACCTATGCACTGTAATTCACATTTGTCTCACTCCACAGTGGTATAAATGTGGAAAAAAAGGAGTGTTAAATTCCTCAATGTAACAGAGGATTTGTACATTTTAAACTTTGCTCTGAAGAATATCTCTTCAGCATAAAACAAGGTATCGTCCACTTCTCAACAGCCAGAGTCAAGAAGAAGCTACTCACATGGCTGAATTACCTCCTCGCCATGGCAACAAGCCCTGCAGAACCATTCCTTCATTTCACGTATGTTGGATCAGGAAAACATTTAAAACTTGCACCTCTTGAGCTTCACAGTTTGTCACTTCTGACAAATGCAGTCCAAGTAACTCAGACACACTGCTAAACTGTTTACCACACAGAGGAGAACCCACCACCCACTGCACAAAAGCAGGAAGTGGGTCCCTAAAAAAACAACAAATTTTTTTTGTTTTTTTAAGATGCCCTCTGATGTTGCGGTGCCCTGGTCGGTGAGCCACATCCTCTACTCTGAAATCCACCACTAACATTTGGACTTTTTGGACTACATGTTTCTATAATACTTGCCGATTATCAATTTAGTTGGCATTAGTTTGTGGAGGCATAGGACGGTGGGAGGGTCTGTTTGGAACTCAGTTAGCAAAATACAGCACAGTCAAGGCCTCATTTATTCCCATCTCCTTATACTAATAAAGATGGAGAGGTTTGAGTAGAGACTATCAATCCTCTGCTCTCATAACCCACAGCACATCTCCGCGGTTTCTCTCTCATCCTGCCCGGAGAGAAATATCCGCAGTGACCGGTAGAGAAGAGGCAACCTCTGTTTCACTCCGGATTTCAAGTCCAACAACGGGAAGACGAGCTTGACTAGACCAGCGACGCCACCCGGTTCAAATGACAGTTTTAGAAAATGATGTGGCATTTCATGCGGCGTGAGCCTGGCTCCACCGGCGTGAGGAAAATGACAGCAGGAAAATGTTAGAAGCGTCTCAGCCTGACGACACGGCCGTCGGGTCCCGCGCAGAGACTTTCAGCCCGATGAAAACAGGCACATGAGAGCGACCGCCGTTTAGCCAGCGTCTAAACTCTCTGTGAATGCGCCATTAATCACAGATGCACAACGCCTGTCACTGTGCGCCAAGATCTGAGAAGAATGTAACATGACAGAGATTGTCCAAACGGATGTAGCTGAACATGCGGCTCGATGTGTGTTATGTCCTTAAATAATGAGCAATTCATCTTAAGAAGATACTCTGGCATCACTGTGCTGGAATGGATGAGCGGAGAAGGCCTGAATCGCTCTCACTCCAAAGCCCTGGAAAAAAATAAATAAATAAAATATATATATATATATATATATATATATATATATATATATATATATATATATATATATATATATATATATATATATATACAGTATATATAATATAAGATTGCCCTGGAAAAGAAACTGTCATTTGTTTTTCCATTTCCACAACTCCTGCCTTTGCCTGTGTCTTTGTCCACTGTCAGACACAGCTGACATTAGTATTCTGATACAGCCTCCTTCAAGCAGTGTTCGGTGGCAGCCACTTAATTTGTCATTTATTGCTCCATGACAACTGAAGTAATTGAACCCCTAGCCCATGGATGTGATCCGCCAGCCTTTCCACCATTTTCTCTCATTGTAGCGGGGAAAGAGCTTTAGGAACCTGGGTGCAAAATGGGACACGGATCTCATTTTATGGAGCAATGAGATGGTCGGTGAAAAACTTTTCCACAAGGGCTTCTGAAATGTTTGCTACGCGGCTCAGAAATGGACTGGAGGTTAAAAATAAATAAAAAAAGAAAGAAGAAAACTAGAGTGTAAGTATGAGGAACCATACTCAACCAGTGAAGGAGCACCGATGTAAGGGTACAAATGGAAATAAACATATGCTTTTTAGTAAATAAATATCTAATTAATTACAAGACGTCTATGATAATTATTTGTATGTAAATTTCAGTCACACTGTTTCGTGTCTCGTCATCTACGCTTGTGCTTTGACACACGTGCTATGTGGATCTAAGCGTGAGGTTGTCTTTAAAGTCTGTGTGCTGATTTTGACCCAGTTTGAATAGAGCATGTACACTGAGATCAGATGTGTGGACTTAATAGATGTTGCTGTGTTGTTTTATACATTTCTTTTTCATATTATACCTTGAACTCGTCTGAGAATGACCTCAAGTACACCAATAATTATTGATCACAAAGATCAATGGAACGGATAAGTTTCACATTTGGTTCTGGGCATCGTGAGATTAAGTAATATTATTTTGTCATCGCTGTAATGCTTCGGTTTCAGCACTATTTGTGTGACATGTGAAATTTGTAGAAAAAAAATCAGTTGATTAATGCAGTGATGAAAATGTGAATAATGCAATGTTAAATGCAAAGAAAGATATGTTTTCTTTTTCCTAACACCATTGGGACAAATGTTTATATGCTACAGTGTGATGGGAGTATGAGAGAGAATCACACATTTAAAAAAAACACAATTAAAACCTGCATGGGTGTCAAATAAAGGTAAAACAAGGAAAGGGCGTATTTTTGGTAACTGTGCATGTACCAAAAATATCAGCTCTGTCACAGATGTGTCCAATAAACATGGTGTTACTCCGAAACACGCAGAATGTCCATGTGCCAAGTGCACAAAATACACCTCTGATCATTTCAGATCTGCTCATTTGCAAACACACACCATGCTTGAGCACTAATAAGTCAAACTAGCCACTGCGCTGCAGGGTGTGGGAGCCACTGCTGCTCTAAGAAGACTCGGTGTTAGCCATTTCCAGTATCAGTCTGGTGTTTAAAAATGAAGCCAAAGGAACCGCAAGACATTTTGGAGGCATTTTCACATGTGTTTTAGTTTGCCACTTCAAGCTAAACAGGAAGTTAGACAACAGCAGACAACTGAACGTGTCACACCCAGGTTGCAACTTAAACACACACACAAGAACTAACACTTACGCCAACGCTGTTAGCAAACTAAGAGCTAGAATAAAATGTAATACCTACAATCATAGTTGTTTTCAGCAAACAGTAAACCCTGTTTAACTGCAGAGCTGTGAACACACACATACCTGCTTTAGATCTCCTGCTCTCCACAACGTGCCACTGATCATAAATAATCACTAAATCACAGGAAGAGTCCCCAAGGTTCCCCCATTGTTGCAATGAGTGCTCTAAAAATGTAACATGTCTGACAGTAAGACAAATGTTTTTCTTCTTAAATAACTTTCGTTCCGAGTGGATCTTGTAGAAGGGGAGAATATATTGCGATATAAAGTTTGTTCATTTTAAGGTGTGCACAAAAGAAGTTATTACAAGGACTATAACCTGCATTGTAAAAGAGTAAATGAGATACGCTATGATTCCTTTTAGTCGGGTTATATTGGTACAGACACTACTATCCCATAACCAGGAGGGTTTTACTGCACCAATCGATTTTCGCTGATGCAAAGGAATCTGAGTAACCTGAACAAAGACCCGAGAAATCCTGCCTTGTTTATTTTACAATAAATATTTTATGATGAAACCTAACCAGAAAACAGGAAAACATTACCTCAATGTTGTTTTCACGGAAATCAGAAAAGACGAGAAAACCTGATGAGCACAACATCGCCATTATTTATTAGTATTTCATCACTATTTTGGTAAAACAATATTTCACAAAAAGAAGAGTGGCTTGGGAGTGGATCCGAAATGATCGGTTTGCTTATCCATCAAACGGCGTTAGAAACTACCTGACATTTTATTGAGCAACAACTCATACTGACACACGTACATAAAGTCCAGACCCATCTAAATCATCAGAGATTGTCAGAGCAGCCAGCAAATTGTTTTGCAAGCAGAAAGACTCACTTTAAAGTGAACATCTTTAGCAGAGGTGAAGCATGTGGATGAAAGCACCGTAGTTTGTTGGTCTTTCATTATTTTCCAGGCTATTTTACACCACAATCAAGTAACTATGTTGCTTTCAGTTGTTATGAAAATACCACATATATCAAATATGTCTTAAAAGAAGATTGACTTTGTAATTTAATGCCTTAAAATTGGGCTTTAAAAACGGTTCTTTCTGAAACTCCACCTTCAGGAAGTCATCACAACATGGCTCCTCTATTAACCTATTAGCAACGTTTTTACCCACGTTGCACTGTGAAGCAACTCCTATAATCAGCTCAGCTGAGGCGCAGTTACGCCCAGTATTTGCTAAATGCTGCTTGCTAGTCTGAAGGAGCTGAGTGGGTGAGAGCTGCTCTGTGAGCTCAGAAGCTGCAGGTGCTAGATCCACCCAGATGTTTTACACAGCTGAATGGTTGCCACGGGAGACTAAAGGAATCAAGAAACAATCAAAGCAACTCTCCAGGTATGTCTATGATGAGGGGATAACAGAAGAACATGACGTAAAGCTAAAAAAAAACGTCAGAAGAAATTTATCAGATTACCGTTAATAAATTATTTATTAACACCTGAAACCAAAACCAAACCCCAACAGTGTGATTTAAAAGATGAAACCCATTTTAAAGTAAAGTTCTATATTTACGGCAGTGACATATTGGACATGACGTATGACATAACCTAACGTTAAATGTTGAAATATCAGTAACTTGCGTCGAGCTTCACTCCCCTGGTGACTTATAATCGAAGCAGCTTCGGTGAGAAATTCCACCAGCAAACGGCTCCGTCTAAGAAATGACCAAAACCATAAAAAGGTATGAGACGATTAAAAAGGTGAAATTACCAGAATCCGCCCTCCTCTCCTTTTTGTCTCAGTTCGCTCGTAAAAGGACGCATTCGGTACGGATAATAGTAAAACGAGCAGTGCGGAAGAAAACATGACGTCCTTCACATTTGGCTGTCGACTCAGAGGATGATGCTCAAGAATTTTGTCTGAAAACAATTTGGTGCCTTGTTTTTGCAGACGCACATTAAAGCTGGCAGATCAACCAGATCCTGGTCCACTGCCTGTGGCGGCCCACGCTGCTAACTCCACTTGATCACCACAGAAATGTAAGATTGAACAGGGCTGCTGCTGAATACATTTACATTGACCAGAACCTCGCTTTGCAATCACTTCTCCAGCCGAGTCCAAGGTCCAGACATTGTAGCACTGCTACCTTGTCTGCTTTACTTTGTGAATTTCAATTATTTTTTATGACTGCTCAGTTGTCCACTGCTTTTTAGTTCTGCCCTAATTGAGATAATGAGAAGATTGTCACAAAGTTTTTATGTTTTTTTTCTTAGCTCTTTATTCAAAATAAACCAAAAATTTCTAAAAAAAAAAAAAAAAAAAAAAACACAAAAAAACACAAAGTTTTCAGAAATCAAAAATGGACATATTGGTTTTATTCATTTTTGTTTCATGTATTTGGCAGCGGTGCAGCATGAAGGTGGACAACTGACACTGACGTTTACAGTCATTGAATGTCCTCACTGCTTATAGAGCAAAGATAAATAGTGAATCGTTAGTTTCTGATAGCAAAAAATATGTTATTAAAAACTATTGAGCAGAATGGTGACAGTTAAACTCCCTCTAGTGTTCTTTTCTTGTATTATTTTAAATATAAAACAATCAATATTCCCATTTCAGTTTGACCCAACGGGCACAAACTCTGCTTTCGATGCACGGACCAAATTAAAGGCAAGACGGAGCAATCTTTTGGCATTATCTTTCATCCCGCGATTTCTATCAACTCTGTTTGATGTCTGAGATTCAGATTGCGACAATAGGAATGAAAGAGCCGGGAACTTGTCAACACCTCTTAAACGCGAGATTTACAGGGAGGAGAGGCGACTCTTCAAACGAGCCTTTGGAGATTGCACTTTCTGCTTCGGCAAACGCGGATAATAAACGCATGAATAATTTGACACACTTTTCAGGTATAAAAGATCCATAACAAAAGGAGCATGACGAGATTAGTCGCTGAGATTTCTCTTGCTTTTTTTTTTTTTAAGGTTGAAAAAAGTTATTTAATTAGGACTTTGTGTTGCTCCGGCTTGTTTAGCTTACTTTAAAATGTGAAAAAGGAGAATTTCCCCAGGGAAATTTATTGGTTGTGTATATATGAAGACAGAGTTTCACAGCTATATGAACTATAACTTCAACTTGTTGATCTATTATAGTTGGAATATTACCTGCTTTCCGGGACATTTCAGATAATGTCATCAAAAGTTGGGGTTTGTCTTTATAGCAGTTATATTTTGTACGGTTTAAATGTTAATTGATTTAAATGTTGATGTGATCGCTTCGTCTCTGGTGTTTAGACAGGTAATATGGGATATTTGTTTCACAAGCCAACATTTTAGCAGTATTTGTAAGGAAAAACAGAGAACACGTGTCATAGGTTTCCAAGTGTGGAATAGCCTTAATAAAGATGCTTCTCGAAATCTAAAGTGGTCATTAATACTTAAAAACAGACTGAAACAATCCCTTTTTAAATGTTGTTTTCACAAAATCTTTCATAAATTTCAAACAGTGTTTTTAAGTATCTTCATTGCAGAACAAGGTCATTAAAAATAATCTCCAAGGAGGAAACGACGACGGCTTCTGCGCTGCTTTGGGCTAATAATTACCCAGCGCTGGTGTTCTCTTAGTGTTCTTCACTCTTTATTCCTGTTTTTCATCTAGAAAGCTGCCAGACAAAAGCTGCCGAAGTCACGGATCCCAGTTCAGAGCTTTGTAGCCGAGCGTTCAAATGGACAGTCTTTATTAGTCTGCTCTGTCAAAACAGCAGGTTGACTCAAGTCAAGAGCCTCTTTTCTTCTTTAACTTCAAAATAAGTCTGAAACACGGCTGCCTGGTGTCGAGCTTGAAGCTGACATGGGAATATCCAGCGCTTCAAATGATGTCACTTATTTCACAAGAAGAAGCCACAAGTTGACAGGAAGTGGATGGTGCTCTGCGCATTTCACTCTGATGAGTGTTTAGTACGACGAGATGCTGCACCAGAAGACCTGAGGCTGGTTACCGAGGTTTAAACCAATCGGGTTTTAATGAAATGTTGCCAAAGAAGTACTCCAATCAGCTGTCTCGCTTTTCCATGGCTAATAAGACAAATAACATGCAATCTGGAAATATATCTGGTCACATGCGTAAAGTTGAAACGACTAATTCCACTGACGGATTATTTCACTAGCCACTAGCACGTTTAATAGAGAGAGAGATTAAAAACATTTCAGAAAGCAACAGCAGGAACTTGAATTATCCCACGATTTGCTTCCTACAGAGTATTTTTCCAACTGGAGATGATGGTTAATATTTCAGGAACTACATGCTGCACATGAGAATTGATAAAGACGATGCAAACAGCTCACTTCAGAAACCTACCCTTGAGCAAGCTGCTGCCTCTTTTGAACCAGCATGCAACTTTAAAGAAATTCATCAAACCACCTGACTCATCTGCTAAATCCTTAATATGCAAATGTATACCTTTCTTTCTTTTTTCTTTTTTTTTTTTTGAATCACTCAAAAATAAACAGACCAAACTAAAACACGTGGAGTAGAAGAGCTCCCACTTACTATTAGCAAGTTTCTGTAGAAAAACACACAAATCATGTGCTCAGTTAAAAACCCTTTCATCTTTCGGGGGAGCTTTGTCATGACAGCAGCTCTGTGGAAAGAACTCTGTGCAAAGAGAGATTGTGCATGTCCAAAGGAATATAAGCTGAAGCTAAAATACACGACTGAAACAAAACCTTTGATGTTTTCTTTCACAATAAAAGCAACTGCACACGCTCAAGCACAATATAGCGCAGGTAACCATAGGGTGACAAAAGAAGCCCTTGCAAAGTGAGGAGAAAAAAAAGAAGAAATATTCTGTTTACGCCTTTGTGTCTCAAGGACAGCTATTTGCAATGTTAGCAAAAACTGTCCTGAGATGTTATTCTGTTTTTTTTTTCATTTTTGAGAACCAATCCCTTTTCAACTCTTGCCACTACCACTTATCTACCCCCCACTTTTGCGCATTTATGACAAAGGCTGAGTGGCTTCTTGATTCTTTTCGTGACAAATACAGAAGGAAACTCGCTGAAGCTGTTTGGTACGATAAGAGATTTTCTTAGAAGTACAAACTTTTTACGACGGTTTCTATTGAATATTTACACACTCGATAAATGTCTCCTAATGTGGCTAACTACAGCAGTCCATTATAGCCCACTGAACAGAATGAGCTAAATACACAATATATCTACACAGTAAATTATTTACTGATAGACATCTAGGCATAGATAAGTCTAAATGTAGTTAAAACCCTTTACATTCTATTGACATCAAACATTTAAAGTTAGCTGAGATTAATTATAGATTATTAGTTTCTCTGACTTTACTTTTTATAAATATATGTTTGAGTAAAATGAACATTGTTCTTTTATTCTATACTGACATCACGTCTATGAAATTCCAATCAAAAAATGTAGTATTTATTTGCAGAAAATGGGAAATGGTCAAAATAACAAAAGAGATGCAGTGCTTTCAGGACTCAGATAATGCAAAGAAAACAAATTCATATTCATTAGAAACAACAATGACAACGTTTCAACTCAGGAAGAATTCAAACATCAATATTTGGTGGAATCATTTTTTATTTTTCCAGAGCTGTCTGTATGAATTATGGAGGACCAAAACTGACATAATAATAAATAAAAGAATAAATATATAAAAGAATCAATATAAAAAGTAGAAATTGGTCCTCCATAATGAATCTGCTTCTACACTTGCAAAAAGAGAGAAAAATAAACAGAAAACAAAGAAACCACAGCACCAAGCAACATGTGCTTTTGTCACTGAAAAGCACAATGTTATAGTCAATAATAATAATACGTAATATACTGTATTTAGTGGCAAAGACAGCCTAAGGTAGATTATATGTCATCAGGTTTGGAGATTCAACTTTTCAACTCTGAGCTGTAGGCATAAATGTTTAATTACAGGAGATAACCTCTTATGCCATACCTTAATCCTGCTGCAATATGAAACACTGGTTCATGTGTTTGCATAAAAAGAGGTGATGTCAACTATATATTAATATTTTGGGTTACATTTTAGATACTAATGTTCTCTTTCTTGTCACCCAGGGCTTCATTCACTCTGGAGCTGAGTTTCAGGTAAAGACAAGAAAAATAAATGTTAAAAAACCTGAAAAAGCAGAGGCTACCTTTCTCCTGACAACTAAAACTGAGTTTGCTCAAATGAATGTCATCAGGTTTCTCACCTTGTTTTGTTAAAATCGGGCCAGCCCTTCCTAGGACTTAATCATACCGTTTTTTTTCCCTAAAATAAAAAAAAATACAAAATCTGACATCTCTGTTCCGCACAAACAATACTGAGACTCAAAGCTCGGCACTAACACATGAATCATCGCGAGGCTTTACTCATTTGGCAAGTGCCCACATCCCTGATATCAGTCATTTCACAACCACAAATTATCGCTGTGGTCTCGACTCTTGCTCTCAGCAGACTGTGGTGAAATCAGCGAAGGTGAAAGGCACAAAGGATGCCAACTCATTTTGTCTTTCCCCAAGTCGCAGCGCGGGAAATCAAGGTCCGAGTCGTTGCTGTCATTAGCAGCAAAGAAATCAAAGTGACTGGAGTTGGTGTGGCTTTTGTCAAATTAATTACCTGTGTGTGTGTGTGTGTGTGTGTGTGTACTGTATATGCGTGTGTATGTGTGCGTAAGGTGTAGTCTGTAAGTAATTCCTGCAGAAGTGGAGACAGCGGCACCCAGATAACTATCGACAATGCAATATGTCTTGGATGTACTTTGCTAAGCGCTAATGAGGAAGCAGGAAGTCAGGCTACATCGTTTGACTCTCCTAATATACACACACAGCAACTCATGGTGGTGAAGATTACCCGGGACCTAGTCACACACTTGATTCCAACAAATCCACCTTCTGTGCTCTAAGGAGAGCCTCAGTTAATGAAGAGACGCAGTGTGTGTGTGCCTGTGTGTATGTGTGTGTGCCTGTGTGTGTGTGCTCCTTTTAAAGATTACTGCCCTGTGTGTGTGAGTCACTTTCACGACTGCGCTTTGAGACGAAGTGTGGGCTCAACAGGAGGTGACGGACACGGCACACTGCTGCCAACTTCTAATCCAGATATTACTTTGACAGCCCAGACATCGTCACCAGAAGAAAGAGAAATCCATGTACAAAACAAAAGGCCTCAGCAACACATTATGTTGCATTTTGTTTTTGGCTGTGGTAGGCAATTTATAAAGAATCATTTCTATACCTTCCTAACCTGCCTGTGCTTTATTTCCCCGACATTTATCTGCATTTGGACACAGCTCCCCCTCTAAGAGGGACAGTAATTATCCGTTTCGCTGTCCTGAAATGTAATTCTCATCTCCGACCGAAGTCTGGACCCAGTCCCAGGCAGACTGTTATAATGGTGAGGACTGCAGTCTACCACAAACACACTTGAACACAGAAAATTACATTTCACCTCACATTTGAAGCATGTGCTTCATTATTCAGGAGCGCGTTTGACTCTGGTTTAATGTCTGGATGAATCCAGTTAGTACTTGCGACGGCTTTTTATCTAGGTGTTACAGCTAAAGTCAAAAACATTACATATCCATGGCAAGCGTGAATATCATATTTATTAGCTGCGTATATATGACTTAATTGAACCATAATTTTTCCAGGGTGCGTGGGGGTTGATGTGCTTCTTTCTGCCGGATTGTCATGACCTTCTTCTGGCACACAGGCGATGAATCTGGTCTCAGAAGGAACATGTCTGAGAAAGAAAGTCTAAGGACCTGGTTGATGGGTAAAGCAGCTAATCCCCCAGTGGATTGGCTGCTCCTCAAATGCCAGCCAACAGCGTATCGAGGCATTTCAGTTTCCCCAAGCAGCATTTTATTTCCAGGGAAATAAAATTCTGAACATATTATGTTCAGAATTTGCACATAATATGTGAGTTTTGTTTATTCAAGAAAAAAAAAAATGTAATCATAAAAAATGTACAAAGACACCAATGTTAAATATAAAAATACTCACAAAAATTTTACATATGCAATACAAAAAAATTGTTGAATTGTCCTCAAATTATCTGGAGTTTTGTTCCACAGTAAAATCTGCAATTAGGTGAATAAATAAATACTGATCCACCAATATGATGTTAGTTTTAGTTAAAGCAGAATTTAGTGAACTTCATTATGCAGGATTTTATTTGGCAGAGACAGATTTTTTTTAGGTATGGCTTCCAAATAACTTGCTTATATTTAGATAGTCATATGTAGACAGTTATTGATGGACATTATGGATACTTAATTGACCCAAAGACATCCCTGTTCAGTGAGATTTAGATATTTTTTATTTAAACTGCCCAGATCACTTTGCACAGTGGTAAGATAAGAGGTCCTTGACCAGCATAGCAACCAAAAACATGCTATCTGTTTCACATCATGTGTATACCTGGGGTAAACCCAGGGTTTATCTGATTACTAATTAGAAATCAAATTTCTCAGTTACATTTATCTTCAGTTAATTACTATGGCAATTGTCCCTCTATTGATGTTGTTAAACATCTATTTATTAACACTAGATCCCCCCTGGAGTCTGAATTAACATGTTGAAAGTGAAAAGGTTTTTCAAAAACTACTTGCTGGCATATAAATTTAGTACACTAAAATCTTAGTTTATTTTTAAAGTTGTGTTTTCTACACAGCTGCCAACAAGTTTTACCCACGTCTGTTCATACGCCCCCAGAAAAATTTGGTTTAATTGGCCTTCCTGAGCTGCACCTCAACCACACACTGCATCGCAGTCATCAACAAGTTTATGGCATAATTTTGGCCGGATATTTGACCACTTTTCTTGGCAGAATTGGTACATTTTCATAAATAGAAACTAGTTTGTTTTTTGGTATGAATTCAGTTTTTTTGGCATGGTGTGCAGATTTTATCAGGTTGAAGGTCAGGGATCTGTGAAGGCGTGTCTTCTTAGTCAGAGGGATAGGTGCATTAGCAAGACTTGATGATGCATACTGTCTATGTGAGACAACATTTTACTAATAAGTATTTCATTAACTGAAACTAATAGTTTTTTGGGGGTGCAGCAGGCGAATGCTAACTTCGGTTACACTTGTGGATCTGATCACTGAGGGAAGACCGTCGCTGAGCTACATGGTCTGTGTCATGTCCAGCAACTAGCCAGAGCCAAGAGACAAAACACTTTCCAGTTTTCCTTCAAACAAACCGAGGAAGTTAAGTAATGGTGCTGCATCCAGATAATGTTAGCTAAATAGTGGTAATTCATACTAGTTTATCACATGAAGCTTGTTAACAAGAACACTAATGTCTTTGTTTCCTGTTTTACATCATGGCTAGTTAGTTAATGCCAGGAATAAACCTAAGCCTCTTTAATTTCTGTTCACAAGTTGTGCTCGTTATTGTCTTTCATATATTTAAAATAAATCTTTATTGTCACAACAGAAAGAGAAAAGAGCCAGAGAGGAGACATTAGAGCAGAGGCCAGCAGCAGGATGATGATACAGAGTTTTCTCAGGCAAGGAGAGATTATAACTTGATGAAAAAAGAGAAAGAAAGGAAATGTTTTTTGAACTTTTTTTAACATCATGTCATGACTAAAACTAAAGCTTAAAAAAAACACAACTTTGACCACAACGTTTTGAAAAAGTTCCCACAAAATCAGCGATTTTAGGTCATAACAATCACAAAAATAATACTGCAACACCCTGGAGTGACCGGTCATTGGCTTTCTCTCTTTCTTTCTCTGTTGTATGCTGTCGTTCTTTTAGTTTCCTTCACACAAATTCATTTAATTGTCATACAGATCTTTGTCACGACTCTTTGTCTAGCTCTAGGTCAGTCCTGTCCACACGGTCGAGTTTCATGACTCTTTGTTCCAAAGTGGCAGGGAGGACTGAATCTCCAGCCCCGTTGGCCTCCATCACTTTCTAAACACAGCATTTGTGATTCTAGCTGCATTGTGTCCTGCTGTTCTTTCTGTTCCTCTGTTGTCTTGTTTTAATTGGTTTTGAAGTTACTTCTAAGCATTCCCTTTCAATTTGTCATATTTCATTCATTAATCCAATTTAATCCCCTTGTTATCAATAATATATATGTATTGTTAGAGAAAGAGGATAACTCAGCTATAAATTTGGGCTATTTTGTTTATAAATTCTCATACTTTCATACAAAATAAGTCTGTCAGCGATGGTGTTTGACATATGATTTCAGAGATGCTGGAATCATAAGTAAAACTTGAAAACCTTAACCTTATATATATATAATATATATATATATATATATATATATATATATACAGTATATATATATATATATATATATATATATATATATATATATATATATATATATATATATATATATAATCCAACTTTACATATAAGTAACAAATTCAAGCTTAGATTATTGTAGTTGAATGTTGCATTTTCAATTCAGCCCTCAATGTTCAGAATAACAATTTAAACCTCAGAAACTTTGAGAGTATCCATGTCCATGATGGGTCTATTTAATATGTAAATCTTTAGAAACAGCTCTGTCATATGCTGTGATATATGCTGATCACATATTATGATTTATGTGTGGAGATTTTCATTTTGAAAATAAAAAAAGAGGTTGTGTTGTTGCTATTTATACCATCACACGACTGAATGTTAAAGCCTGAATACAAACAGGAAAAAGCACATCATATGGATGTGAATTTAAAATCTTTGTTTTCACATTTACTCTAAGCATCCAACATGTAAGACATCTGCAGATTCACTGGGTCGCACAAAAAGGAGGCCTAAAATACCCCGGCGCTCTTGCTGTGCCAATACAATGTGAACATTTAAACTCTAATTAAATCTTAGGATCCAAAACAGGATGTTATTTGTTGCAGCGACGCATGAGTCACTCCTTTTTTTTTAACCATTCAGACAAGCTTGTTTCGAGTTAACCACGTTCATTTTTTTTATTTCAGGTCAAGTAGATTAACAACGTTCTGTGTTTCGGGAGCAGAAAGGAAGCTTTTTGGCATCGTGCTGCAACCTTGCTGTAGTCGGTCTCATTGTGCATTTTTTTTTGTGCGTGTATTTTGAAAAGAAAAAAACAAGGGGATCAGAATGACCTAAAAATCACACAAGGGTTAATAAGTTGAGCTGTGGCTCAGCTGGTGGAGTGCGCTGTCCACTAATCACTACTGAAACCCAAATTGCTCCTGATGGCAGGCCAGAGCTTTACAGCCCCACAACCATGGTGACTGTGTGTGTGTGTGTATGTGTGTGTGCGTGAGTGTGTGTGAAAAAGAGAGTGAGATAAATTTAAACACATAATAAGGCTCTTTCCAAAAAAAAGAGAGAATTTCACAAGTTTAAATTAGGCGATGTGAACCCTTGTTTAAACAAATATGCTTGTTACCTCATATTACCAATTAGCTACCGATATTATGTTGAGATATTTTTGACTTATTGATTGAACTTACTCGTTATTATTAAACATCCCTCTTCCTGGATCCTCGCTCTGTCTCACTTCTGCCTTCAAATGTGACTAAACAACAGCAACAGGGTAAAATATTACAAAACAATGCAAACAGAAGCAGCGGAGACTCAGCTTTCACTGAGTGGGCTCAGGGTTTGGAGCCTACTCGGGCTTGGAAAAGGGCCATACGTATCTCTAACATCCCAGCACTCTCTCAAGGGTCCGACTTGATGCCCCAAAGCAGATTACTCATGAATGATTTTATCACTGGCAAGCCCAAGCTAGCTGACCTCTGCCTGAGACCGAGCCTCATGGTGCCACCAATGTGTTATGTTATGTAAAAATTAATAATCTATGAGAAAACAAGAGAATCATTTTGGGATGGGGGATGCTGTTCTTTTTTTTATGGTTTTTCTGCAATTTTGAAGAATATTTCAAATTATAAAACATCACAAAAAGTAAAATATTGAGGTTTTTTTTGCCTTTTTTATTTTTTTACGACGTGAGAAAGATAAAACTTGTCAAAACTGGTCCACATTACTGCTCCATTTTATGACCAACAGTGCAAGAACGGCAAATGTATGTAAATATGAACGTATCTCTCAGTCACTGACTGCTGGAGATGGGCGCCGACAAACCAAGTGACCCTGCGAGGCACAGAAAACGGATGGACGGACATTACCATAAAGGTAATTTACATAAAAATGAAGTCAAAAAGCGTTGAGTCACAGTTGCAATACGATCCACAAACAGAGCTCAGACTTCAGTGTTTGCTCTTTACTCTGGCTCTCAGCTATGAAGGACTTAAAGCTCGTCTTTACTGACACAAGCAGCCAAATGGAATTTCACTGCAGAGCAACTGGCTCACTTTGCATAATAGGGTGAGGAGTTCAATGATGTGAGCACAGCTCAGTGTCCTGCTGCTGCTCTGCGAAGAGAACCAGTTGAGGGTTTTTTTTCTATAAATATAAAGGAACCTGATAAACTGCACCATTGATTCTTGTAAATAGAGCCCATAGTCGTTGGCTTGTGATAAATGGAAGTAATTTAGAGATGTCAGAAGTTCAACTTTAGGATTTTCTTCCCCCCTCAGTCATACTGGCGTAGTTAGATTTCCCATTTCTGGAAAATGCAGGATGCTGTAAGCTGAAAATGACACAACAGAATGACTGAATGAGAGTCGGGGGGAAAATAAATTGTATTCACGATTTTCAAAAAGAAAAAGAAAAAAAGCGTAAAATGTCCCCAGACGCCTCATTACCTCCTGAAAATGGCAGAAGAAGAAAGAAGATGAAGCTAAGTTGATATAATTACGGTTTCAATCACAATTGATCTTTGTGAATAAAATATGTTAGCTTAAAGTGCCTCATCATATTCAGAATATTATTCTTTTGTTGACAGTATATGTTTTGGAATGGACATCTCTTTAAAGCTGCAGTGTGTAACTTTTATAAAAATAAATAAATAAAATTTCACATATTTGTTGAAACTGTCATTATGTTGTGAGAGTATGGTATGAGACAAATAATCTGAAAAATGTAGCTCCTCTTCCTTCTCCCAATCCTAACTAGAAACAACGAATCAGAGCTCGGAGGCGGGTCTTAGCGCTGTTAATCACAACCTACTGTTAATCACCTTTGCTCTCTACTACAGTGCAGCTAGCATAGTCTGTCGTGAATGCTGAAGGTGAGTAGTTTCTCTGCCATTAGCATATTTAGCAGTGAGTACATGGGACTAAGACCCTCCTCCTGGCTCTTATTGGTTGTTTTTGCATTTCTTCATATGGCAGTAGCAGCTCAGGGAGGAGGTGGAGAAAATCCATCTTTACACAGATCATCCGTCTTCTAACGTACTGTCACAACATGGTGACAGTTTTACCAAATTTGTAAAAAAAAAAACATATTGTAAGTAAAAGTTACATACTGCAATTTCAATTCTCATACCAAAAACTTGAGTGACTGACACATAAAAAAAAGCTTTAACTTCTAAGAATAACGTTTGAAAGTGTGACTTTTTAAAGCCCCAGCCTACACTGAATGAAACAAAAAATATACTGAGTGACTTGGAAGTAGCAACTGATGAAGGTTTTGATTCATAAAACACATAATTTCCTCCCTCTACGGTTGGATGCTACTGCCACCAGATTACTGGTGAAATGATGTCACCCTGAACGATGTAGGTGTGTTGTGTGTGCTTGTGTGTGCCTACGCTCCCGAGGGAAGCAAAGGCATGCATGACTCCAGCAATATCTGTAGTGTTGCAGCTCCGTGCCTTGTAGGTTGTAGAGAAGCAGCAGGTTGGACTGAAAGCTGCAGCTCACGACAAATTCATATCGCCAAACGCATTTGGATCCCAGGCTGAACGGTTCGAAAGCGAGTCGAGGCACCAAAATGTCAAAGCAAAGGCTCGTGGATGTTTTATGGAATGCAATGCCGCGTGTGTCTAACAGATTAGATGTGGCCGGAAAACATTACGGCAGCGACATATTGCAGGCAATAAAAATGCTTCTGCAGGATAATAGTTTCCATCGCTCCAGGATATCCCGAGAAGACATTACGGTTTGAATGAAGCTGACTTAATATGGAGAGGAACATATTCTGTTCAAAAGTGTCCCGTTTTCTCCCATTAGGAGTGACAGCTTATTCAATTTGGCTTGAAAAGAAGAAAGCATAAGTTTGTCAAAACCCAAAGTATTCTTCATGTCATGTGTTTTGAGGGGGGGCAAAACAAGGGTAACAGAAGCTGCAGGAGTTGAAAAGCATTCACGAGTGACCGACCCCTCGCTTCTCCACAGCCCTCCTCAGTCCTGTCCCTGATGGTAAACCGAACACTCTGTGCCTTTTAGAAACAGGGATTGACTCAAAGTGGCATAAAACAGTGTCGCCGGGCACACATGGGCCCCGAAATCTATGCAAATTCTCGCTCTCAAATTGATGAAAAGCCTTTTCCACGTGGCAGCAAGGAAAATCTCGCTCTCTGATTTATCTCGGGCAAGAAAGCTCTGGCAGGTACACGTACGTACTTCTTTCGACGTCCTTTCCTTTACCGAGGTGTTTCAAATCCATTTGTCGGAATAAAATCAAATTAGGAGGGCAAAAAAAGAAAAAAAAAACTGAAGTCCGGAAGGCTCTCCTTCGCGGGAATAACAGCCACATCGGTTGCTAAAAAAATCCAACAAGCAGACTTGTGTGCTGCCTCTATTGTTTCATATGAACAAATACAGTCCTTCCTTAATTAACCACAAAGGTAGTTTTTTTTTTTATTAGAGCACTGAGTGGTTATTTTAACACACATAGGGTCTCTCTCTCGCTCTCAGACTGAACATGCCTCATGCCTAGCAGCTCCGGTTTTTAAATAACATGTCACAATGAACAGCCATCCCATAATGAGAGAGACATCCAGCTCTGGGAATACAGTAGCTACACCCAGTAACCATCATTGCTCACGTTGCTCTTAGACACATTAATAACCGAGATACCATTTTAAGGATATCATTCAGTTGTGTGTATTCTCATTACCACAGTAAAAAAAATTTAAAAAAAACCCTGGAAATCAAGTGTTGGTTTCCTTTCCTAGAGTTCAAAGAGCCAATTCTCCAATGGGAGTATTTGGGTTGATGACATCACAAAAGCTGCAAGAACGAAGCCAATCATCTGGTATTGGTGAACACAATGACGGGCGAGAAACTTTTGAAAAATTTCGACGTCGATTCTGAAGCATCCGAGTTAGAAAAGGTTCAAATTTACATGTTTGTCATAGTTTGACTCCAATAACCCAAAACTTTGCAAAGCAAACAGTGTTGATGAAAATGCTCATCCTCAGAACTTTAATTAGCACAAATCTCTTTCCGTTCTTCTGTGATTGTTTTTTCTTTTTGCACTCTGTAATTATAGAACTTCAGCTTACCTAAACAGCTTCTCTCTTCTTTTTTTGACAGCAGATTAGTTAGAATTGCCTGAACTGATTCACTGCAGGACTGGACTAATTATATTAGGTGAAATAGTTGGTGCGCCAATTATGCAGAAGTATAACTAGGGCTTCAAAAATATCTTAAAGAAACGCACCAACTCAATCATATATAGTTGTCATAGCAATTTTCACCTAAATTATCACTGAAGATCTTCGATAAAGGAATATGTGTATCTAGTCTATCAAAAACTGATTTGGTTGATTTTATTTAGGATTGCACAATATTGGGAAAACATACAATTGCAATATTATTGTTGAATGTTGCACTGACAATATTAGATTTTTAAGAAAATGTGTTTTCTTCTCATTTCTTTTCCATCATCAAAACATTTCCACCACTCAGGGAACATCACAGAGTTATTGTCAGCCAATAACTACTATCCACAAATACTGGAAACTTCTTCTTAAAATGCTCACAACTGCCTATTTTAATGGTTCATACACTAAATATACTCTACTGTGCATTAATGCAGGCAGTGAAAACTGTCTTGGCACTACTGCAGATGTTAACATCCACAGGAATATAACAGCTGCAACTGGTTTGGCTGTTTTGCAAACACCAGGGAATAGCATGTCAAGGAGCATTTCTCCTAGGTTTCAACTTCCCAAGCTGCATCTTCTTCTTTCGGGCATTTCAGACATGCACCTAAAAAAATAGGCAAATTTGTGCAAATAATATGGAGATATGTTCCACAGAAAAACCTGCAAATACTTCACCGAATAATGAATTCAAGTTATGTTTTTGTTATTTTGAGATGACTGACATTACTTTTACAGTGATTGGATATTTTTACCAACTCTAGCTTTGTTGTTGCCAAATTTTCCTTTAATCCATACAGTGATATGTTTACATTCTCTTGCTACAGCCATAAAAAAATACATGCAAATCCCCTTAGCATTCTAATTGCATAAGAAAGTAATATTTTCTGGAACTTTGTTTTTCACTTATTTTGTATTGACAAAATAAGTTTACAAATAGCAAAATGAACGTATAAACAAACCATTACAGATGACAAACTATATCCAAAGTCAGTTTGATGACTTTGGCAGAAAAGTCCGGCTGGTAGCGTCACACTTTGCCGAACTGACTCGAGGTTTTGCAGGAGTCGTTTCCAAGGTGGAACTTATGTTCTCTGTAAGACTAAGACATCCGCAAAGATGGTTTTCACACTGAGAGGCAGAGCAAAGCACAAACCACCAAGTGTTTCTGGCATGGACATGAATCCTTCACTATTACCAGCCCTGTTCGCAGTCATGGTTCACAGTGTTCATCGCATTCATGTTCGACTGAGTCAGACTTCTGTACTCGGAGTCCAAACACAAGAGATTTGAAAAAGTTTTCGGGATCGCAGCGCACGTGTGAAAACACATTTTGCGGCGAGAAGAGGGCTCCTCGCAACGCTTCATAATGAAGACGCTAATGTAGCGTTTGCATTCACTCCCAAACCTCAAGTCGTCTTATTACAAAGGCGCTGACTTCCAACAGAAGCCAATGGGAAGCTTACTAACTAATGTGATTTCCACAACAAAACCACATCTAACTGGTTTTATGTTTTGTTTTTTTTCGGAGGGGGTTTACGGCTCTAGGAACGGTGACATTTCTGCATGTAACAGACTATGCAGTTCAACATGCCTCATTTGACTAAAGTGAATTTACTCCCGCTATTTCATCATTGTGTTGACTGCCTTGTATGAAAGATGAAAAAAAAAAAGCTTCCGATTTTCAACGTTTAACATATTTTCTCCTGAACTCGCCAGCATCACATCCAAAATTAAATTTTATGTAAAAGAAAAACAAAACAAAACAAAAAAAAAACAGGCAATTCTGTCACTCTGACTCTGTTTTGGTCCCTCATTAAGATTTCATGCGAATCGCCTCGCACTTTTAAGCTCTTCCTTTCTGACAGACACGAGATCAAATTCACAAACAGCCCAATCAATAGTGTTCCCAAATATAAAATTCTGCTGGAAGCTATACCTCTGCCAGCGTGTCTACCCGCTGCACGTTGGCCCCGTTTGTTTTTTCACTGAGGAAATGCAGCCGGGGGAAGAAGCTGCTGAGGAGACGCGGCATTGAAAAAACACGGCGCTGCGTACCTGGGGAAAACGGGAGCAACGAATAGAAAGAAAGTCCAAAATCAGCCGAGGCCCGTTTAAATTCTGATAAGACAAAGCAGAGGATAATCCTAAGAGGATGACGCGCCCCACATACTGTTTTGTGCAGATAGTGTTGTTTTTCTTTCTCGTGAATGGCCAAATTAGGTGTAATTTTTCCCAACGCGAGGTGATTTGTTTTCTGGTGGATAATTGCTTGCTGGAATCCAGAAAGCATTTTAAATGTGGTTGCTAAAAAAAAAAAACAAAAAAAACATGCTGATCACAGTGTATTATATGCCACTTAGGTAGGGCAGGTTTAAAAAAAAAATCTGCCACAACAAAGAGCTGACCCACTTGTTTGATTTGAAAATATGAAATGGCACCGAGAGTGAAAACAAAGAGATGAATTCCTCCTCTTCCTCCCATCTGTGCCTGATGCACCCTGGAAATTATACAGCAGCGAATGTTTAAACATTTCACACAGAAACAAAGATGTGGTCAAATCCCATCCCTCCTGTCAATTTGTTGAGAGTAGCTGCGTTTCTGTTGACTATATAATTGCGCAATTTGGAATTATGAAAATAAACTTGCTTAATGACAACACACCTACATAGAAAACTCACTTTGTGTTAAAAAAAAAAGTTGCGCTAGGATGAGGTGGTTTTTGGGCAGTAACAAAATTAGTGTTTCGCAAAACTGCAATAGAAACACTTTTTTGGCATCATGCGAGTCACATGATGAACAACCAGAAGTTACTACTGATGGAAAGGAGGAAGAAGAAGACAGGAAGTGGTGAGAGGATGATGGCACAGTTTGTTCTTTAATGACTTATCAGGTGAACAAATTTATTTATGTATGATTTTAATTTATTTTCTTATTTAATGGAACCAGAGCATTCGTGAAATTGTGTTTGTTTTTTTTTTCAACATTAGTGGAATAACGACACATTTGTAACGGACAGTTGATACTGTGAAGTCAATTAGGTATTAGTCAAAATCTGGTGATAGAATTCATATCAAATTTATGATTGATAAGAACTTTGACACCCATACAAACCCCAGATCGGGGTCAGTAGAGAACAACACAACACTGACTATACATTAAAATATGAATTGATGTTAAGGAGATATGAATATTATCAAAATCTCCTGTGGACCCAATTTAACCAGTAAAAATGACACTTTTCTCTGGTTTACAATGATTAATGTAAAAGGTGAAACTGTCAGTGTGATTAATGGTCCATACACAGTGAAATCCAGCTAAAGGTTTAACAACTTATTTCTCATTAAAAAAAAGACATTGGCACCTCGGTTGGTTAGCAGATACGACTAGTCTCTGTGTGAACCTGGTCCTGATGGCAACAAGTCTCAAGAAGTCGACATGTTTTTTGCGGTCAGCTCTGATTGGGCTCCATCTGAATCCATCTATTTTAATAGATCCAGACTTTTGCACTCCGTCCCCAGAGGTAGCATTAATGTACTGGTCTGTCAACTGTTTATTCAAAAGACAGGGAGAAGGTTAAAAAAATAGCTGAAATGATTTCTTGCCACCTATTTGGTGTAACATTTCTGTCCTTGTTGCCTCTGAATGATAAATTGTCCAAATGTGGAATAACAGCAATCTCATCTCACCATCTTTCTCTAAAACAAGCCTCCTTGCTGTTTGCCTGCCTACCCTGGCGGTTTGACCTTGTTGTCTTTTTTCTTTGCTGTTTATTGCACTCACCTTTTTAAATCAATGGTATAATTGGGGAGGAAAAGAGGCCTGCTTACTTTAGAAAATGTTGAAAAAATAATGATACAAGTATAACAAGATCCATAGCTTCAATTTGAGCCACTGCTCTCCTGCCACTTCACGTCTTCTTTGAAATACCACCATTGCTGCGTCACATATAAAATCTAAGAAGTGAATGTAAACAGTCTGCGTTTTACTAAGAAGTCAGGTGTTTGTTTTTAAGCTCTTGATCACAGTTGTCTGTCGTTTGCCGCTCCCTAACGCATGCATTCGTATTTGTTTATAAAGTTTTTTTTTATTATTTTAATCCCTAAGAAGTACACCTCATTAGAACCCATCATTCACCAATGATCACAATGAGGTCAAAGATCCTGTTTTTTGCACCCTAACTTTCCGAACTTGCACCCTGATCCAAGCGAGTTGGTCGGGTCCCATGCACATAAAATGTCTGCTGCTAATTGGAAAATTAGAATTTCAAAATTTAAAACACAGATCAAGTCTGAACTGGATAAGGAAATACTAAACACTGTAAAACAAGCTTTATATAAGCCAAATGTTAATTCTATTTTTTTTACAGACTGCTTTAGAGTGATTTTCACAGCATCACAACCGCCTAAGAATTAGACGTGTCAGATATGAGAGCTGTTGGCATCACTACATCCCCACTGCCTATGTATAACTTGAATAAAAAAATACTTGTACAAGTGTTTTCTCTGTGAAATCCCAGTTGAAAAACAAATAATTAGATCTTCTGATACAAAACTTATATCCACCTGTTGCATTGTTGCACGTCCATACTGTCAACCATGGAGCAGCATGGAAAAACAGATTTTTAAAAATTCACTTGAAGTCATCAATATTGGACAATGAATTAGGATCCAACCTTAGACAATTGTTTGTTTATCAGAAAATCAAATTAAGTTTTAATCCCCAAAATGTTACATGTTTATTAGGATGGTAAGTAGTGGTGGTTGCTGGGAATTTTGTGAATACCACTTAATATTTACCCAGGATTCATCAAGCTGTTAATTGGCAAGTTTAAGACTAATTGGGACTTGACTTGGAGTCCTGGTTTGAGACTTGAGTCTCATCAGTGTTTCTAATCTCTTGTAATGAAGAGAATGGAAACTTCTAGCTCTGGTTAGGCAGGCAGCTGTTGCTCATGTTTTACAGTGAAAGGATGATTACGAGCCTGTGTTGTTGGTGGATTATGGGAAGTTAATGTCTCATAACAATCTGTTTGTGTTAGCCGTTGCTTCATTATTACCACATGGGCATCTCTTCAAATTAACGCTGTATTTCATGACTTTGGATCATTTCAGAACAAAGTAAATGTAATTTACCTCCCGCCCTTAAGCTAATTGTGTTATTACAAGGATACTTCTGGTTAACAATACCAAAACACAAGCACTTACTACACAGTGTGTTGTTCATTGTGCTATTTATACACCTTAAATTTGAACATTTAACTATTTAGAATTGACAACAAATGCTTTACATGTGGGTTTAGAAAATGATTTCCTAATGTTACTAAAATATTCATTCCCAACTCAAAGGGAAGAGAAGAAAACCCTCCAAGCCACATTTGGTGCAATATGTAATGAAGTAGACAACATAAAGACAGTGATAA
The DNA here is from genome assembly GCA_033032245.1 of Poecilia picta. Classification (NCBI taxonomy): domain Eukaryota; kingdom Metazoa; phylum Chordata; class Actinopteri; order Cyprinodontiformes; family Poeciliidae; genus Poecilia; species Poecilia picta. The sequence continues at coordinate 8,725,084 of CM065361.1, forward strand.
AGAGTTGTTAACTTATTCATTATAAAGGCACAAAAGCATTTCAATTTATTCAGAAATTCAATTTTAGGAGGTATTAATATCTTTCTATATTTTTTTTCCTAGAGCTTTAACTCCTATTTACATTTCGAATGGGTAAAATATCACATTTTATCTATTTTCAAAATAATATAAAACGGCATTTAGCAGATGTTTGGATGATCAATTAAATTTTATCTGATTAAATATAACTGTTAATAAATATTATAAGACAGAGAAATAATTAGGCCTGTCACAAAAAACAATAAATCAATTAATCACATGATAAGTTAAAAAAAAACTCAATCATTTTAATTTGCTTGATTTATTATTTTTACTAAAAAATGAATGATAAAAGTCTTCAGTCTGGTGCTTTGCTCTCAACTATCCAATTTTTTTATGATAATTTTGTTTACAGAGACTTCATAATTCACTTTACTTGTTGTTTCTGTTTATTTATTTTGATATTTTGAATGTCTTTCAGATGTTGTGTTTAAATGTTCACTAGAATTTAAAGTTTATTGCTCTTTGAGAATGTGTTCTTGCATCAATATGCCATTATTACTTGAAAATGGTCTCAAAACAACAATGTTATCATTCATCGCAATAAATTCTGGAATATTTTATCGTCCAGCAAAATATGTTATTGTGACATGCCTAGAAATAATTATTAAAAATGTTAATCTAGTAATTTAAGGACGAACAGTATGTGCAGTATCATTGAGCCCCCCCCCTCCCTTTGCATGTTCTAGATGTTTCCCTGCCCGGACCAGGGTTAGGAACTCTACAGGCCAGACAAAAAATAAACTGCACTTGTGACATATTACCTGAAAATGTCATGCAAAGATGGTGAGCATGGGGAAGCCTGGTGACAGATTAGCATTTTCCCTAGGAGCAACTCTGTGCTTTGACACTTATATTTTACATTAACTCATAGTGACGGCTGCAGAGAAGCAACATCATTCTTGTTTCTGCTGACTGGCTCGACCATTTCATCTCCTCACAGTGACCAAGGTGTTTTGCTAAATGACAAAGAACTTCTTTTTTTCCCCTGCTGGTGACACACTAGTCTGCAGGTAGACAGGAAAGCAGAAAAGAAATATCATCGTCTTACTAAACCCGCCGACGTTCTGAGACGTAGAAACAGGTCTGGTCGACATTTTGTTCTAATTTAAGCGTTGCTTTTGAGCCCTTGTTCAAATTCAGCCGACATAGCCTGATTAACTGAATTACGATATAATGAAAGGCTAAATAGACAGTAACTGCTTCCAGCTTAGTCAGACTGCTGCAGCCAGAAAACAGAATAAATTGTTGTGTCTAATATTTTTATGTGCTATCATTCATTCTGTCTGCAGTGCCTGGATTTTTTTTTTTAAAGTGCTAGATAAGCTGTCAAATCCCATTAAAGCAGAAGTGTCGCTGACGGAGAGAACAGAAGCTTAAAAGGAGGAAATCCGGGGCATGTGATTACTGATTGATATGCTATAGTAATAGGACACTCAAGATGGGATTTCAGATTTTTGTCAAGTTATTACAAATTCATTGATATCTGTAATACTTTTTAAAGAAGAAGCAATTCTGGACTCTGGACAAATTTAAATGGTTTTCCCTTTTTTTATCTACAAGTTTAAGTCAGGCTGAAGATTTAATGAAAAAAAAAAATCCACTCAAAGATAAACTTACACTATAATTTATTATTAATCTGCGGTGTGTATGCCAGGTCTGGTTTAGCTGTGATGTTTTTCTTTAGAGATATAACTTTCCTTTAACTTGCCACATTTGCTTAGGGTTCACTTAGGGATTCCCTAAATGCCTCTCAACACCGAGTCAGAACGTTTAGGTCGGCACACTCCTGCTTTCATCTGCCTGAGTTACCAATCCGGCTGCACCGCCAGTGCAACAGCGAGTATGAAAGTCAAAAAAGTCGTATCCCTCACTCAAACCACCACATATCAAGAGGCTGCATTGGACTGTGGTCTGTTGAGGCTGCTGTCAGTGCAGAAATTGGTTTCTGCGCCTCTTCTAAAATGCATTCCTCCTCTATGATGGATTGTTGAATGCCTGTGTGAAATTGTGGGGCCAATTTGTCAGGACGTCTGACAGCGAGGCTTGATGTTCCCCCCCACCCCAGAGTTACAGTGGAGAGGAAATGTTGCAGCACGTGACAAATTACTTCTTCAAACAATAAAATCAATCCACCCCCGCAAAAAAAAAAAGAAAAAAAGAATCAAAGATCATCAGTCAATCGTCGCCCGATAAAACAGCTCAAAGACGTTCTTGGGAATCTTGAAACTTGATTGAAATTTAATGAAAGCTCATGATTGTTTGCTTGTTTGGTTGTTTTTTCCTGTCCTTCAGCAGAAATCAGAGTAAATGATACACTGTGGTAACCAAAAAGTTGTGAATGTAGGAAAGTATCTAGAGTCAACACATAATCTGAAGTGTAAAGACACTCCATTTATCTACCTGCTTACCAAAGGATATGAAGGATAAAGCTAGAGGGTCTGGAGCCTCGTTTGCAGTAAAGTGGGAGCTGAGGTGAAGACAGAGCTGCCCCGAAGCGTCAACGTTCCCACCGTTACCTCAGGTCATGAGATACGGACCATGACCGAAAGGACAAGAGTCTGGACACAAGCAATTAAAACAAGCTTCCTTCCATGGGTGGCTCAATCTTTTGAGATTTCCCTGACAAGTGAGACAAACAACCCCCCTGAGGGCTTATATATCCTTTCTAGCCAGTGAATCCCATGGGATTCTCTGAAAACAGAGAGGAAGGAAGGCCTGATGAATAATTCCTCTGAACTCCGTTACCCAGACAGCTGGATCTAAGACGGACCGGCGCGTGCTTGGGTTCCACTTTTACACGAGCGATATTTACAGTTTTAACGTCTATTAGCTCTCATGCAAAGATGAGTCAGGGAATGTCAGATCTTTACTATCTGGAGCCTGAAATGTTATTGACCAAATTAACCTGGCCACTGAAACATTCACAATCCTTTATAAAGATCTACTTTGCTTTCAGCAATCAATTAGCTTTGGTACACTTGGACGAATTCTAGCGGACAGAACATCCCCATACACGTAAAAGTTTTTTATTTGTCTTCCGTCACAATCAATAATCAATATTTGGGACCCAGAACTCTTTGGAAACCCTGTGTGTCCATGTCATCAGAGTCAAATAGAGCCTCGCTATGCTTAAAGGGGCACCATTACGTGTTTTTTAGGCACATAGTGCCCTTTTACAGCACATCCAAATAACCATTACCTTCAGTTGTTATAAAGATGCTGCATGTGTAAAATACAACTTAAAAGAAATTTGACTTCCTCATGTATAATTGAGCCTTTGTCTCTTTCTGAAACTCCACCTTCAGGAAATCATCACATCATGGCTCCTCTATTAATCCTTCAACAGCATTTCTACCGATGCTGTAGTCAGAATTAGCTCGTATAATGAGCTCAGCAGATTCATGGCTCCACCAGGTGTTTGCTAATTGCTCCTGGCTAGTCTGAAGGAGTTAAGTGGGGGAGGGCTGCTCTGTGAGGCAAAAGCCTGGAAAATGCAGCTCTGAGGAAAAGCGTCGTCCTTGAAGGCAGCGCTAGCTCCAACAAGGCGTTTTCTAAGGCTAAATGGTTGCCAAGGAGATTAAAAGATTTCTCAAACATGCATGAAAGAATCAAGGCAACAATCCAGGTGTGTTTTTAATGAAGAAATTACATTACAACATGATGTAAAGCTCACAAACATCAACTTCACATGATACTGCCTGCCCCTTTAAGAATGTTCTTCACCTCATTATCCATTAGCTTTTCAGCTTCTTCTTTGCAATATTTGTTTCCCCTGCCTGAGGATAACCATTTTCACTTGAAATAAATGCACAAATGAAAGAATAATGAAGGTCATCTCATTTCTGTCCATTAAGAAACGACTGAATGAATTGGCCACTTATATTTAATCACCTAAAAATGAGGATTTAGCATATTAAAGAGCTCCGGTTGTTAGTGTTGTCTGGGAGTCTGCTGTTCAGGCATATATACAGTTATTGTCAGAAACCGCAGTGAGTCCCAGGATAGATGCTCAACTTTGAACTTATTCTGGATTTTCACCAGCTTTTAAAAGTAATGCAACTTATTTTTAACATGGTTAAGGTTGGGACTGAGAATGTTGTTCTACTAGCTCAATGTTACTTTTGTTCATCCGATTCCAGTCTGTTTGGGATTATTATCCTGTTCGAACAACCAAGTTTCCATCATGTAGCTGGCATGAATTAAAAAATGTGAAAGTAGCCATTTTTCTTCCACCCACTTTATGTAACACAGCAGTACAAATGGAAACTGAACAGCTCCTAGTATGACGCTGCCAATACCATGAAATGTTCTTAGGTTTTAAAGAATCTCCCAGACTCCTTGTCACTGTTGTCTAACATCTCACCTGATTGAAACTCTCTCTTTCTGTTTGTCATGTGGGACCATTTTTTTCCCTCCAGAAAGTGTTTGGCTTCACCATGTGGGCAGAAAAAAGCTCAACGTTTCAGCTGAGCCTGAATGCATCACATTTGAAGCAGGGGCTGAAACTCTCGCTCTCTCTCTGTGTTCATAGTGATGTAAAACTTGCTCGCTCTGACCCATCTAAACAACGTTTCTTTATGCTCAGTTGTTTGAACTGTTGATTGTAGCCTCTACGATTGTTTAGAAGTGACTCTGAAAGACTTTCCCAACTCGTTTAAATCTACAATTTTCCTTTTGAGTTCCTTTGACATCCTTAGTGTTCTCTGTATCTGTCAAATGTAAAACAATAAATAAATTTTATGCAGTAAAAAAAAAGAGAGAGACCAGAGATGTTATAGAAGCATCAGCCTCAAGTATTAAAAAATTTAGGCAAATGAATAAATCTGTTTGGGCTTTTGTGTGTAAAATTCATCCTGTGTGAATTTGGAAAAATACCCAAAATAAATTCAAACACAGGGTTACGATCTGCTGAGTTTTACTCTTTGCAAGAATTGCACCATGGGAAAAAAGATTCAGATCAATCAGGAAGCAGGGAATCTATCTATCTATCTATCTATCTGTCTGTCCGTCCGTCCGTCCATCCATCTATCCATCTATCTATCTATCTATCTATCTATCTATCTATCTATCTATCTATCTATTATCTATCTATCTATCTATCTATCTATCTATCTATCTATCTATCTATCTATCTATCTATCTATCTATCTATCTATCTATCTATCTATCTATCTATCTATCTATCATCTCTCTCTCTTTCTCTAAATTAATAATAAGGCCAAATCATTTAAGCCAAATTACTGCTCCAAATTTACTGCAGCTACTGACTATATTTTATAAACTTTAGGCTGTTTCCTGTGAACAAAAAATGTTTTTCCAATCAGTGACTGGAGTGGTAATTGATTTAATTAGGCTTAAAGGGTACACAAAGTACACAGAAGCTTTTAAAAAGTTAAAGTTAATGCTGTTTAAAGCAGTTTTAATGAGACTCAGAGCCAAGTGCCAAAGTCACTGCAGTTTTTCTCAGGTGTACAAAGCATAAAGTAAGTCCAGCTGCCGTTGCACACTGTCAATCAGCTGCCTGAAAGAAGGCTACTATGTCTCTCCCATTACCTTAGATCAATTCATTTATTTCAGTTTGGAGTCGTTGTGTTAACTCTGTGATTCAACACCAAGCATGTCCTTCATTTAATAACCTTTATGCGGCTTCGTCTTATCTTCACACAAACATAAAACCTCTTCCATCTTTCATTTCTTTTCACTCCCAACTTTCTGGATCACACTGTAAGCTAATACGTCCAAATCGCTAAAAAATAAACTTTCCGCTCATCGCTATCGACAGCCCTGAGGTATAGTGGAGGAGAGTTTTCAAACACTAAATATTCTCTCCTTGCTGGTTTACAGGATGCTGGAGTCTCTGTGGTGATAATAAAGATCCATTAGCCTTACTTGTCTTTGGGGTCTTTTTCCCCACCCGTAATATAGTGAGCTTATAGGACACAATAAGTAAGACAGAATAAAAAGTATCTTATAACTTCTTCTTTGTTCCAGAACATCTTCCAACATCACTGCACAACATCACGTCTGTATCAAAGCTAATTATGGTGTAAATCAATGCCGACCTCAATATAAAGCTGATGTCTGGAGGTCAACGAAGCCTTGACTTTTACTGATTTTCCCCTCAGCAGCGCGGCGCTCCTGCCGCGATCCCCCCTCCTCGGCTGGCTCTTCAACAATCTGCAAGCTAATGATCAGTGATCAGAGACCCAAACAGCACTTCATCACATGTGCTCTGTAAATAAGCACTTGTAACCTCGAGTGAAATTCAATATTGTCTTTGCTGGAGCTCGGAGGAACAACATCATATTTTCCGCCTGTGCCAGATTAAGCTATTAGCTGGCCGCAACGTGTGCCATTAGCACATCATAATGAGAATAATGAAATCACGGAAACATCAGCCGGGCTGAGGAAGAGATGCCAAGAATGCTCACCGCGAAAACAAAGGAATTGTCACATTCCTTTTAACAGGCAATGCAAGACTACAAGCCATTATTAAAAATATACCCTGTTGCCTCTTTTGCTGTTAAGTTTTGTTTTTTTTTTTATTTTATTTTATGTTTCCCACATCCTCACTAGAACCGACATCACATTCCCCGAGAGAAACATCTGTCAAAAGTCTGAATCATACACACTGCTGAATATGTTTTTGGAGGAGATCTCACCCCACGCACACAGCAGCCAGAGAGGTGCTTAACTAAAGATAGGTCTGCAGTCTGATTATGTGCATTTGTGCAAATGAATCCCACTGGAGCCTTTTAACGCAGTGTGAAATCGCTGCATTTTCCAAAGCGCGCTGAGACGTATACGGTACGGGTTATGGGCGGCGCATACTTTCCATAACCCAGCAACGTTTGGAAACTAATATGGTGCGGTCTTAACGTATTCGATTTGTAGAATACCCGCACGTAAGTTAGTGTCGTTTTGCTTATGCATTCAAACGGGGACGCAATTTGCTGTGAATGACAATGAACTGGATTTAAACCGTTAGATGTCCAAGAATTGTCCGTGTAAGTGACAAATTATTTACACATTTTGCAATGTGAAAACCATAAAGTTGAATCTTTCTGTTGGGGTTTTATGTAACAGGCTCTAATGAGGATTCTCGGAGGCACCCAGGAGACTAGCAGCAGACACCAGGCTTTGTTTGAGGGGCTGTTAAATGTAATTCGTGTTGAACAATCAGGCCACGCCAAGCTATCTGTTCTAGTTTCAGCTGCTTTACACCACGCATGACGGAAGCTATTTCTACATTTATGTGTTGCAACCAATACCGATGCAGAGCCATTGATTATCATCTTCAGTATTCCAAAGATGTAAGAGTTTTCTAAGGGTTCAAATACTTTCTAGATTCCTTTAGTTGTGCATAAAGTAGAAACAACCGGAAAGGGACAGGAGAATGATAGATGGAGCTACGGTTAAAACCGTCATCCAAAATGGAAAGTATATAAAACCAATGATAACCTTCCTAGATGTGGACTTTCTTTGCAAAAATACTCTTAGTCTGAGTATCTTTCTCTTTTAATGGCGGTTAGTAAGCAATGTTTTGCAGCATTATCACCTCATACCTGAATGGAGTGTGAACCGTATGTCCTAAATAGGTTTACAAACTAATCAAAAGTAAATAAGTACATGAAAATAATGAAAATGTTACATTAATTTTGTCTTCTTAATTCACCTCAACAAAAACAATAAGATTCAGAACTAGAAACCTACAGGTCTTGTATATCCAGGTGAGATTTGTCGTCCTGTAAATTGTGTACTAATTCCCTCTTTCAACTGCATGCTTAGGAAAAAACAACAAAACATAATTATCTTCTTTACATCAGAGGCTTCTTTAGATCTGCTGTCAAAACGCTACAGTTTATAATCTAAAATCAGCATCTGGAGACAGTCATTGCAGAAGAAGTTAAATCGTGAAATTCATTGCAACATGTAATTACTCTGGGAATAATAAAAGACTGCTTGGGTTGGATAGAATATAAATTTGTGTAAAAACCACCACCAATCAGAAGATTAAGCAAAGTTAGCCAGAAAATCACCGTCTATTGATTTCTACAGGCAAAAATACAACAGAGTCAAATTGCTGAAGTGGGGAAAACCTGCTCCTATTTAGAAACCTGGTGGACTACAGAGCTCCGCTCATTGTTTTTGGAGAGAAACTTGCCAGTATGACTACGTGTAAATACTCTGATTTCCAATAGACATATTGGGTTGTCTAAGAAATGAAAAGAGACAGGTGATGAACAGTGACCATAACTGTACTGATATTTATGAGAAATACAAAACAACCTACATGCATTTAAATCATGACTCATGTTAAAAAAGAAATGGGTGATGTTGATCTTAAGCCACTAAAGAGTAATTTATTTTTGATGCCTCTCTGATGGACTTTGTGATTTGAACCTTTGGACTAGAATTAAACCTGCTGCTCTAATGTAACTAACTGAAAATGTATGGGGGATTTTTTTGTATAGTTTTTTTGTCTGTGTTTATTCTGCATAAAAAGCTTTTTGGAAGAAGCCATGACCTTTGAACACTCGTATATATTTCAATACACATTCCAATGATGAAACAAGGCAATGGCAGAATTCTTGCAACAAACACATCAACGACGCTGTAAGTTGATTGGAAAGGTAAATGGAGCTCCTTGAAGAGTGAACTTGAGGCAATCCTTGAAGAGTGGACTTGAGAATAGCACTAAGGTCCTAAATATACATCCAAGAGCTACTATAAGGGTTTGGACCAGAGCAATCAAAGTTCAGATCTACATCCAAATGCATGTATAGCTGTTCCTTTTTCCCCCTACTGATTATTTTCTTTCTCCTTCGTGACTATGCCCTACTTTGTGTTCGCCCATTTGCAAAAAATCTACAGTTTAAAAATGTGAACAATTTTAAGTGAACACTTTTCGAAGGTTGTGTGTGCCGCTGGGGCGCCGAAGCCTCGCTCAGCTGCTTGCAGCGGGGCTTCGTCCACAGCGCTATCCCCAAAATCTCATTGTAAATTGAGCTGCCACTCAGTGGTCTGATAGAGACTGAGGGCATAAAACGTCTTCATGTGCTTGTTAAGCTGATGGCTCTGAGCGCAGCAAAACAACTGAAGGTGACTTGGACGTACGTGCCAGCACTTTATCAGCTCAGACCCGCTCCGTTATGTACTCTGGCAAGAGGAAAGCTTTGGAACTTGTAAAACCGAACTGAAATGTCATTCACGGCAGCGGCGGCGGCGGTTGGACGCAGGGCTCGACGTAAAAAGCGTGTCACCGAATCCCAGCGCCAGAGATCCGCTGTCCTGCATCTTTGAGTTGTGTTTCTGCTCCAGCAGACCTGCTGCCACTGAATGAATTACATCCTCAGCAGGTCATCAAGTTCACCAGAAGTCTGTTGACCCTCCATTAATGGTTACACCAAGTGTTAAAGAAGGAAACATCTGAAACCTGCAGGACTACGGTTCCCATGGAGCAAGACTCAGGAACACTCTATTTTATTTTATATAAAGTTAATCATAAACTTATCTTACAAGACAAAGCAAAAAGCAAAAAGGATTATCAAGCTGAGTGTAAGGGTTGAAGACGTTCCTACAGATACTTATGGTCTTACTTCTGGCTTAGAGACATAGCTGGAAAAACCTCCTGAAGGCTTAAGTTTAAACCTGAAATGAGAAAAACAAAAGTCTAAGAGAGCCTTATTCAAAAGACAAACCAGACAAATGCTTATCGCAACCTCAGCGACAAAGACTGGCCCGGTTCTGTAGGTTCACTTGCACCAGAATCACTCAGCCAATCAAAAACTGAATTTTGAACATCATGATAGCTGAGTCATATTGTTTATCCGATGAGTTTTAAGGGACGATTTTAATAGTTCAAACACCAATAACAACCTTACTATGCACTAATGCACAAAGAGCGATTCAAAGTTCAAAGGTCGCAAAAATATTAAAGTTTATTCTTTAAACATGTAAGCTCTCTGTAGCAGGGAGTTGACCAGAGCTCCTTTTACACAGAGCCATCAGGTGACCAGTCTTCTTCTGTGTCACCATGGGTCACCTACAGCCAGTCTCACACTAACGGCAATTTTCAATCCCTCTAAACAAGAACACAAGCGATCAACATGGGAATTAATAGCAGGGGTTAGAGCCTTTTTCAGGTACAAGAACAGAGATGCCTCATTTGTCAGTCTGGGCGCTTATTATGTTCATCACTCACTTCATGTTACCGAATGGCACATTTTAATAATCGTGTCAGCATTTCATCAATGAACGCTGTCCCATATGACATGTCCAAAGTGAAGTTAAGAAAAAAAAAGCCCTAAAAACGTCCCTTTCTTACAAGCTCTTCCACTTAAGTGGCGAGCATTAATTTGGCAACAAATATTGCAACCTGTCAAAACTCCCCGCGCTTGATGGCAGCTTCCCTTCTGTGAATTTACGCACAGCTGAAGTGCAAGCTGTCATTTTGGCAGGCGAAGACAGCGTGGTTTGATCATCCATCATCTTTCTTATTCCTGACACTTTAAAATCAGGGCTCATTTCCTAGTGCTTCCAAATTAGACAAATGTTTGGTAAATAAAAAAAGAGCCCCCGCGGTGTTTTCAGGGTCCGTCCAAGGCGACGCGGTGAAGTTTTTTCTTGTTTAATAAGACCTGCCGGAGGGACAGATTGCAGCATTCTGCAAGCAAATCGAAAGGGAAAGTGGAAACTTTATGAACATGCCTCATCCTGGCCTAAACTCATCCGAACATGGAGAGAGAAAACACACACACACACACACAAAAGCTTTTCACACAATTCCAGCCTGAAAATTGGTCGAGTTTGAATGTAATTATTTTAGACAGGATTTGTGCAGCTACGTGCACGCAGCCGCGCCATGACTTTCTCCTCACATCATCCATGTTCACACGGCCCACTTTAATTATCTGTGAGCAGGAACTCCTCACCTTATTAATGCCTGCACATTTTGTCCGGGCACAAAGCTTTCGCCTGCGGCTTCGACGCTGGGATTTTCACCTTTTTACATTTTCTGAAGTTACTTCACAGGAAGTGGCTTGTGGGTGGACAGAAACCAACAAGGCTGCCCTATATGAGCACAGTAGTGGCGAGAATATATGTTTTTTTCTTTCTTTTTTCTCTATCCCCCCTTCAAATAACGCGCTCTAGGAAGACCTTGCAAAAGAAGAGTTCAAAGTGTTCATCAAAATTCACACCCCGAGAGTTTCAGTCTCCGGCGTCGAAACCGACCTGCTGAGCTGTGCTTGAGGAAATCTATAGAAACAAATTAACTCCACGTCTGTTGGTCTGGGCATGTGCACAAGATAACGGGCTTCAATTACAAAGCTCTCTCTCCTAATTGAAAATGCAGCTAATAGCTTAAGTGCTTTCTATCTTGGAAAGCTAAAAAGATGTGTGCGTGTGTGTGTGTGTGTGTGTGTGTATGCGTATGTGTGTGTGCGCATGTTGAGGGGGCGCGTTGGATTCCAACGTTTACTGAACGCCCTCCTGAGTGTGGCTTTTGGCCCCGGAGCCGCTCTTTTCAATGCAGCGTCTCTCCCACTTTCATCTTTCTGCAGACTGTGTTTACCAGTCATTGCGATCAGAAAAGGCTTTCTCACATGTCAAAAGAGACAGAGCGCAGCGCTGCTAATGCGGCGACTCTCAGGACTCTGAAGGAAAATAAGTAATTAAAGGCATGCTGGGTGCAGAAATTAATCCAACATTTTTTTTGGTGGACATAACATTTAATTTTTTTTTGTAAATTCTGGAGGTGAAGTCCGCCTTATTTAGCGGAGTTCGATTATGCCAACTGTTATGAAACAAAGCTAATGAATATAACTGAAAATAAATGCTTATTTAAATGGATTTCAGACATGACGGTGTGAGGTATGGCCGCAGTGTGGCACTCATCATGGAAATTTGGTGTTTAAAATGAATTACATTAGGCCTACCTGTTCTTTTTTTCATGGTATACTGACTGACATTCAATTGCATGGATTTTTAAAAACAGCATTTCAAAAATCCCACAGGGTGAAATTTAACCATCCATCCATCCATCCATTTTCTAACCCTTATCCGGTATCGGGTCGCGGGGGCAGCAGCATCAGGTTTATTTAAACAAATAAACCTAAATAAATGCGATTTTTTTTCCATTTACTATCCTTTACCAAGTTGCTCCTCCACCCAAATGCCTTTTGTTCGCACCAATAGGATCCATTTCTTCTCAGAAATGGCGGCGCTCATTTCGTAATGTTGGTGTCTTAGACTTAGTTCAAACGTTTTCAGTAGGGCTGAGGATATTAACTTCAATTCAGCCAGTTTTATTAATTCCAAAATCAGTTTTGATGTGTTTTGGAAACAAACTGACAACAATAATTGACAAGAAATTAGTTTAAATGTTCAAGATCTGAGCTAAGATTGTCTAAAGTCAGACTTAAAGGGACAGCATTATGTAAAATCAATGTTTTTGAGCTCTACATCATGTTATGATGTTATTCCCTCATTAGAAATGTACCTAGTGCTAGGTCTGTCACAATAATTAATTAATCACATGATAAATTAAAACAAACTCAATAATTCCCATTGGCATGATTCAAACTATTTTCAACAAATACACCAAACCAAGAAGACAGCTAAGCCTCAACTCTATGGAAAATTTATGGACCATGCATAATCGCTGTATATATGCCAGTGAATTTATATGTTTAACCTATCTCTTGTGTTTCTGCTCGGAGTAGCTGTCAAATATCCAAAGAGAATCATTAAATAAGTGTGTTGATGACTACAGAACACATGTGGTTTGCTGTCCAACTTATAACCAAATGCTAGTTGGGAAGCATGTATGTATTTGATCATATGCATACATTTTTAATCGCACACAGAATAGAGAAAATCCCCCTAAAGTTCAAACATGTGCACCGTATTCTTTTCAAAACTTTTTCAGTTGTGTAATCCTTCCACTGTGTACAAAAAAAAAGGACAAGTTCCCGTTAAACATTAACGCTCATGATGAATATGTGTAAATTTCTAATGGCAGCACAAAATGTTCCAACTTCACTTCAATATGAATTAAAAAAAATAATAAATAAAAAAATGAAAACGGTTTAAAAGTTCTCCTTTTTGAATCTTGGAGATTGGCATGAAATGTAAAAAAAAAAAAAATCCCATTACATTTTTTAACAGCCCAAGCCGCTCCCCCGAGCTGCAGAGGGCACGGAATAACAAAGCTGAGGGACGACTCGGCTCCTTACCTCTGATGGGCTATTAGTTATTCTAGCTAGCAAAAGCCCCATTAGGTCTGCTGTTTAATGCTCCCACACCACATTCTCACATGAAAGCCGCTAGATTGATAAGGTGAGCATCTCACCTCAAGCTTTCCCCTTGCTTGAGAAACGTTCTGCCACAGACAATCTGACAAGAGCTGATTTACCTGAGCATGCTGCTTGTAGATACTAACAGGAAACAAGCAAACGTCTTTCTCTTTTCTTTTCTTTTTTTTGTACGTGTGCCGACGTCTCTCTGGTGACTTTAGTTGAAAACGCAAGATCCAAAGCAGAGACCTCTGAATATTCTACAATTATTTATAGGCTGCGTGTAGAATATAGGGGATGAGCTGTGTGGCAAAGAAGGGAGAATAAAGTTCGCCTTTTGAGCTGCACAGATAGATACAGTTGAAAAGAGAGATGGCTTTTTTATGTGTGGCAGCATGTCTGTTTTGGGTCCAGTGACATTACGGCTTTCCCTCCACAACATGTCCTGTTAATCAGACTGAACCAGAGAGCATGAGGCAAGAAACAGGAGACAGATCCGGAACACTGGGGTTACAAGGCCATAAAAGTGTCCAATTAAGCACTAGCAAATTGATGCTTTTCTTTTTCTTTTTTTTTTTCTTTTTTTTACAACAAATGAGAATTTGATGTTCAAAAATGACCAGAGGCTTCATGTCCACTTTAAACCAGACATATACACACAATGTACAGAAAGACAAAACCTTTTTTTCTCTGTGTCTGACATTAAATCAAACTAAAACCTTTCCTGTATCAAGTCAGGAAAGGTTGGAAAGGTATGCTCACAACATACCAGCGACAACTTTTGCTGTCATTGCTTTTCTTCATATTCAAAGGCTCGATAAGATAAGACACTTTAGTTTCAGATTTCCTCTTGAAATGTTATTTTATTCTTTTGTTGTAGTTTCTCCAATGTATCACAGAAAAAAATGTTGTTTTGATTTGCTCTGAAATACAATTTTTTTGCACTTTAAGAAGAAAATTGCAAACAAATTTGCTTTGTTTCTTCTGTTGTTTCTGTTTATCACATCAAAATAACATTTAAGCATTTTGTAGACATCTATACACTTTGTCACAAATCTGTGTAACAAAAGAGTTCATAGAACAAATCACAAAAACACTTAAAGGTCAGAAGTTTGATTATATATCAAATATAAATAACAAAAAGTATTGGTATCAGTGACACTGGCCCTGTATATACCAAAATATGTAGGATCGCACACCTCTAGCTTGAGTCAGCATTTTCACAAGATTGTTTGCTTTGTTCTTGCATAAATGCATTCATTTTGTATTAAGATACATTTATCACTTGCTAGACAGAACCCATATCCTTCCTGAAGCGATGGCTTGACAATCCCTGGTGCTTACATTTGCTAATAATTGTTTGAACAGATGAATGTATTACCTTCAGGCATCTGGAAATTGTACTCTAAGATGAACCAGAATGCCATGACATCATCATTTGAGGTTTCCAAGACTGTCAAAAATTCATAGTAAGTTTAACATATGTAATGTGCTGACTTTAAAGGAAGTATTTTAATAAACTTTTTCTATCTTTTCTTGAATTTTAGCAAACAGAAGTAATTCCTAACTGACATAGAACAAAAATAGTTTAGTCGGATTTAATTTAAAAAAGTGTGGGGGGAAAGAAGATGTATCAGCTGTGTGTGTGTGTGTGTGTGTCTCATGTTTATGAACTTAAACAAAAGCAGCATAATGCAGTTTCCCACTGCAGCAGCACGCAATAGCCCAGCAGAAACCGAGCCCAAATGCATAATTTATCTTTTATTTGGCTACAGGCCGTTATGGTGCTCTCCAGCGCGCAACGACTGTTTGAACTTTGTAAATGGAACCAATGAGGAAAATGCTAAACACACAATCGCTGGAGGCAGAGAGAAGGGGGTGAGATATGTGATCATTGGCAGGTAGGTTTGCAAAGATTTACACACTTTATACAACAGAAAACAAATATCAAAACTCTCACAGCTCGCGTGCGTTTGTTACCGCGGCTCTTGTAGCAAACACATGGGAAAGGAGAGAAACACCTGCACAGTGACTCGAGCTAATACATTGTTTTTATCCTAAAAGGCTGGCCGCTAATGCGCAGATTAATCAAACAGGGAGTCTTTTCGTGTAAGTAATGGAAAATAGACCTGCTTTATGCATAATGCAAATAAGACTCATATTTGAGCATTTATCATTACATGATTGGGGCCAAACAGCAGGTTGGTCATATGGAACTGAGACAATCAGTATATTGGAAATCAAGTCACTGTGCACTGACCTTTGTTTCCTCATCCCAAAGCAGACAAGAGCAGAGAAGAAAACAGCTTGTTTTTTATATATATATATATATATATATATATATAATATATATATATATATATATATATATATATATATATATATATATATATATATATATCCAACAGAGTGTTAAGAAAATTTACCTCGCATGCCTCGCACTGGAAATGGATTTTTGGAGGGCAACGGTCATACCTCGCATTCCCTGGAGCCTGAGATGGTGTACGTGTAAGGTCCCGTCCCATTAACCAGCATATCCATAGTCTCTGAATGGGAGGGCTTGTAGTCCACATAGTACTCTTGCAGGGGGGAATTAAAGGAGCGCTCAGTCTGTCGTGCCTGTTTCTGGCGCTTTTTGACTGCCGAGCGCTGCTGGAGCTGTTTGAGACTGCTGGGATAGTGCTTCCATGACACATAGATAACCAGCAGAATTATAGCCACAGATAAGAAAAGTGCCACGCTGCCGGCTATGATCTTGTGGAAGGACACATAGTCTGTGTCGGGCAACGGCGCGGTGGTGGGGGCCTCGGAAGGAGTTGGCGAGGGCGTCGTATTCCAGGTCAGCTTTTTATCTGCCACCAGCTGCGTGGGAAGAGGCTGGAAATCGGGCTGGAAAGGGGAAGTGAGGGGCAAAGTCGTCGAGGGGATTGGGGTCGGGGTTACTGTACAGATGTTATAAGTCTCCACCACATCTGTCACTTTCTCTCCTTGGGCCTCCTTAGGGCTAGCACAAATCATAGTAGTCTCTTTGTTGCCCTTGAAGGCTTTGAGCCAGGACACCAGGGGGCATATGTTGGGGTTACAGTGCCACAAATTCCCGGCCAGACTGATGGTGGTTAGGGAAATCCAAGTCTCCGCCGTCCGCTGGGAGACGTTGCTGAGTTTGTTGGAGTCCAGATTCAGAGTCTGAAGGTTGGGCAGGCACTGAAACGTGCTGGCATCCAGGACTTCCAGCTCATTTCCCGAGAGGTCCAGCTTTTGCAAGGAGGTCCACATCCACGGCAGCCCCTGCGTTAGCAGCCTGATACGGTTCCACTGCAGGTAGAGCGCCCTCAGGTTAGTCAGGCGGGGGAAGTGAGCAAAGTTTATCTTTGAAAACTGGTTGTGCTCCAAGTGAAGCTCGACCAGCTTTAAGAGTCCCGCAAAAGCGTTGCGCGTCAGGCTCCTGAGCCTGTTGTAGCCGATGTCAAGGAACTCCAGGTTGCGACAGTCAAGGAAAACCCGCATGGGGATCGTCTTTAAGGAGTTCGACCTCAAGTGCAAACTGAGCAACTTCCGCAAACCCAAGAACTGATTGGGTTTCAGAACTTGCAGCTTGTTGTAGGACAAGTCGAGGTTTCGTAGATTTGGGACGTCGTGGAACGTGTTGTTCTTCAGCTGCGTGACCTTGTTGGAGCTGAGGATCAACTCCTTAAGCCTCCGGATCCCGTGGAACGCCTGGCCATCCACCGCAGTGATGTAATTGTGGTCGAGGTAGAGCCACACCAGTTGACCGAGACCTGCGAATTGCCGGGCTCTGAGGTTCACCAGGCTGTTGTAACGGAGGGAGAGGCCCTGCGTGCTCACAGACACGTTGTTCGGCACGTCGCGGAAGGCGTTGGATTCACAGTATATTATTTTCCCATCGCATCTGCAGCTCGAGGGGCAGCGGCGCTCCCGGACGCCGCTCGGCGCTGCAAGCAGCCAGGCGGGTATCGCCACCGTGAACATAAGCCATCTGAAAAGCACAGAAAGACCTAGAGACAGAGGAAATGACAAGGATAAAACAAAAGCAGGATTCAGATCAGAAGCAACAAATGCTCTGGGATAGTGGTGCTGAAAGTTTGTGTAATCAGTAGCATCTCAGTAAATACTAAGGTTTTTCCAAGTAACACTGCACTAAAGGATCCTTTAAAAGGACAGTATTGTGTGTTTTCAAGCACATAGTGTCCTTTTATAGCACAATCAAGAAACTATGTTTAGTTCAGTTGTTGTAAAAAAAATTGTGTGAATGCCAAATATGACTTAAAAGAAATTTTACTTTGTAATTTAGCGTCTTTAAATTGGGCCTGTGTCTATTTAAAAACTCCAGTTCTTTGTGAAACTCCACCTTCAGGAAGTCATCACAACATGGCTCCTCTATTAACCCGTTTACACCCTTTTTACCAGCATTGTAATCAGAAATAGCTCCTAAGAGCTCAGCAGACGCACAGCTCTAACAGGAGTTTGCTAATTGCTGCTGCTAGTCTGAAGGAGCTGAGTGGGGGAGTCATGCAGGAGGGATGCTCTGCGAGGCAAAAGCTCACAGATGAAGAGCTGCATCATGAAGGAGGACCGAGGTCCACCCAGGCATTTTGCACAGCTGAGCGGTTGCCATGGAAGGCTAAAGGATTACTCAAACATGCATGAGAGAATCGAGGCAACTCTCCAGGTGTGTTTTTGACAAGGAAATAACATTATAACATGGTGAAAAGCTCAAAAAGGGCAATTTTACATAATACTGCTCCAATAAAATAAAAACCACAGTGCTGGGACTTTTCCAGTTTGATGTTTGTTTCATTAACAACAAGATGCTCTTTTCCACTGGAACAGTGTGTTCAAAAGAAGCATTGGCAGTTCCATTATGCATTATTTGTAAAAGCCCTAATGAGATAATTTTCCAAATGCGGATTAGTTAACATAAGGTTTGACTTGTTTAATATGAGAGCAACTGTTAAAGCTGCTAACTAATAATTTGACATTTCACTACATTTTCGATCCCTGGCAGCCATATTGGATACAAAATGCAACCTCAGTCTTTCTCAGTTTGATTTCTGACTTCAGGGCGGTTCCTGTTGTGTTTCTGACCAGGGAATCAATCTTCTGGGTATCAATAGAAAACACCATTACCATACCTCGCGTTTGTTGCCATGCCACTGAAACAAGTTGGACTTAATGTTATTCCCGGATCCATCACATGATGTGAGAGGTGCTTGTTCAGCCTTGGATTTCTGTTCAGTTTAAACTCAACTTTAAGTTCATAAATATTTTCAGCAGTACTTCTCTTTTCCTTAGTTACTATTTGAAATAAAAAATGTTTTTTGGGGGTTTAGGGGGTTTGCTTTAGAAACTTATTCTTATTTTTTAAAAGCTCTACAACACATTGTATTTTCTCTGAAAATAGTTATCAGAATGTATTTAGTTAAACACAATAAAAGTACCGCCAGTTGTACTTGGATCAAGGGGAGATTTTTTTTTTCTTTAACGAGGGAATTCTGGCTCTTTGCTCAGGATGCCATTGCGCTGGAGGGCGGCACAAGAGCTTGATAAGAAAAAATAAATAAAGGTTTTTGTAATTTGTGCCTTGAACATTTTCTGTTTATTCGCAAATCAAGCCTGACTGTCCCTGTATTCAGTTTAAGCACTGTGGGAAAATATGGCAGAGGCCCACTAACAACACTGAAGTTAGTATCTGATCAAAGGAGTAGTTCACAATTTTTAAGGACTTTGAATTGCATTTGATTCACTCAAAATTTAAAAATTCTTAGCTTAGATAAACTCATACATATTGTTCTACTGAAAGGAGGCTGTTTAAACACAGTTCAGACCTTATGAAACCATCATATACTTGGGGGCTGGGGGGAAGCAAAACAGGGCATTTCTAGGGTAACTAGGCCCCTGTCAGATATAGTCAAGCATGAAAACCACAATTCACAGACCGATCAATCCTTTTCAGAATGATTCTACATTGATTACAGGTTCTTTAAATCAAACTTTATCAGTGAAGCACAAAATGGGGAGTTGGGAGCATAGGAGGATCTCTCCCCAAGGCACCATTAATGCACAGTTTGGGATCCTTAATGGCTCCAGAATATGCACCACAGTGTTCTTCACTAATTTCCACACTCGCAGGTGATGGATAACCACATTCATCAGGTATAATCTGACAAGCAGTTTGTTTTTTTTCCACCCCCCAAAGAGAAAAGCCTCCTTGAAATTTCCCCAGCCTGCAGTCATCATTCAGACACCGCATGATGTTAAGGACACCAACCAACAACACCTTTAATTAAAACTGTACTCAGACACACAGCGCAAGGCTCGGGAAGAGTGAACATACCCATACTTGTACGACGTCTGCCTTTCCTCATGCCCTGGGATGTCTTCCGGATGCGTTCCGGCTCCACATGTTAGACGCACTCGGCGTTTTGCCCAAATAGTTTGCACATAAGAGCACGGGAAACGCACGCACTTTGCGCCGAAGTCCCGCTGCGCTCACAGCCGCGCACCTGTCGGAGAGGACAGCGGCTCCCTCAAGGTGCGCATCAACCTCTCTGTCCGCGTAGTTTACCGCACCACATCAGCTCGGTCCCGCATTCTTGTCTTCCGCCTGCCGCCTCAACCAAGGAGGGGAAAGGAAAGCGCTCAAGCTCGTAGAGCCATGATGATGATGATGAGGATGATGCTGTCACTCTCCAGCGCGCGCTGTGGGAGGCCGGAGGATGCTCTCCAATCACAGAGTCGCCAATTGTTGATACCAAGTTGCGGAAAAGACAGTAGGAAGAGAGCGAGAGAGCGAGCGGAGCAGTTTGGAGAGGAACTGAACTGCGCGGTCCGAGGACGACAAGTTGCGGTATCCTGCTTCAGGCGTGGGGGAGGCGGGGAGGAAGGGAGGGAGGGGGGGCGAAGAGAGAGGAAGGTGCGGGCGGCTTTGGGGATTAGACGCGTTGGCCGTGACACCGAGAATAAATCAGTTATATAGCAACAGGAGTGATGCTCCTGCGTGTGGACGAGGAGGACGGAGGCTGCTGGTTGGCCGGTGCTCCGTTTTCGGGACGTGAGATGCCCCCTGCTGGCCACGGAGTGACACTGCGCAGCCCACACCGAACTGGCCCTCATTGTTCCCACGAGCACAGCCTGCATGTTAATTACTGCCGGGGAATGGGAACAGTTTGCTCTGCATTTAGATCGTCGAGAAGCTTCGCCTCAGAGCAGACACAGCTCCAGAAAGATCTCAAATCACAACCTCATTTATATATATAGAGAGAGAGAGTTAAAAGATAATGTTTCAGGAGATGCAAGGAATAGTTTATAACTTCTAGATTTTAAAGGGAGGTCCACAAGAATACTTAAATGTCAGACATAACGCAAAGACAAGACAAACTTGCCTTTTAAAAGAAAATATAAGATATGCATATTTTTATTTGAACTGATTTTTAAACTCAATACTTTAAATAATAATAATCAAATTGTAAGCTGAAATACAAATGAGTTAAATCAGAACAACATTTTAAATGTTAAAACAATAGTTTTACTATAAATAATTTGTAACTTAATTTTAATTAAGTAGTCAAAATAATTAGTTACACTATTCTGTTTTTACACAGGCAGTATTTGTCAGTTCAGGGTTTTTTTTAATAATAAAACAGATTAATGTAACTTACTGAACACCACAAGCAACCAACACTTTATAAACAGAATAGAGCATATATTTAATATTCAGAGTCAGAATTATTTTTCTCAATATTTAAAGCCTTAAATGTTAGAGTTGTGGCTATAAAAGCCCAAACATAACATGTTACTGAAATTGGAATGACGTTTTTAAATCTATATCAAAAAGTTTTAGTGTAAATCTTTTTAAAAGCCAACAGCAGCTAAGATGTGCTGTTAATCAGTAACAGCTGCCTCAGGGTTGACGAGTTCAGCCTGCTAGCACGTTTTAGCTTAGCATTAGCACCGTCACGAAACAGAACTGAAAAAAAAAACTTTATTTTTGCTTTAACCCCAGAAATGTACCAACCACACGTCTCATTTCCTACCTTTTACTAAGTTCAGAAGTTTGTTGATAAATTAACTTCCAGATAAATGAGTCTTTGTTCTTTGTTCTTCAGGTAAATTCCATTATATTGATTTGTTCCCCAAAGAAAGCGGCTAGTGTTAGAACTTAAGCACATTGTGTACAACTTGCTTTATAAATTTGAGGGAAAGGGATTTATACTAGTATTAATCAAGGAGACTGCTTGTAATAATTCAGAAAATTAAACTTAATATGAATGTGGAATAATTTGAATAATCCCACTTAATGCCGTTCTTCTTTAATTAGTGGCAAGGTGAGTTTATGGTGGAAAGGTCAGGTTGTTAAGACTGATTATGCATAATGGAAATTTCAAATATGCCTTTATCTGCACACTGTGTTGGTAGATAAGTCAGAAAAACTCACAATAGTATATGTGATCCATTCAGTGTGGAGTAATTTACAGAAAGTATTTTCAGTGAATTAAGGACAGAATCTGGTGCAGTTTGAATCAATAATGTAATACTCACTTGGTGAAAATTATAGACACAATCTCGAATGCTTTCATCTCCAATAATGTTTACATTGTTATTTGAGAGAGAGAGAAAAAAACAGACTTTTATTGTCCTTAGCTTCTGGCATAGTTCCTTCGACAACATTTCTCATCAGAAATTATATAATTAATTTACATTGTTTGCTTGTATGTCTCTGCCTCAACAAACCTGAATAAAATAATTAGGTCATTGGCAGGACTCTGTAGGACTTGATTGTATATTGAGGAAGCAGTTGAAGTATTTGAGTCAGGTGTGTTGGACTGAGGACTCATCTAAGGGTTGCCTTAGCGACTGAAGTTCAAGAGCTCTGTTTAAGATAAAGTCCATAAAAATTGAAACAGAGATGAGATCAGGGCAATTCCAGATTGTTTATATTAGTCAATTTTACCAGTTTTTATGTTTGTTAGGGGGTTACTATTGTCCTGTTGTGTTTCGGTTTCAACATTCTAGCTATCAATTTGATGTCACACTTTAAAAATTGGAGGTATTCCTCACTTTTCATTACTCTACCCACTTTGTACCCACCATTACCACTGCTACCACATCGACCTTCAACATGATACTACCATAGCCGTGGTGGGGGGGTTTTAGGCTTGAAAGCCTCTTCTGGACTTCTCCAAACGTCATTCTTGTCACTCTGATCAAATAGCTCAATCTTTACCTCCTCTGACCATACATGGTACATTTTTGCCACTTTTTGAGTAGCCAGATATTATTCCCTTCGCTGAGGACAGTGGCAGAGGTGTCTCAGCTTCCCTTTTAAGACAGACTTGAGCTTCTGAGATTCCTAGCTTGTTTAGAAAAACCTAATTAGCTTTATTTTACGCAGGTGGAAGTTTGGATAAGATGACTGAGAATTGGACATATCTGAGTGCTCCAACAAGAAAATGATGCTAAACACATGAAAAGTGTTTTCGGGAAGGATAAAGCAGGTAATCATTAAGCTTCTAAAGAGAGCTAAAAGCTTTAAACAGCTGTGTTTGTATTGATGATGATTATGCTTAGGATTTAGGCAAAATGTGCCAATGTTTTTTTTTCTCTTTTTCACACTTTAATGTCTGTGGGCTCATCTTGTAGATGAATGGCCAGCCCTTTGCTGCTTCATTTCTGTGTTTAGTTTGTTTTGTTGTACACCGAGGGTGAGATGTATCACACATAAACAAAGAGCTCCTCTAAAGGCTTTACAATGGGAGCCTGGGACGGGGGTCAAAATCATCATTTCTAAAATGTCCCTTACCCCCTTGTACTTAATGAGTAGCATTAATTACCAGTAATGAACTTTAATGAACATTTGAGCTCCAATCACAGATAGCGTGTCGCAGAGAAATTGCAGGAAACCAGACCAAAAGCGGATGCATCCATCACTTCAGATCCAATCTCTGATTTAATTTCCATTGTTAGATCAATCAACTAACTGAGGCTGAAGGACAGGTCAGGAATCTACATGCACACACACACACAGACACAAATTGCTCTCACACACACAAAAACACACACAAACACACAAAAAAATCCACATCAAGGTGACTGTGAGCATGTCAGCGACATTAACTCGGCTCCGAATCTAACATCCTGCAGCACTCTAATCTGTTCCATCAAAAGGTCTGGTGACGCTTGCGATTGATTAGTCATGCATGTTTTTCGTAAACTGAAATGTGACACGGTGGCAGAGTGGGAGGGTGAAATGAAACTGCTGCAAATGCCACTAGGGGTAGCGCAAAGCTAAATCTACGGGAGTGACTTTATCTGGAGATATCTGGCGTCTGCAGGGTGAACTTGTTAAGATCGAATCCTTGTCATCCACTCGTCTCCCAGTGAACAGAATAAAAGTCAGTGGGTTAAAGATAATGTCATGGTTAGTAAATACTTATTTTTCAAAAAAAGACAGAAACTGTTTCTTTCGACAACTCATCATTTTGACTCCACAGGTCACAGCGTTGTGTCTATTGGTCGGTGTCCCCGTCACCCGATAATTAATACAAGGTTGTATGAAAATAAAAAAGGATGCAAATTGATTCTTGTGTGGGAAAAAGGTTTCCCGTCCCTCTCTGCTTCGTCCTTGCACCGTCACGAGGTCGGTGCCACTAAGTGAGAGATGAGGTAGACCTTGAACAGATCACTAGTCCATCACAAGGTAACACAAAATAGAAATCACGCTCAGGCACACACTCACACCTAAGGGCAATCTAGTCCAATTAACGTAAGGCTCATGTTTTTGGATGACAGGAGGAAACAAGGATGCTTGGAGAGAAGCCAAGCATACACAGGAAAAACAACACAGAGATGTTCCTGGCTGGGATTCAAATCCAGGACCTTCTTGGTGTGAGACAGCAGAGTTAACAACTCCTCAGTTGTGCAGCTATGGTAAGTTTCTGACTGGTTGTGGATCACTTTCTATTTATGTTGTTGAACAAATCTGGTGTGACCCATTTTTGATGTTTCGTTTAGCTTTTCTGGTTATCAGGCATTCACAAGCCACGCAGGATTGAGTCTGGCGCGTTCTTTTCACACTGTGCTATTTTTTATATATACATATATAGCAGTCCTGGCTTGAATTGACTGAATTCACCCAGTTAATTCTTGAAATCCTATTTCTTGCGATGTAAATAGATACTTGCGTTTCAGATTTTGGAAATAACAAGCAACTTCATAAGCGTTATCAGAAGCAAGTCAGCAGAGACTCTGACTGAACGGCTTACTATCAAACTTTAATTATGGTGTGTGATGGACTGAGGGAGGGATCTGCTTTTTCCCACGACTAATGAATCACATGAAAACAGATTTTACAGATGAACGTATCGTAAAAAAAAATATTTGCGCGAGGAGAAAACTGAGGCAACTTTGAACTAATGCTGACCTCAAACTTCTAAATCTGTAGCTTTAATGAGCTTCTGAACATTTGCCCCCTGCAGTCAGGCATTTCCCGAAACATCTGGCTTTAATTCACCCCGATGTTTCCTCTGTGAATTAAGTTGTACACCTTGTTTTGTTGTTTGACGCGTCCTGTTGATTTAATGTGGATCATTGGTCTCACTGGTTCTTCGAAATGTGTCTTTACGATGCATTTTGGCAGACGGCTCCTTGGCTGGTCCTGTGCAAAAAGAAAAAAAGTAACTGGCCTTTAAACCTAATAATTATGTGCGAAACCTTTGGCATCAACAACTGCAATCAAGCATTCGGGATATTTCCCTTCGCTAAGATTTATAAAAGTTACATTTTCGTCTCGTGGGTTCACAGAATATTTTCCCAAATCGAGGGAATCGTCAAGATGCTTTTATATGGAAATGTGGGATTATCTTTTTAATCTCTGTTGGTCAGCAATGGGTTTGATCTTTGAACCATCTTATGGATGCCATGTTTGCCCAGTCTCTCCTTCTTCTTGCAGCTGATTGATAAACACTGACCTGAACCGAGGCGAGTTAGGTCTGCTGTTCCGGTTTCTTTTGCGACCTCCTGTCAGAGTCCCGGATGGAGTAATCGTGGTGCGACCATCACTTCTGGGAATGTTCATCAGTGTTTTCTCTGTTTCATTGTGGTTTACTGAAATCCCAAAGCTTTAAAGATGACTTTCTAACCCGTTTCAGAATGAGAAATATATTTTTAGATCTGCTTGCCTGCTTCATGGTGTCCTATTTAAAAGTTGGTTTGGAAAATATTTGTCTTGCACTAAATGTAATCATGAAGTAATGACCTTCTGACCTTTGGCATTTCTGCTTCAAAAAAGTCCAACATACAGTTCGTGAAGCATCATTCTGTACGTAAACTTCTGATTGTGAAGACATTAATAAATCTCCTGCATATTCTCCCTCTCTCCTATTTTTGTTGAAATTAGCAAATAGAGAAAGCCTTGATCATTTACACAAGACAAGCTTGGTGTGATTTAAAAACTTAAAACAAAATAGTTTTAGGTGTTTTATTTTTTTTTTGTGTATGCAAACTTCTTATTTCAACTGTAACAGAAACATTCAACAAACATTAAAGTGCAAAAAGCCAAAACCAGAAGAAAGAAAGATTTTTTTTCCACAGATGTTCTAGGAGTGGTTAAAAACGTCAAAACAAAATTTTGAGATTTTTCTCCAAAAAAAAACTAGTAATTGTTAACTGTCTTCACCATCCTTCAGAAGAAGATGAAGTTTCACAGAGTTCCATCTTTTCATTTCGTGTTCATGCATAAGCAAACATGCATCTGTTAGTAAAGCCGTGACAAAGTGTTGGAGATACATTATCGTGATGATGCCAATATATTTCCGGGTTTACATCAAACAGCTACAACGTAATATTTTCCATCAGAAAGGTTTTTCTTTGGCAGCTGCTTATTTCCTCTTTCATTTGCAGTTGTGCGTGTGTGTCTTTTTTTATTCCCAGATAAATAATGAATTGCAAATTGAAAATGTTTGGATACACAAGGTGTAAGTAAACTTTTCTCTACTTTTCTCTGCAACAGGGAGAGATTTAAACCAGCTGAAAGCCACATCCTTTTATGCTTGGGAATGTATTGATACATCTTGTCATTCCTATTGTGGTAGGAAAGAAACGCGTGGGAACTTCTCTCTGTTTATAATTTCCGCAGTTACCTTGGAAGAGATGAGCTGACCCTCACCTGCACAGCATGCCAGCTTCTAATTCTGCAAAAATAGGCACATTTACTAATGCCGCTTCTGAGAAGTGTTAATCCGGCATCAGCCTGTCAGCCTGGTTGCAGGTATTTGACCTGTGTTAAAAAAAAAAAAAAAAGAAGCACAAATTTAGCAGTGAGTGGTTCATACAACATAAGCTAGTACTTCTGTAATCGTAGTGCATAGGTTTTCCAGACTTCGTCTTGTTTTGACTTAGTGCTATAATGAAATCCATCCAGTTCAGCAGTTCACATAGTAAAAACTACACGTTAATCTCAAGTCAAGCATCACCTGCAAACCGTTCTGGAGCCAAACTGACAGAAAAATGAGTCACTCAGCATAAACATCACAACAAAGCAGGAGCTTCTACAGACTACTTATACAGTACAACAGCTCTGCTGTAGTAATTTAATTATTTAATCATTTTCTGTTATGTTAATGACAGCAAGAAGGTTATTTTATTAAAAAAATCTAATCTCAAAATGGTGAAAAGTTAATTTCAGTACCAAAATGTGTTGAAAGGCCACTCAGGAAGGAAGCAGCCATTTTTCCAAACGCAACACAGAAAACTCAAAGTTGGCACTTGCAAACATGGTCATACATTTATGGTATTGTAATAAAAGATTGCTTTATTTATGGAGGTAAATTGTCTTCATGTCGCTCATTTTGCAGGCCACAAAACCACAAAGTGCTTCGTAGTAAAAACACAGATGGTAAAAACGTAAAAGAACAAATAAAAACAGAATGCATTCAAGATCGAACTAGTTAAAAACCAGTCTGAATAAACTAGTCTTAAACTGCGTCTTAAAAGAATCAACAGACTTTTCACATATTTGTAAAATAGGCACCAATAAGTATCACCAGCACCACCGTACACACAGCTTGTAAGTTAGAAACAGAGATCAGTCCATTTGCAATGAGTGAATTAAAGCAGAAATGAGACATTCCATGATTGTGGGAACTGGTTCAGGCTTCCATTAACCTGAATGTTTGTTTTTAATACGCCACACACTTTTATATTTCACCGCTATCTGTAATCAAGTTCTTTTAATGCCTCTCATGCCTTGTTTGTACTTTAGTTCCAAATAAAATTTTAATGAAGCTCCACAGATTGAGAGACGGGGGAGCCGTGCGGTGGCATGAGCAGTGAGAGGGAGGTGAATTAATGAGAATGATTGAAATGAAATGCCCCTCGTAACGTCCTTGTGAAAAGTTCCCAATTACCAGGAGAAAGTCCGTAACGTGAAAATGGACAGATTTTACCATCTGTGACTGGGATACAATTTTTTTTTCATTAGTTTCCGTGCTTGTGTTTGTGGTTTTAAAATTGTATTATTTCGTAAACAAAAGGCAACAACTAAAAAAAGTCCACATTCAAGAGTTGAGTTTTTTTTTTTGTTGTGGTTTTATGTTAATTTTTATAAGTAAAAGCAACTAAATATTTTGAGAGTGATCGCCCTGAATCTCAAATTTCTCAAATATCATAAATAAAAATACCCTGTAAGTTTGCAGGATGACCTCTGGACCTCATAATCGTCATTGTTCCCCAGCTTTCCTCAGACAATAAAATCGACAAACAATTTTGTTACATTTTAAATTTGTAAATGGACAGCCTGAAATGCAACTAAAAAAGATGAACAGATCAGTATAGTCCCCTTCAAAACTCAATTTTAATCAAAAATTTTCATTTTTGCAGTTTTTGACCACCTGTACCTAACCTGTACCTGTACCTCAGTAAACCTTTTGAATCCTCGGAATGGCCAGGAAAACTAAATCAGTATTGGGGTTCATCGTGATTCACTTCTTTTAAACACACTTTTATTTCACTGATAGGAAAGTCCAGGCAACATGCTTTGGTAATCTGATTCTCCTCTTCGCGTTGCACCGTATATTCTCTATAAGAGACGGGTCAGAGGGCTCTTTCACAAAGCCCAGACAGCAGATTAAGGCGGGATTTCCACGGCTGAATCCATCCTTCATTCAGTTTCCCAGAAGCTGCAGCATATTTTCTCTCGGCAGCTTCTCTGCTCCAGACTTACAGAGAGGCTCTGTTCATCTTTGAGTCTCTTTAATCACAAACAATTACGTTTTACCGCTATCTAAAAAACACCTAATCCTTTTCATCATTCAGAATAATACACCTTACTCTTAACAGATAGCTTTGCGAAAAAATATCACCTAAGAGTTACAAATTCTTACTTTTAGTAATATAACTGGGATCGCTATTATTGAATCAAAGTTATAAGAGACAAAGCTGATGTAGTTACATTACAAAGACTGACTCAGTAGGGAGTTGTTGACTTCTCTGATAGTCATGCAGAAAGATGAGGAAAGCCCAATAAATGTTGGGGTTTTTATGGTTTTGGTGTAGAACAGCACATGTGGGAAAAAGGCAAGTTAAATGTCACTTACTGAATACTACTGACTCTTAGAGGCTATTAGAAACTCCTCATTTTCGGCCATCGATGACTAATTTTCTTTGGGAAAATATTATGAGGACTGACTGTAATATTTCATCCAGACTGTTACAACAGAGAGTTGGGGCCACGCTAAGAAAATGGAAATAGTGCAGTTGCAAGAATAAAGTCATGAAATTGAGAGAGTAAAGTCGTAACATTACGAGAACGCACTCAAAATAGTAGAAGAAATTCGTATGGTGAATTAAAATGAGCTGCATACTTCTCATTCTGGTGATTAATATTTTTTGTTTACAGAAACATAATGTTCTATTTTAATCATGGTTTTGGCTGAATGTAGGTTTTTTAGCTCCATTTTATTTACTGGTTTTGGTTGTTGTGTTATATTTAATATCTCCCAGTTGCAGTTTTAAAAGTTCTTTACAAAGTTAAAGTTTGACAGGCCAGACTAGTGCCATTATATCATTTTCAGTATTTGACATGAAAATGATCACAAAATATTATTATTTATTGCAATAGTTACTTGGACAAATCATCTCCAGCAAAGTTTGTTATGTTTGCATCCTGTGATACATTTCAGTAAAGATCATCACACCAACAGTCCAACATGGAGGTGGTAGTGTGACGGTTTACTGCTGCTGTGCTGCCCGATGACCTGTTGCGATTGACGGCGGGCCAATAAATTCTGCTCTCTACCAGAAAATCTTGAAAGTGACTGAACTGAAGCACACCAATAACTAGCTAAAGGCAACAAACAAAACTAAGGAGATAGCTAGTCAAAGTGAGGACAGAAAACCCAGGCCAAGTTTAAACAATTCAACAAATAGTAGGCCAAAAAAAGAACCCCACTGTAAATAGAGCTAAAAAGATCCGACTACATGGATATAAAAGGTATAGTACCAATTTTCATGCGCACCTGAGGGCAAGTGTTACTGCACCAAGGGCAATTACTTTTTCACATGGGGTGAGGTTGATTTGGATGATTTTCTTGCTTTATAAAGAGCCAAAAACTACAGTTTTGTTTTTTTGTTGTTTTTTTTTATTTACTGACGTAATCTTTGCCTGATATAAAGATAAGTATGATGATCTGACACATCTAGGTGTGAAAAGAAAAAAAAACTAAAAGAGAAGAAGTCTGTAAACGGGTAAACACTTTTTGGCAGCATCAAGGGTCCCTCCATCAAGGGTCATAATAAAGATATAATCAGTATCACTCCCTTCACCTGTCAGTAGACATAATGTTATACCTGGTAGGTGTACATTTTAGGTCCGAAGTGGATTTAAACTGAACAAGAAATAGACATGGGCTTTTTTGTTTGTTTGTTTTTTTTAAGGTAAGCACACATTATGCCTTCCTAGGATAAGCTGATAGGCTTGACACCTGCGTTTGACGGCAAATGATAGTAGCTGTCACCCATGAAAATGATCACTTTGTCTGTTTTTGACAGCCTGTGGACACGAGGCGTCACGTTTCCAGTTCTCATATTCAACACGATATCCAGCTGATAATGTGTTTGTAGAGCCGGCACCTGATCAGACGGTAAACGTCTCCCTCACCGTTCTCTGAGCAGCAACTACCACAAATCCTCTCTACGCAGCACCGATTTCATGCAACGCCTCCACCCCACTCCTCTCTTCCACTCTTGAACGCGTAGAAAGTTGAATGGCATGTGAGCTCCTCAAACACGTGTGAGCCTGCATCCCCCCCCTCTTTGAAGAGCGGATTTTATTTGACATTCAATTACGGGCGGGCGAGTCTGTACGTCTGGGAGGCACTGAATGAACAAAACGGCTCATCTCGCATCTCTCACATCCTCTCCCGCTGAGATGCTCCTGGAGCAGAGGCAAACTCACCTTTTCATTACTCAACCCCACATACTACGTTTTTGTTTGGCAGAGAGCGACCCCCGCCTCTCTCTTCCTCTCTCTCTCTCATGTAAATCCATCATGATTAAATCCTCAAGCCAAAACAAACCTGGATGCTTTCTGCTTTGACATTTCTGAGGTCACAGAGTTGTGGCTCAGTGTCACCAGTTTAACCCCCCCCCCCCCCCCCCCAAAAAAAAAAAAACCAAGTAATTTCACCTTATGAGCACATGGGGTCGCTGTTACCACATTATTAGACTTGGAAAGCTGTCCAGAAACGTTCCCAGAGAGTCTGTTATAAAGCAGGGTGAACAAAGTGTGAAGAATGAGGATGGAACGGGCTCATAATGAGAACTATCTCTGTCTGCTGGTAGACTCCGAGGGCGGTGGAGTCTGATGCGTTCTGGTAATTCAGGCTGTTGGTTTAAACACTGTTTAGTGCATGATCTCGTGGCATCACATCACAGACAGGCAGAGGTGCGAACCGCTCGTCTCCATCACACGTAGGCTGTTGGCGTAATTAGGCTTTGACACCACTCTAATAGGTGCAACAAGTGTTAATTATCAGTGCCGAATGACTGGTAACGGAGAAATGAGCCGTAAATTTAGAGACTGCTACCACCTATTTTAGCTGTCATCATCATCATCATTAGTGTGTTGACTCTAAAAACTGCTGAGGTTTCAAACAACCTACGTTGTGTCATCTACCTAACCTTTGATCAAGGTTGGATGATTGGTCTGATCCAGGGCTCAGGGTTAGGTTTTAAAAATAAATAAATAATAGACTTACTGCAACTAATATTTCAATGTTAGGACCTAATTGATACTTCCCAGTCCAATACACTGTGTGGCATAAATATTATTTGTGGCAGCCAGGAATGTGAATGCTCCCCGCAGACATCTGGAGCTTGTTCTCACACTAAGAGTGAGAATAATTTTATCTGTCCAAGAATGGGACCAAACACACAGCAAATAAAGAAAATGATGGTTGAAGGAAAGAAGAAAAAAGCAACAAAATTGTGCTATTCTGGGTTTTTTTTTGGGGGGGGGGTTTGTTGTTTTTTTAGAAATACAGTCAGAAAAGATCTATTACCACTTCGCCCCCGCCCCTCCAGTTGAATCATATATCTTTTGGGAACAACAAGAACATAAAACAGCATTGGTTTTCTGTTGAAAAATCACTTTATGCTTTCTTTTCAGGGCTTTTCTTCTTCTTCCTCTTGTGTTCTAAGGAGACAGGGAATGAAGTCCTATGTTTTGGCCCCCAGGAGGCTGGAGTCTCGGAGTGGAACACTGTGGATCATCACAGTCCGAGGCCTTAACCTCAACATGAAGGTTGAAGAGTAATACATAATTTAGATTACCAAACAATTAATATACAGATAATTCAAATTTTAACATATACTCACGCATATATTGTAAATAACAGACAGAATAATAAACTTTGCAACTTCATGCTGTGTTTTCACTGTATTTTCATGTTTTGTTTTTTTTTTTTACCAAAATCTTAAATGGAAATTTATTGAAGGATACCATTTATTTTATTTAGAAACTGAAAGCAGCAATTATCCCTTCTGCTGCTGAAAACATTACAGTGTGTTTCTTATTATGATTACAATGGCTTTTAAATGGCCTTTGTTTATTGTTATTTTAATGCTTGACTCAAACCAAAAACAAGAAATTGGAGCGCTGCACCTTTTAGAACCGCACAAGTATAACAAGATCACATTATTTGGGTAATTAGTCAGGCTATTTGTTCTAGTAGAAAGCCAGACATACTGCTTGTAGCTTTCTCACTGTTGAAACAGTCTTAAATTAATAAGAGGGCTGGCTGGTGCTCATTTAGTTTCAAAGCAGTGAGTATCTATTTTTGCCATCAGAAATATTTCCAAACAGCCAAATTTGTCCTTTTTGCAATCAGGGAGCAAAAGAAACCCACTTACACACACACACTCTCTTGCATACACACACATACACACACACACTACATGGAAACAAGCACAACTCTATGCTCCATATACTCCAGCACTTTCTCTGGCATTTCTCTAAAAGGATTTTACACAGAGAACAGTATGACAGAAATTATAAAGGGTTTTAAAAGCATCTATTTTATATATATACTGTATATACATAGCTTCTATTATGTTACTTGGTTCTCACAAGGTCACAGAGGGTCAACACTGCATTGATAGTTAAAGACTTTCTGCCCTGTCAATGGGCAGAAAAGACAAGCATGTTGCCACTCCTAAGGGACATGTTGAAGCTAACATGTTGTTATGGGAGTACACAGAGATAACCCACAAACAGAAAAATGTAACTTTTCACCAAGTTTGACCAGAATTAGCATTAGAGCTGCTGCTAAGCTGAGACGGAGTTTAACTGTCGATTCATTCACAGCACAAACATACCAGCCTTACTCTACCAGGCTAGACAAGTGTGTGTAATGGCCGACTCAACCAGCATCCTCAGTTGTACCCAGATTAAGATGTAGAGGGAAGCTAACGTTGGTGCTAACTGAAATAATTTCAATAGCCAATATGTCATATCCTCTAAAAATGTTGGTTCCTCCACCTGACACTGCCCCCAATAAACACACACATTTATTTTTACTGTCAACAGATGTTTCTTGCACAAATTTCTGCATTCTTGTCCATTCTTGATTTCTGCTTAACTGTTAGGTTAGCTAAATATGCTAAGCTCCTCTAACATATGAGAGTGTGTGTGTGCATGGTTGTCCTATTCTCTTCTATACCTCTTTCCAAAATACATTTGTTTCATAGCTGGTTTATATTCAACCAGTTGTGTTTATTTTGTACAGTTGAAAATGCCGATCTGTAAATAATGATTAGGCCCTTTTCAGTCTGGTCAATCAATCTAGGTCACATATTTTAAAGGGGCAGTAGTACGTGTTTTCCAGCCATTTTCTGTGGCACAATAAAGTAACTATGTTGCCTTCAGTTTTTTATTAAATTGCGGTATACATCAAATGTCTTAAAATGAATTTTCCTTCGTAATTTGACGCCTTGAAATTATGTCTCTGTCTCTTTAAGACCCTCCTACTTTTTCTGAAACTCCACCTACAGGAAGTCATTACAACATGCTCCTCTTCTAACCCTTTCATAATATTTCTATCAGCTTTGCACTGAGAAGTAGCTTGTATAATGAGCTCACCAGACACACAGTTCTATCAGGTGTTTGCTAATTGCTGCTGGCTAGTCTGAAGGAGCTGAGTGGGAGGGTGGGGGGGGGGGGTGAAGGGGAAAAACTGCTCTGTGAGGTGGAGCTTGGAAACTGCAGCTTTTAAGAGGAGCTTCATCCTCCAAGGTGGAGCTAGGTCAACCCAGATGTTTTGCACAGCTGAATGGTTGCTATGGTAGTTTAAAGGATTTCTACAACATGCATTAAAGAATCAAGGCAACACTCCAGGTATGTTTATGATCAGGGAATATTATCATCACATGATATAAAGCTAAACAAAAAAGTCAATTTCACGTAATACTGCTCTCAGCCGATCAACACGCCTTCTGGCAAACATCAGAAAAATGAACTAAATCTATTAAGATTCACAAGAAAACCCCTGGAAAACTGTTTTATTTCACCCTTCATACCAAAAGGTCCACATTTAAATTCAACATCCCTAAAAACACCAGCAGCAATCAAATGAAACTGATAAACACTCCTAGCAATTATTAGTTAATGGCAAGATTTTCCATGGCAGAAACCCATCATTTGTAAGCTTTGGTTCTTGAGGACGCCTACGCATCTGAGAAAGGAGTGAGGTAAAGAGAGGCAGGAGGGAAAGAGAGCGCAGAGAGGAGAAGGAGGGGGTGATGTGCATCAGTCCACTGGCGCTCAAATGGGTAACTGCGAGCACAGCAGACTGAAGTGGAGCGGCAGGTCCAACTACGAGCCAAGTGAGACAGCGTCCCCCTTTCCGAAGCGTCACCCGTAGGACCCGGCACGGCTCTGACCGCTGCGGAGAAACTTGCGTCTGCTCCCCCAAGTGCAAGCGCTCAGTATGCGGACCGACCCCTGCATCTGCGCAGGCTGACTGACTGAGACCAGTTTAAAAAACGTTCCTAATCCTCTCTCCTTCCCCCGGAGGATTACTCCTTTATTCAGTGATAATGGGTAAGTCATTCAGTTCTTCACTGTTTAGTGACACAGTTTCTGTCTCTTCAGTCTCCTTGTAGCCAGGACGACAGCTGTGATCAGCTTAAACTGAAAGATCTCTACTATAATGAGTCTGTCTCTATTCGCTGCCAGTATTTCTGCTACAAAAATAGTTTTATTTCCCAAATATATCTGTTCGCTTAATCAAAACTACTTTTGTCTCTAACTTGTCTTCATATGCATCTGTACATAGTAAAAGTGCCTGTGAACATTTCTTAATGAAGCAGGTCTAAAAAACAGACGTCAAGCTGTTGCCCAGAGCATAGCCACTGTTTGAGGAAACGAAAGTCTTACCTTTACTCATTCAATCCATGTGGTTGCATGCATTTTCAGAAACTGAGTCATCCCTTTGATTGCCTGTGCCCCACTCTACCCCCAACAGGTTCTGTGATGTTGGACTGGAGGTTATCTTGTCTTCTTCTGCAGGCAGCTGTTCTGCTGCTGCTCAGCAAGGGGGAGAGGATGTGCCCCGCGAGTTGTCGCTGTGAAGGAAAGATTGTTTATTGTGAGTCCGGCATCTTCCAAGACATTCCAATAAACATCACGACGGGGTGCCAGGGCTTGTCTCTGCGCTATAACAACCTGCTGGTTCTGCTGCCGTACCAGTTTGCCCAGCTCAATCAGCTCATCTGGCTTTACTTGGACCACAACTCCATCCACAGCATCGACACCTTAGCCTTCCACGGTGTGCGAAGGCTGAAGGAGCTTATTCTGAGCTCCAACAAGCTGAGCTTTCTGCACAACAACACATTCAGTGCCATACCAAACCTGAGAAATCTGGACCTTTCCTATAATCAGCTGCAGTCTCTGCAGCCAGGCTATTTCTACGGGCTGCGCAAGCTGCAGAATCTGCACCTCAGATCTAATGGGCTGAAACAGATCCTCATTCGCACGTTTCTGGAATGCCGCAGCTTGGAGTTTTTGGACTTGGGTTACAACCGCTTGCGCAGCCTCACTCGCACCACGTTTTTGGGGCTCTTCAAGCTGAGAGAGCTACATTTGGAACACAATCAATTCTCCCGGATTAATTTCTACATTTTCCCACGCCTTACCAATCTCCAGGCGCTCTATCTGGCGTGGAACCGCATCCGGTCGATAAGCCAAGGGGTTCCTTGGACATGGCCGAAACTGCAGAAGCTGGATCTTTCCGGGAACGAAATCCAAACGCTGGAGCCGGACGTTTTCCGCTGCATGCCGAGCTTGCAGACACTTAACCTGGAAACTAACAAGCTGAGCAGTGTTCCTGTGGAGGTGGTGGAGGCATGGACCGCCCTGACCACAATCAGCCTGGCGGGCAACGCCTGGGACTGCAGCCCCAGCATCTGCCCCCTCATGGGCTGGCTCCGGACTTTCAGGGACCCCAAAGACATCAACATGATTTGCAGCGGTCCCAAGGCCACACAGGGAGAAAGGGTGGTGGACGTGGTGAGGAACCGCTCGATATGCGCGGACGCTGCAAACATGTTCTCGACCACAACTGTGGTCATCCTGACCTCCCCCCAAGCTGTGAGCGTCATGGTTTGGCCAGCAGCTACCGACGTCCCGGCCCTAACTCGTCCATCACCACCGCCACAGAAATTCACCCCATCTCCTCTGAGTCCTGGCGGGACACACATAAAGATGGCGGATCCCACCGCCGCCTCCACCACCACGAGCTCTACGCCCCCCTTCTCTCCACAGACCTCCACGCCATTTATCCCAGAGCTGCAGTTTGAACATATGGCTTTCCATAAAATCATTGCAGGCAGTGTAGCCCTGTTCCTGTCAGTGGCATTGATCCTGCTGGTTATTTACGTCTCTTGGAGGCGCTACCCCAACACCATGAGGCAGCTGCAGGAGCACTCAGTCAACCATAAGCGCAGGAAAAAGGCCCGCAAGCAGGAACAGGACCTGAACTCTCAGCTGCAGGAGTACTACCTGACTTACCACTCCAACTCGGAGGCGCTGGACTCGTTGGTGAATGAAAACAGGCCGTGCACGTGCACCATTTCAGGATCCATAGAGTGCGAGGTGTGAGTGCTCCGCCTTCAGGAGACACGCGGTCTCGTTTTCCGAGTGGAGATAAATGGATTTTTATTTTTTCTCTGTTGGAAGATAAGGAGGCTTTATCTCTGATGCAAGCAGATAGTCTGCAGCACTGAAGGAAATACTTGGGGCTTTTGGCACGACGATGTGCACAGAAAGGATGAATTGAATGGGAAGATATATTTGGAGCTAATTATCGCCCCGACTGACATCGGAGGAGTGGTGGGATTAGCTGTGTACGGTCCAAACCCACGACGGGACATCTGCTGCGGCACAAATGGGCTCTGCGGAGAGACTGACCTTGTTCTTAGTCAGAGCATACTCTCATGAACCTACAAAGCCACTGTTTTACTTACTCATTCGGTTCCAATCATGTAGCTCGTAAAGCATTTAGGACATATGCGCTCTCTGTGAGTTTGTACGTGTGCGAGTGCGTCCCGTTGCCATCTGGTCAGACGAGTAACAGCTCTGCACCTTCTTCTCACAGATAGCATTAGTCCGGTTGAGTTATTCCACAGTTGGCAGACGGGCTCAGGCGTAGCAGCCGTACCCAGTGTGTGTGTGTGTGTATGATGGGGGTGGGGGGCAATCACAAAGAGAGCATCATTTGCATGAAGCCACTCTCCTTATTAAAGATGCTTCTCTTCCATGGGAGATGATCTGTCTGAACGGATAAAAGAAAATATGTACGTTTTCCGTTTGTATCGTCACAATCGACCCAAATGAGGGATATTTAAAGCTCATGAGACTAACCTCAGGACTGAGATGTACAAATGTGTCAGGTTCAGTTAAGGCCTTGGATGACTGTGTATGCGTGTGTGTGTGTGCGTGTGCGAGTGAGTGTGAGAGGAGTAACAGCGTTAATTTTCATATTAAGTTTTGTATTTATTATTGCTGTCATTATATTTATGCATTGTTTGTGTAAAGATATATTAATATGTGTGTTTTTGACTGTACAAATGAAAAGAAACGCTGACAGTTGATGGGGGGAAAACAAAAAAAAAGAAATCACAAGACGGAAAAAAGTCTGTACTTTACCCATTCATGACAGGAGCAGTGGCAAAATTGTCCACACTCTGGTTAAAACGCCATTTCATGAGGTGAAACCTTTAATTTGATACATGTCAGTTCATCTGAAGAAACAGAGGGAAAATATAACGAAGAGAAAAGTGCAATAGCCCGGTTGCATAAGTTTGAACACCATCAAATTAACACGCACCTTTTGGCTTCATCTCAGCGTGAAGATTCACACCAACTTCATGTTGTTATGAATCGGATTAAATCGAGACGATGCTCATCTGTCCTGATGTTTGCTTGTTTGCCTCTGTTAGCTAAAGCCCTCGTTTCCAGAGAGAGAGGTTACAAAGGATCAAATGGATCTCGTCGTGTGAAGGTACCAAAAATTACACCGCAACGTTTGTATTCCATGGTCCATTGAATAAACTCATCAACAACTTAGGAGATTAATTGCAAAATAAGTGACACATTTAATAAAACAAAAGCCGAGGGGCTGCCAAGAGGATTACAGCAACACTTGGAAGAGTTATAGGACTTCCTGGTTGTACTGCAGTAGAGCCTCCCCTCCCGCCCCACTTATAACAAACTAATTGTTTTGTTGTCTAGAAGCCTCTTATAGCCTTCAAATTTAATTGTAATTTGTAAAAATAAAAAATAAATAAATAGATTAAATCATAATAAGATCTTAGGTCCCTGAAAAACGTCTCTACTCAGGTCATCTGCCTCCAGTTCTGCTTTCTCTCCACATGTAAACGCAGTCTCCTGTGTTTACATGCGACTGTTGTGTTCTGTATTTATCTGTCAACTTTGTGGCTGAAAATCACTTATGAATATTTTTCTGGGGAAAAAACAACAACAAAAAAACCCACGAGGAAAGACAAAAACTAAATAACACAGCAGAAATGTTCACTAGAATAAAAATGAGGTTAAATATTTAAGATAATCTATATCTAGTCAGATCAAATTTAAGTTATGTGGAAAGGAGAAATGGCCAGGGTGACCTCTTGACAGAGGCCATGTGTGTTGAAACAGCAAACAGTATTGTTTCTCGTGTGAAGACGAGCTAAAGTTTCATTTTCTAACATGTGTGGTTCAACAATAATATGCACAACAAAACCTTGTGTTAAAATTTTTTTCAACTAACATGAAAGAAATAAAACTTTTAATATAACCTTGTTGTTGGGACTGAGATATTCAGTTCATTTTTTCCTAGTAGCGAAACAGTTTATTGAGGTTT
Source organism: Poecilia picta (assembly GCA_033032245.1). Classification (NCBI taxonomy): domain Eukaryota; kingdom Metazoa; phylum Chordata; class Actinopteri; order Cyprinodontiformes; family Poeciliidae; genus Poecilia; species Poecilia picta. The sequence continues at coordinate 8,764,397 of CM065361.1, forward strand.
TTAGGCTCGTTAGATCAGGAAGACATTGACACCGTTTGATTAAGCCTGTTTACTTATTGCACATTGTGTCGCTATGACATCATTCACCAACTTTACACAACACCGCAGCAGATGACCAAACTGCAAACAAAGCTGCACTAAATATTCCAAAGAGTAAAAGTCAGTTAAAGCATTTCAGTCAAAACTAACATTTCTATTTGTGCGATTAAGTATGGCTGATAAACAGAAGAAAATATGTTGGTTTGGTTCAATATTCTGGTAAAACGACTAATGTTGGAGTGAAGTAAAACTTGACCCTTTCACTGTGCATCAGCAAAAAAAAAAAAAAAAAAAACAAAAAAAAACTCCCCACAATGAAGCACAGTGGTGGCAGCATCATGCATTACTGTTCTCCTTATGAAAATGTTTTTATTTTGCTTTTTTGCCAAGACTGATAAAGAAGTTCTGGAGGTTTTGGGTCCATGTTGACTCAAAATAAACTAAAAGTGAAGAGAGTTCTCATGTCTTCCCATCAAAATAAGCCCAAACACGCGTACAAAAACAACGGCTTCACCAGAAGAAGATTAATGGTTCAGAATGGCAGCGGCAGAGCGCCGGACTAAATATATCTGAGCATCTGGGCAAATATTAGCAGCAGAAGATGTAGAGTGCTGAGAGGGCAATCTGCAAGCTGAAATTGAATAAAAAGGTGCTTCAACAAAGCGTTAGTTTAAGGGATTCACTCGTATGTAACTGGGCTCCTCCTGCTTTTTAAGTTTTATGTAACCCACCCCGCCCTAACAGATTGCTTCATTTTTATGATTAAGTGTACAAAGCTAATGTCACATTAAAGGTGAGAATAGTTTTAAATTTATTATGGTGTCCTTTTTTTTTTTTTTTTTTTACATAAAAACAAAACTTAACAGGGGGTATGCACACTTACAAGAGCCACTGTGTGAAAAGAAAGAAATGCCTTTTAATCTGTGTGTTTTTGCCTAAACGCGACACATTTCGGTTGCGTTTCGAAGGCGGCTGTCGTGGTTCTACACTTCTCCTTTTGCTGTTTTACTCCTGCGAGCTCCTCTGGTTCTCCTAAATCCCCGACGGAAATGTTCATTCAACCCGCCACAAGTGGATTACACGCTCCACCTTGGACTCGGGAGAGGAGAGCCTGGAAATGAGACGGTTTAAACTTTTAGGTTCTGCTTTCAGAGCCAGAGGAGCTTAAGTAGCAGATGTCTTAGTTTTGTTTTGTTGTTGTTTTTGTCCGTCGGACGACATCAAACCGATTCGGATGCAGAAATGTGCAGGAAAAGCCTCGGTTCGACAGTGTTCTACCTCTCAGGGTGGGAAGAATCGCTCTGGTGCGAGAAAATGAAGGAGGGAGTGGAGGCGATGCGGCCGAGGTCGAGACGGGGTAGCTATAATTTAGTTATCATCCACCTTGCTGCAACCTTTTCTCCCCGCTTCAATTACTTGTTCATTTAGAGCGGGGGACATTATGTGAACGTGTTGGGGCTGGTTCTCTATACGCTTGGACTTTCTGTTGGCAGCCTTAGTAAAGATGTGTTCAGATCCTTTAAATATACGTTTCATTGCAGATGTAGAAACTTGAAAAAAATGTAACTTTTACCTTGAGGCCATTTATTGATTAGAGAAAGTAATATTCTATAACATCAGTGTTTAGTTGTTAGAGCTACAGATGGCACACTGGATGCTACTCCTAACAATCCCTGGAAAATTAATTAAGAGAAGCATTTTTATAATGAATTCTTACTTTCCCTGTTGTATAAATTTGACATGAAAAAAAGCATCAATTTCTTGAAAAGGAAAGCATAGTTTTCTTGCTCAGTAGAGAAAATGAGGGTATGAAGGTGGAAAAAAATGCCCACTGCTCACTGATGGAGAATGACGAAGGGTGGCCACCACATCTCCATGACAACCATTAGTCACTATCTAAATGGAAAAGGGTCTTCTAGGAAAAAAAAAATAAAAATGTTATATTGTACTAACACCAGAGTGAGCAGGTGGCGTCTGTAGATCTCCAGGAAGTTTAGCTTAACTTTTGTCGGAAGAAGGATGACAACGAACGCTCTGTGCAGGTTATGAAACCAACCCAAGTTGAAACATATGGTAGAAAATCTATGATGCCGTCGGCTTCTTTTCCTCTTCCGAAGATGTCTTCTTAAATTGCATGAAATTAATTTGTTGAAATAGTGGAGGATTTTAAATAAAAACCTGATGAACTCTAACAGAAAATGTATTGGGCCTTCAGATAACAATGGTTGCGCAGTTAGTAGCACCGTTGTCACGCAGCAAGAAGGTTGTGTGATTGAATCCCGGCCTGGTGTCTCTCTGCATGACGTTTGTATGTTCTCCCTGTGCATTGGTGGGTTCTCTCCAGGTATCCCAACTTCCTCCCAAAATCCAAAAACACGACTGTTAGGTTAGTTTGTCTCTCCAAATTGTCCTCAGATGGATAATGATCCAAAACTGTTCTTCTCAGTCCCCAGTTGTTAATCCTACAGAAAACGAGTGGAGTAAGCTGAAGAGAACATAAGAAAAAGTCCAGGATGATCTAGAGAGATCGCAGAATAATTCTGGTTAACCTGGTGAAATATTGTAAGGAAGACTGAATGCCTCATTATTGCCAAAAGCTCTTCCACCATGAAAAACAATAATTTCTAACATACATTTATATATTAAGTTCATGCTGATTTAATATAACACTTTTTTATTTTTATTTTTAAAACCTGTCTTTGCCAGGGGTGGAAACAAATTTGTCCGCGCTGACTGGAGCTGCGGAGAGGGATAAAAAGCGTGCAGTCGTGAGCGTCTTTTACGGTTCTCAGCCATAAGCAAGTGTTCAATTCCTCCAGCTCCTTATCGGCTACGTCAACGGCTCACAGGCCTCCTGCGCCGTACGTATGGAGTCTCTGAGTGGTCAAAGGTTGTTCCGATAAGGATTTATGACCTCCCACAGTCCATATTTAAACATGACTCAGGCTTTCTTTATGCTCCGAGCTGGCAGGGAGAGAGGCATGCCGCCAACAGAATTTATATCCATAAATTCAGTCCACAGCTCTTGCATAAATGATGAATTTCTTTCAGGGCCCACTGGGGAAAACTTCAGGCCAAACAGGGGTGGGGGGAAAATGTAATAAGACGGGCAAAAATGATTTGCTGATATAATTTTGGCAGATATTGTAATTAGTGTTTGACTTGTCATATTGTGGCTGGCGAAAAGCAATTCCTTATGCTTTGAAACCTTTTGGTGTTGTGTAGCAGGGAGAGGAATGCTGATTAGAACGCTGTAGTCCCGCATGCCGCTGATCATTACGCAGGGTATTTGTTTGGGATGAAATATTGTGGGAGTGTTGCAGGTATCGACTGAGCCAAAAACAATGCACAAATAGAACTCCGAGGGCAAAAATATTGCAAAAACTCACTCCGAGACACGGGAGAGATCGTTACACCATGAGGCATATAGAACCAAGTATTTTAATCAGACGAGCATGGAGGGAGGCCAAATGTAGAATCAATAAACGCATGGCAGGAAATACAGCAGGAGAACGGCGCGTTTCCTGGCCAGCTCGCTTTGTGACCAGAGAGTCTTATCATTCTTTAAAAATAAATAAACAACACATGCTGCTGTAGAAAATGTACTGGGTATTTTTGGAAAGTGTACAAGTCTTTGCTAGCAGTTGCGATTGGTTATTTAACAAGAGAATAAAATTGTTGTAAAGCAAATGCGGCATTTCATCATCAGCAGACTGTGTTTATTGGACTTCCTGATGAGCAGAATCTGTTTCTGAGACAAACATCAGCAGCTTTCCAAAAATGTTTGTACTCTTTCAACTTTTTTTATTTTTTTTATTTTGCCTCTTTCCAGCCACAGACCTAAATGGTAAGATCACAATCTAATATCCCTTATTGGGATTTCATACAATAAACCAATAAAATATGGTTAATAAGTGTATAGTAGCATTAAATGATACAGGCTTTCAGTTTTTTTAACTATTAAAAGCACATATAATGATCCACATTTGTATTCAGCCTCCCTAACTCAGTATTTTGTAGAACGACCTTTCTCTGCAGGTGCTTTTTGAGAATCAGCTTTAACATTTTTAACACTTTTCAAGCCTTGTCGCTAATTTTCAATAAATACTTGCTGGAGGCTGACTCGGACGACGACTTGGATCTTGGAAGATCCAAGTCGTCGTCTCCAGCAGGTATTTATCTCTGATCAACTCTGACCAGCTTCTTTGCCTCCTGCTGATGAACGGCCTTCCCATAGTTCGATCATCCCTACTCCATGTTTCCCCCAGTGGGGTTAATGGCGTGTTCTGGTGAATGTGCATTGTTGGTTTATAACCCCAGATTATAACAAACTGGAAGTGTGATCTCTTGTGGGACTCTTTAAGGAGCATTTGTGTTCTTGCCCCTCTTACACAAAGCACAGATCTGCGACGTGCGCAAATAGTAGTTGACAGATTCTTTCATCTGAGCTGCGGATCGCTGCAGAAAGCCCACAGTTACCATCTGGAACCTTCTTCCACAGGTTTTTTCATCTCTCCTGTGTGACTCGATGCAAACTGCCAAAGGGGCTTGCAGTGGCTCTCTTTGAACATTTCAACAACCTTCCCTATGTGCCATAAGCAGCAGATTTGTAGAGAGTTCAACTAATCGATGTACCATTGACAGATTCTCCAAACTATGGTAGTTGATTGCTGCAGCAGTCACCTTCTGGATGCTTCTGTGATTAATACCGTTTTGACTCGTCTTCTCCGTTTAGGAAGACAGTCGATTTTTGGTAGGTTTGAAGTTGCACCATACTCTCTCCATTTCAGCTGATGGACTGAACCCCCAGTGAGAGATTTTAGGATACCGTTTTCTAGCGTAGTCATGCTTTAATCTGGTGCGTTCTTTGGGTCTTCATGATTATGTTTATTCGCTAAAGTGATCAGTAAAAACAAACTTATGCAGCACATTGACTCACTTGCACTACAGACACAACAATCTGTAGGCAACTAAGGGTGCAACTTGGGGTCAAGGTCCTTGTCCAAGGACATGACGATGTCCAGCAGGGCAGAAAGTTGGAATCTAACTTGCAGTCTTACGATTAAAAGATGGAATTATTAAGTTACACACAGGAAAACTATTTACTAATTCGATGGCTTGTGAAGGTAATCGGTTGACTTGGATTTCCTTTAAAGGAATCAGAATAAAAATGGCTGGATGCATGCCTCACTTTTTTACATAAAGAATTACAGAACATCTTAATGCACCATATGGAATGCAAATAAAATAGAGGAATATTTTAATGCGATAAAAAAGGCACGGTAACTTCTTAGATGAATGAATCTTATGAATCTTGGTCGATTGGTGGTTGACAGGATGATGTCTTCTTCTCATGTATTTATTGGTTTCCTCCAGTTTCCTGTCATAAGCTTACATTTTGGGGTATCTTAAATGTATCAGCAGGACTGACAGTGATTTCTTTGACCGTCGCGTGTTCTGTGATTCTTAATGAATTTGGACAGTGACCATTCACCTGGCCCTTTGATCACTGGGATTAGCTCCAGGGCTCTTGTGACCCCGAACAGAACTAAGCGGTATAAAAAAGTTGAGCGAATAAGCAAAACCAAACCTTTCAGAGTAAATAATGAAACCACCTTGGGAATTTTTGTGCAGCGTATTCAAAGATGATGAAATTGATTATGTGAACTGGCTGGCGGGACTCCAGCTAAATCAGACAGGCTTCTGAGCAGCACTATGAATTTGACTCACGTTTGAATGTAATGGCACACAGCTTCTCAATAATCCTGACGACTCTAAAGTTCCACAAATTCTCGCAGCTCCTGTCCTTGAGCATATTTCACAATTCTATGGCCTACTGCTTCCGTGGAGGGGTCGCCGTCCAATCTCTTCAAGGATGATTGAGCCGTCGAGCCTTACATTGGACAAAATGAGCCCCAGGGACTGGGCGAGTTTCCTTCTTTCTCTCTAGATGAATTTAAGGATCCAACGTGCATTACCCTTAAGCTGGCACATTGAAGTAATGAGTTCCAGGCTGTTAAATCCAAACGATTAATGAAAATAGAATCAATGAAGAATAAAAGTACTCAAAGGGAAGTTGTCACAGTTTAGGAAGAAAAGTTGTTCTGTGCTCCGCGCTGCACAACACGATCTCTTTGTTACTCTCCCTTTTGTGCAGAGCACGTCACCTGTAAAATCCATTCAAATACCGAGGCGTTGCAGCCTTTTGTCGCATGTCCTGGAGACACTCAAGGCAGGGACAGAAAAAAAAGAAGAAAAAAAAACTCCTTATCCTTCTGTTCCTGTGAAAGCAGAGGGCGGCAGAAGACCCATGAAGAGCTCAGCATAAGGAACTTTTTCACATATAAGAAACGTAACCGCGCCTGCAAAAGGACCTCAGAGAAAAGGACTGCACTGCAATTTGTTCCCTCCGACATCTTTTCAAGGTATTATTCGATCAAAAGTGGAATAGGGAGACAAAGTTTGTAGAGGGAAATAACAATAAAATTAAACGGAGAACTGAAGTGTTCAACTGCGGTTTGAAGGACGTGGCCGTTCTTTGGCAGGTATTGTGATACGATGAAGGTGTTTTGATTTTTACATGCACTTAGGATGAATGTTTGGGGCTTTTAATTATACATTTTTATCATGGATGTATAAAATACTCTTCATATTAGAAATGAAGGAGCTACTTGAATTGGTTGCCCAGGGCAACCTGATTTCAGGTATGGTCCGTAAATGTTCAACAATGCTAAAGTCAGGGTTATTCTAGAGGGCTTTTATTAGCCTACCTTACCCATTTCAAATAAAGTGCACCAATCTCTTCTGTCTCATGCACACTTACACCCGACTCATCCAACTAAGTGGTGAGAAATTATGTGTCAGTGGGTTAACTTCAACCCTCGCCTCAACACTTTGGTCCTTTCACCAGATTCAAGAGACGGTGAACAGGCCTCTAAGTGTTTGTCAAACATGCTTTTGTTTCCTGTGTCCACAGAAATTTTTCCAAGCAGTTATTTGGCTTCTTCAAGTAACCAGTCAGAAACTTGAATCAAAGTTGACAGTACTGTTCTCAGACCGAGACAGACTAAGAGGGTGCCAATACCAACACAACAACTGTATCATTATGAATTGTAATCCTGGTCTTCCAGGATCAACCAGTTTATTATAGGATTGATCACTACTGAAATCCCCCCCTGGTTCTGTGTTACTAGGTAACGATTCCAAGCGCACACACATCAAAACTCAAAACTGGGTTTGGAACAGATATGGAATGCTAAAATGAACCTTTTGAAATACGTCTGACCGTACTCCTTTGAATATATATTAAACTGTGCTCCACATCCAGGCCCCATCCAGAAAATAAGCAAACAATCTTAATGAGCTTTATCATTTTTAATGGGAAAACTGATCAATCTCCACCCAGAATTGTGTCAAAAGTAAGATGCAGATTGCGAAAACACGAGATTCCTCCGCACGATGTAATGAAAATTCACAATATGGTCATGCATAGGCATTCAATTCGTTTTCAAAATGCATTGAAATTGGAGTGCTTTCATCATTCCATCCTAGAATATACATCACTCAAAGCCCCCAAAATTAATATGACGCTAATGCTGAAGATAAGTGAATGTGGATTACTGTCTGCCACTGTACATCTGCCCGCGTTTCCAAGATTAAAGCACAGCTAGCAGTCAAATATCACTTTTATACATTTCTAGACAGAGAAGGTAAAAATGTCCTGTAGAATACGTTACATTCTAGGAGTTATTTTCTCATTCATAAAGAGTGATCCCAGAGCTACTTTCGTTTACTTAACGTCAGGAAAACCATTTCAAGCAGAAACTCGGCTGACAGCTTGACCTTTCTGGCTGCATTTGTACTTGCCTTTGAGAAAATGTGTACCGTATAATAGTGCCTGAAGTCATGTTCATAAATTTATATATGACCCAAATGAAATGATCTTGTAACCAATACATGTTGTGGCACGGAGCTTGTGTGACGTAGTGGTTTTGCGCTGCATTCTTCTGAGATGTCGCTGTGGAGTTTCACCTGTTTTATTCCATCTGATTCTGCAGCCGCTCTGCTGCTCTCACTTGGGAAATCACCCAAAGCTAACAACAGTTAAATGTCTAAGATTTATGAGCAGAGGGCACAGTCATGCTCTTGGTTCTTCAGTTATTAAGCATCAGCATCAGACGTAGTGCTACCCCAAGAACTTGCTAATGTGTTGCAATGTTCCAACTACAATTTTTTTTAAGTATTTTAATTGGATTAAATATGATGGATCAACATAAATATACAATTTAATTTGCAAAGTTGCAGGAAAATGATACTGTACAAAACAAACAAAAATATCTGAAAATATTCTAAGCTTTAAGCACTAGGAGGATCTACATTCGAGACAAGAGATCCTGAAACAAGCTTCACACTCGGGGAGAGGTTCGCGTTACCGCAGAATGATTGGAAATATACTGCCAGGGATACAAGAGAAAAATTTAGATTAATACAAAATATTACACTGGGCCTCGTCAGACCTCAAGTCCAGACCTAGGTCCAAATGAAAATCTGAGATCAGACATGAACATTTGCTGATAGAACCTAACGGTGCAGTCTGCCTCGGTTTATGGTGTTTTGCTAAAAAGTATTCTGCAAAAAGTTTTTTTGTATAAATTATTTATAATTTCCTTTCCACTTTACAATTATCCACTGATGGCAATTGTAAAGTAATCAGAGCCGGGAGGAGGGTCTTAACACTGACAATCACCACTCCATACGGCGCTGCTCATTCCCCACCGTCTCACCACTATTACTCTCTGTTACGCTGCAGCTAGCACTGCCTGTCATTAATGCTAAAGCTAGTTAGAACGGCCACAAATAAATGATTTTCCTGCAAGTATGTGAAGTTTATTAATAGCGCTAAGACCCTCCTCCTGGCTGTGATTGGTTACTTTCGGTCAGGATGACTTGGGAGCGGAGCCTTTCTTCAGAGACGGAGTATTTGTCTCACAGCATACTGTCAGTATTTACACTCGAACCACCATCAGTTCAACCTCATAAACAGTAGAAAGTTCATGGGATGTGAATATTTTTGCACACCACTGCAATGACACCCTGGCAGTTCTCACAGAGGAGAAACTACAACACATTAAGTATGGAGAAAGGTGTTTTTACCCTGTCTAGATTGTTTTAATGTCACTACGGTATGAAATCCAGAGAATTAAATCAAGTTTGGCATATTACAAAACAGCAGCAAAAAACACATTTATGGTAACTGCACTTAGCCTCTTTTGAAGCACAAGCAATATTAGATCATTCAACTATGAGTGATTATAACATTTTTGCTCGTTTTGTTTCTGATGGACGTAGTACGTTTGAGTAAAGTACCTGTGGCTCAATGCAACGGTCGTCTTCATGAAAACAGCATCAGTCCTGGACATAAAAAAAATTGTATTAAACTTGTCTCAATAAAGACAGAGAAGGCTCCACGATGAAGGTTGTTAAAGGGCAGAGTGGGGGGGGAAATGAGGTTTTGCAGGAATGAATAGACTGTTACATTAATGAGCTTTGACTGCCTTTAACGACTTGATCCTTATGGCAGCTGAAATTTACCCCACGGGGTCCTATCTGATTGCATGGCAGCTGATTCTTTTCCACCCGTCTGTGGAAGTTCGCTGTCGAAATCGGTGGCATTTATTGACCTCTTCCGTGAGACACTGCGGCGGCAATCAACATCAGCCTGGCATGTCCGACGCAAGTGTAAATATTAAAACCCAAGAAAGAAAGAAAGAAAAAAAACATCTGTGAGCAAACGTGAATGACGGACAAAAGAGGCATCAAAAGGCCGCTAAATCAGAAATCCATTTTGTTGTGTTTTGCTGGTTTGAAAACCAGAGCATTCGGCCGAAGCTCCATTCTCCGCAAATCTGTCAACAATATATGCCTGATTGTAGCTGGCGAGGCAGCAAAACTTTCTCTTGTTGAGTTCAAATTTCTGCTGTCAAGTAGTGCAATTTGGTTTTTATGTGATTGAAGGTCTTACTCTCCCAATCATCATTCATCACAACTATTGTTGACACAAACCTACCTCTTCAGGGCTGATTTAAATGGTTTGCTCTTGATTGTTTTACACTGGGCTTTCCATAAAAAAAGGGTTGAATTTGGCATGAAACTGCATCCAAGAGAAAACAAAATACATAGATTTGGAAATGAGTTTACCTTTACACCAAATGTTTCCTGAAGATTAGAACTATGCTTCTTTCCTTTAAACACGTTGCACCCTTACAAATTTCTTTACTCCAAGTAGTTTCCCAAAAATTATTTTCTTTTTTACAAGGTCAAAGCTTCCCCAAAGATACCTCAGCCTACGTGAGAACATAACTCCCCCTAAAACTGAAATATAATTATGCCACAGATGGCGGCACAGGAGCACAGTTACCACTAATCGCTTACTGTAACTGGCAGTGAGCCTTTTACATTGCTGTGCAGAAATTTTGATCCACTTCTTCTTTGTAGAATAGTTCTAAATGATCCACATTAAACAGGTTTTTGTTCACGAATGGTTCTGTTTATGGTCAAACTTTAAGGTTGTGTCTTGGATTGTTGTCAATGTTCTGCTTCTTAACTGATTCTGGAATTGCACTGCTCACTGCGGTTCAGTGTTTGGACAATTATCCTGGAAGGATTTTTTTTTTTATCTTACTTCTCTACTTTGGACAGTGTGACAGCTATGATGTGCAACCATGGCAGAAGGTATGGTTTTTAACTGGTAGCAGTTGATTAGCATCTCCAAAGCTCAAACAATACCTGAACTAGGACCCCAAATCTAAGGAGGCTCGGCTGCAAAGCGTGACCAGAGAGTAGAGGGAGAAGGAGGAAATTCAAACTCTCTTCCATTCATCACAATGGGCAAAGATCATAACCCCGATTCCAACATCGCTCTACCTGGTTTAGAGCTAAATTACCAGACAGAGATTTAAAGAGGAGCAGCAAAAGTAAATGAGGTGGATTAGCAATTGACCTGTTAGGTGGTGCCTGGAAATTGACCTGTTAGCATTTCTTTAGATTCGCTTTAAGACCGACTGCCCAAAGCATCACCGTCCATAACGGCTCTGTGAAAATACTTTTTGTATATTCTGTGAAAATCTAGATAATAAAGTATTTTTTAATTTAATTGAAATATGCTCTGATCTGAAAAAATGCAGGCCAATTTTTTACTTATTTCTTTTCTATACTTGCTCTGACCCTGCTGTGGATACATGATGGATATTTTCTACTGTTAGCTTCAATGTTAGCAAAACAAGCTATCTTACCCTTACTCCTTGTCTTGGCTAGACATTTAATTAGCACCCAGTACCAAAGCACTGAGTCACTTTGAGTTATTTGTAGTTATATGAAATGGTTTAAGGATGACAAACTCCTCTGTAGCTGATTTTTGCTACTTAATTTTTCTAATAAATTGCATAGCTTGTAAGAGCGTTGAAATACTGCATTCACTGCCACATTTACTGTAAATGCCACTGCTACACATCAAACAGGAAGATAAAGGGGTCTGTAACTTCCCTTTATGTCAGGTGTCTAAATTGTACTGCCATCAAATGTACAGTAAAGGTTTCCTTTCTAAAGGAAGTGATGTCGTCCTTCCTTTTGTTTGATTACATTTGCGACTGACTTGCAGCAACAGAAGCAGAGAGGGTGGAGTCGCTGGAAGAACTAGATGTTCTTTTTATTCCTGCCCTAATTTAACGAAAACTAAACTTTCCCAAAAACGACCCGCTGAGGCATCATTCTGCTAGAGCATCGGTTTGAAATCAAAACTCCACATTTCATGTTATTCCTACGTTTTGCCAGCCCTTCAACTAAATGCAAACTGTACCACCTACTGAGAGGCTTAGTTTTGCTCCTATACCAACCCAGTTGAAAGCTTTTTACACACAGCTGTTTATTCCCTGTCTGTGCAGAGTTTCCATATTTTTCCCGATAACTCAATGGGGTGCAAAGTCACTCTTAAAGGGCCGGTGGCCCGCATGTTTCCCTGGGTCAACAAATGTTGGGTTATTGGTCGGCCTAAACAGGAGAGACAAACCCTTGGACTCCAGTCGGAGTCCAAGGGTTTTTCGGAGACTTTTAAATGTGCCTCTGTATACAATTATTATATCCGTAGGTCTATACTGAAGAAAGGCAAGGATGTTTGTTTAAAAATGTTTTGCACCTATTCAGGGAGCGCAGAAAAAGTATGGAAGTAGATGTGCTTTTCAGATTAGGTCTAAAATAAACTCTGACATGCAAAAACATTGTGCATGGCGGGAAACTAACACTATCCACATTATGTGACATGCTTGGAGGCTTTTCGTCAACGAGACAAGGAAACTGGCCGGTTTAGATGGGAAGCTGGATGAACTTAAATACAGAACTACAGAGGAATGGTTTTTATTGGAGCATATTTGTGTGTTAGAGTAAAGGGATTCAGACAACGATTCTAACTCATTTTAAATTCTCAGTCTACTCTCCCAAAATGCAGAAACATTCCATGGCATGATTAAATAATATCTCAGACCTTGAGTTGTGGTGAATTAGATTATACAAAGAACAAGCAATTCAGTGAACATTGTATCTAATATTTAATAAGAATAATAAGAAAAATGGAATCATAATTAACTAAACTCAAGTTTCTTCCCTGAAATTCTTCAGTTTTATCAAAAGTGTTGTTAAACAGTTGCATGTTTTTTACCACAGAAAACAATGATTGAAGTTAAGTTAAAAAATAAAATAATGCCTTACTTCTAGTATTTGAAAATCATAATGTGTCCTGTCATAAACAAATGTTTGTTGTAAAGCGGCAGCATTTGAAAGTGTTCACGGTGTATGAACATTTTTGCAAGGCACTTAAAAAACATATTTTTTTTACTTACTTCACAAAACGTTTTCAGTTTTTTGTTTAACAAGTTGGTCAAAGTAAAACAAAAAACAGCAGCGGTGCTCGGTGCTGCTTTGTGTTGCTAAGCTAACGCCGTTAGTATTTTTCTGCTGTGAATCGTTTTAATAGCATTCAATGTGTGTCGTTCTGGTTTCTTATGAAACACCAATCTTTTTTGAGGGACTGACTGTCTCCTCGACGCGTCAGGCTTTCTGTAACGCTAACGGGTACGCGGTAAATAGCTGACGTTTGGACGGACAGGCTTTGTTTAACGGCCCTGTTTTCCCTCGCTTCTAAAAGGAGCTGAGGTTTGCTGCGGGACATGATAAAGCTCTATAATTCAGCGTAGTGTTTTCTTTCACTTCCACAACGCACTAATCACACAAAGTGAACGCTGTGTAAATCACTGCATGTCTGAACGGCCGTGTGTGGCTATAAAAGTCTGCACTCCTCAGGGACACGAGAGAGATTTTCTAGTTCGACACAAGTTCGGCGATTTCCGGATGTAAAACAATGAATTGCGCCGTTAGCGGCCGTGTACAGCGAGTTACTTTTTATTTGACGTCGGCTGTCATGTTCAGTTTTGAAATAATGTTACGTTGCTGTAAAGACCTTGAAAAGACACACACACACACAATTGTATGATTAGCACATTTTCATATCTTACATAACACATAATATGTTTTTTATTAGAACGCATTGCTGTTATAAACTCTGTTGTGGGTGCAGTAAAAATGATAATGTGATGATCATCTGTATAGCCATGTGCTGTCAGAGATAGATGCTTTGGTCTGTTGAGCCACAAAGAGATCTCACCATTTTAAAAAGGTTTTATGCATTCAGTTATTGTAATGCATGTAAAAAGGCACGCGTACATGCCAGAATGGCTAGTAAGCTGCTGCCACTCAGGGACAGTGGGGTTTTATTACTTGCTCTCGGTTAATGCGACTGTTTGACATGTCTGCAGCCCCAACCTTTAAAGGATTATGGAGCGGAGTAGCTGCCGGGCGTTTTAAACACATCCACATGACATGTAGAACATCTATTTGAATTGTAAAGTTTGTGCTCCAATCAAAAGAAGAAGAAAAAAAAGTTGACTTAGCAAATCCCTACAGAAGCAGAACATCAATCCTGAACTTTACAGTAAGTATTTCCCCAGGGTTTTTTTTTTTTTTTTCTTCTTGTTGTCTTGTTCCCTCTGGGTTTTCCTGTAATATTCAGGGCTTCGGTTGAATAAAAACAAAGCACAGTTTGGAAGAGTGAAGTTTAGCAGAACGCAGCGACTCCCATCTTACAGGACACTACAAATTTTCGGACAATATTTTCAAAGAGAGCAAAAATATTTCAGAAAAATAACAAAAGTAAAAATACGACATCTTGGAAATCATAAAAATTCTCATGTTTTTCTGCCAGCTTTATTGAATGGTTGGCGTGTATTCCACTGAAAAATCATCTGCCAATTTCAACTTTTATTACATATCCAAGGTAGTTCCACTTGTTGGAATAAGAGGGACATTTGGGCCAGATAATCACCCAAACAACCTCCTGCTGGTAGATATTTAATACTTTTATTCTAACATCTTCAGCTACATGTCACTAAAACCATAAAAATAATAATAATCCTCCATCATCTAAGCTCAGAAACACTTTATAGATAGTCAACAGAAGCAGGTATGAAAGACCTTCAGCAAAACTGAAATGATTATGTTGCCCTCCACTTCCTTTTGTTGCTGTTTCATAGCATGATCCAATCATGTGACGCTCTGAAGTGCTATCCGTAAAAAAAAAAATACAGTAAACTTGTACACATGACCATCACAGAGTCCTGGGTAATTGGTTCCCCCACATCAAACTTAAACAAAAGGGTTTTTACCACCTGAACAGAACAAGACTAGAATTTAACTCACTAAATTCTAGAAAAAAGTGATTTTTCTTAAACTGTCAATCTGAGGATTTCTTTTTAAGCTATTTGGTTCCCAAAGGTGGGCATGGAATGTCCCCAACGCTGCTGAATTTATGGTATTCTGGAAACATCCAGGAACGGCAAAACTCCTCTTCATATCCCCAAAAGTCTTTACAAAGGATACATTTTTTGTCAAATAACCACATTGTTTCCATGGGAGATTAACCTTAGATTACAGAAAATTACTTTAAATTATTGATAGTCAAAGAGAGAACAAAGAGTTCATTACACAAAAGCAAACTCCCATTACTCATTGTCCTTTATGTACCTAAACTACATAAAGTTTAGTTTACTCCAGGGAAATTGGAGTCACATTTCCCTGTTTGGGTTTTTTTGTAGAGTTTTGGCAGTTTGTAGAAAACGACACTGATTCATAACTTGTCATAGTGGGAATGAAACACCCCAACAACTTGTTCAAATTTACACATGGCAGAACCAAATATCCTCCGCTGGACTGAAAAATATCAAAACTGCACAGGAATGAAACTGAAGTCACATAATTAACTTTTTCAACAGCACACTATGTGGGGAGTGTACAAACCTTTCTATAAATCCTAACCAAACATCACAAATATGCACATAGTTGGTGCAAAGCATCTTGTGTAATGAGGCTCAATTTTGTTCCAAAAATTCAAGTCTGAAAAAGACCAAAACTGCAAAATTACAGAAACACGGCCATATAATGTAAATTTTCTGTACAGGATGAAGAATGTTAAGTCATCAAATATCAAACTCACTACCAAAAGTCCTATGGCATACAGTGCCTGAAAGATGCTTCAATAAAACTGGAAAAAATTGGAAAAAAATCCAAATGCAATTAAATGTGACTGAAACTGAGAATTTCAATAAAAGTCAACAAGCTACAGGAACAATGTGGAGTCAGAACCAAAGAGGTGAAATACCGAAGCAGAGGGGAAATGACTGAGCAAACCAGAGGAACTAATCAGAGGCAAGAGGGGAACAAATAAAACCTAACATTCAAAAATCCCTCACTGAAGAACATGCAACCACAATTAAAATAACCATTTAATTTGATAAAACAAAAGTTAATTAGAAGTTTCACGTGGATTAATGCTTTTCATCCAATATAATTTTTCCGTTTTCTGTTATTGAGAGGCTTCCCTGTAACATTCAAAGCCTTATCAGATCTACTCCGCCGATTTATGCAGCCAATCATTAAATTCTCATTAAACCATCTTGATGAAGACTGACCTGCGTGACTGCTTCACTATCAGGGGCTTGTCACACATCAGCAGTCTGAAAATTGAATTTTGCTTCAACAAAGTTGAATTTATGAAACCTTGAGACATGACAGCTTGCTCTGATTATTTTGTCTCAGGACCAAATCCATGACGGGGATGTTTTTAATCGCCACATCTGCTTCCATGGACTCAGACGAGCAATAGGGAGCAGAAAGGAAAGAAAAAATTGATTAATATAAATGGAGTAAATGTATGATATTTACTTTATAAATGTGACAATTTTTGTTATTGTTATGGTGCAAAATGCAAACACTTTCCTCCAATGTCATACTTTCTGTTTGCATAAACCCTTTCGAAGGTTACAACATGTTTCAAGTTAAACACTTAAAGTTTGTTTGGGTCGTCTCTCTTGAACCTTTCCTTTTGTTTTTGTTTTTGTTTTACGTAACGGTTCACAGGAAAACTGCTCAGACTGGATGGTTCAGCTCGTGTAATCCCTATTGAACCGGGTGATATTTGCCATCTGTGTGTTTTCAGTTGAGCTAGTCTGGTGTCAAAACTCTTCCTTTTTTTCCCTCTCCGGCGAGAATGGGCAGCTCAGTTTAGCGCTGGTCCATCCGCCCACATCGTTCATTCATCTGAATAACCTTGTGGGTGTATGTTTTTATACCAGCAGCAACAGCAGGTTATAAAAGAGGAAGAAAACAACAGAAAAACAAAACTAGAGGTAGGTCTCCATGTGTCTTGGTGAGTGTTAGCTCCAGCCATAGTTTTTTTAATGTTATAACCGTCATGTTGTCGATGGAGTGGAAAATAAAATCTGATGGTCGAGATGTTTAAGCTGCAGTGCGAAGGGCTTGTGCTGCGTTCCAGATGTACTCAGAACTGGGAAATTCTGACTTACAAGCTGGGAAAAAAAATCACCTGGAACGCTGGGAAACTGGGAGCAACTCCATTTACGACATTTAAAGCAGACTTTGCGTTTTGTGTTTGTTGGCTTCACATCAACACACTGCAAAAACACAAAATCATACCAAGAATTTTTATCAAGTTTCTAGTACAAATATCTCAGTACACTGGAAATGAGGCAAAACTAACTTTTCAGAAAGATTTAGGAGCTTTTATTCTTTCTCAGTCAAAAATTCCTTAATATTGATGAAAAAGTACTTGTTCCATTGGCAGATTGTTTCACTTGTAACATGAGAAAATATAAGTGTGAAATAATAAAACTAGTTCTTCTTCATCAATATTAAGGAATTATTGACTTAAAATTAGGACTTGTAAGTTAGTTTTGTCTTATTTCAAGTGCACTAAGATATTTGCGCTGGAAGTTGGGCCAAATTACTTGATGAGATTTTGAGTTTTTGTAAGGTAGTGGTAAAGCTGTGGTGAAAGTATGTTTCCCTTACAAGACACTTAAAAACAGTGCATCTGAAAACCACTGTTACATGAAACATGTGCAACTCTAAACTCAACAAACTAAAAGTGGTGTTTACCTATGGAGAGTAAAACGTAAAATCATGTTTGTAAGAGCTATTGCAGACAATGTTTATGGGCGTCGCCATGTTGAAATTCAGACTTCGTAACTGGAACGCAGCATCAAATCCCAATTCAGGAACTTCAGTTACATTTTCTATGCCCTCATTTCTCACCTCTCTATTAAAGTAACACAGATGTATAACAGGAAAAGCACTTAAGAAGCATTTGCCTTCTCTGACACTTGAACAGTCTAACACCGGATGAGAAGGTTAATGGCACTATAGAGGTGTAGCTGTTTTTTAGTGAGTATTAGAAATAAAAGAGTGAGAATTGATGTGAACTGTTTCCTCCAATGTGGAGACAGATCCAGTCAGTCGCGTGAAGAAAGACCAGAGTCAGAAAAGGGCAGGTCTCGATTTACTGCTCTGCTCTGACCCACCTGTGGTAACCCAATACATGGAGCACGGCTGAGCTTCCCCTGCAGGGGGGGGGGGGGGGCACGGTGCCTCCGCAGAGATGTCTGAGTGATGGTCAAAGGTAAGGTACTGCTTAACTGCTTAAAAAGGCTAGAAAGACATAAACCACAGGACTTATTCAAAACCAAACAACACACAACTCACATGTGATGAAGGCATATTTAGAGTTTTGTTGATGATGGCGTGATGAGTTTACAGCAGTTACATCAGGTTATTTTCTGTCGGTTTCCTGATTTGATTTTCTCCTAAAATGATCACAGATCAATCTCTATTTTAATAAAACCAAAAGCGGTATGGCCTCTTAATAGCAGTGTGACCTTCAACAAATTCAAAACAAATGTTTCAATTTAGCCTCGTTTCATCTGTCATTGTTGTTTTGCCAATTTGGTACTGGGAAAGTTCCTTAGCTCAACACTAAGCATATTTTGGAGTTACTAAGTAATCCCCTGAACAACTGTTTGTGGGATATACATAGAAAAGGTGACACTCTCCAATCAAGCGATGTAAATATGAAATGAAATTTGCATAAAGACATCGGTGGGCATCTTTTAAAAGGTGGTTTGAGTTGATCGAATGAGCTAATCAAGCTCAACCTTCAATTTCTCTGCTTGCTCTAAATTTCTACCATAACCTATGGGGCTGAATATGTCACATTTTCAACATATTTTCTTAGATAGCCATGAAGAAGACCAGTACTTTCAGTTTTTGGTTTTACCAGTTTCTCTATTTTTTTATTTTTTTTTGAAGGCGTAGCTGTTATCTGATTTCACATGCGCCTCTGGGTAACAGTTCAGTGTCAGGTTGTGAGGACTTCTTGCCCTTTTGCAATCCTTGTGTCAAACTGCTACCTGAGCAAATCAATGGAAACCAAAAATGCTTCTACTAAGCAGGTTTTGCACTGCATTCATGAGAGACTATTTCTGTGTGGTGAACCAGAGGAAAATTGTAAATTCAATTTAAAGCACTTTTAAAAAAAGAAAAAGTAGAACAATGGCCTAGATTCATGGTCACAGCCAGTTTGCAGTTAGAATTGAGCTTGGCCACATTTTAAATAACAAGATCAGACAGCAGCAGTATGCAAACGACGAGAGTGAGCATCACTTCCAAACCATGTGAGACGCGAGGTTTTTTTTTTTAAAGCTTTTATTAAGACCGAGAAGGGAACAAAGTCACATTCGCCAATTTGCAGCTCTGACAGAGAACAAATAGCATCAATAGACTGAAAATTAATTTCCACATACAAGTGTGTGGAGGAAGATTGCCATTACTGCATGAATTCTTCTGTCGGTTTCAAGTTAAGAGTGTAGGCGAATCCATTCGGAGCAGCCTCAGCTCTCCAGAAATAATTTCCCTTCCAAATGAATGCCTGCCTCCTATTGACTGATGATACGACGGACAGCGAGGCAGAACGTCTTCGGTCCAATCTCATCCTCATAACCAGTTATTCTCCACCGCGCGGTTGGTGGCCGAGTCCGCTGCGCCTCTCTCTTAATTTGTATTTTCTGAAGAAGACGACAAAGAAATAGAAAAAAAATAAAAAATGAGCTCTGAATGGCATCGTTAAATAATAATTCATCTGTCATTGTTGTTTATGGGAAAATAAGAGCCGTCATTACAGCAAAGACCACGGCGGAAATTTTACTATTTTTCTTTGATCGCAGAATACAGTTTTCCATCCCACTCCGTGCAAGCCAGGCTTAAGAGGACCAAACTCTCCACGGTCTCCCTCTGTGTGCCAGACTTCACTGGGTTTAGCACAAGAAGCACAACTTATTGGATTATGGAGTCCACCGTCTATTCTCATATCGCTGCGGGCTGAGTGTTTGTGTATGTGTGTGGGATAAGTGGCCGGCTTGAGAACACAGGAAGAAGAAAAAACAAAAAGCATGGATGGTAAATTCCTCTTTACCTTCTTGTCTTAAATGCCTTTTCATGTCTAGAAGTTGGTATTTTAACGCTTCAAGGCTCATTAGGGCTTCTTGTTTCACATGGATTTAACTGCTACACTCTAATTTCAGTCCTCGGGAAGTGTTGTGTCTGCACAGACAGGATAAGTTTTTGGCACTCTCTCTCTGTTAGTTGGACTTCCCGCTGATGATATAATGCTGCATAATTGAGCACAACGAGACAGAGATTTGCAGTAAAAGCGATTTACTGGCATGCCTTCTATTTGTGGTCTCAGTCTCTTGTTCAAAGTATTAACCCCTTAAATTTTCAGATTTGTCTCTAGGTAAAGTGAAAAGTTCATCCCCCTAACCCTTATCCTCCACTGTCTAACTATCATCTCAGTTTTTTTTCCTAACACACAAAGTTAAAACATTACAGAGCCCTCTAGGGGACATGGGGAAAAAAATTATTTATTTTGCGTACCCTCACAATATCTTTGCATTCCCTCTAACTGTGTTTATTTTGTGTAAGGTCATGAATGTCAATTAAACATTTCAAATATATACACATATGAAAGCTTCTGTGAAAACGTGTTTATTATTAACTTTTTAGTGCAAAAAAACTGATTGAAAATGTATTTAATAAATGTATTTATTCACATGTTTATGTCTGTTTGTGTAAGGTTGAGATGGAAACGTCCCTTTAAACCATTCAGGCCACCAAAAACAATAGACACAATCAAAACTGTCAGATGACTTTATTACCCTGTGATAATAACTCAAAAAAGTCCAAGCTTGAATGTATTTTTTCCTACTTATGGAAAGTTTCTGTTTACATCATAGGTTTACATCCATGGAAAAACGTCAAGAAAGCCTTATATTACAGCAGAAAGTACGATGGCCACTGTAAGAAAGGTTTACAGTATTCAATTATGACCTATGGACTGATCAGTACATTAGTGCGATGGAATGCAAAAGAAAAGAAAAATCCCCATTCCCTTCAGAGGGTTCTGTAAAACATGATAGCTGATCATATTGTAGTGAGGAAAACGTGCTGCAGTGCATTTCAGGGCAGCTGAAGACATGAGAAAGTTCTTCCAAAATCACCCAAGTTGGTTGTTCTATAAATAAATATGTGACAATTTGTGGTGGTGACATCCACCAGTAAAAAGCTTCAAATGGGACAAGATGTTCCCGAGACATATGCGTTGTATTTTCGCTTTAATCATGGATCATACCCTGAAAAATAACTATTTTATTCATCCTCCTAACCTTGCAGCTGCCAAAGAAAATTATCTTGCTGACATGCAACCAGTTTATGCCATAATTGTGATTATTTTGGGGGGGTTAAGGTTTTTGTGGCACTATTAACCTTTATTCATCAGTAACATGACAAGGAGAAGTACAAAAGGAGAAGGAGACGGCATGCAGGAATCGAACCTGAGAAAGCGCCTCTGTTGCTGCGGCGCACTACCACTGAGCTACCTGGAGCGTCACCACAAGAGTGGTTTTATATAAATCTAATATTCTAACTATAAAGATGCACCTAGCAGAGATTTGTGGCTGACTTCCAACCTGTGGTTTTTTGGAAAGTTATGAGCTACCAATACTGATATCAGCTGACACTGTGTTTTGCTCAGAATGTTTCTTATTGCTTTTTCTGCTGTCAGCAGTTTTAATTTTTTCATATTAGGAGCAGAGACAATGTTGTAGCTTGCGAGTGAGAGAGAGAGAGAGAGAGAGAGAGAGAGAGCAGTCACTATAAAGCAAGGTTTTTATTCATTTAAAACAAAGACAAAAAAAAGGTTTGAAGCTGACATTTTAGCATATTTTGATAGCAGTTAGCACAGTTAGCTTTAGGCTACAAGAGGTAAAGCCTAGGTTTTTCCGTGCGTCTTCCATGGGAAATATAGCTCTTTACTATAGTAGAGAGTTCCAGAAGGCTGAAAAGTCCATCTTTCTCCATGACAAACACAAAAGACTGCAAGGGAACAAATATGCTGCAATATATTCAGGCTTCACGTTATCAGACGAAGTTAACTCTGGGTGAGTTTGATCCATCCTAAATAATAAGTATGTCAAAATGCTCCCTCTACAATGTTCCAGCTAATTCTTTCAAACCTTATATTTAAACATTTGGCTTCAACTGAAGATGAAAACTAGCACTTTTTTTTTACTCTGACTGTTCTTACAGGAATATTAGAAATATAGTGCAGACTTAAATATGACAAACCAAAAGCAAAATGTCAGGTCTTCGTGAATTTTTTTGTTTGTTGTTGTTTTGGACAAACTGTTCCAGCTTTGGATAAAGCGTGTTTTAAAAAAAAAAAGACAGGAAAAAGATTAGAACTATGAGTTTTGCTACTGTGGTCTGGTGAGACTAAAAATCATTTGATTCCAGTAAAAAGCCAATAAAGAAACTTAGCATAGCAGTACTTCTTAAAACTAGCTCAAAAGTAACAAAAATATTCATGCTTTATTGTTTTATTGGATAAAAAGGTAACAAAGAATGTATAAAATAATGAATTCATTACACTTTAATTATAATGTCAAGGTTAGAAGACGACGCCACTAGATGCCGTTCATCTTTTCTCCATTAAAAGGACAGTATGGATGCTCAACTCTGACTAGCTGAACACCTCAGTGAAAACTTGTAGCTAGTTCTCCAATCTGAGTCCGTTTCCTGGAGGATGGACCCCGACTGAGGTCAACTCCACAGAAACCACTTCAGAACTATCCAAACCGTCCCTTTGGGGAGGCTGCTGTTTTTGGGAGAACAAAAACATGGAGAACAAAAAAAGTTATCCCTTTTGGGAGAACTTAAGAATGATGTGTTCTCTAATCCTACAATATTTCCTGCTGTCTTTGTCTTTCGAGGTGGGCATTATACTCAAAGTGGTACAAAATAAAAAAAAGCTCCTTCTGGATGGTGACTCAATTTAAAGGTGGTGATTCTCCTCTGTGCAAAAGTTTATTTGCTCCAGCAACAAACAGACTCCATAGTGGGCGCGTACAGTTAAACTCTGATTGTTGTACAGATACTAGTGAAGAAAGTGAAGAGAAGCAGTAATTATTCAAATCAAGGAACATGGTGTCTGGCTGTACTTGACTAACGTCTCTTTTCCAGGGTCTGACTGAATGCCAGAGGCGACATCCTCATCTTAGTGACTTTCCACCTTTAGAAGACAAATACATCCGTCTAACAGGCTCTCTGACATTGACGCACGGTGATTCATGACGCCGTGCTGGCAAAAGCCACGATCCCCCCCCCTATGCCCACCCTCTCCCGTCCGTGTGTTGGTCATTTGTTTCCTCCCCTGCTACGCTGTTTACATGTAATTTGGAGATCCGTCAAGGTGGTGCGCTCGCCACCCCGTCGTCTGATTAGGTCGCCTTTTGCCAATTCGGCAAAGATGAATGCGGACGGAACCAGGCCTTGGCAGTGAAGGCTGCCAAAGTCTGGCTGCTTTTCATCCACAGGGATAATTAAGAAGACGCCGGGTGACGGGGGGAAAAACAAAAAACAACAAAAAAAAAAAAAAAACCGCGGAGCCGATGGGATGCAACAAGTTCAGAGCATTTTCATATCCGCCTGTCTGAATCGCCACCTGTGTTGTGTGTGTCGTTTTGTTGTTCTGTGATGTCTGTGTGTCTCGTGGCTCGGTCCCACGCGCCAGCACTATCACCACCTTTGAGCAGGAAGAAGAGCAATTAGCCACACCTGCTTGTGAGGCAGCCATACTTCGCAGGAGCTGCGTTTCCATTAATTAAATATTAGTTAAATATACAATTACGCAAATTGAAATGAGCATAAATTCACTTAAAGGAAATGTATCAAAAAAAAAAAATATACTTACATTTCTCCATAAAAGTTGTTACGCGGGGTTGAGGCGCATTCGACTCATGTATGTCACAGAGCCGTAATGGAAACACTTTTTTCCGCGTTACAGGAGTCACGTGATCAACAGCTGGATGTTGGCGCTGTCGAAAACCACGAAGAAGACAACAGGAAGTAGTCTTCTTCTGTTATGTTTTTTCTCATAAGTTAGCTACTCAACAGAACCTCAGTGGAACGTGACTTACTTTATTAGGCATTTTGCTGACGAACATAGGGAGAACAATGCGCTCATACACACTTGCTGTTCTTCCACAAAGAACACAAAATAGTACCACTGAATAACGTCTCTCATTTACCAAATACATAACATTCTGGTATGTAGTTACTCCTTTTTTTCAGACAATGTTTAGCTGACTCCAACAGAGCTTGTGTTGCCCAGATAATAAAAACTGGTGTGTCATTCGAACATGTTGAATCCAGTAACTCTTCTGTAAAATTCCGGACGACTATTTCTCCAAAACGCTGCATAAGTAGTCGCTCCCTTAAAAGCGAGGAGCTTTTAACTCCTCCTAAGCCTGAATAAGACTCTGGCGTCTCCTCTGATGGTTGATAGATAATGAGCGATAGCGACATTGCTGAATTATGAATATAATCTCATGTAACTGTTTACATCTGTCGCTGCCACGGTTTTTAATGACTTATCGCTTGAACAAGCTTATTCACCCCTGATTTCAATCTCATTTCTTACTTAATGGGAACACCGCAATTGCAAAATTGCGTGTGTGGGGTGGGGGGAGGTTTCCCTCTATATTGGCAGAAAATAGACAAAGATTTGCTCACACTTGTAATGGAAACGTGGGCTACTGTCAAACAAACTCTGGAACACCATGCGACACAGACCTGTCAGGGCCTGGCGCCACTCAGCCACTCAGCACAGAGAGCCTGAGGTCACGGCGCGAAAATACGCAGCTCAGAGCAAGAGAGGAGGGCGGATCGGGAATTTGCATTCTGATCATGTTTCATACTGAGCGCTTCTAATTTGTTCATTTCCTTAATGAACATTATTGCCAGCATCGCATTAAACCAGCGCATAACTTTCCTAATGGCCAACGTCACACGATGCACAGCAATTCCACCAGAACCTTCCAACCTTTACGTTCTTTGTTGGATTTTGTGGTTCAGATCCTTCAAGTTCAATACAAAATTCAAGCCATCTGCGGCTCTTGTGATAATCTCAATCATTTAACAAGAAATCTTAAAAAAAAAAAAGACAACAACAACTTGTACTCCAAGCACAAACAGCAGCAGCAGCTGTCACGCTGCGGTTTACATCCCCGAATTTGCAGCCGTCAAATCCTCACGGCTGCCATTGTCTGCCGTCTGTCAGTCAGCGAGGAACAACAACCGTGAATGTGTTTTTGTGGGTCTGTCAAAAGAAAAGAAGATAAAAACGAGCGAGAATTAGGGGAAAACAACTTGTGGGGCCTGTCAGACTTAGTTACTTCTGTTATGCTGCTTTAAAAAAAAAAAAAACATAAAGCGAGACAGTCATTATTTTATACTAGTGCACTTCTGCCAAACCAAATTTACAGCATTCAGAACCCTATCAGCGAGAGGTGAGCCTGCGCGGAGGAAGTTGAGATATGCACAACTTCCAAATAACAAATCATGGTGGACGAATGGCGGAAAAAAAAAAAAACGTGAACAGCAACATAGTTACTGAGCTACTCAAGAGCGAACAATATTTAATCTCTGTCATCAGCCGCTTCACACACACACACACACACACACACACACACACACACACACACACACACACACACACACACACACCACACACACCACACACACACACACGCCACACATGCACATACACACACACACACACACCTCAGTGCATATTAAGCAGTATCAGTCAGATAAGCACGGCCCTCTTAGGTAGTCCAATGTCTGAAATAGTTGTGGTTTTAAAACCAGGAAAAAACAAAAACATTCCTGCCGTGCATTTCCCACGGTGTAGGTCATTTAGATGTACTTCTTGAGTTTTCTCTGGCGTAGAACGCATCACTAGCACTTTGCAGTTATTTATTGCTGCCAGTAAGCTATATTTTTTCACTTTTTGTTTTATTTATTTACTTAGCTCTCACAGAGCTCATGCCACCTCCTAAGGTTGAGGCACCCTGTGTGGAGAGTCATATCTCCCATATTAAAAACTGCTACATACTAGCATGTCTGTCAAGCAGCTGACCGCAGCAGATAGCCTGACCAATATAGATAAATATCAGCTTGATTTTTTTTCTTCTGTTTGTTATTTTATAAAAAAAGCAGAACGACAAAACCATATAACATGCAATAAAGTCTTGAAAACTACTTCTAAAATTCGCAGGTATTTAAATTCCTGACTTAATAATACAAAAAAAGTTTTATCATATCGCTTTTAAGTTTTTAATAAAACATTTTAAAAAAGAAAGTGCTTCTATTTGTGATTATTTCTCCTAATTTCCCCTTTTGAATCACTGAGTTCCAGGAAACAGAACTTTAAACCCATAAAAGCAGGTTGAAGGAAGTCAGTCTTGTTCTGTAGCTCTGGGAGGGGCCACACTCATGAACTGTGATCAGTGAGGGTGTGGCCAAAGTTTACAGCTGCTGAGTTTCACCTGAGAGCAAAACAAACAAGCCTTCTTCCTTCTCCCCCCAGCAGGGACGCAGTGACAGGCCTCAGAGGACTCATTTAAATTGGACTCTTTCCTTCCCGCGTCTCTTTAAGGTACATCAGAGCTTCCAGTGTTTTTCTTTCTTCTTTCTTCTCATTGATCAACACATCTTGATATTCAGACCGGACCCTGTTTGTCAGGTTTCTGGTAAATCATGATTTATTCCAGACCTTATTTTGTGCATTGAAAAGCTAAAGAAAACGGCCTCTTTTTTTTGTTTGTTTAGTTTTTTTTCTTTTATTTGTTTCTTGTTAAGCTTCATGTTGAAGGACAAAGCGTTCAGAGATGACAAGCTGTGACTGAAGCGACTTACAGGATATTCATTTATCTTCTTCTTCCTCTGCTCATAACGTCATGTTTGCTCTCAGGGTTGCGATGGATCCCGTGTGCATGTGGTCGAAGGTGGCTGTGCTGCTGCTCCTGCTTCTTACAGCAATGCGGCCGAGAACAGGTGAGCCTCATCTCCACATCTACACAGACTGCTTTGTGTTTTTCAGATTAGCCCCCCCCTCCCCACCACCACCATTGTTTCAGTCCTGATCAGACTGGTGGATTGCATTCCAGACACTCAGAAACGAAACAAAACCCACGTACATAAATGCAGGTGTCTGATGAGCACCTTGAGTAACATTCATCCCTCTCTCTCTTTTTTTTTTCTTCCTGTTGCTAAGGATCAGAGCGTTGTGTGCATGAGCAGCGCATAACCCTGAGAGACGGGTTTTTTTTTTCTTTCTTCTATCCCTGAGAGAAAAAATATTAGTTCTTGGGCTCCTTCCAAGCTTTCTATTTCAATTTACAAACCTCACAATGACAGAAGTAAAATGCAGTGAGTGAGCCGCATGCAAGCAGGTATTCGGGTTGAAACAAAGACTAAAACAGAAGCGTTTGCGCCTCAACGTTTTCAAGATGCTTGATTGTGCTAGAGAAGAAGGCTAGATTGATTAAGTTGTGATGCTCCCTGTGTGGAACAGTGAAGAAGCATGTTATCCACGTCAGTGGGGGGGAGGGGGGGAAGAGTGAGAAGGATTTAAATATGTTCAGCTCTTTGTATCAAGCTTAGTGGCTGGGC
The DNA here is from genome assembly GCA_033032245.1 of Poecilia picta. NCBI lineage: Eukaryota > Metazoa > Chordata > Actinopteri > Cyprinodontiformes > Poeciliidae > Poecilia > Poecilia picta. Next base: position 8,791,958 of record CM065361.1, read on the forward strand.
TCACTGGCAAGCCTCCTAAAATAGAGGGGGGTTGGGGGGGGACCACATTGTTGTGCCCAGGGGGGCTGTTTCACTGTGTAAACATCTGATTGACTAGTTTGGGCTGCTTTCCCTTTCCTCCTCTCGTCACGTCTGACATTTCCATGCCTTCATAAATACCTGCGACACACTTTTTTTTTTTTTTTTCGTCTATTTTCCTGCAGTCTGAAGTGGTGTTTAGATTTTTTGGTTTTTTTTTTTATGCTGGGTTAAAGAGGGAGCATCAACACAGAGAATGATTTAAACTCAATTTTATGCATTTAGTGAAGGTTAAATATCTAATTGTGAGAGATGTATTTTCTCACAGTCCAATGAAGAAGCTGGGTGTGTCGCAATTTATTTCCACACCATCACAACTTGTAGGCATTTTTTTTTTTTTTTTACGTGGCGTGATAATTAAGTCTTTGCTGTAAACAGTGAGTCACCGGGGCGGATCTGATCAGATGGTGAAACTGCAACCTGTCTAGTGTGTTTTCAATTTTAGTTCTGCTTCCCCCCCCCACTGAGTTCATCATCATCGTTTACCAATTTGTGTATTTCTTCTGGTTAATGAACCTCTACAATTATATTAGGATGTAGCTCATTTCAGAGAATATATTTAACTTCAGCTGTTTTTTTTTTTCAAAATTTCTTTTTTTTTTTTCCTGTATTCCAGCTCTAAACCCTCAATCTTCCGTTGACTTAAGAGGCCAATTAGTCTCACATCGGTACTCCTTTCCCACCCGGAGCATGCTCAGGAGCGCTGGCCCAGAGCTTGAATATCATTAAGCTGAAAAACTTGTTAATACACTTCTGAGTGAAATTAGTTTTATTCTTTTTATACTGTATATATATATATTTTATATATATATCTTTTACCCTTCTTATGTGTATAGGGTTTTGATGGAATTAAAATTTTGCAGGGAGGGGGGGAAAAGTGGATGTAATGAGTTAATAAAGAGATATTTTGGACCTCCTTTCGTCACAGAGGCGATGACGATAACATCGTCAGGGTCACAGACTATTGAGAAAGCAGAAGGAGATTCTGTCAAAGTGGGGTGCACCTACACACCGGCTGCAGAGGACAAAGGAGAGCTGGACATAGAGTGGTCCAACATCAACCCGGACATGACGCAAAAGGACAAGCTGGTGAGCTGCAGATGGGTGGGGGGAACAAAACCTCAGTTTGAATGTTAAAGGATTTATCTGAGATCTTTAAAAACAACCCACTAACAGTAAAACTTTGCATCTCAGCTCTTGTCTTACGCAGCCGGCCAGACGCACAACTACTACCCGGAGTTTAAAGACAGGATGAAATTTTCGACGGAACCAAACCAGGGAGACGCGTCCATCGCCATCTCATCTCTTAGGGCCTCTGACACAGGCACTTATCAGTGTAAAGTTAAAAAGGCTCCAGGCGTGGACACGAGAAAAGTCACTCTGGTTGTGCTGGGTAAGGAGGAACTTCTGCTTTTTTTTTTTTTACCGGTTTTACCTGTTTATTTTTTGTTTGTCGCTGTCATTCACCTGGAATGTCCAAGCTCTTGCGTCACACAGGCTTTTTTTTAGCTGTAGGTGTGGTAAACGTACAACTTTATGAAGACAAAGGAACTCAATAGACAGGTCTGGAAGAAACTCTTAAGAGACATTTAAAGCAGAGTTGGGTTATAAAGCATCCCAACAACTGCAAACCTGGACTGGCCAAGAGTCACAGATAAAGTTAAAAAGTGTTGCAAAAATCCTTTGTGGGGCAGAAAACCTCTGGACATTACCGTGGTTACCATCCCAAATGTGAAACACGGTGATGGTGATGTTCAGTGCGGCTATACTTATTATTCAATGACTGGAACAGTGGTTAATACAGAATATGGATTGAGCTAAATACAGACTATCTCCTGTGAGGACTACGACCCGAAACAGCCTGAGCTACAATGAAATGATCTAGATCAAAGTCTGTTCAGTCAGACATAAACCCTGTTAAAGATTTGTGGGAGAGTTGAAAGTGAATGTTCACAGTTGCACTCCGTCCAGTCCAACAGGCTTTGAGTTATTTTACAAAGAAGAATTGACAAAATGTTCAGTCTCGTTTAAGACTCAGAAATACTTTATTCATCCTGAAAGGAAATTAAATGTGATTCATATCGTTCAAGCGTCTTCATAGAGTCATTGTGGGCAGGATGGATCTCCAAGAGCAGCTGGTATCCTTAAAAAAATGTTTTAAAAAAATTTATGAAGCTCAGTTTCTGGCAGCAGTGACGATATTCCACCGTAACGCTGCTAATCCACCTCATTTGCTTTTGCCACTTCCATTTAAATCTCTGTTCTGTTCAACTCCTGCAGCGTATTCGCCCGTAGCTCAGGTATTACTTGAGCTTTTGAGATGCTAATCAGCTGCTCCCAGTTGTAAAAATAACACCTTGCTGCAAAAAACGGAAGAGCAAAAATCATTCCAGTGGCACAGCATCCAAAACAACCCAAACAATAATGAACAAAACTCTACAGAAAGAGCAAATGTGGCACTCCCTGCGTGCTTCTAGCACTGTAGTCTATGGAACGGTGTGGTGGAGACATACTCCAAAAGATCTGGAGCTTTAAATGCTGCAACAGGTTATTCAGGAAAGTATAGACTCAGGGCAGCAACACACTTAAACAATACTTTGTTGGCCGATCGCATAAAACCCCAATGAAATGCTTGGCGGTCAGTGGCTCTAACCTGTGGAAATGTGTCAAAGAAGTTCAGGGTCTGGTGATACTTCTGGAAGACCTTGTGTGCCCTGAATTTGTTCCGTCTCATCATTAGTGCCCCCCTCCGTGCCAAAGTGTTGGGTTGAAGGCGGTGAGGAAAAAGGAGCCACGGTGACCCTCCGCTGTAAATCCTCCAAGGGATCCATTCCTCTCACTTACGTGTGGACACGAGAGACCGGTGGTGCGATGCCGGCCACTGCGACGCAAGGTATGCAGACCTACAGGTAACGGCAGACGTTGTTGTTTCTTTGGTTGAGGTGTGTCCTGATACATCTTGCCTCTCATTTAGCCGTAGGTGGAGAGCTTGTGATAAAGAACCACACGGACAGCTACACCGGGACGTATGTGTGCGAGGTGAAAAATTCAGTCGGACAAGCACAGTGCAAATACAACCTGCATGCATACAACCGTACGTCAATGAAATCATTGTGCAATTTTTACTCGGAACATGTGAATATCCCAAAGCTACTTTTTAATTATGATGCTGTTTTTTGCCACTTGTGAAATAATTTTTAAAAAATTCCATGTAACCCTCTTGTGAGAGAGGCTTCACAGACGTTTGACGTCTCCGTTCTTCGTCCTCTCTTCCAGCTAGCGATAAAGTGGGTAAAATAGTTGGTGGGGTGATAGGTGGTCTGCTGCTGTTGATCCTCCTCCTGATTCTCATCTGGCTCCTGATCGTCTGCTGTCAAAAGAAGCGCTACCAGAAGGAGGCTGCAAATGAAATTAGGTATTGCATCACAACCGGCAAGGGTTTTGGGTCCAGATCGGAGCAGCATCTAATGGAAATGCGCCTTTTTGTTCCCTTGTTCTCACAGGGAGGATGCCCCTGCTCCAGAGAGCAGACCAGCCAGCAGGCAGTCAAGCAGGCACTCCAGTTTCCAATCGATGGCGGGATACCGTACTCACCGGGGGGTGCAGTACAGTTCTGTAAGGGGTCATATGCCCAGTATCCACGAATCGGGTCCCATCTACAACGGCAGCAGCAACGCGCCAAGCATAGCAGGGGACAAAGCAACGTCTCTGAAATATGATGAACGATACGGATATGCGGTTTAGCTGCAAGTGTGTCTTTTTAGCATAGCCAAAACTGTACAAAATGTAAAATATGAAAACCAGGTAAAGGAAAAATGCCATGTGTAATATGCTAGTTACTCAAAGTGCAATTCCAGTGGGAGTGCCACACTGTGACTCTTCTCTGCGTTCATATGAAGGACTGGTTCTTGTTGTTTAAGTCGCTATTGCACACATTTTAGCTGAAACTTTATGTAAAATATATGTAACAAGCATTTGAATAATTCATTAAGGTATTTTTATCTCCTTCATACAAAAGTACTGTATGTAATACTGTTTTTTTTTTTATATGTACAGATTAAAAAAATTTATCTTTGCACATTGGTTGGAGCTCACATTGTCTCGGATGATATTCAACCAGAGAAACCAAAACTGAACGAGTTGAGACACTTACATTTTTCAGTGGGAGGTTCAGACTTGGAGGCTACAGATGCATAACATTGATGTCAGCTGCTGAAGAAAATCTATATTGTTACAATTCTACATTTTCCACTTTCACCGATGGAAGCAATTTTTGGAAAAGCAAAGTGGTGGTCAACCTAAAATAACAGAGTTCGGTCACTAAAAGAAGTTGCTGCAGATCTCCAAACTTCTTTTATCTTTCAGATCAGCTCTGGAAGTGTATGGAAATATTTACTGAACATGTATGAAGGAAAACATTCGACCACTATACCACTATGTGCCATACAAACCGTAAGAGTGATGCTAGACTCTGGAGAGTGGTGGGGATGTATGTACAGACTAATTATGTATTTTCTTCGGGCAAAACAGTGGTTGAGTCTGGGTTTGAAACATCTAAGAACAGACGCTTGACCTCACTGTGTCAAGCTTACATATTGATGTTTTTCAGGAATCTCTTTAGTCTTATTAAAATGAACTCTATAAAGTCTTTCCGATACTTCAGAAGTGTCAAAATCGACTCTCCGTTGACTTAGTTGCGTGATGAAAATTGTCATCCCGTTGGGAGGCATCTTCCGCTTCCTGACACAAGGTTCGTGTCCAACAGTTTCAATAGAGGTCTGTGCAAAGCCTTGTGTGCTTCGTCACAAGTTTGTGGATATGTTGTATGTTTCGCTTAAACCAGTCCATGTCCACTAACAGGTTTTTAGTATCCGCAGCTGATGTGAATACTCATGAGGAATGCTTTCATCAGACGGGGTAACGAATTATGTACATTTGTACTATTGTTTACCAAGATTGCCTACTGGCATCATTTCATGCTCGGCCAGCATTATTTCCATGCCATGGACTATGCCGCCATGTTTTCGTCAGTCAGTGACGAAAACGTGGCGGGGATACGTCCCCAGGCTAATGCGAGGTGTGTGAGAATATGAACTTCCTGCAATCACGTTTGGCTTTGGGTTAGGTTTGCGAGAGGCACACCAATACATGAGTACTGCAGGTCATTGATACACACACTAAATTCATAAATCTTTATGAATAAAAACTGCTGGGAACATAAGACTGTGCAGAAGAGTCAAGACTTTGTAAATACGGAGGCCGTTAGTCCATAGTTGTCCGGGATCCAATTCTTGACCTTTGGACCTTTATGACATGTCTTCTCTTCTTCTCTCAATGTCCATTTCCTGCCTGATTAATTCTGCTGCAAGTCACTAGTGCCATAAAATCATAAACCAAAGTGTAAATCGGTCACAATTTTACTATCATTCTTTGGAAGAACCAGAGAAACCAAAAATAAGTTTCAAATCTTGACCTCTGAGATTCAGCAAGGGTAAAGGACAAAAAAAAAATCTATGCTTTCAAACTTAAAAGTGAGAAAACAGACAGCTCTCAAGTGTGTTTGTGGATCAATGTGAAATTGAACTTTGAGCTACTCGTGAGTCAGAGTGTAAGGATGAAGAGGTGACTGTGGTGCCCAGAATCCTCCTCCCTGTGTTTCCCTCTGAATTTTTTTAAGCAGAAGAAAGAGCTGCAAAATTGCTTTGTTATGTTGTGCTTTTCCTCCAGCATTCCCCCCCCCCCAAAAACAGCCACTAAACTGGTTATTAGTTGACTGCAAACAGTTGCAGCCCTAACCTGCAGCTGACATCTCAGCAGGCAGAGTCAGCACTCTGCCCGCGGTCCAACCTCTTCTAAAACACCCCGCGATGCTATGATCCCATCTTCAGAAAGTCTGTTGAATTAATAACAGCACCTAGAATGGAGCTGGAAGCTGGTGGGACGTCAGCAAAAAATATATAGAAAAAAAAAACTTTTCCTGCTTCTCTCAAGGGCACAAGCCATCATGTGCTAATATAGCAGGATTGTTTTATTTGTACTTGTTCAACCTTAGCTGCACCTCTGCTGTGTTTGACTTTGTCAACTTTTGTGGTTCTCCTAATGGCATAAAAAAATGGCATAGAATAAAATTTTCCACCATTGGCTGAAATGAAATGGTTTCATAGGAGATAATTACTTTTTGTGTGCTAATATGAAGAAACAAGAACTGATGACAAATATGGCTGCGTCTTTACTGATGAATACTTTGATACTTTTAATGCATCCCGTCTTTGGTTGCACACATCGCCGATTCAACATGACACTCACTTCTCAGGCTACTTAAGAGTCATCAGTGAGCCTGTCATGCTTGTTTTTGGATTATGGGAGGAAGGAAGACACCTAATGAAAATCTCATAAATGGAAAAATATATGCAGAGGTTAGAAGCACAGATCATTATGCTATGATGCAAAAGAAGAAAAAAGGAAAATAAATTAAAAAATTTTACCAGGGCCAGCAGGAAAAAATTTTTACATTTTGTTGGCAAAAACAAAAATAACCTTTTTCGTTTTTTGTGTAGTTTATTGTATAAAAATTAAAATGTTAAAGTGAAAAATCCAGGATACAATACACTGCAAGTCATTGAAGCAATATTTTTACAATTAACCATACAACTTTTTCAGTGTTGCATTTCAAATTTCTAATCAGTTTAGTCTGTGTGGTCTTGTAGAGACATTATAAGTAATCAGTATGCTACCTGCTATAGCTCTCTCCTAATGTCTTTATTTGATGAAACATGTTAGATTTCCAGCCAACAGCTTGTCAGTGAGTCAAGTTATGACTCAACTAGATTAAATTAAATGTGGCTTCATTGGTAAAGCGCTTTTCAGACAAAAGTGAAACTCAGAGGGCTGAAAGCAAAAAGATGATTTTACAAAAACAAAATGATTAACTTATAAAACCAGAAAATACATAAAAATGACAAAACAATTACAATTTATAAAAGTTAGGAAAAGGTTTTTTAAAATATCCTGTTTACTTAAAATCACAGGAAACAGTTTTGTTTTTTTACAACACTTCTGTTTTCTAATTAGTCTTGGATATTATTTCTGCATGAAAACAATTTTCAAATTAAAAATATAGTTATGCTGATTGTGCCAACCTTTATAGACAGCACTCTCAACAAGAGGCATCATCTCTGCATGATAACACTTTTAGAGGTATAGCGAAGTGAAATTAAAAATAAATTAAGACAACAAACACACAGGTTCACAGTAGAGCTCATTCAGATGAAGAAGGGTTTTTTGTAATTAGAAACTTCACTAAAGTCCTCAGAGAAGCCCTTCCTCTAAAACTATTTAGCACTGGGGCAATCACCCAACATGATACCCATAAACTTGGTAGGTCTGGCATCCCGTACTTCATTGTCAACTGACGACCTGCCAAGACTTCAACTAAGATAATAATCAAAACAGGCTCTTTGATGAACTTCTAATATTTAGGAAATATATCTTCAGGGTTTTAGAAGTGAGGCCCTTCAGCTTTCCATCCTGCACAGAAAAAAAAAAAAAAAAAAACTGGGAAGAAATGGGAGCCCACTGAAAAAAAACAAGCTGGAGTTAAGAGAAGTTCTCAGCTCAGCAGGCCAGCTCCTACTCTCTGGACATTCATGAACCATAATCATTAATAAAAATGAGTGTCCATATGAGATTTTAACTGAAAACAAAATGACCTAGAGAATGAATTTTAATAAAGCTGTGACGTAAAGGTTTGTAAAAATACTGCTGGCAGGAGCTACGGTTGCATTTTTAATTGAAGATATTTCAACATGGCACAAATACATTTTTTATTTTCAAACTAGTCATTAACTGTCAGAACAATCTCAGTGTATTCAAAGTTAGAATAAAGAGAAACAGCGGCACCTACTGCAGGTAACAATTACAAACAATTTATAAATCTGTTACCACTGCTACAAAACATACAGGATTCTTTAAGTAAATTTTGCGGAATATATTATATTGAAAGTTTTTTTTAAAATGCTAAAAAAAAAAAAAAAACATGTCCTACCGCAGTCATTTATTGAAGAATAAGGGGATTTTCAGTATTCTAGAGACACTTGATAGAAACTGACCATCTTCATCTTGGCCCAAAGTTGTTCATACTTTGGCAGATTTGAGCTTAAAGTAATCTTTATTTCATCAACATTTTTCTGCTGACTGAAAGTAGGGTCAGCAGACCTGGCCAGAACCTCAACTTTAATCTGACAGAGAATCTACGGAGGGAGTTACAGATCAGTGTGACGGCAGTCTCAGAAATCTGGAACTTGTCACCAGTAACAAAATAATCCAACCTCTGGTGGAAACATGCAAAAAGCTTCACACATGCTGAAAGACACCAACACAAAAATATACATTTACCAAAGATATGAATAATTAACAAATTTGCACAATGACAATGTGACATCACCAGAAACTACGCCTTTATCTAAGGGATGCAAACAAGTGAGCGCTGCAGGACGTCCTCAGTGAAACAGATCTGTCTTTAGTTTGAAAACAAACAATTTCTCATCCCTGTTTGATACAGAAGCTGTTTTTGTACATCCTTGGACCAGGTTCGTCGTCTCTCATCATTGCAAGTTAAAAACATAAACAAATAAAAATCCTTCAAAGAGATAAAATTACCTTCCATTTAAAGAGCTCAGACTTGTTTAGAGTCTGTCCACAAACCTCACCTCCTCCACAGCACGGCGTACAGTGATAAGGCGCCTGCACACGGACGCCTCCCAAAGGTAATTTTGTGATTATTCGCTTCCCTTATCAGGTAAACAGGTGTGCAGCTGGTCTGCGGTTTGTAAATGTGCGGCGCCGCTGCAGGAACAAGCATTTGCATGTGGTAGACGGCGGTCTGCGGGCCGACTGAGCCGTCACGCAGCGCTGATGGACGTACAGTAAGGTAGCCGGACACCCACAAGGAAAAATCCTGCCCAGCCAGAGTCCATGCAAATTGGGTCTCACACTTACCTGAGGTCAGAAGGCATGCAAATTAGATGCTTTGATATAAATCTTTGCAGGGAATTTCTGACTCAAAGGGCTTCACCTTTGACAGGAGAATGCTTCACTTGCAGATAAAACTACTAATTTAAAATCTTTTAGAGTTAAAAGAAGTGGGAAATAATTCATCTGGAGCTTCACTTCAGGTAAAAAAATTTTTTTTTTTAGACATTCATTGCCTTATTTAAGCTTGATTTGGACGTTACCGTCTAAATTTACGATTAAACCGTAATGGAAGACTTTATCTAAACCTATTTGGGTCTGTTTTTTGTATTTCAAAAGCCAAAGATGAGGTTTTTGTCCCTAGGCGCCCTCTCTGACAGTGACTGTGCCCAATTTTATTCTGTCACACCAGTGATGAATCGTCTGGTTTGAAGTGTGTGAACCTAATTTTTTATTTTTGCCTCCTCTCTCTGAACGCAGCGAAATCAAGCCGCCGCAGAGTGTCCCCTCCTCCCCCCAAACCCAACAAAGACGCCTGATGTGGTGTTATTGAATTACTCTCAGCAGTTTATGACGCCGATGCGTTCGGTGCGAGTCCCGATATGTTCGCAATCAGCAAATTGGTCCTGTGGGTGCTGACAGGCCTGACGGCCGTCGCCACCATCTTCTTTAACGCCTACATCTTTCTGATGACTCTGTGGAACCAGACGGGGAAGAAGGACAGGAGTCCCAGTGAAACCATCATCATGGCTCTGGCGGCGGCCGACGTCACCTACCAGCTGATGTGCTACGTCTGGATGACCATGGACGAGGTGGACAGCGACTGCCACATCGTGAGGATGTTCTACACCGTCCTGCTGGTGCTCATCTCCAGCTTCAAGTTCACCATCATCTGGGACACGAGCTTCCTCACGTTCTACTACAGCACTAAGCTGGTCAGCACGCCCAACCACTGCTACACCCAGATCCAAGCCGCCATCCTCAAGCACGCCACCCTGGCGGTTTTCGTCATCCCGTTGCTCGGCCTGGCCACCTGCATGCCGATACTGGTGGTGTTCCGCATTGACAACCACACCCAAGAGGCCACCAGCCAGATGGACTGCGGACTTCTGCTTCCGGAGTCCACCGCCGGTCGGGTCTACGACGTCATCTACCTGCTCCTCTCGGACGTGCTGCCCGGAATGGTCATGCTGAAGTGCTGCATCTCGATCTCCGTCCACCTGGCCATCCACCTGCACCACATGAAGGCCAGCACCAACGGCGCCCACCCGCCGAAGCTCGGCTCGGAGATGCGGGTGGTCCAGATGTCCTTGGCCCTGGTGGGGAACTTCCTGATATTCCTCGCCGTCGACATGTACGTCAACTACGATGTCGTGGTGAGACACAAGAACTCCCTGGCCCTCACGCTCTTCATCACGTCCGTCTACGCGACCGTTACAGCCATGCTCCTCATCTACGGCAAGAAGACTCTGTGGAAGACGCTGATACACGACATCAACACCTGCCTGGACGCGTATGCGTGTTTGTCCTGCCTCAAGCTGCCCAAGCAAAAAGCTCCACCCGGCAGTCCTCCAAAGGTTAAAACATGAACATGCAGATGTAGTACTTGTATTTCTATCACTTGACAATGTAGCGAATATCTACAATGGTAGATAGCAAACAAAGACAAGTTAATTTGGTAAACTCTGAAATTTGCTAAAAAAAAAAAAAAGTTGAAAATTTGTTAGAAAAACTCAGAAATTTTTAGACTAATCTCAGAAATTTTCTAGAAAAAAAACTGGACAATTTTAGACTTTTAAACTCAGAAATTTCCATTATTATTTTTCCTAAAAAAACATCTCAAACTCTTGAGTTTTTTCCAGCAATGCTTTAACTTTTCAATTTCTGAAATGGTCACATTTCAGCGTTAATCTCAAAATTTCTGAGTTTTTCTTTGCAAATTTTACACCTTTAAACTTAGAAATTTTCTTTTTTTTTTTCTAGAAAACTTTTGAGATCAATTTTTTTCTAGCTACAATGAGTTTTCTGTCGTGCATGACTGTAAATCAGAAGACTATGGTAAGAAAACTGTAAAAGTTTGGAAAGCGTTTCTGTTCTGACCCTTTAATTTTAATCCCCTCAAATAAAATCCAATTCAACCAAGCTGTCTGTAGGATATATTTTGTAGATAATCAATCTCCAAAGCAACTCTATAAGGGCATTAGATGAACATCAGTCAGTTCTGCTCAAAATTTTATCAAAGGCCAAAAATCCACATCATGAACAAATATCATCATGAAAACCAAGGAGAAGCAGAAAACACTGCAACCGTGTGGAAGAAGGTGTTCTAGTCATTTGAAAACCATTTTTTAAATTATTTTTTTGGCCTACATTAAAAAAAGTATATATATATGGTTGAAAACTAATGTTGAAAATGACTGTGATGGTCAGAGTTAATGAACTCCATACATCTAACCAAATGTTTACCTGCTGGTACAGTGGGTGAATAAACCTTTATATATTTCTATTTGTAAAATATGTTAAGAAGAAGAAAAAAAACATGCATCATTTTAATCCCACGCTACAAAAATAAAAAGCGCATTTCTTTGTGTTGTTCAAGTTTGCGGTCGTATAATGTGACGAAATGTGGAAAATGTCAAGCTCCATGAAAGGCAGAGCAGCTTTGTGCTGAAGGTCTTTTCTCCTAACTGCTTCAGTAATGACTGATGTCCTGCTGTTCCCGAGTCACCGAGAGAGAGACAGACACAGAGAGAGTTTGTTTGCTTGTTAGGGAAGGAACAAACGCCGACCTTTTTTTTTTCTTCTTCTTCTTTTGAGCAGACAGGTAACAGCGCCACGCCACGCAAATCACAACCTTATCTACCTCGGCGCGATAAGTGTTAATATTTCAGTGGGACAAATAATAGGCAGGCCCGGGAAGTCTATCTGCGAGCATGGTTGGCTGGACATGATGCAAGTCGGTGCCCATCTAACGTGTTAAAAAATACATGTGGCCGCGGTGAGAGCACAGAGCATATTAATAAAACAAGACCGCACACACAACCTGAATTTTTTTCCTCCTTCTTCTTCCAGGACAGAGTGTTTTCCTCAGCCAGGTCCCCTCTACCTCCGTGGGACCGCTTGTAGCTGGAAGTGTTCCAGGCCGAACACCCTCCGAGTGAGAAAACGGAAACGTTGATGAAGAAAAGCAGGTCTTCCTCCTCCTCTGCGTGTTGATTGGCTCTCCTTAAGATTGCGCTTGGCTCCAGTTGACAGCTAGGTGTGACTGTGTAGCTTTAAATTTGTGTGTGTGTGTGTGTGTGTGTGTGTGTGTGTGTGTGTGTGTGTGTGTTTGTGTGTGTGTGTGTGTACACACGTGTGTGTGCGCGCGTTTGTTTATAATACCTTGTGGGGACAATTTTCCTGACATATACTATGTTGTGGGGACTAATTGCTCCTTGTGGGGACCGAAGCCTGGTTCCCACAAGGGGAAACCCAGTTTTAGGGTCAGGGGTCAGATTTAGGACTAAGGTGTGAATTGAGTTTTGGTTAGGGTTTGGTATGTGATGGTTAGGGTTAGGAAAAGGGTAAAGGTAAGGTTTAGGCTGTAGAAATGAATGGAAGTCAATGGAAAGTCCCCACAAAGATAGCTGCGCAAACATGTGTGTGTGTGTGTGTGTAGTGAAGAAACAGAGCGTCAAAGTGCACTCAAGCGCCAAAAAAAAAAAAGAAACTTTGAGTAAACAGAAGTTTCTTAAGAAAAGAAAAGGCGCGCGGCGGACTTGTTTGCGATGCTACATTAGCTCACAGCCTTTGGCACCACCTAGTGAAGTTCAAAGCCGGGAGACAATAATGCGGTTAATCCGGCTACACAGAGGGACGGGGTGCCTCCAGCAGTCAAGTGGACAGTAAGAAAGGGCATATTTTCCTTTGATGCAGAGGGATTAAGTTGTGCAGAGGCCTCTGCTTTCATAGCCAGTCTTTGTAGGCGTTCAGGAAGGAGCTGGGCCCAACACGACAGAGGCGAGCCGGTCAAAAGGAATGAAAATGCTGACCAACATGGCTGCACTTCACACAAGTAAAACAAACCCAATCTTTCCCTAGATTATAATAAAAAAAACATCTGTAAGATCAACTTATAAAATGAATTTTTGTCTCTACATTGTTAAAAAAAATAACTAAATATTACAGTTACATACAAATAATTCATAACACATCAATTTTTACCAGTGAGCATGACACATCAATTTTTACCAGTGAGCATGACAGATTGATCATTTTAGCATAAATCATTCAGCTATTTCACATTTTCGGAAAGGGACACTTGTAAATGTTGGATGTGTAACATTTTTCTAATGGAGATTCCTCAACCTTGAGTCATTCATTTTAATCCCTGACCAACAGGAAACTCAACAAGGAGCTATTATATAAATATAAGCTTGTTTTAAAAAAAGGTATTTTAGAATATCCAAGCAATTCATGTTCTAATAGTTTACCGTGTGATAAAGAGTTGTACAGATCATCACCAACCAGCTCTTGTATACTTCAGCTGCAGTAACTTCTATTTACAGCTGTTCACCTCCAGTCCAGCACCAGTCAGCAGTGGCTTTAACCCGCCTGGTAGAAATGTTAAGGAGAAGCAGAGAAATGACAGAGTTATATAAATAAAATAGCATATCTGGAGGGGTGTTAGCGTACAGTCAGGCCTCCTACCCCTTCTTGCAATACATTGTCTGTTTGTCTGCCCCCATCCGTTCGCCCCCTCACACAACAGTATGCTAGGGAGGCAGGTCCTGACTCGGACGCAAGTCCTGACTCGGTGGACTGTCCTCACTCTTGAGTCTGAATTATCTCCACAACAGAAAAGGCATGTTGAATGCTTTTCAACACGCCTTTCTGAGATGGTCTGGTGGAAGATTAATTTTCCTAGGATGTGCCAGGGTTCTTTTGAAACACTGTATAACCTTGTAAATAACTTTTGGGTTGTCACTTTTTATCATCTTAAACAGCAATTCTCTAACTAAATCATCATTGCCTGAGAGAAGTTGAAAGATATCTCTGCAGAGTTTTCTTTCCATCTTGTCAAAAAAGACAAAATCTACGTCCTTTACTTCTTCCCAGAGTTTAGGAGCAAGCTTTTCTGGACAGGTACGGTGTGCTTCATTTTGTAAGCGGCATATCTAGGTCTATGATTGGACTTATACATCAATCGCCAAAGAATTTTTTCCACCATATTTCTTCTTTCTTCTTCGGTTCTACGTTTGAAACCCATCTCTTTCACGTCCCTCAAAAATCGTTCCGGGTCCATGACTGCTTGAGTATAATCCTCACTCAGGCAGTTTTCATCTGAGTACAAGTCCTCACTAGGACTTATACATCAAGGATAAGTCCTGTGTCATCATCAGCATGATGACTTCATCATGCCATCATGTCAGCAGCATGGCAACTGTTGCTAGGGGTAATAATAGCAGCAGTGAGCATGCGCTATGAAAAACAATAGAATCTGTGGGCCCTAAATACATTATTGTAACACAAATCTGAACTGGAAGTGATCTGCCAGAACAGGGGGGCCAAGGAACCATTGGCCCCTCCTCTTTACCACCCTACACATTTTTATTGGTTATTTGGGTTTTATCTCCTAACAGGCATAGTAGGGCCAGTGTCAATGGGGCCGTTAAATCCAACCAGTTACTCAGCAAATCTACTGGTTTAACCCAGAAGGGTTTGACCAATTTGCAGCTATTGGATGTTTCATTGATCTCAATCCAGGTTGGTCCATAAACAGCAGCTTATGGACCTACAGAACCAGAACCAGACTGGATCCCAACCTGCATTAGCTTCTGACCAGGAACCTCCTTCAGAAACCAAGAGACGATGCTACAAAATACGTAAAGAAACAACAACTTTAGGCATGTTTTTTATTTTATTCACTATTCAATAAATTTGTACTTTTATATTGCATAAATGCTGTGCCATATGATTCAGTTTTTTTATGCAATTTTCTCCACGGCAGGCCTGCTGGATGCTTCTTTCTGTCGTTAGTGTCAGAAACTTTTCCATTTTGCTCTGCCGCGTTAGTTGGAGGAGCAAACAAGCTTGATGAATTTGAAAAAGAAAAAGAAATTGTGAAAGATGAGCAAGGAGGATAACACTTCAGCAAATTATTTCAACTTACATATCATAATGATTAAAGAAACAACTTAGAATATAAAATAAAAAATATGATTAAAAATTTAGTAGATTTATTTTTTTTTCTTTTTGATAAATCTTTCCTCCGGTCCCCCTAGCGCTCCCTGGTGGCCCCCGCTTTGAAAACCACCACTACTAGAAAACCAAGGTTTCAGTTGAACCCTCAGGGTTCTTGTCAGGTTGGAGGGAAAATACTGTGGATCAGTAACTTCAACAGAATCTGATAGTCTCTCAGGACACTAACGGCTAGTCGCCTCTTTCTTTCTATACGTTAGCGGTTAGCATATAAGACCCAAGCGCTCGGTTTCCACTGCTGGACGGGGTTCTGCTGACCAGAGAATGAGAGGTCGCGACCTCTTTCAGAAAACACTAAAAGATCACACAACAGCAGAAAACAAAAAAAAATACAACCACATTTACACTACCTAAACATATAGTGGAGGTGATAAGTCAACAGTTTTGGTGCATTGATCATAAACTTTGGTTTTTACTGAGTGGATAAAGGTTGGGGTTGAAGTTGGCGAACTTAGCTTTCATGTCTTTTGTTCCAATCATGAAATGAGGATTGGTCTAATGAAGAACAAACTTTGCATGTTCTTCCCGTGTGTGTAGATTCTCTCTGGGCGTTGTTGCTTCCTCCCACAGAATATGCATGTTAGCTTCATCGGTCTCTCTTCATAGTGACAACGTGTGTGTGTGTGTTTCTATGTTCCCCTGCATTAGACTGCCATCCTATCCAGGATGTACTCTGCCTCTTGCCCATTGAAGAGACGGATTTGGATAGAAATAACAAAATTAGAATTAAAAGTATTTAAAGGGAAATGAGGACAAACATTCAGAGTATCATTGCGTGATTAAAGGTCTAATCAAGAGTTCGATCAATGTCTCTTCAGTGTTTCTTAGCCTGGACAGATTCTTCCCCAACTTCTCTTAGAAAGTGCAACTTTGTGACATCATCAGGCACCATTCTGAAAATATAAATTAAGGATTGCATTTCCACTTGACATAAACAAATACAAGAAAAATAACTTCCTTTATTTATTTTTTTACCTTCTTAAGGTTTTCAGGAGGAGACAGTTTCAAAACAAAACTAGATGAGATGATGTTTCTGACTACAAGCTGTTTTTGCGCTCAAGGTTACAAATATGTAATATTCTAAGGAGAGTTAATTTCAATGTAATCCATGTCATAAAGGAATAGCACTCCTAAATTAGCTGAGTTATTTTGAAAGCTTACCAAGTTCTGAACAAGGAGAATAAAATCGTTTACTTTAAGTAACAACTGTATAGAGATTAATCCAAATAAAAGGTTTTTAATATTACAGTTTTGACGTCAGAAACATCTACAGAAGGATAAATATATAAAAATATATATTTTCCCCTGCAAAAAGATTGCTGGGGGAAAAATCTGACTTCCAGGGTTTACAGCCAGTGCAAGTATAGAAATTTAATACCAAGTGCTGACTAAGAGATTACACATTAATGAATTTGATTCATCTCGAGATTAAATAATAAATTTTTAGATCTGAAAAAAATGAAATTAAAATGTTTCAAACTTTCCTATGTGACAAACGTCCTCACGTGGTTCATTCCTCTCTAAGTAAAGCGTCCTGCTTGTTTTTCCCTAAAACGCATCACAGCAGCGCGTTTCTCCATGCAACACACGAAGAAGCTGTGTTGATTTTAAAAAAAAGAAGAAAAAAAAACATGCTGCTTCAGGGAGACTGCTCTGTGTGTCCCTTGGACAGACACAGCACCAAGCTGTGCCTACAGTTTGCGAGTAAACACACACACACACACACACACACACACACACACACGCATGCACACATAAACAGAAACAAGGGAAACAGAGCAGAAACAGCACTGAAAGGCTGTAGTTGAAACTATTATCCTGACCTGAACGAATTTTTACAGAGATGATTTTCTTATTCTGCACACAGGTATCACAAAACCTCCAGCAGAGCGCACATCCAAGATGAGACCGCTGGGGGAAACTGCTGCCCGATAATGAACATTGTTATATATAGGTTCCAGCCCAGATTTAACTAGAGACGCTTTTGCTCCCTTTAAAAAAACATTTTGGACTGCTTGAGCTTTTTTATCCAGTTTGAATGCCTCAATGTGTCGAGAATCTGATGAAATGAGTCAAATGAACATCAGACGATGTATGTAAAAAAGGACGTAAACGCTACATTTTGTCATGTCACATTTAAAACTATTTTCTTTTATCATTTATCAAATAAAAGGTGTGATGTGCATCTGTATTCAGGACCTCGAGTCGATGCTGTGCAGAACCACTTTCTGCTGCAATTACAGCTGCAGGTCTTAAGGGTTTTTTTTTTCTTTTTAAACCAGCCTTGCACATCTAGACTGACATTTTTGTCCATTTTCTCTTTCCAGTGATCAGTATCTTCCTTGTGTTGCTGTTGCTGTATGAATGAGGGAAATGCAACGGCTCTGCAAGATGGAAAATAAGGACATACGCATGGAGATAAGGAACTTTAATACCAAATATTTTAGCTTGTTCAATTTGTGTAAAATTCAGCGACAGCCGTTTCTTTACGGCCACGTCTATAAACAGTCCCCCCTCACCTTGGAGCATGTTTGTGGGAAACGTTTAACAGTCATGTCGAAACAGGAAGCGACCATCTCCAAACGTTTCCTACAGAGGAGGATGCAGTCGTCCAATAGGTGGTACTGCTTCTGCTGAAGTATTAGAACTTCCCTTTCAGTGGAGCCAATACTGTCACTGTACTAAATGTAAAATAAAAATGATTTTTTTTTTCTTAACTTCTCAGAAAAGTTTGCAACGTTGTTGTAACAAAACACACTTCCGATCTTCAGACGGCGAAGGAACTCAAAGCCACACAGACGGAGGCGACTGGCCCGACGTCAACCCCAGCTGTCAAAGAAGCTGGAAAGACACGAAACGAAATAGAAAGAACGATACAGTTACAAATAACATGCTTTTTTAAAATTTTAAATCAATTTAGCATGAAGCTGTAAGCACGTTGCATTATGCAGGCCCACTTCCACAGAGGAGTTCCTGAGCATCTAGTTAAAGCTGGCAGCTACAACACCGCTCCGTCTGCATGAGCGAACATCAGTACAAGTGTTCATGGCTCCTGAGGTTTCCTGGCAGAGTTATCTCCCTTACCTCACAATCTGACAGGAGGGGTACAGGCCATTAAAAATCCTGATTAGCCAGGCCCAAGCCCCAACACACACACACGCACACAAACGCGTGCATCCTCCATAAACAGCTTATAAACCCCACCCCAGTCGATATTGAACCGCGTGTGAATCACTGTGAGCTACAGCAGCATCATTTACCTTCATCTGACCCATGGTATTTGAAAAGCATAAATCACCTGGGGTTTTTTTTTTATGCCGGCTTGTTGGATGTGTTGAAACTGAATGTGTAATTTGTCACGCTATCAGCATCCAAACCACTATCCGAGTACCCACAGAGAATAACCTGTGTTCTCTGTGATTACACATCTGCACTTAAGCAAAGGAGAGGAAACACTTTTCAAACAAAAGGAGACACGATAGGCTTGTTTTTTTCCTTTTCAATCTTTATTTTATTTCAGTCAACAGCTTGTTCATTATAAAAAATATCACTATATGTCTGTAGAATCATTGTTCATAAACATTTCTGCTTTTTAAAGAAATCTGCACTATACAACAACATTAATCCCTTGTAAAACATCAGTCTAAAAATAGAAAAATAACAGCAATGACATGATTATTCAGTTCCATTTGATCTCTATCAAAACAGCATGCACTCACAGATTCAGCACCCTGAAGGCACATCATTTGTATTGCTTATTTAAAAATAATAATAAAAAGATTTACAGTGTTCGGTAAAATGACTTTGCTTCCAACATAATGTAAACACCCGCTGTGCAAATCTCTGAGAAGTTTTTTTTTTTAAACAGAAACGACACCTGAATTTTCAAGCTAAAGTGACCTCCAGAGACATTTTGTATTTATGGCTCCGTTAAAAGTCCCAGCAAAAAAATAAAAACACACATTTGGAAACTTTGCTCATTTACTTTCCTGACAAGAAACGTTTATGCCCCTGCAATAAATATTTACCGGGAGCCTGAAGCAGACATGCTCAGCACGGCGACTGAGGACCCAAACCCTCATAAACGTGCTCATTAACAAGATCTAATTTGGGTTTTATATCATTTTTAAAGGCCGTGCCTCTCAAGCTGTGCCATCTTGGTTTGCCTTTAGCGTGACTGTTAGGAAAGTTTGGTATCAATTACTGAATTTGCACTGAGTTTGTGAACACACTAAGTAATGTAGATGCAAGAGGCGATGAGAGCCAAACAAAAAAAAAAAGACTTAAGTTCATTTTCATTCTACATAGAAAATAGCGGAGAAGAGTACTAGAGCTAACTGATAAGCAGGAAGTAGCTCTGGTAGCTAGCATGTTATTCACCTTTTGTGTCGTACCTTGGCTCTAACTCAACTGCTCTCCTTTGCCGAGTTGGAACACCAGTAAGAGTTGCAGTAAAGTTAAGAAAAATAAAATGATAAAGGAATTGCTAATCAATGAATTGGATATTCAGGCTAACCGTAGTTAGCAAGGGACGCTAAAAGAAATGCATTTCATTTGGACTTTCAAATACTTTAGCAGTATGTTCATCATACAGAGGTCGCATAATGTTTGTGCAAACAGTTTAACAAGATACATCTGAGCTATCAGTCATGTATGCGAGGCAGCCATATTTTATGTTGGAATCTGTGATTTTTTTTTCCCCACTCAGAAATTCAGCATCTGGAAATCGACTATGGAACTATAAACTTGCAAATTCCTGAACCAAGAAGGTTTTAAAAATAAATT
This sequence comes from Poecilia picta, assembly GCA_033032245.1. NCBI lineage: Eukaryota > Metazoa > Chordata > Actinopteri > Cyprinodontiformes > Poeciliidae > Poecilia > Poecilia picta. Next base: position 8,812,034 of record CM065361.1, read on the forward strand.
ATCTTATTTCGAGGGTCATACGGGCTGCGATAAAGTGAGAGAGAGCAAGTCTTTCAGCAGAAACAAGAGGGTCTAACAGAAAACGACAAAGTTGCCATGTTTGATTCTTTAAAGCAGTCAACTTGTCCGTCATGGGAAAGGGTGGATTTGGACATTTCGGGAGCTTTTTGGAAGTAGAGACCTACATTCTCCAACTACAGATTTTCTGATGCTAACCATGCTAACTGCTGTAATTGTGAATAGAAGTTGCAAAGTCAATTTCAAATGTTGATTTGTAATCATTGTGCTTGTTTACAAATCTGAAAAAAGAATGTTGCTGCTTTGGCTTCAAATATAAATAATGACTGCTAACCTGGTCACTTTGTCCCTCTTTCTTGCGACCACTTACCCATAAACAGCCAATTTCAAAACGTTGTATGTGGTGTGTTATCCACTTGCCTACATTTTTTATACATGCCATGTTTTGCACATTGACATAGTGTATATTTCTATTCATTTGGTTTGGCCATAGTGGTGAATTATTGGGATGAAGATTCATCAGAATAAAAAATAAAAGTACCAAGTTGAAACCACATTTGTGGGCTTTTCCTGAATAAACGAGGTCCATATATAGAGGTGAAATGACCAAGTTCCAGAAAAGTTAGAAATGTATATATTTGTTGTTTGTTACAATGCAACATTGTTTAAGAGAAATAGCTAATAGGAAAAATTGACCAAGAAAACTGTTTTTCTTCCATGACACAATAAATGGAAAAAAAAAATCCAAATCCTGTTAAGAGACCATCAACATGTTTGTGAAGATGATGGTGTGAGAAAGCAAGGGATTTAACAAGATGGTGGATGTTATAAAAAGTTAGAGAACCATTGTCTAAAGGTGTATTTAGGGAGCTTCAACACAACTATACATGTCGCTTGGAAAAAAGTCTGTCAGGTTTCGCACAAAGCAGACTAAAAGCATCTGACTTGAACGGATCGCAGTCACAAGAACCAGTTTAGTTTTGTTTGCTTATTTGGCTACGGCTCTGTATTTAAGCAGGTTTGACAGTGGTATCAAGTGTTTTCTTTATTTATTTTCCTCTTTCTTTTTTTTGACAACACTTCCCAATAAACACCACCAGCTACTGCAGCGTAGTGTATCATCAACAGGTTGGGTTTGACATAAGCAACAAGTGCAGAATCTGCAGCACATTCAATAATGCCATCCAGTGTTTCTGAAACCTCAGCGGGTCGGAATGAAAGGCTTGCGCTAACAACAAATAAAACAAGAACACAATCAACAGACGCAGACCAACTCCGCTTCAGACCAACAGTTACCTTCTGTACATGGAAATCCCTGCATATTAGTTAAGTTTGACATTTATCTAATGCAACTCTTTGTATAGGGAATGCTGTTAAACAGCTAGAGGGAGAGTGAGTCATCCAGTGTCGCTCCATACACAAACATAAAAATAAAAACATGACGCTGTACCATTATTCATTTCATTTGTTTGCCACTGATTAAACAGAAAATGCACTGCTGTGACCCATCTTGAGGGAATGAGTCTTTCATTACCTTAATAAGCCCACAGAGCCTAAGATTGTACCTTAAATCACATCCCAAATCATGCATCCGGTTCTGCTGTTTAGACGACGGATCCTTCCCATCCCAGCTTAACGCTACGATAATTACTCAAATTTAAGAGCGGAGGACAGCTTGGAAGTAAAAGTAAACTGAAAAGAAGCAAATTACTCAGATAAAACAAACAGAAATAAGGAAATCAAGCCAGCCCTGCTTCTCCCCTCAACGTTCCGGTTCTCTTCTGTGACCCCCACTGTGGCGTCTCCGTGACGTCTAAAACGAGACTGCGCTTTCATCACAGCCAAATCAGGGAATTAATGAAACTCCCAAGGTCGGTGCGTAGGTGTTGCCTTACTGGGGTGTAGCTCTTTAGGAGGGGAACATTGACTTTCGAGTCTTCGGAGGAGGCGGGGGAGGCTTGTTCTCAATTTTCACGGGTAGCGGAGGGACAAACTGGTTGGGGGGAAAAACACAGGAGGAGGTTCGTGTTAAGACTTTAAATATAAATAAAATACAATTTACAAAAAAAAAACTCCCAAAAAAAGGGAGTATATTCACGTTTACTAGTCATTAAATATGCATCAGGGAGGGGCTGTTATTTCCTCTAAGCAGATAGACGTACCTCTGAAGAGCCGGCGAGGTTGTCAATCTCGTGCGGATGTTTCTTCGGAGGCATGGGTGGGGGAGTCCCTGGGGTGTCGATGGTATTGGCATCGTTGTCGCTGTGGAGTGATGAATAACCTAGCGAGGGGCGGGGGAGGGGGGCGGGAAGGAAGGAATAAAAACTCTTCAGACCACATCCATCTGTGAATGTGTGTGTGACCTGATTAGCTCTGCAGACCAGAATGTGCTTACACACCCCAGAAAAATAAAAAAAAAAGTCTGTCAGGTTTCCCCCCCCCCTTTATTGTGTGGAAAAGCAGAACTTTCAGAGGGGGAGAAGTGTAGTGTGGTGCTTCTCAGAAGAGGAAGGAGCAGTTCGCTACGTACTGGAGCTGCGCGGCGTGTTTGGAGTGTGCGGGGAGGCGGCGAGCGGGCTGAGTTGGTTAGACAGGCTGAGCTGGGATGAAACGCCCTGGAAAAGGGAGAGGGTGAGCCGTCTGTCACTGAGCTGCAAACTTTTGGGTCTCTGCTGCTTGTCTGGTGAAACCTGGGTGGCGATGGTGAGGGAGAGAAGAAAAAAAAAGGTGTGAAAAAATAAGAACTCCAAGAAAAGTACAGAAAACCATAAAAGAAGTGTTTTTCACTATTACACTTCGAATAACTTCAAATGAGCAAAAGCGCTCACACTTCACCAAACCTATTGGTATTTTATCTGACAAATCCAGACCAAGAGCCAAACGGATGGGAAATGAAAAGCGAAGGGATACATGGTTCTGAAAATGAACCCCACAAAAGTGCAGCATTGCACTTGAGCCCCGTATCCTTTTGAACCCCTAAATAAAATCCACTGAAACCAGCTGCCATCAGAAGTTAGTTAAACGTGTGTAGCTTCATCTCATAATAAAAGACCCAGATTCAGCTAGAGGGACTATTTGGGTGCTCCAGAATGAAATGGAGAGTTGTAAGATATTTATAGCAGGGTAGAGTTATAACAGGGTTTCTGCACCTCAAATTAAAGACCATTATGAACACAACTTAAGAGCTATATCTCCACAGAAATGTACCAACTTTGTCCAACCGACTGGCGATAAATGTGTATTTGGCCAAGACAGTCGCAAAAAAAAGCTAACTACTTAGCTTTTTATTACTAGCAAGGGTACGCTAGCAGTGCGTTACCAACTGTCTCGAATCACAGAACACAATAAATAAGTCTGAGCGCGACTCAAACTTTTGCCTGACAGAAAAGTTTCACAATAATAAATATATTTATGTAATGTGAAATATTAAAAATATTTAAGACTTGTAATTAACTTGTTAAAGGCCACCTTACTTTTTGAAAGAATTTAAGACATTTTCAGGCCTTGAAAAGTCCTTAAGATTTTTTTAAGGGTGGGCGGAAACCCTGTCGGCATAAACCCTGGCTCTATAAACCAGGGTTTACTCTGAACACAAGACTCCCTTGGTGAAACTTGATCGTTACTAAAGCTAACAAGTTTTTTTTTTTTTTTGTCAAAACTTGCCATAAACTAAACGCATAATTCCCCTAAGCATTGTGAGACATTATGGATTACAAGAAATAAAAATAAAAAAGAAAACTCATACTCAAGTGGCACCATATGGATGGATAAATCCCAATCTCAGTCAGGCCAAAGGGTGTAAATACAGACGTTTGAAAAACGACCTCACCGGTCTCTGTCTCTTCTCCGTCCTTATGGTTGTATTCTCTGAGTTGTTGAATTTTGAAGCCTAACTTTATTATTAATGTTGTCGTGTTCTGCTCCTCAGTATAATAGTTCAGTGGCACCAGTTCAAATCCAAATAACATTAAAGTGTTATGAAGGCCTGGTCAGACTGCAGATCTAAATCCAACTGAAAGTTTGTGGCAAAACTCGAAAAGTGGATCTTATGAGGCATTTAATCTGAGATTGAGCAGGCAGATTACAGGAGGAGGAGAAGGCAGAATTTTAGTCTCTAGACATGCAAGCTGGCAGATGCCCACCCCAAATGACTTACAGCTGGAATGTAGACAAAATGTTAAAAAAACAAGATCTCTTTTTTTACCATTTTTTTTTCAGCTATTTGATACTTTCTGTTGGTCTGTCACATAAAATACGTAAATGTATGCAGTTATCACACAAAGTAAAAAATATCCAGAGGTTTGGATAATTTTGCAGGAAATCAGAGCTTAACATGCAGCAACTATAAGAATGTATTCATCCCCTTGGATCTTTCACCCTCTTAATTGCTTTAACAAGTCAATCATGATCAAACAAATTTGGCATTTTTGACAAAAAAAAAAAAAAAGGTACCGAAATCAAAAATGAAAACTGATTTCTACATAGTAATGACAAGTAAAAATATTTCACATTAAATAAGTGACTGCATAAGTATTCACCCCTTCAAGTCAGTATTTAATAAACGTGCCAATCAATGTGTCTCCATTCCTCTGTGCAGAACTGTTCACTCTCCGTCATGTTTCGTGGGGATTGATTGCAAAGTCCTGCCACAAATTTTCTACATGATTGAAATCTGGGCTTTGACTAGACCAGAACGTCCGCCTCGCTGTTGTCATTCATTTCTGTCCTTTGGGTTTTTGTCTCACTGGAAAACAAACATTCTCTGAAGTTGTAGTTTTTTTTATTGTTGTTTTTTGCTCCATTCATTTTACCCTCTACCTTTACGAACCTTCCAGGGACTGTTGCCGAGACGCGTCCCCACAGCATGATGCTGACACCGCCGTGCTTCACAGAGGAGATTATGCGTTTGTGGTGACATGTTTAGTGTCTGTCAAACATAGCCTTGGAGACTTTTTTATGTCCAGCCCCTGACTTTTACGTTTCTGTAAGCTTTTCTCTGATTTGCTCGGAGCGCTCCTTTGACTTCATGCTGGGTATTCTGATTAATCAAAGATCGGACCTTCCAGTCATAGGTGTTTTTATAATACAGTGTCTGCACTCAGGTGATTCCCATTTACATATTTCTACCAATTTGCTGGACCTACGTTCAATTAGGTCAGTCACTTTAAAGGGGGTTGAATATTTATACACTTACCTCATGTTAAATCTTTTCATTTAAATGCTACTTTGTAGATTTGTTTTAGTCAAAAAAGCTGCATTTTGCTGCCTGCGATTGATATGTAAAAGCAAAACGAAGGGTAAAACATCCAAGAGGGCGAGGACTATTTATAGACATCGAGTAACTGTATACAGCACAGTAGAACAGACATAAGGCCTCACCTCATCTGCATCCGACTTCTTCTCCAGCAGCACTTGAGACTTGCTCACGCTCCACTCCTTTCTGTTCTTCCGAGCGATCCTGTTGTCCTCCTCGGAGCGCGACAGAACAGAAACCCTGCGATCACTGGGACAAGCCGACGAGGAGCGGTTAGCGAAACCACCCCGGGCACGGAAAATGTGAAACAACAGGGACAGATGACTGTTTTTATGCGAGAACAATAAAAGAACACGTCTGATTATCAGACGTGAGGATGTGGCGGCACTGACTCTTGTGAGGAGGGCCCGTCCGAGGAGCCGCTGGAGAGGCCCGAGGACGTGCTCGACAAGGTGGACGCGGTGGACATGCGGCGCAGGGTGGAAGACATGATGTAGGGCAGGACGACCGAGCCCACGCGGCTCTTCTTCTTCTCAGTCAGAGAGCAGGGCTGGGACACACAAATGGGATTAAGCGTCACTGGGGTGTGGGTGGAGAAGGGAGAGAGAGGGGGGGGATCTTGGCAGGAAGATTCAGAATGACAGGCGAGGCACAGGTTGCAAAAGCCTGGCTAAAGGAAGATTTATGATCCTGTGCTAATATAATGTACACTATCCCTTTGAATGAGAAGCGTTTGATAGGAAGGCAAGAGGGCCAATGGCGAAAGTTGGCACCCCGCTGCACGAAATCGAGTTTGCAGCTTGGCAACGCACCAAGGTTATGACGCCGTACAGCTTCTCCACTTTCTCCCGCAGATCTTGGAAGCAAGTGACTAAACGATTGTGTAAGGGCTTCAGCTGCTCCGTCGCCTCTCCCCGTGGATGCGAATCCCATCTTCCAGGAGCGGGATCTGTTGGGAGCGAGGGAGGACAAGAGTAGAGCACAGGTGTCTGGCAAAAAAGAGGAGGGGGAAAAAAAAGGGATCTTGACAAAGATGACGGAAAAATGTACCTGCAGGGCAATGACCTGCTTAAGGAACCCGATGCGTTCGCGGTCACCTGGGTCTCTTGGATGTAGGTGTCGGTGAAGAACGCCTGAAGAAGAAGATGGAAACTGGGTGAAGCCTGGGCGCATGTTGAGCGCGCTCATTAGAAAATGTGGCTGCGAGCAACAGAGAGCCGGCTGCCACGGTGACACAAAGAGGCTCCAGTGCGAAGGGACTCCACAACTCAGAACGGAAACCAGAAACCGAGTCAAACAGAAGTGGGCAGCCATTGTTAAATGTCAGCTAGATGATGATAACTGTCATAGACATCGTCAGTCTTATGCGCACATCGTCAGATAAAGTGTTACCACAAATCTCATTTTTTATTTCCCTGTCTGAGAGGAAAAACAAAACTTTTCCTGTTTTAGGTCAGTTTTAATTACCAAAATTAATTCCATTTGCTTAATGTCTGAATAGTGACAGAGAGTCACTATTCTCTGAGCTGAGGGCTGAGCAACATGGCTTAAAAATTAAATCTCTAATTCCCCTCTTGCCCCCCAAATGAGATCTAATGTTAATAGAAAAAAACAGAAAGATATTACAAATGACAAGAAACATTCTCAAAATGTAGCTTTTATATCAGTCCTCCCTTCTGTGCGTTGTACGACCAAGTATTAGAGCCAGACTATTTAATTACGACAACACAGTTGTAATATTAGCAACAAAAGAACAGTTACCAGGAGAAAATCTTAAAATGTGAGGAAAAAAAGTGAGAAATGAAGAAAAATCTTAGATAATTTTTGTGTATGTGTTGAAGTTCTCATAAGGTTATTGTGTTATTCTCCAAATATTTTTACTGTATTTTAACATTGTAACCTTATTCTCACATTGAAGAAAGAAAATAATGAATTGATCCTTATATTTTGTCGTAGAGTTGGCCTGAATTCAGTTGAAATGGTTAAACAAAATGGCCGCCGTGGACATCTAAATTATGAAAACCCAAAGAGAGAATTAGGAGGGAAAAAACATAAGATCTTCAAAAAACAAAAAATATTAATAAAATATAATCAATCCTAATATAATTATTCTTTTAAGATATTTATTTAAATTTTCCTCTTGTAAAACGGTCTGGATATCCTTCTGCAAGCTTCTGACGAACACCGACCCGTTCCTCCCGACTAAACCGGAGTCAGGTGTTCACACATACCTTCACACCTCCCACCACATTTTGTGACGGCCACTAGAAAAAAACGACTAATTTCATAGTAAACATGCGGTCATTGTCCCTTAGGAAGCTCCATTTGTGCCGGATCTTTAACTTCCTGGCTGAAGTCTTCAGTATTTCCACTTAATGTTTTTTTCTTCATGTTGCCATCAAGTTTCTTTGCCTCCAGCAGGAAAAGACCCAACGTTATCAGGGCGGAAAGGTTCCTCTTTTTCCCTCCAAACATAATGCTAGTCATTATGGACAAACGGTTCAATTTCAGTTTTATCACACCAGATATTAATGTCTTTGTCTCCGAGTTCATTTGCAAACTGCAGTTCGTCTTTCTGCAAGCCTCTGTTGCTTTTTGAACTAATGACTTCTTCCTCTCTGACTGGCTCTCCAGGCACTTCTCTTATTTTTCTTTTTTACCAAAAACTTTTATTGTACTTTTAATGTACAGCCTGTGTCTTTATAAGGTCTTCTGCTTTCGTTCTGGAGTTGATCCTCACTTGTCTCATCATGATACTTTCACCTCTGGGAAGCAAAACTCGTTTCCTTCCTACACCGTATAAAGGCTGGATATTCATATGTGGTCTACAGCTGCATATTATTATTATTATTAGAACCGTTTAAGCAGATGTGGCGTCTTCGGCCAACAGGAAGAGGAAGCCAAGGATGAAGTAGTCTTCTGTGCAACTGTCGTCTCAATATCTCGGCTTATGTTTCTTTAGATTTTTTGTCATGTCTCTTAAAAAATATATATATTTAAAGTGTTAAAAAGTACATAAATTGTTCCTATTTATACATCTAAATTTATCATTCAAACTTACAAAACTTACAAAAGTCGTGATTTCACTATCTGGGTTTTCGTAGAAGATTTCCAGTCATCATAGTCTTACTATAAGTATACTTCAGGATTAAAAAGAAATCCCTGTATATATGGGCATTACTCCAAGGTTAAGGAAATAAACTGTGAATCCTAACAAACCTAGAACCAGAAAAGTTTGGGCTGATTTACCGTCAGATAGTAACAAAAAAAAGTTATATCTTTTTATACATTAAAAATAAATACCTGGTTTCAACCGTATGCTTGGTCGAGAAAAAAAAAAAAACCCACAAGAAATCTAGGTTTCAGTCTTCTTGTTCTTCATCCAGAAATCTTCTCCTTCACTTATTATTCAGCAGAGTAAGAAGGAGAAAGTGTTCACTGGAGTAAAAGCTTTTGGCATCGAGCGGTGGTTCGATATTGTTGTGGACATAAAAACATTTATTATAAAGGGAAGCAGAGGATGTGAAGCTGGAGGAGTTGGAGAGGACGTTACTGTCTGCTACTGTAGCGGCAGAGCGGCGCAGCGGCAGCTACGAGATCAGTTCAGAGAAATAGTTTAGTCTCAGTCGGTACATTTCTATCAGGAAACAAAAGATAAAAATATAATTCTGCTAAAGCAGATCTTAAAAGACTCAATCCTCTCCAGTTATTCGCTACCGAGTACCTTTACTCCCTTAGCAAAAAAAATATTAATCTACAAACATGCAAGGATTTTACAAAAGAACAAGCTGACAGGAAAGTTCAAATACAGGATGGTGGGAGGAAAGACTGAGGGCCCAGATTAAACATCTGAGTGACCAATTCGTGTGTTTGCTTATGTCTGAGCAAATATGAAATAAAATTGGATCGAGTCTAGTCACCAAGCTAGATTTAGAATTGGAAATATACGTTTTTTTAATTGTTTGTTTTCTTCACCACGATTAAAAAAAGAGTTGAGGAGCTACTCAGAGTTAAAGTAAAACCCTAGATTATCTAGGGAATATACACAGAGCTTCTATTTGCAGGCAGTAATGCTAATCATGCTAATTGATAAAATAATTGGCAAAAGACTGTTTGAAATGTCTATAGCATGAACCGGTAATTGTTTTAAAAAGAAACGACATCTGTCAAAATGGGTTTTTTTATTGCGTAAAGGAGTAGCAGCAGCTCTGCTCATATAAAGCATTGAGGATCCGTCACCGCAGGCAGATTCTTGTTCAGGTATAAATAAATTAATCCTTTCTCCATGTTACGCATTTGAGTAAATTTTAGTCTCGTGAAAGGGAATGTAATTCTTTTTTAATCATGTTGTATTTGTATAGATAAAGCACCTGGAAGAGTTTATTGTGTTTGCAAAACTGTAACCTAGGCCTGTTTTTGAGAATAAAAATAAATAAATTATGTTTAATTTGCACATTGCAATGCAAAGAAAAGTGTTTTTGATTGACAGAAAAAAGGCACTAAAATCTCTAATCTAATTATATGTAATTTGTTAGAAAAATTGACAAAAATTGAAGAAATTTAGAATCAGCAGAATAGGATGTAGAACATGACACTGAAAATATTAAAACCTCGAAATTAGGCAACAACATTGCCCCCATTTGAATAAAAAAATGAATTGTGATCATGTTGCATTGATTTAGTTCTTAAACGTTAGTTGGTTATACAACACCTGTAATATTTATTTGGGAAAATATTGAAAATTATGCAACTTTTGCATTATAATCTGAATATTTCATAGCTAATTTAAGCTTGCGGTGATCTTAAAATTGTTCCAAGTCCACCAGTCCCCATGTAGGCCAGAAACTATTTTTGATTAAATCTGCTGTCGTTAGTAGGCTCACGCGTCATAACGTGCATCCATTAAGTGCCTTTCTGTGTTCATTAATGAAAGAAGCACTTAATAGCAACAAAACATATAATGGGTGCGGATTTCACAGCTCAAAATGCTTAAGGCCCATCTGTTTGTTGGCTAAACACTGAGAAATTACTCATTTTGTTACATGGCACCTATTTTCTTTTGTAAAAAAAAGTGATAAAGAAAATATCTCTGTTTCTATGTTTTGAGTCTAAACTGGGCTACAGGATGACTCAGTTAAATTACGCATTTGGTTTGATGCAGTCCAAATTAAAATTAGCACCTTGCGGCGGCAGCATGCCTCTCCAGTTCACACTCAGTGCCACTCAGTCTGACCTTTTGATTGCTAAATGTCAGCGCATTATGATTCTACCCAGGCAGACATTCGCATGAGATCGTGTTATTACTACCTCACGACTGTTTAAGACTCAACCAAAAAGATGTTTGGAAAGGTCAAAGTGGCAACGACCTTTGACCACCAAAGTCAAGTGTGTGGAGTCTGAAGACAAAAAAAAAAAAGAATCAATTAATAAAAAGTCACTTGTGTTTGTTCTGTAGATATTGAATAAAAGAAAGGATATGTGCATAGATGACATGAAATATTTAAGAATCCAGTCGCTGGAGGCTGAAAAAGTGCACTCTGCAGCAAATCTGTCAAACTAAATCACAAAGCCAGACCTTCTCGTAGTTGGAGAAGCCGCCCATGACGGCGGGGTCAACGATGCCGCTGAGCATCATGGACAGAGGGTTGATGGACAGTGACCGGTCGCAGGCCTGCTGCTGCACCAGGTTGCTCAGCTTCTCGTTAGCCGTCTCCATCGTTTCTATGGCGTTCATCAACGGACTGATCTCCTCCTGACAAGCGGATGAGCATTCATCATTAATAACTTAAGAAACGACAATACAACAAAACAACATGATTTAGGAATGAGGGCTGCTTCTCACCACCGAGACGGATTTGACTTCAAACCATTTGAGGATCCCAGGGAAGCGGTAGGCGGTGATGTAAGTGGTTCTCTCAATCCACATGGTCTGTGGGGTGGAATATTAATACAATGCTCAAGGGGTAAAACGTTTACTGCTTTATTCATTTAAAGACTGTTTGTTTTTTTGCTGCTAGAAATTTGTGCTTTTCCATCTTCTTAGGGTGTTTCCACACCTGACAGTCCGGTCGACTTGGTTCAATTGGGGACCAAGTTTGCAACGTTTGTTACATTTTCAGCTGCACTGTCAAATGAACCAAATGAATCAACAAAATTGTTCTCCTCCCCGTCTGTGGGGTCATGTTGTTTCCTAAAGAAAGGAAACAACATGAAAACCTCTGAAGAAGACATGAATGAATGCATCGTCACAAAATGTAAAGAAAAATGGAGTAGCGTCAGATTACGTGGTTGCTAAATTAAATAGTTATAGGGAAAGAAAAAAAACATTTGATTCGGACTCATTAAGAGAATTTGAGGAAAGAAAAAGTAGAAAGGAAAAAGGTGGCAGTAGTGAGACAGTGATGGATGCAAGCTGCTGTTAAAAACTAAAAGAAGAAGAAGAGGTGTCGGATTTTAGCGGTGGTTGGGTTTCTTTTTGCCTTTGGTAAAGACACAAGCAATTCCTCCCGCTGGCCTTAAGACTCTCACGTTTGTTTTGGTTGTATTTGCCCAGAATACCCTGCAACACAGTTCACTTCCTGCTTCTGGAGCGGTCTCCAATCCTATGGCATCCAAACATACGCATGCAAACCGGGACCAAGGTTTTTAGGCATTCATTCGCTTTTTTTTGGTTCGCATCAGAGTTGAGTTTGATTGTTCATGCCTCCCCAAGCAAAGTCTAGTAAAATAAACTGCAATTCAATTGAAAGGGACCAACCAGGGCCTCAAAAATAAATGTAAAAAGTGCTCACAGCAAACTCGTTGTCCGGGTTCTTTTCACCTTTCCTGAAGGGCCTGGAGTACTGGAACTGGTCCACTTCATTGTGTCTATAATAGCTGCAGGGGAACGAGAGAGGACAGCAGATGAGTTAGCACTTTGTCCACAGGACTACACCCTCACTTGCGCCCCCACCCATGGATTGAATAGGAAATAAATCAGCCTTTAAATGTTGTGTCACACACTTTAATATCTGCTCTGGAACCCCCTTGTCTTTGAACCGTTGTGGCACAGTGAGAACAGGCTTCACAGTGAAGCACTGGATGTCTGTCCAGTTCAGTTAAGGATAAAAACCAGAAACAACGGGCGAGACGAGACAAGTCAAATTGCTCTGAATCATTCTGTGCGTGTGTTTTTATTTTGTCCCTCTTCTTTCTCGTTGGAAGTTGCGAGGCTGCAATTAGATAGAGTGGCACTCGAAGCTGAATGCTTACAAGGGAAGCTTAACGCACGTCGTACCGAGCCGGTTCAGTTTATTCTGAGCACAAAACCTCGTCAGGATTCATCTCTGTTCAGCCTTTTCATATTCTGTCATGTTAAAACCACAAACTTCAACTTATCATTTTAGGATTTTATTGTTTTCGGGGCATTGTTTGTCTTTCAGGGTTTCGCTAGAACTGCTTTGTACATTTAGATGAGATTTTTTTCCCCTCATTCTTTGGAAAGCGACTAAAACTTTGAAGTTTCACCACAAATTCTCATTCCCATTTGGGTCTGGGCTCTGACTGGGCCATTCTATCACATGAATATAGAAATTCCATGGCAGCTGTAGGTGTTTCTTCTTCTTCTTCTTATTATTATTATTATTATAAAAACAGAGAACGTTGTGATTTTTAGGGAGAAAAAGGCTGGATAACTTTTAAGTGCTTGACTTCTGAAGGATACGCTGCCCAGGTGAGTTGCAGATGTCGTCCCCAGGGGGCGCTGTGCTCGTCATCCGGACTGCGTTTGGGAACTGAGAGAGCAGTTTTAAGCTGAAATCTTCCAGCCACTCATACTCTTTGCCTCGGTAGATGAACATTTTGTTCTGCAGGATATATGGAAAAAAGGAAAAAAAACAGACATTGTGTAACCCATCAAATCAAAGCCTATAAATAAAAAGAATTGTCATCAAGGTTAATTTACATACTTAATGAGGTTGTGTGTGGGGGCGGGGGGAAATGATTAAACCTTCAGAGAGACTACATTCATTCTGACATTCTCTTGTGGCATCAAGAAGCCAATAACCTTTATTGGAATTATTGCACGTTGCCCCAAGAAATATTTCAAAATGCCAGCTCGTTGCATAAGCCCAGCAATATGAGGTTGTCTCTAAGTCTCCATTTATTGAAACAGGTAATCATTTTCTTACCCTGAGGAAAGAAGGGAATCCAAGGCCATAATATCCGACAGCAAAGTACTCCGGCTGCGGCCGCATGGCGTGCATTATTTGCTCGTAGAACTTGGCTTGTTTTTTCTGCGACGACGAAAGGCGTTGAGACGGCATGATGTAATCAAATGTGTTGCAAACATGTCAGCGGTTACAAATTGAAAAAGAAGAAGGAGAAGCAATTACAATACAGCTGAAAAGAAGAACGCTCTTTGTCCTTGTAGGCGGTTTTAGGTTAATGTCTTTAGTGTTTTTTTTTTGTTTTTTTTGTTTGCAAAAGAATCAGTTTTACATCAGAATTAAATTTTTTATTTTTTTTTTTTACTTTAAATCTTGGACGCCTTAATAGCCGAGGGCGCCCCGCTCTTACCAGCAGCTCGCTCAGCTCTATGAAGTCAAACATGTGGATCTCGTGCATCTTGGCCAGCTGCTTGCCCAGCTCGATGGCCTTCTCCCACATCTGACAAGACAGGGGGTGCGCTCAATTAACGGAGGGGGACGAAGGGGAGGAACCATAAAACACCAGCTTAGAAAACTGGAGCACAACCCAGACCGCCACCTGCCTCCAGCTGCACGGTTAATAAATGGTCGGCCGTTACGACACAGCGTCTTGCGGCGGGAGTCTGGGCTGACGCAAGCTTCCTTGTGGGTTTCGCAATGCGACCACAGACTAAGCTAAAGATGAGGCTGTTTTGTCATGCTAAGCAGTTACCTTCCCTTTGTCCAGGTAGCATATGATCTCCTGGAAGAGCTTCTCCTTGAGCTCCTGTTGGGTGTAAACGTGCTCCCCGTCCCGAGGGATCAGATGAGGGGCGCAAGGTTTGTCTGACCACTGCAGGAGCCAAAACACAGAAAAACTGGTTGAGCTTAGACACCAAAAGGAAGATAAATATATATATTAAAAAAAATTTCTAAGAGCCTTTCGAGTAACAGACCTCCAGTAGTTCAGCATGCAGCAGCAGCGTGTATGCAGCCTCTGTGTAGTTTTCGCAATCCAGATGCAAATCTCGCAGCTTGTACAGATAGCTGGTTGAGAGAACGGAGAAGTTAGACGAGGGCAAAAACGAACATCCTCACCGATTCCCTCCGACTCACCGGATATAAATGTCCTCCCTCTTCTTTTCTTTGTAGAAATTCTACAGGAAAAAGAACAATTTCATTAGAAGCACTCTCTTAAACTCTTGGAAATAATTAAATGAGTAGTGTCAAAAGGGATTGTTTGAGATTTTTTGACGCAAGAGGGTTGTGATGGAAAATCTCTTAGGGAATGTGATGGATTATTTCACAACGGAAGCCATAGCTATTTATATCAAATATATTTTTATAATTTTTTTAAGAGTGAAGAAAAAAAAGTATTTAAGAAGTTTTAAATTTGCTTGTTTTGTTTTTAAGTAAAAAGAAAGGATTGGCCTTTACAATGTAATTAAAATGTTTTCATAACTTTTTTTTTACTTTAATGTTATGACATCATGAAAACATGCTACTACTAGTAAATTCCTTATTATTCTGCAAACAAAATCTTAAAAAAATAAAATAATATACATTCGTCATTTCATTCACCTTTAACAGTAAAATACTGCCAACACAAAATTCACAGATAATGCACAACAAGATGTTCAGTGAAAAGTTCCTAAGCGGTCAGTATCTTACACAAACATATGATTAACTACCTGGGAATTCAATCTCTTTCCGAATATGGTCACCCCGCTAATGAACACATTCAGTTTCAAACAGGAAAATGCCTGATGCCTCTTTCTTCCTCCAATTTTCCATACTGACATTTATGATAATGTGTGGAAGTAGCGTCTAATGCAAACATGGGGGAACGGTTTAAAAATTCACTTAATTCTTTTTCCTTTTTAAGACAGACAGGGGTTGTTTTAAAGCGGCAGACTCCTCCTGAAGAAGCAGCCATTAGCATCGGCCTCCGGGACAAACCGATCTGGACTTGTAATAAAAGAAGCTGCCAAGAGAGCAATCTACAGACAGTTTCTAGCTGAACCTGACAGTGACCAGCCCTTCACCCCCTTCCAGCAGGAGCGGGCTGCAGGCCTGCGGCTCACCAGCACGTTGACGGTGCAGCTCATGCGGTGCTCGGGACTCTCGTCGTGCGTGATGGTGCGGTACGCCAGCAGGTTCTCCAGCAGGCTGCTCAGCAGCAGAGCCAGCTCCTCTCCAGAATGGTACAGGTATCTGTGGCGTCTGCAGTGCTCCAACAATCTTAACAAGCAAACACCCAAACACCGTGAAACTCGGGAAGCTGTGTGGCAACCGACTCAAAATCACACTGCTGTGTAGTTCACTATAAATTTAACGAAGCTGCTTTAGCTTTGCATTGACACTGTGTACTTCAAAGACAGAGAAATACTCTGTTTTGCTCTCATCATCCGCCTTACATTTTCTCCAAGAGGACTTTGTACTGCTCATCTCCTCGACCTCCTTCGACTTCTTGATCCAATTTTGTTATGAGCTCATTCTCAAACTGCAAAGAAAAGAGGGAAACCAGAGGGAAGCATTTGCACAAATAAAATGATGCATTTCTTTCATGTACTTGGATCTCTGGTAGTTGCAATTCCCTGCATCTACTCCTCCTGGGGTTCAACATAAACAACTAGAAACGCATAAAAAATTGTAAATAAAACTACGAAAATAAACAAATACAGAACAGAGGGCATAGATTTAAAAAAAAAAATGAATAGAGAACTATAATGAAAAATGTTGTACACAACGATATTCACTTCAATATGTCAAGCAACTCCTACACACAATCGATATAACACAATAGGAATAATTAAGTATGGTTGTTTTTCTTGTAAATTCCTTTGAAATGTATTCTTCTGATGCATCTCTAATATAATCTCATGCAAGGTGAACATAACTATACGAGCTCGGCAACTTCAAAGATTTAGTATGAACCTGTGGAAGCATAAATCTACCTTCTATCGCACGTCAAGTTTGATAATCATGAACCTTAGTAGTAATATTATTATTGATAATATTACTATTACTATATAATATTACTATTACTATATAATATTAATATTAATATTACTGAACCGCACAGCATTCTGGGAGATGTAGGCAGAGAAAAGGATTTATAAGCTCGCAGCCTCTCAGTGAGCTAAGCTAGGTTAGTGGCATCGACTAACTCACTCTCTCTCTTTAGTTACCTAGCAACAGTCTGTTGAGTAATTTGCGCAGTAGCAGTTTCAGGTTTCACCACTGTGCCTCATAACCGTTTAAAAATGTTTTAAAAGACCAATGAGGTGGCAAAAAACTATGGACACAATACAGTTTTCACTCCAAAACAAAAAAAAAACCTAGTCAGTAATTATCAATGTCGACTGATATGAAATGATTGTATCGTGACACGTTTTTCGGCCACAATGTCCAACCTTGATACTAAAAAGAAAAAAAGAAAAAGATCTAGAGAATATAATCTCTGGTTGTTTCTTCTAATATTTTAAATATAAACCTGAATCCAACCCTGAATCAGGGCGATTTAATATGCATCATATGTGTTGCATTTATCCCCCCCTGCCACCAAAAAAAAAGTCATATTCATGTACAGAGCTCCATTCCCAAGGTAGAGTCTTACCGTTTCAAAAGTGCGTGCCGAGCTGAAGTTGTGCTCACATTGCATCATATCGAAGAAGATGGGAATGGTATCCTTCCTGAGCTCCGGCTCCGGCACCAGTGTGACCTCCAGGATGGGGCCGACCATGGAGGGGATAAACTTCATTTTGTGCGGGCCTGGGGGACGGCAAATATTATCGCGCAGAAATATTACAGCGTGACTTGAGAAGGCAATATGCTGCCTCTTCTCGTCTCAACAAACAGAGGAGGAATCTAATAATGTGCCCCAGAAAAAAACACCACCACTACCACCAACAATGACAACAACAGCGGCGGCACACTTTCTGAAACTGGACAATAAAAAAATATTGTCTCCTTATTCCCCACGCGTCACAGGCGGCCCCCTGATAAACAATGTCGACGTTGTCGGAAGGACAAAAAGCTCACCGATGTTGTACCACATGTCTCTGATTCTGAATCCCATGTCCTTCCTCATGTCTCCGTATCTGTAACACATTCAGATCAAGTAGCTTGATGAAGTAATAAAAAGCCTTAAAAATCTGCCCAATGAGCCTTTTCTTTGTAGATTTGGCCATCAGTTTTGGTGCGTTGTCTTGTTTAAACGCCCAGCGACGCCCCATGTGATGTTTGCTTGTGGAGATAACCAGATTTTTATTTAACATTTCTCCCATTAAAGAAAAGGCCCCACGGCATCACTGATCCTTCACTATGCTTCAGAGCAGCGTACGGTGGTCATTACCCACGATGAAAAAAGAAGAAAAAAAAAAGATTCAAACCACTGTCAGACACATCCATGACATTATGCTAAAATCTCAAGGGGAATGTTTTTTTCTGAAGTATAATTTCTGAGGCAACAAGAGCAATCTCTGGGATGGATTATTGTTATTATTTTTATTACTGAGTGAAAAGTGCAACAGTGTACTTTTGTTCTGTACTCTTTATTCTTTTTTTTTTTCATTTTTGCTGCTTATCTTGTACAGCTCACTTCCTTCTATAACAATGGAAATTTCCCACTTGTAATTAAGTATATTTAGCACCAGGTGTGAACTAGCCCAAAAACAAATCATAATAAAAATGGATATTGAATTTAGTGCAACATTTTGAGACAACAATTAGCAATAAATTATCCCTGAGATTCATCTCCATAATTCATAAAAAACACTTATGGATTATTAAAACCCTGAGCCACAGTGAAAACCTTTCTCTTGTTTACAGGTAGGAGGAGTGAGAGGAGATCAAACAGTGAGGCGCCATTATGAAATAGGAGGTACAAATTGGTGAAGAAGCAAACCAACCCACAGCTGTTGATAGCATCTCATTGTTGCCATAGAGACTTCAAGATGCCACGTTTTGCTGCGGGCCCCAGAGAGTGAACTTCTGAGATTTTTCCATCACGCTGCACATGGTGGCGAGATAAACACGGGCCCTCATCTGGCTCCGTTTGTCACAGTTCCAGGTTTGTCTTATTTATAGTTCCGACTTTAGATACATAAGTAAGTTTAAGCTTGAGTCTATTATCTTGTCGCTGTTTGAATATCGGATCAGAGCTGCGTTATTTGGATGGCATGTTCTCTTGTCTCTCCCGTTTTGAAGAGTGTCTAAGAGAAAAGAGCCTGTGGTTTTTATCAGGGAATGAGGGACTAATGGATCCCTGATCAACACTCTAATGAACTTGACGTAAAAATGCTTTAGCTACATTTACTGAAGGTGGAATTAGTTCATAAAAAATTTATTTTCCTATTAAATTTTACACTCAAATTATAGGTTTGACTCGTCCATATTTTTATACGCAACATCAAATAAAATAATCTATTTATCTTTAAGGCTTTTTCCATATTTTTACCAAGAGTCGTGATCAGCACTGAAACTTTTAAAGATTACGTGTAAAAGATCTCACTTGTTCAGGATCTTAGTTCGTTTTTCCAGGGAGAACGATTCCAGCTGCAGCGTCTGGTGAGTGAGGAAGGCCACGGTCAAATGAAAGTAATTATTCCAGAGCTGCAATAAAAAAAAACACACACACAAGCTTTTAAAATATTGATACAACCAAGCAACAAATCCTGATCTGTGTTTAATAAGCGGTCCGTTCCTCTAAAGGGAAGCGGTACGGACCTGCAGCTCAAAGTGCGTCGGGTCCAGGAAAAGCTTGTTGAGCACGTCCGAGTACTGGTTGATGGCCCTTAGGAAGACCTGCATCTGCACCAGGTTCATCACCATCCAGTCGGCAGGGAACACGTTCCCCATGAGGTCCTTAAACATGATGAACGTCTCCATCAGAAAGTCCTAAAAAGAAGAAAAAAAACCAAAAAAAAACGAGGGCTCAGGGAGGGAGGAATAAAATCTTTACTGCAAACTCATCAGTTCTGTCTCTTAAAAGAAACGCATTGAGTAACAGCGGAGAGATCAAAAACCAAACACACACACAAGGTAAATCAGCTGCACCGCTCCTGAACGTCACTCACACACACTCCCCCCCACCCCCACCTCCACTTTTTAGTTTAATAGAGGTCCAGGAACATTCTGATTCTGTCAGTTTAATCAAGTGCATGAAATGTCTGTAATCAATATTCCCTTAAGGAGCAGTAAGTGGCCGGGTTGCTTTATTGCCCGTTATTGATGGGACGCTCCGGGACACGATGCAGCCAACGGCGGAGGAGCCGAGACACTTACAATGATATCCTGTCTCGTTTTGAAGGTGCTGATGTAGTGGGTGTAATGCGTGTCATCCATTTGCTTCAGGATGGCCGTCATGCAGGCGAGATAGTGGCCCTGCCAAAACAAGTGACAGCTATTACTCAGCGGATCCCTGCAGAAAATCCCCTCCTCAAAAGGGAGCGTTTGCGCAACAAAAGGCCCGCGTCGCGCCGATTCGCCACGTTACTCGTTTTCTTTTGGGGTTTTTTCCCCCCATTTGGAGGAGTGTGGCGCGCCTTACGATGAGCGGCGAGGATCGGTCCATGTTGATGACGGTCCGGTTGACCCTGCGAAGGAGACGCTCCATTATCTGCTGGATGTGGACTTGGGTCGGACCCTGCGCAGAGAAAGAGACGGAGAGAGAAAGGAAAACGGTTATCAACTGAAACATGTCAGTGTTAAAAGGGCCACTGCAAACTAAACATCAGCGTGTTTTATTGGGATTGTTGTGTGATAAGCCAATCTAAATTAGATCAGAACTGGGAGGTAAAGGGACAGAGGCGCTGTTTGCTACAAATTCAAAACTGCAAACCTGGGTGGGCGTTAAGAGTCCAGCCTCCCTGGTCAACTTTGCAGAGGCACAATTTGCTTAAATTACAGCTTGAAGAGCTTTTGGGATTCGTCTCTGCTCTGTCTCTGCTACAAAAGTCAAGCTCAGTTACACCATGAACAGAATTTTTATATCTCACTTGGATTCAGGTCTGAACTTCGACTTGTTTGTTATAACATTAATATATCAGCTCTCAACCTATAGGGTTCAAGTAAGGCCGATAATTTTGTCAATCGATTATTCTATCTATCTTTCTGATGATTAATCGGATAACAAAACTGGAAAATTGTGTGGATTTTTCATTTCATCACTTAAGCCTTTCTTATAAAACATTAGAAATACATTAATAGATGCAAATAAATACCTAATTATATTTAGTTTAGTTTTATTGCCTAAACTGCAATGCTACAAGCATACACTACACTGTAGTGTATGCTTAGTCATTTGTAGCAAAGAATGCAGCTGCAGCTAAAAAACACTTCTACTAATCTATTGACTATATTTTGGATTAACAAATTAATAATTAGACATCATAAGATGCTTAGTAAGAGGTTTTGTTTGTGTTTTATTTTTTTTACAGAAGCTAAAACTTTGCTATTTGATCAGTTCTCAGTTTTTTAATTTTTTTTATCCTTATTGGGAAAAGTGTTTTTTCATGCAGTTTTGGCTTAATTACTGCTCTGACTGTGTTCTTTCAAAAAATTGCCTTTTTCTTTTTGAGTCTACACTCGAGTTAACGATTAACTGATTGCTAAATTTGTTGACAATTGTTTAAATAATTAATCACGATTAATCGTTTCAATTCTAGTTTCAGGTCTTCTTCTAGGATTGCTCTGTGTTTTATCTCCATTCATCTTTCCATCAACTCAGGCAGATGCCAAAGAATGCATCCCCCACAGAATGATGTTGCCTCTACCATGTAGTTGCATGCTTTTTGTTTTTGGATTATGCACTGAATGCTGATGTTTAAAGCTGAGGACATTGTTTTATAACCTCTGTCTGCTGTGTTTCTTGGCCTATATAATGGTGGTAACTAATGTTCTATAAAAAAAACTTAAGCCATCAGCTGTACTGTTTTCTATTTAAGGGAATCAGAGGAAAAGCGGGCTTAATATAAATGGTTGCCATGTTTTTTCAGATTTTTATTTGTGAATAAGTTTGATAACAGAGCGTTACCATCTGCTTTATAATTTAAACAACTTTGTGTTGGTTTATTATGAAACAGAATCAAAATTTCAGCACTTGGATCAAACTAAAGCTCACGTCTGCACCCACAAGGATTAAAATAAACGAGCCATAAAGAGGGAATGTTGAGAATTATCGGTAACTTCATTTAAAACAAGAATCTCTTTCCTAAATGATTTCTAATCAAAAATATGTGCAATAAAAAAACATTTTAACTCAGATTTCAATCTGCCCCGAAAAGTCGTCTCAACCTCAGAAGGCCGCCGATTAAAAGGTCATTAGATTTATTAAACAATGTAAAAATTAATCTACATTAATATTTTAGCAGTGGCTTGCAGAGTCGACTACAACTTGATGCAGAAGTTCTCTGAAACTCCCCCCCCCCCTTTTTTTCCTTTAAGCACAATTTTATTTCTCATGCTCAGACAACATTTTAATCAGGTCTTAGTCTGGACTTTGAGGTTACGGCGACACTGACTTTTTTCTTTTTTTTTCCCCAGCCATTCTTTTGTAGATTCCCTGCTGCACTTTTGGGATCACTGTCCTGTCACCTGACCCAGTTTCAGAAAAGCCTCCGCTGTCACACAGATGGCCTCACATTTCGCTCCAGAAAACTTTGTTCCACTGAACTGTGTCTTTGTCTGCAAGGTGCCTGGGTCCTGCGGCAGGAAATCGGGTCCAAATCATTAGCTCTCCGTCACCTTCACAGCCGAGGAGCTCACTGCCGATATGCTGTTTGTTTTCAGACGGACGTGGCCCTTGTTTCATATTCATGTGCAGAATGTTTTTTTTTTTTCCCCAGAAGTGTTGTCGATTGGTTCAGATTCGACTTTACAAACGGACACTTTCAGTTTTTTTTTAACGGAGAAAAGAGGTTTATACATGTTCCGTCTTCTTTTTCCCCCACATTTGATATGTCGTGTCTTGAAGGAATTCATTTGCAGCTCTTTGGCTTTTTTCCAGGATTTTTTTTTGCATGATCATGGGGTAAAATTAGCTTGCTGTAACAGGATGGACTGTCACATTGATTCAAAATAGACCAAGCATTTACCAGATAGACCACTGGCCAACATGTTTTTGTTTTTTTTGTTTTTTTCTTAAACCGTCTCTCCTCTTTAACCTCAGGTTCTCACAAACCTAAATGTTGTGAAACAGGGAACTGCCAGTCTCATTAAAAGTCTGTTTGATCAGCATCCTCTGCTCTGAATGTAGAAATAAGCCAAATCCTCCACTGCATTTTAAGTAGTATTTTATATTTTTGTTTACTTTAAATGCCAGTATTACGTATTTTTGTGGCACATACGGCCATTTTATAGCACAATCAACGTTACCTTCAGTAGTTATGAACATACTGTATAAAACAAAACTTACCTTTAATTTGACTTTGCATCATATCCATCTCTGCTGCCTTGAAATGACTAGTGCCATTTTTGACACCAGTCATCATAACAACGCTTCTCCATATTGTCCACTGATGTCATATGCAAGTGCTCTTTGGAGCTTAGCAGACGTGCAGTTCCACCAGGTTTTACCTAACTGCTGCTGCCGCTAGTCTAGAGGAGCAGTGTGAGGAGGGCTGAGGAGAGGGTTGCTCTGTGAGGCTGGGGGCTCGACTAAGGACCGAAGCTCCAAGGCAAAGTTTTGGGTAAATGGGCAATGCATCGATAGTCACAGGAGATTCAAGGATTTCCTTTTAATAGATAATTCAAAAGAATTAATTGATTTCATTTCTGATCTCATTTCATTTTTGAACTTGGTCAGGTTGCTTGTAATGACCCGTGTGTTTGTCTTGTGCTCTATAGTATTATAATTATCTTTTTTTTGTTATCTTAACTGCAACTGTAAATCAAATTTCCCTCTGTGGGACATTAAAGGTCTGAACTGTATCAGAGCAGAATGGAACAGAACAAAATCTATTGTTTACACATAGAAACAATACAGAAACCACAAGGCTGATAAAACAGTAGCATCTCCAAAGTCATGTTATAAAATTAATA
This sequence comes from Poecilia picta, assembly GCA_033032245.1. NCBI lineage: Eukaryota > Metazoa > Chordata > Actinopteri > Cyprinodontiformes > Poeciliidae > Poecilia > Poecilia picta. The sequence continues at coordinate 8,835,515 of CM065361.1, forward strand.
GTAAGCCAGTGTTAAAAAAAAAAAAGAGTCAAAAACAACACAAATTTATAAGAAGCAATTGAAATCATGTCATTTGAAATTAGCATTATTTTTAAGCGTTTTCTAAAAGAATAAATATTACTAGTGGGTTGAAGAGATGGTGGCAGGTTTTGAATAATCAGAGTAATAAGAGGGGGAAAATGAATAATTAGGAAAAACATTTGGGTAAACTCCTGAGAAATCAGTAGCTAAATGTACAAACTTCCACACAGAGACATATCAAAAGGACACATTAAGTACAGTCCAGACCTTGGGTTTTATAAAAATAATAGCAGATGAATTCAGTCTATTTGAAAAATTCATCCATCCATCCATCCATTTTCTTGACACCCTTGTCCCTTGGTGGGGTCGGAGGGTTGCTGGTGCCTATCTCCAGCTAACGTTCCGGGCGAGAGGCGGGGTTCACTCTGGACAGGTCGCCAGTCTGTCGCAGGGCAACACAGAGACACACAGGACAAACAACCATGCACACCTAGGGACAATTTAAGTCTATTTCAGTCTATTTGAAAAATTCATTAAAAAAAAATTTTTTGAATTATTGTAATCTTAGAGATGTATGCATGTAGCTCCCCAAACACTGAAATATTCATCCATTTTCTTGCACCCTTGTCCCTTAGTGGGGTCAGGAGGGTTGCTGGTGCCGATCTCCAGCTAATGTTCCGGGCGAGAGGCGGGATCATCCTGGATAGCCAGTGTCACAACAGGGACAAACAAACCCATGCACACACACACTCACCCCTAGGGACAATTAGGAAAAAGCCAAGAGACCAATTAACCCAACAATCATGTTTTTGGACTGTGGGAGGAAACCAGAGTACCCGGAGAAAACCCACGCATGCACAGGGAGAACATGCAAACTCCATGCAGAAAGACCAGGGCTGGGAATTGAATCCAGTACCTTCTTACTTCAAGGCAACAGCTCTACCAACTGCGCCACTGTGCAGCCCTACACTGAAATATATTAGACTTTTATATATCAAACTATAATGTAATGTCAACATACAAGATGGTTAATAACAGCCATCGATTTTACTGTCTTTCTTTTTACAAGTTCATTATGTCGTCTCCAAGTTAGTTCCTCATCATCCACAAAAACTCCTCAGAATTTGGTTGGAGGCTCTTGGTTAGTAAAGAGGATCACCAGATGCTTCACTTCTTTAAAAGTTTCAAGGTTGAACTTATTTTTATCAAAAAAAAAAAAAAAACTCAACTTTTTCTTTTATATAGATAAATACATATATTTTAAATTTAAATGAATAAAGCATGTTGTGTTTTGATCAAAACATGTTTATTTGAAATTCTATGAAAACTTCCTGCTCTGATTGCTCACCCCCTTGTTCAAATATATCTCAAATCCCCTTGAAGACAAACCTCTCTTATGTGTAACGTTCAAAGTGTTGCAAACCGCAGCCTAAATGAATAGTGGCTCTGCATCATCGGCTTTTCCCTTCAATAAAGCATGCTTCAACTTCTTATGCTATGTGCAGATAAGCAAGCACCAAATAAATGTTCCTTTGCATTTAGACGATTCGAGGGCCTCTTATCGTGTTTGTCTCTTTGATACTTCTGATTCATTTCACTCTGCGGCAAAAAAATAAAATTACTATTCAGCTGCGACTCCGGATTCTTGCCGGGCAGCTGGGATATCTAATCCCTTCCAGCATGCTCGGGGTTTGCCTACAGGCCTCCTTCCCAGCGGAACTTTTCCTGGGTAACCTCTGAAGAGAAGATGAATCATCTCCGCGGAATCCACAAAACAACAGGTTTTCCTCTCGGGTCCCCGTGGATGTCTGAGTGCCTTGCCCCGGATCGTGTGGCGCAGGCAGACGCCAGGAGGATTAAACCCACTTTGGCCACCGATATCCAGCAGAACAATCCCGCTACGTGCCGTGTCGGGCATTTTTATCTGCACCCAGATGGGTGAGGAGCCTTAGGAATGAATTGGGTTTTTATTGCCGTAACATAAGCTCGCAGTTAATCAATCTTTAATCTGAGTCCAATTATTTAGCATTTATTTTTAACTAAAATCGCAGGTGGCATAACTATTAGTACCTTTTTTTTTTGCTCTCTTCAGCTTAAAAACAGGTGTTTTTATTTGGAAATATTTTCAGGACCTAGACCTAAATCTGACAAGAATTTGATTTTGCTGATTTGGCCTTACGTTTTGGTTTAATATACACTTGATGGAATTTTTTTTTTTTAGGTTTTCTGTCAGATTTCAATTCAAAATGTTTGTTTCATCACAGATCAGTCACCGTACTGTACTTTGAACAGGAAATGTCCAAAGTTCATTCTTTGTTTCATTTGAGTTCATTTGTTCTGGTCTGCTTTGCGTCCCCAGAACCAGAACCAAACATGGAGAAAAAAAAAAAAGAAGAAGCATTCAACTCCTGTCCACCACAAATCTGAAACAACCTTCCAGAAAACTACAAAACATCCGAAACACTGGCTTCCTTCAAATCAGGACTGAAAACCCTCCTGTTCAGAGCTGCTTTTCAACCATAACAAACGGTACAGAAATATCTGATGACGATTTTCATAATGGTGCCGGACAAAATGTAACGTCTGTTACGCGTTTCACAATTGGCTTCTGAATAATGAGTTTATGACGTTTTTTTGATGTAAAGCACTTTGAACCACCCTGCTATGCAAATAAATTTGACAGACAAGTTTTGTAGGGTTTGGCATGATGGTCAAATAACCAGAGTGACGTATAGACAGAGTCTAAAGATTGTTACAGAGCTCATGATGCTGTAGGTCATCCTGCTCACCATGGTTGGTGAGAAAACAAGCAACGAGCAGCTAAAAGAAAAGGCCTTGTCCCTTTCTGCTCTGCTGTGAGAGGCCTGAACGACAGACTGCCCACAAATGTGGCTAGCAGAAGTAATCCCACTCTTGCCAACTTTGCCACTATGATTAGTAATGTTTGAGAAAAAAAAAATCAGTATCAGTCGGAAACAGCAGGTCAGACGTTTTAAAGCAGCGACTGACCAGAAAACTGCAATGTTCTTTTCAATTATCCACACCAGGGGAACTTGGAAAAAAAAAAATCATAGCCTCTCTCTAATTCACACACTTAAAGTGTCTTCCATAATTTATGTTTCTATCCGTGACTTTTTAAACTCCTTACCACATCTTTGCGGTCCAAGGTGTCCAGCACGATGCTGAGCAGCTGGACGCAGGCCTCATAGTCGGGTTTACTCGAGTGGTCATCCAGTTGCCCGCTCAGCTGGTCGTTAACAAGCGGCAGCAATACATCGCGACAATCTGGAGCCAAAAAGAAACGACGACGGAATTTTTAAATCAAACCACATAAACTTATACTTGAGCTCATCTACCCCCCCCTTTCTGTTTGAAATGTCAATACGCGTTTTCAGAGTTTCAAAAAAAAAAACAAAAAAAAAAAACTTGCCTGGTTGTTTGAAAAGGTCGCTCTCAATGATTTTACACATGCAGCCCAGTTTCTGACGCACAAACTGTGAGTCAGGGATGCTCTCGATGAACTTTGAAAGGAGAACGCTGCAAAGAAGAAGAAGAAGAAAACGGAGGAACGAGGCTGCTGTGACAATCACAATGCAAATCCATTTCACAAGTTGTGATTATAGCCGCTGCTGAGAGCTAATGAGGAGCACACACAGGACACCCCTGATTTTACAGTGCCGAGAATTAGAATAACACCTTTACTCTGAAGTAAGCATAATCAATTGCGCTGAGACAGGCAATTACCATTTCCTGTCGCACAAAACCCTCTAGAGAGTTACCTGAGCTCCACGGGATCAAACATAGTCTGGATGTCATTAATGATGGTGGGGAGGTATTTCAATATTGCCCCCTGCAACAACAACAACAACAACAAAAAAAAAAAGAAAAGCATCAAACTGGAGCTTGGGGAGGTTTTTACTGTTTTTTTTGTTCTTTAGTAAAACAAACAGCGCTTTCCCTCGATTTACTGAAAGCGCCCACAGGGAGTTCTCTTCATATTGCTGTCAGTTGCACAACTTTTCAATAACAGCCACAATGGCACGAGGTGCTTTCAGCTGGATTACCGACTTCTTCATGCAGAAGTCAAAAACGGACAGAAAATAAGCATAAACTGCACACTTTACCTTTATCTTCACTCCCTCATCCAGAGGTCTGTCCATAAGTGTGTTGAAAGACAAGAAAAGCAAATGTATGGAGTTGGAGAAAGCGCCCGGATCTTCACTGTTCTCGGGAAATCTTTTTAAAAAAAAATAAAAATAAAAAGGAAACCAGACTTTTCTTTCAGAAACCAGACCACATTTCAGAAAGCCCTGCTTCATAAAATATTTCAATGCAAAGTGAATTCATGCCCCACATACCTGAAGGAGAGGACTCTGGACTGTACAATGAACCTGAACAGATACTTGAGGGCTTTGAGGGCTGTGTAGAGCCGTTCTGTCAGGGAGGGCTCCTCTGGATGGCCCACATAGTAGTTTAGCACTTTGGTGAGCTTCCTGAGGAAAAGAAATAAGCCTGCTGTTAGGGGCTGGGGTGGAGGGGTTCCTGCTAATTTGAAGGAGTGAAGCAAAAAAGAAAACTTTGTGCAGGTGAACTCACCTGTAAGCCAAAGTGGCGCTGAAGTGCTTGCTGATGTATGTTTCCAGGACGGGATTAAAATGCTGGAATTTGATGTCCCCAATAAGTGTGATTATGAATACCTGGTGATAAACAGAAAGACAGTAAAAAAATAAATGAATAAAAATCTGTCTTTTATGTACACCATCCTCCACAGTCACGGCCAACTTGTGTAAAAATGTCTACAGAGTCTTAAATTGATCTTTTATCACTTTCACACAATTTTACACAGAAAATATACTGCAGTTCTTTTACCAAGGTTGGGGTTAATCACAAAAAGCCAAATTGATGGCTCATTTTCAGTTTTATGGCAAGATGCTCACTGTTTTTATTTAATAACAGGTCCGCAGCATCACAGATCCTCCACCGTAAAAAAAAATAAAAACACTGGGCATTAGGCTGTGTTGCACATCATTTCAGTTTTTTGGTTAATATGTACAAGTAGAATTATGCAAACTTTCAAGCTTTCAAATTCCAAGCAGCGACCAATAATGTAATAAGTAAAAATGTAATACCTGCCAATGACGTAATTTGAATCGTTTTATGCAACAAAATCAATAACAGTGATTTTTGAGCCAATCACATAACATTTTGTCAATTTGCAAATAACTGTATAATAAATGTAGTTCACATGATAGGGTTCTGTCAATCTAGATTTTGTTCAACAAATCTTAATTTGGCCTCAGAACCTTTAATGAGTGCAGCATATTACAAAATAAATGAAAATATGACTATGTAAAAAATATAAATAGTATGTTTTCAAGAGGCACAGTCCTATTTATGACATATGACTTTATAAATGTATTATATTATTGACAAAATGTTACTGCCTGAAAAACATACATCTAACTAGGTGAAGTGATATTTATTAGTACTAGGTTACTGCCTGTATTTCATTTAAGCATTATGGCATTATGGACTCATGTTATCGGTACAACTGTTTGCATAGCAACGATTGTTTCTTTTGCTGCCCAAACTGTTTTACCACTGCTGGCTTCATGAGAAGATCAATAAAATCATCATTCACCACCATTAACAACCTGTGGCTGTTTCAGAGGTTTGCTTTGAAGTAAGAAAGTAGGTAGGTGTTTAGTCGCTTAGGAAAAGTTCCAGCTTTTCACACTGATCTGTGAAAGCATAAAACAGCAGGAGTTTAGGAGAGTCTCTGACAAAGGGCCTTAGATCTTGGAAGCAGATTGCTTTACTATAAAACTTTGTGCACAGGAGTAGCAAATTAAATTTGCCCTTGCAATTCTCGAAAGATGTCTTTGCTTTTTGTTTGTCGTTTCCATCTTTTGTCTTTTTCTCTTTCAGGTAAATTCATGTGTTGGTGCTCTCAGGTTTCTGATGTTTTGTGATGTTCTTTTCTAATGATAATATGCATCTGTCTTGAATAAATGCTGATTAGTGTGACGCTGTCATTTCTGTGTGGCTTTTGTTTCCACGCATGGAATCATTGAATCAGGAGAATATAACGAGCCAGAAGTTAATGATTTTATTCTCTTAACACTCCGTTTTGAGAAAAATAATAAACAATGACAGTGCGACAGGCAAGATAAAAATGACTTGTAAGAATACCGGAACTGACTGTTAGCCGCTACTGATGCTAAAGCTACCATCTGCTTCGAAGCCTCCCATCAGACCCTAAAGTAAAGGTGTGCTTCACAAGATTTTCTATCAAACATATTCTTAGAGATGCATTTGATCACCTCTAAGAGTCTGAAATACCAAAAATGAACTGCATAAATCTCTTCAAAAACAAATGCATTTTAGTGTTAGTAAGATTGGCGAAGGTGATTTTGTTAAAGGCAATTTTAACAAAATAATTTTTAATAAATGTGTGTACTTTAAAGCTTGTGTTTTCAACCATTTTAAGTTTAAAATCATGTTACATTTATAAAAGATGTTAAGGTGCCAATAAGTGTGGAGGTTGGCTTAAGGTGTTCACCGATCTTCTGATATGAAAGAGGGGAACTAATTCAAACAGCGTCTTTCTTACTTCTGCTTTACATTAAGGGTAAAGGGTTCGCCAGAAAAGTGGCAGGTAATGTGATGAAGCAAACGCGCTCTCTGCTTTTCTTTGAATCGCCAAATTTGCAGCTGCAGCCAAAAGGCAGCCTTCACCGCGAGAGGGGGGAGGACATGATATCATTTAAATATGGAGCTGACAACCATTTTCTGGCTTTTTCTTCTTGGAGGCATTCAGCTGTTTACATGAAAAATGCAAGAAACTTGCTATGCAAGATTTAGGGGGGGGAAAAGGCTGAAAAAGAAGTTTAAATCCACATCGCTTTGTAGAAACAAGACAACTGCTTTCTGAGGTCATAGGAAGAATCTGTTTTTGATGCCTTACACTTTAGCCTTAAATCTTTGTAAGGAGCAGAAGGAAAACATCTAAGAGCAAATCTGCATACTTTATCGAACAGCTGGAACTTTTTTCCTCCCCCTGACTTATTCTGCATCTTCAATAAGGACTAACCAAGGCATCAAACACCAAGGTGTCATAGGTTTCTTTTTCTGAAGTCTCCATCATGATGTTGAACAGAGCGTCAAGAGTGTCCTGGAGAAACTGCAGACAAAACAGGAACGCGTTACACAAATGCCATTCAACAGAGCAGGAAACTGCTTTTATTTAAGCACATGCAAGAAATTACTTTAACAATCTCCCCTCCTTCCACTTCCATGAGCCTTTGCAAGATTTGATCCAGATCCTGGGAATTGGACCTCCAGTTCAACAAACCCAGCAGATCCACTACAGAAAAAAAAAAAAAAAAAACAAACAAACAAAATCAAAAGACATTGACAGTCAAGTAGAGGCACTGATAGGATCTTGAAATAGTTTAGTTTTTATAATACAGCAGCATAACCAAGGGATATGCTGCAAGCTCTAAGGTTTTATGAACTGATGTGAACTAAATATAAAATGTGTTCAAGTGAAGTTTCTGTTGAATGTAGTTGGAATGACAATCAAAGAAAAACTCTGGGGTAGGAATAATGGAAAAAAGTCACTTTGTTTAAATAGCAAATGACTTAGGATTAATACGAATATTTAAAGTATCTTTTGTATCTCACAAAGGATGCTTGTAAACAAAAGTGAATGTCTATAAATTAATACTAAATAGACGCACTGTGCAGTACAGCTAATTAAATGTTTGTTGTTGCTCATTTTGCATGACTTACAGCATCAATATTATCGTTTCCAAAGTCATGTTTTTCTTCCACTCAACCTTCCATTATTATACCAAAAAGTAAGATTCCTTAGTGGCTTACTTACCCTTATTATGGAAACAGACAATGACTGCTGAACAAGTGTTATGACTGCAGTCTTTCATGACTGTACAGGTTTTAACATTTCTGCATTAATAATCACCTTTATTGATCTTATATATATTTTTTTGTTTTGTTTTGTTTCTTGGAGAAAAGTGTGTGATCATTGGTTGTAAGCCAATATAATCAAAACTAACAGAAATAATCACCAGAAAAATGTCATAGTTTCACTTATTGAATTTGATTATAAAAATTATATTCTAATTTATTGAGATGCACCTGCATGCTCACACACCGTCATAGAACTGCAATTTTTTCCTAATTTTCACAAATGACCTTTTTAGATCTGGAAGTGTGGTGCTCCTCTGCCTCCATGTTTCCCTTTTCTTCATTTAAACAAGGAGCTGCAAAGTTACAAAGCTTTGATTTTCGTGGATGTTGTTAAATCGCAAAAACACACCATTATTTAATCTATACTGAGATTTTATATAAATAACCACAAACGAGCCTCTTGACGTGTTTCTTCACCGATCTGACGTCTCAACTTCTTCTGCTGCACCGTGTGACGTCCAGAAAATGCTACGCAGAAGTTTTCCTGTCATAATTATTTTACTAAGGAATCCTGCTTCATTGTGATCATTAAAATAAAATTTTGGTTGGATATAATATTTAATAATTTATCCAATTATTAAATTTTTAATCAGATTTTTTGGGGTTTTCTTTTTTGCTTCTTCAGCCACCTAGCACTAATTTATGAATTATTCAGGCACAAAGTTTCTAATCGACTAAAATACGATGCTTTTCTCACACCTTCTGTCAGGATTTTTGGAGGATTTTCTTTCACCCTTATTTAATCTTTTTCTAGACTCATCACTCCTTCTGTGCTCCAGTTGTCAGCTCTGCTAATTTTTAAAGCCTATAGCTGCTGCACAATATGACCTGGTATAAAAGGTCAAGACAGAACAAAATGTAAAGGAAAACAGAGATTATCATAATGAAGAACTGTGAGCGAGAACGTCTCCTCATTTAAATTTTTTCTTATCTGCTCTAATAGAAAAAAATAATTTATTTTCAGAAGTTATTTCAAGAACATGAAAAATATCTGCTATTCCAGCAGCAACAGGATTAAGTTTTCTCTCCTCCACCAGACTCAGTCACATTTCTCTGGAAACCTTCTAAGAACGGTTAGTTACCTTCTGCTAAATCTTGTAATACCTGATCCAACTCACTTTGAGAAAAAAAAATCCCCTGCTGTCGATGTTCACCGCTGTAAAAATGGCAACATGCGTCTTTAGCACAGAATTGTAAGCACGGCTTTTCTAAAGAATGACTATAAAATACAGGAGAAATGCAACAAATGTGTTTCTTAAACAAATTTCAAGATCTTTAATGGTACTTTCAGAGAAATGCAGGTTTCAAAAGATACGCTGAACGTTTTAGAAAGACTCTTTCCCTTAATAAATTAAATGATCCTTTTTGTCGACTGCTTTACTTAACTGCTTACTATAATTGTGACAAACCATCTAAAACAGAAGAAATCAGTAGGAGGGCACACAACGTTTCCCAGCACTGCATATTTAACATTTTTCTCTTCCTGAGATTCACCGCTGCTTGGAAAACAAAAGAAAAGCATTTTGAGCTTCAACCATTTACAGCCAGGTCCAACATCTCCTGTCCTTCAATCCTGCGCAGCTGAAGGTCGCCTGTTACAAATTCAATTATGCCAATTCTGTTAAACATCGGAAATTTGAATACAAATCTAATTAAACCTGCAACAGGTAACATCGTTGCGTCAGCGTATTATTAGCAACTCGCATCGTTTTGCCGGCATTTTAAAGAGATCCACATGGCGGTCGCAGCTTCTCTTGCCGTCCTTCACAGAATGTCTGAAGGTCATATGAGCTGGTTACTGGTTGCTGCTTTTGTGAAGTAGATGAGGTTTGGGAAAAAAAACAGTCTAAAGCACTTAAGCTTTCCTCTATACTATTGCTATGGCTTTTATTAAAAGTGCATTCATGTTTTCTCTAACTGTATAGAGCAAAGAGTCATGAAAAAGAGACCCTCCTCCACCTGTTAGGAGGGTCTCTTTTTCATGACTAATAAAGACCCTCCTTTATTAGACAAACATGTCTAATAAAGGCTACTTTATCAAAGTGACATAGCTCCAACATTTTTCAGCGAGGACATTAAAAATTCATGCAAAGTATTGCTCAAATATAAAAAGTAAATGGAAAATTAATAAAAGCAAATCCAAGACCCAACTAAATATTGACGTGATTAAAAGTTTAAGACCTTGCAGAAACCTTGTCCAAGTTATCCCACCATAAATTAAAAAAAAAAAATCCTAAGCCCACATTTGGTATTTCTGACAGTACGCCTGTCGATCACCACCGAGCCACTTCAGCACAATTAGAGATGAGCCCGGTCGTACCATTCTGGGTGAGTTTAGTAGAGCAGGTGAGCGTCGCGATCTGGAAGCTGTCTTTAGTCACTGGAATAACCCCTGAATGGTGGAACGGCTTCCCAGTTTGCCTCTGAATCTGCTCCACTTCGGCCGAGGTGGCCGGCAGGCTGAGATAAACCTTTGCATCGTCTGCCTTTTTCACATCAACCTAAAAAAAAAAAAAAAAAATTCACGACAGGGTGAAGGATGAATAATGAAGCGCATTGATCGATGGAGATGTAATCTCATTTTTATTGACCAAAAGAGAGGCCCACGCATAATCCACCTGCCAACGGGCAGCTATTCATGACACCATGTTGCATAATTAGGATAATCACGCTCATCTTTTACGCTCTGTGAATTTATGATGCGAACACTCGAGCGCCGTCCTGGAATGCTACCTTGTAGACGAAAAGCTCATGCTTGCCGTCTTTCAGTGTGGTCCCGTCTCCTCTCATTAGCTTGACGAACGCCATGCCAAAGGGCTTCTCTGATTTGTCCCTGGCTGAAGGATACACAGGAACGTGAGACAGGAATGAACAGATTCACCCAAAGCTATGCTTAACATGGTGGCAGGATCTGCCATAGGAAAAAACAAAAACAAAAAAACACACAAGAGTAACTCACAGTCCTGGGAGGATCTGTGTCGGAACATCACCCTCAGGTGGCAGCGGCACACGTCTTCAATGGGAATTGTCACCTTGCAACAACGTGGGGGGAAAACAATAGACAAAAAGGTGTCAGATTGATATGACGGGAACATTAAACACATGTTTTCTCTCAAGCATTATTTGGCTACACAGAGGTATCCAAAAAAATTTAATAAAAGCAAGAAAAAGCAAACAGGATAAGGGAACGTGAAGTGCAGTACCAGATGTATCTATTGCCACGTGTGCTAAAGAGTTGGGAAAATTCAATGTTTTATTGTGGTAGTATATATACATTTCTTTTTCACACTGAAAAATAAATGTATATTTAATATTTGAGTTATTCACATGGTGGGAAAAAACAATCCTATGTTGAGGAATCGCAGTTTTTTGGCGCAATTATTAGTAGTCTGAAAAAATCCCATTAAAACTCAAATTTAGATATATTTTTTTAAATTTATACTAGAATTTATACTTCAACATGATCAGAGTTGCTGAGAAATACCAAAGAGTAATCCATTTCTTTCCGCTCCCGTTGCACATAAATATCACATCGCACTGAGGCCAATTTCTTTTGCCCCTGGCTACTCCGCTAACCCATATGTACGCTGCAACCATGGATTACAGTGAGGATGGCGAGAGACATAAGAAAAATCTCCAGAGTTCATTAAAACCTACTGCTAAGTAGGAAGGAATAAGATTTCTTCTTGGGGTCACTATTCCGATACAATTGAAAAATATGCTATTCATCCCAAAAGGAAAATGAAATGTTCCCACAACTCCCATCATCCGAGAATCTTCAAAGAGACACTGAGTATGTCAGGTAGCAGTCAGTTTTCCAACAAATCTGAAAAGGCCTCTGACTGAAGACACTGCTGCTGTATGAAAAGTCACATGACTCTCGTGACACGCCAGCAGCTCAATATCCACGGAGACGATATTTAACACATCCTGGTCAATACCGTCAGTTTTTGACCAGATTTGCTAATCCACCTCATTTGCTTTTGCCGCTCCAGTTTAAACCAACTGGATATGATCCATTTGGTTTCCCAGCAACACTCCATGTGGGTTTACTCCAAAACGAAGACGATTTTGTGGAAAAGCTCTTCAAGTGAGGACAGGGGAGGACGTGTGATTCTTGTCTAAAGGCTCTGGGTCCATTTTTAAAGTGCAAAACATCAGGAACTCCTTGAAATATTAGGACGTTTTTTTTTTTTTTTTTAAATCTAGATAACTACCAGCAGTTATGACTCAATAATGACTCAAAACATATTTCTAAATGTGAGGACAGCATCAGACAAGATCAGATCCTTCTCTCCGTATGCTTCTGCCTCATGTTTTTTCTTTACATTTGATAAAACGTGCTTAAATTAAGGATTTTCCGCCATGAAATCTTAACCGTGGGGATCGTATGATAAAAGATTAATTTGATTTCGAGGCTTATTAAACCTCTTTAATGACAGAGCTGATAAAGCTGATCTGCGTTTATTAGCAGCTAGTCTGTGTGACGGGTGCAGAGCAGGTCCTGACAGATTAACTTACCTTCACCGTTTCGTTCCAACATGGCTGCTTCACCTGGTAGTAAATGACAGACTTGTACTCCGTTATGCCGTCGTAGCCGGCCCCGGGAAATATCGCTTTCTGCCGAAAATTGAAGGGAACACTATCAGAGCTTTCTCTAGTGCTGCGTTTCATATCTATCTGCTTTGACCAAAAAAAAAAGGAAATATATATATATATATATATTTATTTATGACAGAAATATATGCACATAATAAATATAAAAAAATCTGAATCATAGCCAGGGACATAAACCTGTTGAGGAGGAGAAAAAATATTAACACAGAAAAGTGCATATACTAGCAGTTCATTCAGACTGAAATATTGGGTTATTCATTCCTCCTTTCCATCGTCTGGTGAAATACAAACTTACCGTCACTAAAGTAACCGAAGATATCTGAAGTAAGAGCCCTGAGTCATTAATTTTGGAACTATGCAGTAATGAAAAGAAAATAAATGAAGCTTCTCACATAATGACGCATCCATATTTAACATTAACCAGCAGACGCACCAACTATTAACCAGATATTACAGGAACTCTTATACAGCCATTACAATTGTAGATAAAAAGCTTAAAAGTATATTGGACACAAATTTATTGTGGAATGAAAAACACTGACACAGCAGAAGTATTCAACTCCTGTGAAAATGTTCTCCTCCTACATCTATGTTTATGTGATAAACAGAGGCAAAGTAATGCATTGTTTAAAAATGGAAGGGAAAGGAGACATGGTTTCAATTTTTCACAAATAAAAATCTGAAAAGTGTGGCCTTTGTGCTTCCCTGAGTTAACAGCTGGCAGAGCCACCATTTGCTGAAGTTGCTGGACATCCAGAACCGGACATTTTCGCAGAGTCTGCTTTGCAAAACACTTTGAAATCTCAGTCAGACTGGACGGTAAATCCAATTTTCAAGTGCCACCATTTATTCTCAATTTGTTTTTTAGGTTTAGACCTGGATCGGGACATGCTGAACCTCTGGCTCAGTATTTCACAGCCTCTAACGGATTTCCCCCCGGGATTATCCATTATTTAGCGTCAGCTTCCATGCCTCTGCAAATACAAATGCTGTGGTTCACCACAAGGATGACGTTTTCAGGGTGGACACATTAAAACTGCTATATGAAATGCTTTTTTCTTTCTTTTTACATATTTTAACATAAAACACATATACCATGACAGTGTAACATGAGAAAGATGATGTGAAAAGGTTGAGATCGTCTGGCTTCTCTCAGTGATACTGCTGCTGTAACGCTCCTGATCAAAAATGATCAGAGCCAGGAGGGTCTTAGCACTGTCAATCAACCTTAGTAACACTGATAAATGTGCTAACTGCAGAAAAACGACAACCTTTCAGGAAACTGTTTATCTGTTGTCAGCGGCGCCCATGCTAACTAGCTAGACCAGAGGTGGCAGGCTCTGCTTTCAGGAAGAAGCTGCAGGACATTAGAGGGTGTGAGCAGCGCACACATGAGGATGATTGACAACATCAAGACCCTTTTCCTGGCTCTAACTGATTGTTTGTGATCGAGCAGTATAGTTAAAGGCAAAGGAGGTCGATTTTCTTTATTTAATTTTTTACAGATTATCTGTCTCATATTAAACTGTCACGGCAAGGTGACAGTTTTAACAAATATGTAAAAACATTTTTTTAGCTACATACTGCAGCTGTAAGTTGCATACCTGGTTGCAAGCCTTTTCTCAACTACAAGCATATATTATGTACCAGGAACTCCCTCATAGAAATGCTCAACACACTTTTTAGACTTTGAAGTTACGGTTTTGAAAAACTGTCTCGAATGTCCCTACTAATGAAATACTTTGGCCTATTAGAAAAACGAAAACACAGTAATTTCTTGTAACAGGAGGGTTGAAAAAGGCCTCACTTCAAATAAAAATGGAAGTGACGCAGACGTTTTTACCTCCATCGGATTGCCTTCATCGTCATGCACGCTGAGCATGACCTCCACGTTTTTCGGGGTCTTCTTTTTGCCTCGGTCAAACTCTCCCTGAAGCAAGGTTACATAAATATCATTCCTAACGTTTCCTGGAGAAGAAACAAGAGGAGATCATTAGGTGGACGAGCCAGGCATTCGCAGCACGCCCACACACCTCTCTGATCAGAGCGAGCGTTAGAGCAATGCCCAGCAACAAAGGCTTTAAATCCCACCTGGGAGGATGATCTCTGGGAAGCCCATTTTCCTGACGATGGCCGTGCTGCGGTCCACTAAGTGGGGGAAGTCCTTCCTGACTTGAGCGAGGTCTCCCGGGAGGAGCTTCAGGGTCACGAACAGCCCTGGCGGACAGCAGGGAAGGAAATTCAATGAGGCAGACACCAAAAGGGTACGATTCGCAGATCACTCACACTGATCTCAACTTTACTCCAAAACAAAAGGGTTCATTTAGAGTGACCCTCGAGAAAGAAAGAAAAAAAAAAAAAACCACAGGGGAGAGCCCTCGTCTGTGATCACTCTGCCTCACCCTGGCCTTTATGATTGACCTCCCGCGTGGCGATGACTTTGTTGAAGACAGCCGTGAGCGGCTCATTCTCCCCTATGACTCTGGACGGGATGAGCGGAGACATGATGATCTGCCTCTGGCGGATGTACGTCTCCATGGCTATCCTGGGGGAGACATTTTGGAATGAGAAAAACAACTAAATCAGCCGCCGCCGACTCAGACAGGTGACAAAAGAAATGGACGGCAGAGACTCGCAGAAGACGAGAGGCTCTCTCTTCCCGCTGACGAGGTGTGCCGTTATGCTGCTAAACATGCCGTTTACCGCGGCTGAATGCAAGAGAGAAATACTAAACAGCTCAGTGCCGCTGAAGAGATGTGAAGCTGCTTATGACTAAAATAAACAATTTGGAAACTGCTGCATCTCATTAAAAATCATTCAGTTGCATTTGTGATAATTAGAAAAGCTGCAAACTTTATTCAGCTGGATTAAGTGCCAACTCTGAACACAAACATTTAAATGTATAATCCACACCATCCAATCTTACTTATCCATTTGGATTTAACCACCTGTCAAATTAGCGAAGGACTTCGGTGAACTTTTGAGTGAGAACCCAGTAACACTTTATTTGAAGGGGGATGAATAAGACTGACATGATACTGTAATAAACACCTGTCATGAACGTGCAATAAGCCTGCATGAATATTTATGACTGTTGTCATAAAGCGTCATTCAGTAAATCACGACACTTTTAATACAAAGTTGCATTAACCAAAAAATCATTACTGTTTAAACTTTACCTTTAATAATATAAAGTTACCTAATTTTCAACGTACTTTATAACAAATTTATATCAGTAATGATTTCTTGGTCAATGTCAAGTTGTCATGACAAAGACATTTTGAATAATGTCAACTTTGTATTAAAAGTGTCATAATTTACCGAATGACGCTTTATGACAGTCATAAATATCCATGAAGGTTTATTCATGTTCATAACAGGTGTTATGTCATGTTTATGAAAGTGTCTTGACAGTCTTATTCACCCCACTTCAAATAAAGTGTTACCCAGTACCTTAGTTCAGGATTTCTAAAGTGAGGTCAATGTTTATAAACACCTTCTTTGCAAAAAATAATTATGTTGACATTGTTTCATTTGCATTAAATCAGATTAATTGTCTGAAGCCAACGGCTAATCCATGCTTCCTAAATCAAGTCCAGTCATAAAAACATCACAGCGGTTTATGCCAACGCCATTCTATGAATTTTTTTGTCACATTTGCAGTGACCAGGTATTACAACATAGAAATTGATAACTATTCACACAAGCGATTGAGCTTGGTGTCGGTGTCCCACCAAAAAACGTCCCGATAGAAACATGCACCGACAACACATCATGTATCAATGTATTGCATTCAGTAGAGAAATTGGAAGATTGGAAGCAAAAGCCGTCAGCATTTGCATAAGGTTACTATAATATTTATGCTTTTTAAAATATTTTATTTTTGGAACATGCAGTTAAATTGTTCCATTCTCCATGCATTCTTCACTCAGGAAGATCGTTGGTGGCGGAACGCCACCAGTCTACATTTCACTTCACTTTGTTTTTGGCACTTTTCTTCCTACGCCACAGACATATATGCTCTATGAAGACGAAGAGAGATATTAATAATGGCAAGTTATTAATTATGGCTGCTGTTAATCTAATTTCACTACCTAAAATCATCAGATGGCATCTGTGTTTATTAAAACCGCCGTGATTCCCCACAATCTGCAGTCAAACTCAAACTCTGAGCACAGACATCCGTACCGTACCAGCTAATCTCAGTTATCAACTTGGATTTGGCCATTTGTCTAATTAGCTATGTACTCAATGTCATTTTGAACTAGAAGCTTGGGGGTAAATTTGGCTTACTCCAATCATCAAAATGAAATGTTTTATGAACTGTGAAATGAAGAGGCCACACATTCGCTCGCCGTCGTCACCATCTGAACAAGATCAAAGAACCGTCCGATGATATATTCACCGCTCACTTCGTCCTGGTTCACTGGTTATTGCCTCTGTTGTGTCAATGAATGCGTCTCTGTTATGTTTTAGGTTGCATGTGAAATAAATGAATGTAATCCAACTAATGTTAGGCAATGCTTACTGTGTTCCTGTTTGTGACCCAGACAAATTAAACAAAAAAAAAAAAACTAAAAAACAAGCAGTTATCCATACGCAGGGGAAAAGGCGGAAAGCACTGTAATGAATTAACGAAATGAAAACAGGAAAGCAAAAAACATGCAGGACGGGCGTTTACGTGCTAAGAGCTTTTTATGTACTGCAAGAGCTGTCAGATTCAGGTTGGATAAAATCCTGTGTGTTTACAGATTTTTCCTCATTACTGTACAATCCCCCATTGTGTGTGTGGGTGGTGTGTGTGTGCTTTGTTTTGTTTCTTACACTGTGTGCATAAATATTTAACAGGTGAGTAGTTCAGCTCTTCATTATGTCTAAGGAAATTTTACAAGCTACACTGAATCCGATCCTCGTGGGATCGTTGTTCGGGTGACGTGTGTTTGTGCAAAGAGAAAGGTGCAACGTAGAATAATCAACACCTAAACACCTTCCGGCAAGGAGAAATGGACCAAAATTTGGGATTAAATAATCATGGAAAACTTAAAAAAAATATATTTTTAGAAGGTTGAAGCATTCTTAACATGACTAAGCTCTTAAGTCGTGATTATCAAAAAAAAAAAAAAAAGCCCTAAAACCAAAGTTGTAAATCCTCAATAAGGCCGTACAAATATGTTTGGAGAAGAAAAAGAACTAAGAAGAAGTTGACATAAAACTACAATGAACACCTTATGCTGAAAAGTTGTTCAGAAATGAAAGCTACTTGTAATGTGTAGAAGTTTGAAAGGCTGGATGGACCAGAAGGATGGACTCATGTTTGGACAAAGACCACTAAGACTAAGACTGCATCAAGTTTGACATTTAACTAGTTGGACCTTTTTAGGTTAGAAATCAAGTCTTTAAGACAGAAATACAGAAGTCTGCAGTATTTCTTTTTTTTAAAAAGCAAGACGCCGCAACACCAATTCCACAAAGGCACTCGACCAATGAGCCAGCTGGGTAAGAGCCCCAAAAAACAACAGAACTATCTATGGAGTTTGTGAACTTCTTCAGAAGCATACGATTTAAAAAAAGGGGAAAAGTTCACCCTTTAGAAGAGGACAGCTGAACAAAAATACGACTATGTTGAAGAAATCCAGTTAGTGGAGAAAAGAGAGAGAGGCTACATTGGGTACTTAACATTTTTTAGATGTCTAAAGTGTTCATTAGTTAACCCTAAGGAGTTCATTTGTTCGATTTTCTCTAATTAAATTAGCAAGAAGGAATTTATTTAGTCTTGTATTTATTTGAGAGAAATGATGCATCCTGAAAGTTTCCAAAGAGTTGTGCACTTACATATCCTCCCTCCGAGAATGTTAATGGTCACATTTCCTTTGCTAAACATTTAATCTTCGAGTGCATTAACGCTTAGCACTGAAAGAAAACTTTCCTAATGGTTGTGCACAGAGTATTTGCTACACTGCATATATAACGCTTTGCTGAAATATTCATACCCATAGAGTTTCATAGTTTGTCACATTACAAACACAAATGTAAAATTATTTTATAGTGATTTTACATTATAGATCAACATAAAGCAGTGCAAATTTGTGACCTGGATGGAAGATCACAGTTTTCAAATGTTTCTACAAATAAAAATCTGTGGGATGTTTCATGTTTCAAACCCAATGCAGAATCTCCTCGAATTACAGCTGCAAGACTTTTGGGGGAAAACTTCTTCCAATATTGTGAATCTAAACACTGAAATGTTTGCTCATTCTCAGTTGGATTTTGGTCAGGAATTAATAGATGAATACGCTTTGATGCTAAACCATCCCAGTGCATCCTTGAGTGTCTGCTTCCTTCTCTTTGGCGATAAAACGCATCCCTGCATTATGATGCTGCCACCGCTATACGTTGCAGAGGGGATGCCGTTTTCAGGATGAAGTTTTTATCGTGAGGGTAGCGTGCATGGTGATCAAACTGGTACACTTTGGTCTTTCCTTACAGGAGCGGCTCTGAGTTTTTACGCTCGCTTGTGGTGGTTTTTAGCTTTTCCAAAATAGAGTTAATGCACTACAGCGGAGATGGGAACACATTTGCAGAATAATTTATAACGTCACACATTTTCCGGTTCACTGATGGGTTCTGTCAAAGTCCAAACGTCTAAAACAGAGGCGCGGACTCTCCATTGGACTGAGATGTATCGTTTTATAGAGCCACACCTACCGTCAACATCTGGTCAAACTATGCTTTTCATTCCCTTGAGTCGCTGGTATGTGGCAAATTCTCATTTTATTTGTTTTTTCCTTTTTGGCTACATTTTAAAAGTTTGCTCAAAAATCGCAAGCCAATTGGATGGAATTATAGCTACTGTGTTCCTTAAATCTGCATAAATCTCATCAGTTTTCTGCATGACCCAAGTGTTCTTGGTCTAGTTTCTAAGGAAAATATTCTAGTACACTTTAAATAAGAAACACCGACTTACTAGTAACTTTTCATCAAGATAAAGGAGCATGTTTTAAGTCAATAATTCTTTAATATTGATGAAAAAGTTCTAGATCCACTGCCAGATTATTTCACTTACAAAAGAAAACATTTTTCCCATGTTTAAAGTGAAATTATCTGCAAATGGAACAAGCACTTTTCTTTTCATCAATATTAAGGAAGTATTGACTTAAAACATCCACTTTTATCTTGCTGCCAAGATACTTATAGTTTTACTTCAAGTGTGTACTATGATGTTTGCACTAGAAACTAGACCAAAAGCACTTGATACAATTTTGTGGTTTTGCAGCGTATTGTTCTCAACCCAACCGCTGAGGTTTTGCGGTACATCTAAATTTATGCTTCGATTAAAAGAGACGCAGGTGGACTCTACAGACCGATCAGGTAAATATAGAAGGCAGTCGGTTGCACTGGATTTTACTTAAGGGATGCAGAGCAGAACACAATATATGCTCTCAGATTTTAATTTCAAAATTTATTTGTGTTATCTTTTCAGTTTATTAATATGTTTAATAGAAGTTAAACATTTTGTGTGCTGAACAGATGTTTAACAATAATCCAAACTCTAAATAATAAAAAAATCCTTCTACAATATGACAATGCACTACTTTTTACCTGTCAAATTTGTTGTTTAATGTTAGATATGTTACCAACTCAAAGGGGTTGAATACTTTTTCCAAATCCCTGTACATGTGAAACTAGTTTCAATTTTAAAGCTTCTCTTCTGTGCGACGAGTCGTGATGAGGACACACAAAAACCAAAGAGAGCTTCATGTGGTTAAACTCAGGAAGTGAGTGCGCACACTTAACACACAGGAGGCGGCGTAAGTTCAAAACAGAGCTCAGCATTGTGGCTCGTTTGTGACACATTTTCTCACAAAAGCTGGCAGCGCAGCTGACCCGGCGGTTGATAATGACTTTGATGGGTTTTGGCGACGTTTTCAGAAGCACGGCGGCGTTTCAGAACCACCCAATCAAGTAGATATCGGTGCTCCCCGTTATCCCACTCTTTAGCTTTTCTAAAATTTCATTTAGCGTGACCTTTTGCTGGAATCATTTTCGAACCATCCAATTTGCTGTTAGGACAGCAAAATAAGTCGCCGGCTGTTAATGAAAGAGAAATTCATTTGTCACGGCAGGAGAAGACCAACAAAGGATCCGGCAGCTTTAATTCATCCTCTGCGCAAGAGATAAAATATACCAAACGGTCTTTGGTTGTATGCGACCCTCCGAAGACCGCTTCAGTTCAGCGGCAGAGGAAAATTACGAACATGTAATATTTAAAACAATTACCCAAGCAGTTGATAGATCCAGAGTTATAGTCTGGTCTAATAAAACATGTTTGCTTATCTGTAGGTTCTCAGGGGGGAATGCAGCCCGTTTACGAAGCAGTGAAGAGAAAAACCACGGTTCAATGCAGTCGAAATTTGGTTTACATAACGAGAATCAACCAGGCTGTGTTTATGACTCTTCCATCTAAGATCTCTGTGAAAACACCATCCTGATCCCTCCTGCTGTGCACGAGCCACAAAAGCCCGGTCGGCCTATGACGAGCCGCAACACTCTGGAAGTTCTTTCTTTAGAAACAGCATGATTGGAAAATAAAAAAAGATGGAAACAAAGGGGAACACCAGCCTAACTTCTATGTACAAGTTTCTCTCACTGAGGTGGCATCACATAAATGAAGCACGACAACATGAAGACTCACTGCTGAAACGGGATGAAGTGCTGCTTGTCCTCATCGTCTATCTTGCCGTGGGCGACATCTGTTATGTCCATCACTGCAACGATAAACACGTCGGAAGGATCACAGCAGGGTTTGGACACTTTTCAAGTAGAAACACAACCACAAAAACAAAATAAAACTGTATTTTCTTGCTTTTATTAGCTCAGCAGCTTCATTTCTCCCCCCCCAAAAAAAATCTAGGAACACTTTTCTGGATTTTTACAAGAGGAACTTTCCCAGCTTCTGCATTTATTGGCATCCATCATACAGATGGATGGGTTAGGGTTAGTCTTAAAAATAACTTGTGTTTTATTGCACTGGTGGAATCTCACAATGAAAATAGTTAGAAAAAGTCCACTTTTATTTTACTAAACATTAATTTTCTTCTATCCTGTGTAAAAAAAAAAAAATTAGCAATTTTTAACAAAATCACCAGTGATACCACACACATCTAACAATTCATTTGAACTAAATGCATAACCAACAACTAATGCATTACTTTTATAAGATTATTTCCCTGGAGTATTAATATAATGTGTGTTAGCAACTAAAAATGGGAAAAACAAACATGTCATTCCAGTAAGGCAGATCTTTATATGTAAAGAAATGTAAAAAAGAAAAAAAGAAAGTTCACCCCAAGTTTCCAGAGTTAAGTTAAAATGTTGTATAATGCTTACTTTGATTAAGCTATTAATTTTGCTTTAAGTTGCCAAGTTTAACAAATTAAGACAATTTTAGGTGCATCAAAGCCACATTTTTCAGTAGAAACAAGTGAATTGATGTGGTCCTATTTAATATTAAGGCTTGGTTATAAAATAGATTAATATATTGTGTTGGACTTGGAATTTTTCATTGTAAGGAGATTTTAATTAGTCATTAATAATTTTGTTCTAATGAAAAAATAAAAAACTTTCCATGCTCATGAATCACCTAGATTGAGGGGTAAGATTACATCGTTCTTGAATTAAAGTCAATCAATAATTTCTTTTAAGTCACTCCGGGGGTCACAAACAGCCACCAGGTTGAACTTTGTTCACCTCTGATTTAGAGAAGTGATTTAAAGACTGATGGTTGAAGATGCCTCTCACTAAATGCTCCAATTTTGTGAAATGCTGCATAAGACGACCAAGTTCTTCCCTTTTAGCAAAAACAAAGGCTGGAGAATTTGTTAACAGCAGGGGGTACTCTGCTGCATCACTGGCGACTTTGCCACGAACCTGAAACAAAATTAAAGATGAGACTTCTCAGTATGAGATTTTGCTACTGCAGGACAAAAAAAAGGTAAACGTTGCAGAGTTACTTGGCACATGTAGCTAAACAGATTGAGGAGTTCTTGATCTCCTGAGCTGATAAATTCCTTTAAATTCCTCCCAGTTCTGCTGCCAGTGTGGCTGCGTTTTTATTTTTTTGTTGTTGTTGTTTCTTTCCTTTTTCCTGGCTACGGCTAACACTCAGATTTTTATTCCATTTGCTTAAGAGCTGGAGGAAACCATTTCTCATTTAACTCACTAACCATCTGGCCAGAGCCTAAAAGCCAGTTTCCACCAACTCTCTCGCCAGGGCAGAGCAAAAGCCTTTTCTGGGTCAGGAAACAGGTGTTCCCCGTTCTCTTTCTTTCTTTTTGTTTTTGCTCCATCTTTCATTCCTGCGTCTTACAAGAACCAACCTCTGCAACTGCATGACAACAAAAAAAAGAGGCTTTTATTACCGGTGACTGTGAAGAAATATTAACTGCTCACCGGCGACGCCGAAAGGTCTCCGTAAGCCACCTGTTTGTTTTTTGCCCTCTTTGAGCTCCATGCTGCCCACTCTGATGATCTGACACACCAGGAAGAGTCGCTGCCTCATCAGATCGCTGCTGCTCAGGTCCTGGACGCGAGGAGGGCAAACAGAGCTGATTGGCGGTGACATACGAGGTACATTAGATACAAAGGCAGTGACCTTCTCCTGTCATCGATGGTTTATTATGAACGATGACATGGTCAGAGATGCAGACATGACTGTAAAGGTTACAGGACAAAAGCATGGCGTAAATGCTGGGAGAAGGTATGTCTGTGTTCTAGTATCTCAGCCTTTGTTTATGTATGGATGCATCTCAATAAATTAGAAAATAATAGAAATCTATACTTCAGCAATTTGGTTCAAAAAGTAAAACATTCAGTGCATCCAGGAAGTATTCACAGCGCTTCACATTTTGTTATATCCTTGTTCCAAATTGTGTTACATTAACGTCTTTGACAATATGGAAAATATTTCTTGAATATATGTAATTTCTTGATTTTTTTATTGTTAATAAATGTGTAAAAACACACCATTTAAAAAATGTTTTCAACATTAGAGTACTTGTACAGATTTGACATTGTTCAGTGTACTATTGACCGCTTCAGGTTTGGTGGACGCTAACTTTAGCATAATTAGCGGCTAACAGTTAGCTAGTTGTGATGGCCAGCTAATCCAGAAATGGTGTTTATTTCACCAACTGTCACATAAGCTAAAAATCTAGAACTATTTCCTTTCTTGCAACTTTAATTTAACTCAGTTTGGCAAAAGGCTGCAATATCACAAAATGTGGAAAAAGTGAAGCGCAGTGAATACTTTCTGGATGCAATGTAGGCAGCTCTGATTTATTACAGAATGACACATCTTAAGCATTGGTTTCTAATTTAGACATTTACAGCTGACAGCTAGTTGAAATTTGAAATTCTGTCACAGAGAAAGGAGACTAGAGTCCTCAATTTTGTCCGCTTGGTGCTGAAATCTCCATGTCTTGGCAGAAAGTGACACAGGCCAACAGAAGGCGCCATCTTGGAAAATAAACTTTGTCCATTCGACAGACATTCTCCACAAGAAAGGCAAATCGCTGATGAGCAATGATAAAAAGCTGGCTGCTCACAAAGTATTGAATCCAACGGAAAGTTGAATGGAAGAAAAAATGATGGCTGAAAATAATGCTACACATGTAAGTCTTGAGAAGATCATCCATACAATTGTTAGGGAGAAATTCACTATCTGGACTAGGGCTTCAACGGAACTATACACACACAGACATATCAGGATGTGAGCCACAACCGCCGAGTTTCTGGTATTCATAAAAAAAGACAGAAGCGTCTCAACTGGACCGAGGAGAAAAATGCCAACTTTTTCTCTGCCCTTCAAAGCCCTATTTTTAGATGAAACAGCATTTCATTTGGAAATCACGGTCCCAGCATCTGGAGGAAGGGAGGAGATTAATCTAAGCTGCTTGATGTCCAACGTGACGTTTTCCACAAACGGTGATGCTTTGAGAAGCCGTGTCATCAGTGGATGTTGGCCCACTGGGCTTTCTGGAGTCCAACATCTCAGCAGTCGCGCACAAAGACATTTGACAGCACTTCTTCATGCTTCCCCCGTGCCGACGAGCCGTAAGGAGGTGCTGGTTTCATTTTAGAGCAGGAACTAAAACGACTGCCACACTGAATTTGTTTCATTGTCAAGAGGAAGAGGACAGCAATAAGCCTCAGCAGAAGGTTGATCACCTCCATGCCACGCCACATTGATGCTTAATTCATGCAAAAGGAACTCCAACCAAGTATTGAGTGTAAATCCTCTGGAGCAATTATTTCAGAAACTGAATTTTGCGGGTTTTGTTAGCTGTACGTTGAAGTAAATACTGAAAACATTCCACTTTGTGTCTGGAGAGTCTGCAAGTGTCTCGCTTTTTAATTTGAAGGACACAAATAATTAACTGTCATGTGCCTTTGATGGAAAGGGTTTGATTCTGCTCCAAAACTCCGCTTCCTGGTAGCTCCGCTGCTCGTTTTCCCAGAACTGCTGGCTCTCTGGATACAACAAAACGGCAGCAGCACAACTCATTGACCAAGCCACCCGTGAAAGTGAGTAATTTATAAAAATTGTCATTAACCCAGAAACAAATAGTCTTTCAGGTGAGGTTCAGACTGTTTACATCTTTAAAACCAAGGGAACACAGTAAGCAGATTGAGACTCGGTTACCGTGAATAAGGCCGGCAGGTTGTTGAGCTTTTCAATTTCCTTAGGCATTCCCGTACTGTCCCAGCGCACCAGGAAGTTTTCGCTGCATGAATTCAAATAGGAATCACAGTTAGACAGCGCATTATCTGAGCCATCGGAAGAAGTGGAAAAATGGAAGCAGGCCATGCAGCAATTCTTCATAACTTCCTTCCCGTCACCTGATAAACAGAAAACATACATCACATAAATCTTAAAACTACTTGTGCTGTTTGATTAGTAACCATGCCATCTCGTAGATCCCAACAGAGCTTTCCGAAAATCTCGACTCTTAAAAATGAATGAGTCGAGCTTATTGTCTTAATTGGTGCCTAATGCTCCCTCAGTCGAGCCGTGTTCATACTCTTGCTTTTATTTTTAGTTTTGCGATATTAAAATTCATAAAAATCCATGCTGTTTATAATCAGTGCTGTCACTTCGCAAGAGCAGGCACAGCAGTGGCTTAGCTGCAAAACAAACCTGCCCTCCATTTAAAAAATAAAAATAAGAACACAATATCCTGCTTGAGGTTTCAGTGGCATTTCTGTGACGTGCAGGGCTGCAGAATGCGGGCCCCGGGGCCAGAGCCAGTTTTGGTGCCCAAATTACCATATTTTAATAGATACATATGTACAGCTAAAAACTGATTTTTGCATATTCGGTATATATGAAAAAAAATACTTTTTTTTCCTAATTTTAATCAGATTAAATGCTTCCTGTCAAATATCTCCCAAATGCCAGAATAGTGAAGATTTTTTTATGCAAATCTATAAAATCAAAAGTTTATATAGTCAACTTCCTAAAATAATGGCCCAAGTCTTTTCTGCCAAAAGTCAATGTTTTTTTTCCCTTAATCATCTTTTGGCAACAAAAAGATGGTGACTTTTTTGTGCCAAAACCACATTTCAGCAAAATTGTGGACCTAGACAAATCTGGTTCATCCTTGGACAAGATTGCAGAATCCCAAAAATGATTTAGGAAAAAAATAAAATAAAATAATAATAATCACCACCTCTTTCTTTCCAAAAGATGTTTTAGGTATACATACTTTTAAAAAAAATCCCTTTTGGCAACAAAAAAATAACTTGATTCTACATGACATGATTCTAGGCAGGTTACAACATACGAGTCCAGAAAGGGTCCTGACCGGAGAGAGACGTGAAGTAAATCCTGAAAGGCCACTCAAAGAGGAAGAAGCCATTACTTCAAAAGGATCATAAGAGACTAGTTTCAGTTTGGAGACACTCTCTGGTACAAAGACCTTCATATTTTTTGAGGCTTGCCCTGTGGCTTGATGGAGCTAAAACCGTTTCACCATGTTGCCCATTGTTATATTTGGAGGGAAAAAAAAAAATAGAAGCAGAGCGTGAGAACCTCACGACTATGAAATACAGTTTCGGCAGTATAATGTCGTATGGGGGTTTAGCTGCTTCTTTGTAAAAATTATGAAGATAGAGATGCTGTGGTGGTGCTGTGGCAAAGCACGACTCGCATATTGAGGCCTTAAATATTTTCACCCTGGCCCCAGGCCAGTACGTCACCTCCAACACCTGGCCGCTTCGCTTTGCACCTTTGTTGTGCATTTGCATCATGTAGAGGCAAAAACAGAAGCAAAACTGATCAAGAATATTCCTCTTACAGAGATCGTTTTTCCTCTATTAGCTGAAAAGAAAACCCATTTCACCCTGCAAATCTGAACCGCTCACATCTTTAAATTCAAGGCTCCCCCAAAAAAGACACTTCAGTTTATCTTTGCCTCTTTCTTTTTCTCCAAAAATTTATGTTGCAACATCAGAAAATCCAAAACATGCTTTTAAGCTCCTAAACAATGCATTTCATTATATTATTCCACCCTCTGCATATTTATTTAATGTACTTCAGGAGCTACAACATCAAGCACAGAGTTAAAGGACAGTAATGAACAACCTTTATATGTTTTTATTATTCATAGCTGAAAGAAATTCTTCATTTATCATGTTGTAACTTTTGCAGAGAAGTGACAGTCCGGGGGAAGTGGTAACATAGTGTGGCTTTAAAATCGAAAGACCATTTTATAGTGGCTTTACAACCAATTAGAGGTGAATTATCGACTCCGGGTAACAAGAATTAATATCACACAAGCGACATTTACACCGACTGACCTGATAAATTCCGACTGGTCGGGATCGTAGAGAGACATGAGCAGCTCGGCGTCCTCCCCGATGTTGCACACAAAGTTCTTCAGGTTCATAAGGAGGCTGTAGGTGTGCATGGAGCTGAACAGCGTCTGCCGCCGCATCTCCAGGTTCTGCAGTCTCATCTGCGTGAAAACGAGTCGAAGACCTTAACCGGAGCCGGCAGCCACGGCGGACCGAAGTGACGGCGAGCGTCGAGACCAAAGGGGAGTCGTGCCTTCTCTTCCTGTATCCTGTCGTCCACGCTGCGGGACGCCGTCTCGTGGGCCTGGAACAGGCTGACGGTGCTGGTCCGGTCGGGATCCAGCATGTTGCCCGCCTCGTCTCGGACCACTAGGTCCAACCCGAGGATCCTGCGTGGCAGAGGGTCAGTGAGCTGTGGCTCAGGCAGAAACACGGCGATGAAAACATTTATTAAAACAGCTGGTACAGATGTGCAAAAAAACAACAAAAAAACTAACTTAAATTCACCTTTTATTACAGCATCATAATCTAACCATTAAAAAAATGAGGATAATCTGACAACAGAACAAAATTAGCATAAAGTTACAGTAAACAAGAGAGAGGGACTTTAGACTATTCTTCTTGGTTCGATCCTTAGAAAATTCCTCCTCTCTGTTCAGCATCAGGGTCATTATTATCCTGTTGGAGGATCCAGTGGCAAATGCATCTTAACTTTGACTAGGCCATCCAAACATATAAGTCACAGGGTTTGCTTTCTTCCTGGGATGCCATCTTCAAAGCTCCAACTCTGACCAGCTTCCATGTCACCGTTTCCCCCACAGCATTATGCTGCCACTACTTTGTGCTGTTATGGGGATGTTGTCTTGGGTTGAAATAGAGACAGTTTCACACCTTCTTTTGAGAATATTTTGAAAGAGTTTTGCCCACATTTGTAATGAAAACACATGTAAAGAGGCTGAGATTAAAATACAAATGACTATATTCAGTAATTATTAAAGGAATTAGTTGCCCTGAATTTTGTTTAGGGGCATCAGAGTAAAGAAGCGCAAATAAAAATGCATGCCACACTTTTCAGATTCCTATTTGGGAAAAACATAACTGTGAATATTATTTTTCTTCCATTTTATTTAATCCT
This sequence comes from Poecilia picta, assembly GCA_033032245.1. NCBI lineage: Eukaryota > Metazoa > Chordata > Actinopteri > Cyprinodontiformes > Poeciliidae > Poecilia > Poecilia picta. The sequence continues at coordinate 8,864,133 of CM065361.1, forward strand.
GCTCTTACTAAATTATGTGTTGACTTGTGTCCATCTGTCACATAAAATAACATTTCAATACGTTGAAGCCTGTGGTTATTATGATGAAACTGTAAATGTACTCAACTCAGATTTGTAAGACTTTTCAGAACAGGATTCTGTTGCTGCATAAAATGACGCGTTTATTTTAAGATTTTTTTTTACACAACTTTACCAAGAGTGCCCCCCAAACCCCGCCCCAAAAAAAGGGCCTAGCACTGTAAACTTCACAATTCTTCCTGCAAAATATAATATGTTTCTTTGATGTCCATTGAAAAGAGCGGGAGCCGTACCGGTTTCCATAATCAATCTTTGCTGTGACTTTCTTCTTGAGCTCCACGAGGTCATCCTTGGGCAGCGTTCCTGACACAATCTGAGATCGATACTCAATGAGGCTGTAGGCCATCTGCTGCACACTCCTGAACAGGGTTATCTTGTTTGCCTGTCAGAAAAACATGTGCCACAGTTCAGAGGAAGATGCAGCAGTGAACATTTCTTTTTCTCAGAAAAAATAATTAAAAAATGAAAACATATCCCAGCAGTGAGGGAACTGAGTGTACTGGAAACGGAGAGATCTACACGTACCACGAAGAGCTTTTGCCATATCTGCACCCATTCCCTGAGGGTAGCCCCTATCTCTTGCACCAAGGGTAAATCTGCAGGAATAATTATTTCCTGCTGGCTATAAGCCACAAGGAAAGAAAAAAAAAGTAATGAGATATCAGAAGAGCAGCTCGTCGCTCACAGATCATGTCTTGCAATCTGGAATGACTCGAGTGCATTTTTTTTTTTTATACACCAAAAACAGTCAGGACAGTTGGTCTGCACGGCCAAGAGAAGCATTACTTAATTCTTACTTATGATAATTACAAGTGTAGTGCTTATGCTACCGGCAAACAGAAAGGCAGCACGGCAAACTCGGAGTAAAGTGGATTATCGTCAAAATGAAGTGCTTGCTGATTTGTGATCTCACCCTGTTCCCTCGACTGTGGCCTCTTTTAAGTGGATGTAGGAAGCCGGGAAAATGCCCTGAGGAAACAATCGGGAAGTAGTAGTATATACATCCGCATCACAGAATGAGCTGCAGCACAATATAGCTCCTGTGATGTCCATACCTTCTGTGCCTTCTTTCTGAGTGTGTAGCCTCGATACCAACCTGGGGATCAGAAATTGACAAAAGCAGATTGGACAAAACAGAAGTAGCATGACGTAAAGGAGGAAAAAGCACAACACAGAGTCACATACACACTGCACAGGACGTCACTCTAAGATCCTGTTTCTAGAGCGGTGAACAGGGAGACGTCATGGCTGCCACTCACCTTCCAGCTTCTCAAGTATGTGCACCGTGTCCCCCACCTGCAGACGCAGCTCCTGTTTGCCATGGGGGTCATAATTGTAGATTGCTAAGGGGAAAAAGATAACCATTTCATTACTGATACAAAAAAAAAAGAAGGAAGTGGTTTCAGCCGACTCTTTTTCTGGGATTAAAGAAAAATCCTCGCCCTCAATCAATGCCGACACAGAGAGTGAAGCAAAAAAAAAAAGTTCTGCCTGAGTGGTCCGGAGTTTCTCACCAACAAATCAAGCCAGTTCACTCGTTGCTGCTCTACAGAGGATCTAAAGCTAAGATTTATTCCTCATCCGGCCGCCGTTTCTAACAGCAGCCCGAGTTTTAGAGCAGCAAGCCAGCTTGAGTGACTCAGACATCCGAGGCCTTTTGACTATTTTCAATTGAACCTCACGCCTCGAGGCTGGGTTTGGCGTTTCATTGGGCTGCTGCACTGTGAAGCTGCAAGTAGGTATAAAACTGGCAAGTAATTTTTAATAAAAATGTCAGCTTTATGCTACTGTATTTAGACATTGTGTAGCTACCTGCTTATTTGTTTTTTCAAAGAAAAGAAAATCAGCATGAATAGTTACTGCTGCTAAAACAATGCAACATATCGGGTATTGCAGTTAGAGCTTTATATTTATTTTTGAAAACTTAGAAACCATTGCAAAATACAAAGAGGACACCAGATTTCATGTCAGATTGGAGTTTTCTTTGTAAGCGCACAATGCATCCGGAAAGTATTCACAGCGATTCACTTTTTCCACATTTTGTTACGTTACGGCCTTTTTCCATAACTGTTAAATAAAGCTCGCTCCTCAAGACCTATTTTTGAAGAAAGAAAGGAAATAGTTCCCCAGTCATTCGCTTGCATGACAGATTCAATAAACGCCACTTCTGGAGTGGCCTATCATAGTAAAGGGCTAACAATTAGCTGCTAAGGTTAGCGCCTTAACTGAATTGTTGCAGTGAACAGAGATTCTTTAAAAGAGTGAGACCAGTAAATTATTGTAATATTAAAAACATTTTAACACGTTTTTATTTTTTAGCTGGAAAAATATTGGGACCACCTTACAATGAGACAAACAAGTCAAACTTGGACATAAATTATAGAAATGATAGAAAATAAGAGTCTTCTGATCTCTACACCCTGTAACGTTTTTGTGAAAACAAAAAAGCATATACCTTAAATTTTCCAAAGAATACTAGTGAAGTGTATTTTTGTTCTAATGAGCCTAATATTATGCATCTGGTCTCCTTCGCTGAGTGTATCGTTGCACCACTATTAAATAGTACATGTGTAAACTTGCTTATTTCAGAGAACATTATAGGCTTTTGCCCTTAGCAAAATGATGACTACAAGTTAATTAGTCAGAATCTATAAACTCTTTGCTTTGGCAGAGTTGGGTCTGAATTGGGATTTTACTATCAGAGGATTTTGCCACAGAAAATAGTTCCTAACTGTACGAATTCGCTGTAGTTTTTTTTTGTTTGCTTGCTTGTTTTCCGAGGCAGCTTTCTAACCAACTTCAAGTTTGTTACTATTGTTAAAAACTTCATCATGAAAGTCAGTGGTGGCCCATCTTCCATTTGCTTTTTCCCAGCAAAAGTGGGAAAAAGATAAATCTGCCTTTCCTGTCAGAGGAAAATCATAGAAACCAACTTTCAGCCAGCAGGTTAGCAATGTGCAGCAACAAATGGAAAAGAGTTGAGCAGTTTTACTCTAAAATCCAGAAAAATTACCCCAAGGTATTCTCTGATGTCCTTTAGGAACAGTATGAGGAAAAGGTTTGCACACTTTGAAAATGTAACTTGGTTACCAGTAACTGGTCTTACTGGTGGTGCACAGCATCATAGATCTGGGGAGTTTCAGTAAGTGTGTCAACTTCTCTGGTCTCATAAGAACAGAAGTTTAAACAGCAAGACAAAAAAAATTATGGCAGTCTTAAAACTGTACGCCTTTTTAACCTCGGTGTACTCTAACGCAGGAGAACAGCCAATGAGCTGATGGCGTTTGATCATTCGCCTTCATGCAGGTCTTTGGTAAATAGTGTCATCGGTTCAGTTCGCGCCAAATGGCACTGGCTGCAGATGCCTTCCTCCTGCACATTTCCACTTCCACCTACCGGCGCTGCTGAAGGCAACACCTTCCCTCCTCACCTCCAGCCTGCACATTTGTGGCAGGGATCGCTCACCCAGGCATGTGCTTGCAAACCTACCAAAGTGGCATTGCGAAAGAGAAGTCCTTTTAAAACAATGCTGCAGGTTGAGGTCTTTGTCTTGACTTGAGGGAGTCGCAGCCACGCACACAGCTGCTTAATCTCGCAAGGAGGCACAGGAAGTATGAGCAGAGCCATGCCCCGACTTGCACGGCGATATTGCTCGTTACTGGAGGCCAGATTTCTCGGCACGCTTCAACTGGCTCAGCTCATCACACCTCAGCCTGACTGCGAACATTTGACAGATCAGTGAATGTGTGTATTCGCGTCCTCTCTGTGGCTTCCTTCACAGAGGAAGATTTTCCACTAGCTTGTCTTGAAACAGACATTCATCCCAAACCATTCCCATTATACCAAAGTCAGCTTTTAGACTCCTTTTTGGATCATTTCCCCCCATAAACTATAACATTTTAGGCTTTGGCCTGTTCCCATTTATGCTGTTTTGATGGATATTGTATTGCTCTGACCTAATTACATTAATCTACGATGCCGGCAGTCTTCTGAATGCATGTCCGCAAGTGAGAATAATCAGGCTGCAATTGTGAGATGCCTTATTGAGTCATCAAGAAATAGAGTGAAGAAGAAAAAAAATACACCAAAATCATGTAAATCAAATTAAACTAATAACCTTATTTTTAATATAATTTAAAGAGATAACTGTCTGAAGTGATTCCTTCACAATGCAGACAATCACATGAATCACCGGGAAAATTACAGTGAAGAAATGACATCGGCCTCCAACCATGCCAGGAGAGACAATGGTCCATTCACCGACTTGACACAGTGTCTGAGGCCTGGCAACGACGTGGCAGCGCGCCCAGGGTGGGAGTCCAAGCAGAGCGAGATGGGACGCCACGCTGTTTAAAGCAAAGGCATCGCGGCTCATCTGTGCAGCTCTGGTCCGCTCAATCTTCAAATGCGGAGACCCCCACAGCGCCTCCTGTGCGCTCTAATAAAGCCTCGCTGGCACAAGTTCAGCTTTGTGTGCATACTGATGTTACATCAAAGTCAGCCTGATTCACTCTAAATCATTTAGCATTGAAGTAGATTAGACAACAATTAAGGAATAACAGTGCAGCTGAAGCAGTCTGAGCAGCAGCTGGCAGCCAATCAGCTTCAACGCAACACGATGCCCAGAATCCATTGTTCTCGTTGCCAGCTGAGGGAGAAAGAGAAATGTATAAATCGGCGTGCCATGATAGGAACTTTATCAAATTTGATCTGAAACGGTGCGCCCTGACGGAGGCTTGCATGTAATCCTTGAAAATATAAGTTGAAAATATAAGTTGGAATACAAGTACAGCTTTCAGCACACAACTTGGAAGCGAATACTAAAGGCACTAATGAGGAAGGCTGCACCGCTGCAACAAAAACAACCACCCGTCTCATCTCGACGCAGGCAAATGAAGTTTCTACAGAGACAAATTTTTAAGATTTATCGAGAAAACAGCTAAATTTATCTCAGGGTGTTGAAAATAGGCAGTATATTGCTTCAAACTAAGAGAAATATCAACCAAAAGAAAATTATCCAGTAATGTACCAAGAACAATATGCAAGGGTTTGACAAAATATCGAGACAAAGAAGTGATTTCTTGCGATTGTGAAGCTGATTTTCAATCTCCAGAGACTTGTCTCTCTTAACTGTCCAATACTGGATTTTAGATAAAACCAATTTGTTACAGCAATTAATTTTTTCTCTTCGTCTTCTTGTCATAAGATGTAGTTAATAATAATAAAAATATGACAGCACAAAATTAGTGAAAAAGGATTTTACTGATTTCTAAAGCAGACAGATTAAATTTTTTCGTCTTTAGTATCTTATATTAGCATATAATAAGATATTATAGCATTACCAAAACAGAACACAATGCCTCCATTTCTAAAGGATATATATTGGTGCCTTAACTTTTGCAAAAGGCTACCAACATTTCAAAAATCCATTTGATGACAAAAAATTGAAAGGACAAAGGGTCAAGCAGAGTAACTGTGCACCACTCTGTTCAACCTTCCTGTCATATGAGGGAGGTGCAACTTTCTCTTGCAACACAATTTCCTTTTTGATGCCTCTTTTACATCTCTTTGCTTCCTTTGAAATTATTTTGAATACAACTCAGAATGAAATTGGCCAACTTTACTTGTTTTTCCTGGAATGACATCAAAAAATTGTCAGATGGCAATCAAGCTAAAAAATCATCTGAATCCAGCCAAAGACAGAGTTCCAATAAACTCAAACGCTTACAAACAGAAACAACTCTGTTTTCAGCTATGATGCAGCTAGCCACACAAAAAAAGAAAAATATAACATGCAGACTTTTCAGCATCCAGCCTGCAAAAATCAACTTCCAGAGCCAATCATGAGGAAAATGGCTGATATAGATCAATTCTAACAGATTGTTGCAATCAAATACTTACACTTTCAACAGACCTCTTCTCTACAGCACTATTTGATGACTGCTTGCTAGAGCACTTTTCATACAGGAAACTATTCAGCCAAGGAAGAGACAGTTTACTGTAACAGTGGGATAGTGACAGATGGTGGTGGGAGAAAAATATGACTATAATATAACTAGATTGGTCCAATCACATTTATGGACAGTCTAAACTTTTCATTACTCAGCAGGGGATGTAAACAATCCAAATTTAAGCTTCACTGGAAGTTAAAGAACCAAGCAGAAAAGAAAATGATATGATAGTACGTTAATGTGCCAAAGCAACGGTGCTAATCTGAACTGCATGTAGTCACAGTTTCACCTGAGGTGGCGAGGCTCGGTTTTAGCTTTTTAAAAGTGATGTTATGATCCACAAGAGGCTTACCAGCCTACTTTAGGGGATACAAAAACGTTCCTACAAAGGTATGCCTTCTGTTCATGATACTGCACAGTAACGTTTATGCTTTACCAAGTGCCACTTAAACGAGCGATAAAACAGTGGCTTACTTTAGATGAAATACACTGAGGGCTGATTCCCAGCAGCAAGGCATTTTCAAAGTTTTAAGCATTAAATACTTTCAACCTTGCTAAAAATCTAACATCATCCCATTCCAGTGATTTAAAGTCCTCCTCTCAGGTTGGAAATAATTTGCTGTCCATCCCACTACCCTTTGCCATCCACTGTTGGTTAGCTAGCTAAAAGAAGGATGCTAACTGCACCTCTCTTGCAAAATGCAAATTTTTACAAATTTCTGGATAGTCTAGGTATGCAAACAAGAGGAGCACCACCTATCACTCTTATTATGGCAATACTGTTTAAAACTATTATTGATAAGATCAGCTGAATGCAATCAGGCTACCGAGCATGAAGCTAGGCCAATTATCAAGCTAATCTCGGCTAGTCAGTTGATTTGTAACACAGACATAACTCTTAAGATACTATTCTTTCCAGTGACATACAATTATTAAGTTTTAGATTTATCTCTAATGAGAAAGAGGAAAAATGTGTGAACAATGCCATTTAGGATTTTAAAAAAGCATTTTTGTAAAATACAAGCACCCAAATATCACAATTCTGCAAAGATCACAAAACATGTTCAGCCAAGGGGCGAAAAAAAATTTAAATGTGATTTCCATCTAAGCTTATAAGAATACAGTGACCATATTTACAGGTATTCTGTTACTGCATCCCCCCCAGAAAAAGAGTAGCGATATTAGCAGCCACTAAAGCATTCAGAGGTACAATTTCCCACCAGGTAAACACCAGTTTGTACTCAAGCCAATTCAGCTCAGGCAGGCAGGATGTCTCGGGGAAAAAAGCAAAGGGCTCAATTGAAAAGCCTTGTGCCTCACACTTACTGTCTAGACAGCCAAAGATGATCTGTGGCTCCTAAAACTGTTCTCTAGCTAATCAGACCGTATAGGGCTACCCATAAATCAGAGAGTTAACTCTAAAGTTCAGAGTCAATAGTGCAAAAAGGAACAAAATTAGATCACTGTGAAGCTTCATCTCTTAATTCAGCTTTTAAAAAAATCCTGCCTCAACATTTAGCCCAGAGTAGATTATGTAAGGCTTATCTAAATTAGGGAGAGGAAAGAGAGTATAGCACAGTTTGCTGAATATTAAAATACTTCACAATTTTTTTTTTCAGGCTTTAAACATCATGATTGGCTCTCCATCTTTGTTAGCCTATTAAAGCTGGGAACAAGGTCAGCAGTTATCTCCGAACCACAACCTGCAATCAGATCTGACACTGCAAGGTGAGCCTTCAGATTTAATCACCGTGATTCATGGATGAGATGGAAATCCGGATCACAAAAGAGAAAGAAAATAATTCATTTTCTTACGCTGAAGAAGGAGGGAGCGTCTGAAAGAAAACACATTTTTACGTACTTGACACGCTTTCAATATGTTCAAGTCAGAGTGCTGCTTAAAATATTTCTCGCCGGACCAAAGCGAGTGTGGCCCGTGATTCAGCCTCTTTGTGACGTTAATGGCTGCTCTCTGCAGAAATCTCAGCATAGTAACAGACCACAGTGGACCTGCAAATATGGACGTGTAAAGGCATCATTATCACGGTATGTTCACCAAACAGAAATATAATGCACACGCTGCAGGAGTCACCGATATACGTTTTGATCACAACTTGCCTACCAATTATTTTTACTTGAAGAGGCCCTTCGCTGGGGGTGGTCTAGTAATACATCCAGGGAGCACCACTGCTAATGTAGGTATAAACACTACCTGTAAACCTGAAAGACAGCTGCTGTGAAGGAACTCATTGAAAGAAACGTTTTTCACTTTCCCGTTACTTGCATGATATTCTCAAGAGTTTAGTGTGAACCTTGAACTTGAGTTTGAGGAGAAATGCCTTGTTTTTAGTTTGAAAAGCCAAATTGGATTTTTCAAGAATTCAATTCAAAAGTACTTCATTAATTCCAAAGAACAATTCAATTCAAATTTCCTCTTACAAATGATTGTTTACCCCTCGACTGTCATGCAGAAACAGAACCCATTGACTTCAATGTAAATTTTTTGAGGGTGACAGTTAAGGGATCAAAGTAAAACTCTTGCAAGTTGCACATAATTTTTTACAAAATAAATTTACCAATAAATTTGAAAGCGTCCTTAAGAAAATCCTTGCTTAACCGTTGTTGATAGCTGCAGGTCCACCAGCTGATATGCAACACCAGAAGGAAAGGAAACGTGGCTGGTGGATCCCTGACTCAAACGGTCAAGCTTCGTTGTAAAAAGTCAGTTTATTCATGTACGTAATAATATCTTGGTACAGTTTAAACCAAGTATTAACATACCAAAGACACAGATGTATTGCTCTACCAATTTTTGGCTGGTTAGGATTAACAAATGATTTCCATTTCCTGACTTCCGTAATAAAAGAAAAAATATTTTTACTTTCTTGAGTCAGAAGAATCTTACGTACACCAAGATTACGATGCCTTTAAACAATTAGAGAAAAACCCAGATGAAGAAAAGCCCAAATGGACAAACCCATTGTACATTTGGGCTTTTCCAAATGGACAATGACCCCCAAACTGTGCCACATTAGCTACAAAGTGGCTGAAGGACGACAAAGCTAATGTTTAGAGAAAAAAAAACAGCAATCTCAATGCTCTGATCTCAGTCCAGCTGGTCAATTCTGGGAGATACTAAGGAAATGGAAACTTTTGAAATTCAAAAAAGCTTTTCAAAATGATAAAAGCAGATCGAAAACTGGAAAGGTTGGGATGGATTTAATGTCAGACAGCATTACTCTCATCTCTTTTTTGCACAGTGTGTGTAAACATATGATTTCAACTGTATGTGTGTGCGAATCGAAGACAGGCAGAGCTACTTTATACTGGAAGCACCGAACGCTTTTTTTGACTGGTGACCAGAATCATTCAATTTTCAGCTTGGCCTGCTTTTACGGATGACCAGCAGATCATTAGGCTAAAAGAAATCTAATTTAGTGATCAGCACAGAAGACACGTTCTCAAAGTGACACAATAAGCCACACTTGCACGTAAGCATGTTAATGGTGAGTAAGATTTCTGCAGAATCAGGAAGGAATTGATCAAACCTCGTCAAACGGGTCCAAAAAAAATAATAAAAAGGTGCAAAGTGAGGAGGAAACCGGCAACTTCATATTTATTGCTAATAATATCCATTAATCTGTAGTACTTTTACTAGTTTAGCACTAAACAATGGTCTTAAATGCTTCTATTTTTTTCCAAAGGAAATATAAAATACAGAGAAGTTTGAACGTGAACATTTTCAGTTCTAAATTTATATTACCTTATTTCACGCCGCACTTGGAACCAGTTGAAAGCTAGCGGAAAAGCTGAACCCAGAGTCACGGTTTCCAGTTTTTTTACTCTTGAGCTGGATTGTAATTTTACCCTCATCCAGCCACCTGGAGACAGCCCCATTTTTCGATTTCAAGATAAGAGAGCTGTGTAACTGTGTAACTGAGTTTGAAGCAAATCTGGAAAAGTTACAGTGAAAATCATTCTGATCAAACTCTGGGAAAGTAAGGGATGATTCTCGCATAAAAAAGAATTGTAGTGTTGGCCAAATTTTTATATATGTTGGCATTTCCAACCATCTGAAACAAACAGTTCCCAAACTGTTGTACAAGTATCAATTGTGGTACTCGGGCTGAGCTTTACTGGTGCCCAGAAGACATTTTGACACATTATCTGCATGGATAAAGTAGCTGGGATGTAACACTAATGAGCGCAGCCAAAAAGAGGAGTTGCTGAAGCACATGAAAAACTTCTCAAAAGTGCAGTGGAGAAAATGTTAAGAACTCCCACTATGAACTAAAATAGACCATGATGAACCAGGAACAAGTGCTACTTAATTGGTTAAATCTGAGAACGTTATCATGCACAATGGGATAGTTGTCTTTTTTCTACTTCTTTTTTAAGTGAAGTTTTGTGGAGTTATTACCAGTACTTCCACCTAGCCCCGTAGCAAATAAATGTAATTTCACGCAGAGTCAACAAATTGTCAAAGAAGCTGATTTCACTTCGGTTCATTTTGTCAAATTCAAACAACACAAACTGAAAATGCTTATATCCCTGGAATAGAAAGTCATTATTTTTCACGCAGCGGGGAAATTCATGTGTCGCAACAGGAAGTTAATATAATTGAGAGCATGCAGAGTTGCAGGCTATACGTTAAGGGCAAAAGTTACAAAATAAGGAAAATAATAATACAGTACAGTTGTTAAAAATAGCACACTCAGATTAAAAGAAATGTGCAGCTGGAATGTAAAGAAAGAAATTAATACATGTGCAAAAAACAGGCTATTTACAAAAAACAGGAATCTTATACGAAATGAGAAAACTGCAAATACCAGCAGAATTGTAAAGACTTATTGAGTCGGCCGAGAGCATTGATGGTTACAAAGACAACTGATGGGAGGAAGGATCTGCAGTCATAGTACTTTGTGAATCAAGGATGCAGAAATCTGTCTTAAAGTCAGCTAAAAGAAAAAGGTGTTGACCTTTTTCCTCTCTGAAGATTTCTTCACTTTTTCTAAAACACTCAGTGATAACATCAGGCTTCTGCAGGTAAGAGAACTATAATAATCTCACACAGCTTCTCTTCATGAAAGTTTAATTATCCCCTCAACTGTGTTCTAGTTCCAAGTTTGAAAATCAGTCTGAATGCTGTTCAGTGACCAGGTTGATCTGCTATTAGCAAGTCAATGCATTTCTCTGCAAATAGAAAGAATCTTTTATATAAATAACGTCTTCCTTTAGCTCTACATCAATAACATTGGTGTCGGCCGATGATAGTGGTTTATTTAACATATTAGTGCAATAAGTAAAACTGGGCTGGTGATGTGAACTGATGTTTATTTCCATCTTGTTGCCATTTCTTTATGAGTTTCAGAAGAACAGAGGTCACGTGACGGCGATTGCGATGCAATCGCCCAGGAATATGGGGCGTTTAATTGAAGCATAAAAGCAATGTCAGTGGTGTGGCCATTTTGTTTTTTATTAATGGTATTAAAGCTTGGTGTTGGCTTTTATATGTGACCACATTGGATTTTGTAGCGGGTTTGGTATGAAGCGTCTGGCTTTCACCTTGTGAATTCACACATCAGAGATGGGGAGCGCTCTTTTAGATGATCCGTTTTATGACTTAATCTTTAAATTCTGAGTAAAAGGATAACATAAATAAAATACATCTTTCAGAAACATTGTGTAGCGCAAATGAGATGTTTTTTTCTTCTTTTTTTAATTGCAATTCTTTATCATGATTGTATGAAAATGTTAACCACCAGTAGGGTGATCCTTGGAAAAGCTTTAATGAAGTAGACTTCAAAATGCAAAACTGTGTCACGTAACAGGCTGTGCTGTAATTATGAAGTCTGGAAAACATTTGCAACATGTTTCACTGGGATGTATGCAACTGGCTATACGGTTACGAGATTTGTGCATTACTGGGTGTGTCGCGCTTGTAATAGTTAAAGCAGTCACAAACGCCTCGTCTCAGGGAGATATCAACAACAGCAGTAATAGAGGCCTGCTGAAATCACATCATTCCCCCTACGCACACACTCACGCAGCAGCAGATTTATTTGTTTTTCAGGCAAAGTCAACTAAAGTGGCATCAACTGAGGTGATTCATCCAAAGCCCCTTCTGGAGGCATCATCTCGTTCCAAGACCTGCCGGATTCAGCGCTTCATCTGAGCCTCAACAGGGTTTTTGCTCCTCCTCTCAATGTAAAATTAGGAATCTCTTCCATTGTGACTTTGTCACAGATTCGCCGTAAAAGATACGCCGTCTATTATCAACATTTTCCTGTTCGCAATCATGATCTGATAGTGCTGAAAAACTTTTTTTTTTTAAAAAAAGCCTCTTCTTCCACCCAAAGATGCTGCCGTCTGTGTTCGAGCGCAGTCGAGGTTCACTAATAGGATTAAAAATGTAAGCCTTCATACAGGGTCCGATGGCATTTTGAAGATTAAGAACAATGTCGGTGACTTCTGTCCCGTTTCTGGGGAGAATGGCTGCACACTCAGACACGCCGGCCGTGTCTGAACACCTACGGACGATCGTAAAAGATTTTCCCGAACATCAGCTGTTTACACAAGGTCATATATAACCAGGAGCTGGGACTGTTATTATGGGTTGAAATATTTTCAGTGACAACAGCAGCAGCAGCGGCTCAAGCTCAAAAGACTTTGCTCAAGACTTTTATATCGTCAGGAGGAGAGATTAGTCAGGTCAGAGTACAGAGTATACCTGCTGCAAAGGCTACCTGAGCTGGATGTTTTCACTGCCATCACATTCTGGCTTTTTTCTTTCCCCTCAAGGAGAAGGACATTTGCTTCTAGACCAGGAAGTGTTGATAAAGTTCTGTGCAACTTCAATCTAAGATTTATTGACCCAACAAAACCAATAACCAGCCTACCTGTGCTGGTCATAAAACAATAACAGTTAACCTGATAGAGAGCTCTTCTGCAGCTTCTCACACCATATACCGGCAGGTTTCAAGCGGGGTCAGTTTCTGAAGCAATATCCAAAGCTTTAGAGAGCTAATTCAGTTCTGTTTGATCTGTTATACCGATATGCAAATAGTATGGCACGACTGCAAACGAGGGATGCAGCGATCCGCCTTTTTCACTTCTGATACCGACACAAGTATCTGAGCCTTACTTACAGAAAAAAAGTGCTAAATTGACTTAAAAAGTTTTCTTTTTTCTTTTCGATAACTCTGCCCCAGTGCAGCACACTTAAATACACCAATAGCTTCACAAGCTTGGTGAAACACGTAAAAACAACACAGATCTAAGTTGTTCAATCAGTGCAATTAAGAGTAGAACAGCCGATGTAAAATAAACAAACTGACAAAAACAACAGGTTGACTACTTTGGTCAAACATGCAAAAATAAACTGTAACAAAACTTCTTTCAAATGGTTCAGAAAGGGAAATTGGGAATTTTAAACATAACACAAAACAAAAATGAATCATGACGTCCCTCAGAGCACAAGCAATAGAATTACACTGAACAGATTGGGCACATTGTCACCGGTATCTGATTTAGAATTGTTTTCAATACCGGAACCAATACAGATATTAATATCGAACCGGTGCATCTCTACTACAAACCCAACAAGAAATGGTTTACCATCTAAACTGGTGTATATGCAAGAGTGGTAAGAAGTGCACCCCATAAACAGACCCATAACACATCTTTCCAATGAAACATAGTGCTGGCAGCATCAAGCTGTAGGACTGTCGTTCATTAAATAGGGAAGCTTGTCAAAGCTGATGGTAAAACCGAATGGAGTGAAATACAAGGTGACCTTGGACGAAAACCTACTTAAAACACAGTGAAAGCTAATTTTAAATGGTTTATATCAAAGCTTATTCATTTACAAGAATGGCCCAGTCAAAGTCCAGATCTAAATCCAGTTATGAATCTGTGGCAAGGCTTATAAAAATGTTGCTTTCAGATGTTCTCCATCCAATCTGAATAAGCTCAAGCATTTTTGCCAAAAGATTCTAGGTCTGAATGTGCAAAACCAGCGACTGCAGCAATATGTGGGTTCACAAAGTATTGATTCAGGAATGTTCGATACGAATCCCCATCATAATGTTCTGATTTTCATTCGCAAAACATGTATGCTTGTCCTGCAACTTTGAATTTATGAGCCACTTTGCGTTTGTTTTTCACATAAAAGCCCAATAAAATCCAATGAAGTGTCTGATTAAATGCGGGGAAGTTCAAAGTGTCCATACAAACACATAAAGACACCAACACGCAGCGTTTATTTGGAAGCAGTTGTACACACAATTGCATTCACACAAGAAACAAGAGATTTTGAATCACATTTAGAGAAAGAAGCTTGCTCAGGATTGTTTCATCTTCCCTTTTATTTTCTCAGAAAATAGTGGGAGTATTTTATTTATAAAGCACTGAAGTCAAAATGTAGCAAGACGAAAATCTCGTCGCTCCCTCTTTTTGGGAAGCGAATCTGAACCGACACTCAAAGGCAACCAGACCCACATTACTCAATGATTAATCTGCCAGGTCCAACACACACACCAAAAAAAATAACAGGTTGGGATTACTCATAAAGTGAACTGTGCAGATTATTACCTAGTGGGCATGAATAGCTTCCTGATATCTTGCACATTCATGCACACTGTAGATACAATTGTAGGCGAAAGAGCCACACCTTGTTGCAAAACCTGTGGAAACTACCTTTTCTTGAAGTAACACAAAACTGTGGTGCATTGTAAAGTTGACTGTGCTGTTGCAAGTAAAGCCCAGTGTAAATGCAACTAAACAAGACTTCTGTACTGTGAGTCTACATACAATACAGTAGAGATCGCCTCAGGCGCTTCCATGGGGAGTCCCTAAAGGAGACCTTGAGGGGGGGGGGGGCAATAAAATACCTTAAGGCAAAGCGAGGACTCATTTATGTTCATTGGTACTTCAACCGGTTCTCTTCAGTGAGATTAGGCTCAGGAATGACTGGTATGCTCTCTGAACTCCTGGCTCTTTTCCATGTTTCCGTAACACCTATTGCGGATCATTGTTCAGCTTTGGTATTTTATTCCCTTTTTTTTTCTTCAAAAACTAAGTTACAAACAACCAGGAAGGTGAGCTTCCTTGTATTTAAAAAACAAATTAAAAAAAAAAAACGCTAGACCTTTGTTTTAATTCCTAGTACGCGGACAGAAAGCATAAAGTGAAAACATACAGTTCCCTAACTTTTTCCCCGAGTCCTGTTTGTTTTGAAGTTGGAGAAGTTGCTGCTGGGAGTTCAGAGTCGGCTGAGCGCAAAACACGCCAAGTTAAATACGAGCACTTACCGACGCCGTACTTCTCTTTCTTAGTGGGAATCCAGCGGGTCATAGCGGGGAGGGGTGGGGGAGCATGTAAAAAAATTGGCCGAATAAATAAATTACTATGTACACTTGCTCAACGAGGACGGGTGGTGCGCTCCAGCTCGTCCCGAAGCCTTACAGTTCCGCCATCATGACTCGTGAGCGGGGAGGGGAGAGGAGGGCGCAGCCCGGCGGGGAGAGGGGGGGATACAGGCGGGAGCCACTCACACAGACACCCGCTCTACCAGCTCGGGTTGTGCGTCTCATTCAGCTCCTGACAAAATTCTTCCTATTTCTCGAACTGTTGCTCATAAATCCCCAAATGAGCTCAAATTGAATTAGTCATATTAGATTTAGACAACTGTGCCTTGCTTTTGCTTCAAGGACTGTTTCTCTCAGTGTCAGTTGTTTTGTTTTAAGCTGAATCCAATTTGCTAGAGTTATCTCAATCACTAGCAGTCATTTTATCCCTTGTCGCTTAATTAAGGTAGTGGTTAAAATGTCCCACTGAGAAAAGTAACTGTTCTTAAAGGGACAGGCACAAACCACTCTTATCTGATTCCTATGTGGGTTGGATATGGCTCGCTGCCCAGGGCATCACAACCTTGAAGGCAGCCTAATTTTCTTGTGTTAATTTTCATATCCTGCTAATGTCTAGTGGACAGCCGTCAATGTTGTGCGGGGTAAGTGTGCAGAATTCAGCATTCAGACTGATTTAAAATCTAAAAAGCTTGCATTGGTGTGCCTCATCAATTGATTTAATGAAATACAGTTTGATATTTATGGCAGCTTTATTCTGTTCCAGCCTGCTTATTCTAAATTAGTCTGATTCTGTTTTTGTTTTAATTTCATTTTAAGGACTACATAACATAAAAAAAAAGTATGTTCTTCTGCATATGCTTTGACTGAGATCACAGTTTTAAATCCCATAGGCCTCGAAGTGGCCATCCCGTGTTCGATTTAACATCCTCTGTTGACATGCTGCATGTCTTTTCTCTCTGCCCCCTTCCTGTCAGACTACTGTCAAATAAAGGCCACTAGAGCCAAAAAAATATATATATACCTGCAATAGCCATCTGTCTGGTTGTGTGTTTTCATATTTGCAAATGGCAGACTTTGAAAAAGGTTTGTACCCTTTAAATGCTGTATTTCATCTGGTAAATTGGGCAACAAGTTATTGTGTGAATTTTTAAAAAATCTTGCTTTGATGTAATATTGTTTTCTTTAGTCATACGTATATGTAATTTCTCTTACTTCTGAAATCACAAATCACCATTCTGTTGAGTGGTGGGTGACCTTAGCCCTCAGTTTATTTACATCCCTTATGTCATGTAACTCTGGTGATCTGCTTTCTACAATCTAAATGTTAAAGCTAGCTTACTTATCTCATCCTACATTACGGCCCCTGAATTCACCCTAACAGCTCCTCATTAGTTCCCAAATGAGCTTCATATGTCAAGTTAGATTGAAACCGCTGCCGTTTGCTCTGCTTGAAGGAATCTCTCTTTTAGTGTGAATAGTTCATTTTTAGCAGGAAACTGTACACAACTTGACATTCAGAGAGGACTTGGGGTAATTAATCGAAACTGAGCTATAAATCACTGATGCGTCATAAATAAATGATCGCCCCGTTATTGTTTTTAATTAAAGCTCGATGGATTGCATTGCAGGAAGCCACTCTGGCCGTTTCCAACAAGCACCTTCTGCGTGAACGGACCAGACATTCTCACACAGGCTTGATTTGCTTTGACTGCACGTAATACTTCATACAAGCCCCACAAATTAATTGATGCATCTGGTGGCTTGTCCATCAATGAGATGAGACTTCCCAGCCCTGGGAAGCAATTTACAGCTGTTGGCTCAGAGATTTTGGTAGTCTGCTCAGCCTTTTGTTTGCCCGTCATGTGTGTTTATGTTTGTGCAGCCCCACCGGTCAACCAAATGGCGCTGTGTGTACAGTGCTTACCCGTCAACGGCTTTTTGTCATTCAGGGAGGCTGCCAATCATACATCCTTCGCCATCTATCGCGGAAATGGCCGCGTTAAGAACAGCTCCTGGTGATTTACGGCTGACGCCATCTGATTGGAAGATTTCATTGAAGGCATTTAGTTTTGCAAATTGCAGAGCAGCGTCGTTGAAAAATGTACCGTATATAGCAGCAGCTTTGCCATACAGGCTTTCTATGGGTGAAAAGACAATCTGCTTACTCAGAGGCGGCCCCCTGCTGGCATAGGGGGGCCCCTGAGAACACATAAAATGACACAGAACAGATTAACAAATGTGCTAGGTTTGAAGATGTAAAGGAAAATGTTCAAAGCATTTTACATAAGGCTTGAGAAGGGTTTGAAGACGCCCTGCGGGGAGCCCTCAACACCTCAAACCCCACAGATGGATCGATAGGTCTGTCTATGGGAACAGACATGGTTTATGTTCCATTTATCATAGATTTCTTAATTTAAATTAGTCCTAACATTTAAAGCAGTCTTGAGAATGACTTTTCTTGTGTTTTTACCAATAAAACTAACATTTTATGTATCTCAAACTGGGCTTAGTAGTCCAGATGATCAATTGCAGAACAGATTATTTTAGAACAACAGTGAAGCAGCTCCTGTAATATTGCACTTCAAATATGATGGCAGCTTCAAGATTGTTTACCAGTGCCTGCACTGTCCACAACACCAAATCCCTTTCTTCTTTGATTGATTAAGTAAGTCATAAGTCAGCTCTGTGCTCACTGGACGTTGTTTTGTTGAACTGATGCTGCTTTTTTCCCACAGAATGATATCAAGTTACACAGAGATGTTGTCAGGAGTATCACTTGTGCTTACTTGTGTGATTGTCTTTATCTGCTCTGTGGTTTTATCCATTGGGCCTATAGTAAGTAATAGGGGGGCTATACATGTACTTTATGTTGTATCTTCCTCGGTTATGACTTGAGCTTTTCACAAGATTACTGTGACCTATTTCTGGCTGAGCTGTAGGTGCTTGCAGAGAATTCAGATTTATTACTTGGCGGGAAGAAAGAAGGGGGGGGGAGTCTTCTTATCTCCTCATGCCAATTTCACCTTTGATTTTTATAATAAGTTTAGCAAAACCAGCTGAATCAAAGAGAAAGAACAGCTCTTAGGCTTTCAAAATGTTTTTAAAAAATCAAAAAACCGAAAAAACATTTTCTAAAACAACTGCAACATTGCCATCACCTGTCTGCCCTTTGTTATTGCATCTTGTGAAATTCCTGATCAAATTTACACACATGCAGAGCTCTGCGTTTCACTTGAAGATGAATGCACCACAACCAGCAAATAAAAAAAAAGAGAGAGAGATAGACAAGCCGAGCCTTTACAGGACATCCTGTCTGCTCTCATCTTCAACATTAGATCACCCTGTGAAGCGTCTCAGATGTGCTGGAGAAGCCTCAAACTCATGCAGCGACATGTTTAAGTAATAAGGTTTTTTTAAAAAAAAAAAAAAAAACAGGGGGGCTGTATATATCTAAATATATAATCAAGCCATGAGCAGATGTGTGTGGTAAATGAAAACAGGTGTATATGTCAACAGAGATCCCGAGCAGCTGGGACATAAAAAGGGCTGCGTGCCTCGTTTTCAGCATGAAAGGCTGGAGGAAGTCTTGGTGAGCGCTGGCTTAGTCATTGTAGATTAAAACACAGCCATGGAAGTACCGTTGTTGTCCTCATATGGGGATATACTGCCTGTTTTCTCTGCCTACGGGCTTCTCAGTGTGTTGCCAAACAGATGAATGAACATCGAGGATGACAGACAGACTAATAAATATGCTCCCCACCTAACACTCTTTCTCTCTCCTACCTTGCACAGCTTTGTATTTTTTTTCTGCTTGTGTGCGTCCGTGCTTTAGTGCCTGTGCATGCACGGACTGTTTTTATATCATTCAAATGAAGACATCCAGGATCCATATGTATGAAATCATATTATATATATATATTATATATATATATATATATATAATATATATAATATATATATATATATAAGTTTGACTTGAATCAGTAGCTGGCATAACTAAACTCTGGGAAGTGTAATTCTTTTTATGGGGTGCAAAGCTACAACGCCTCAGAGGAAGGAAGGGGATGCAATCAGAGTGATGTGGACATACAAGCGGACTGCCCCCGGGAGCGGTCCTATTCCTCAGAATTAGGCAGACCAAACACGGGCCTAATGGATTTATGGGTCCACAACCACGTGACACCAGAAGCAAATAGGGGTCGGGCATCCACCTGCTTGTCTGCCTACAGGTCCCGGTAATTGGTGGGTCTAGCAGCTCTTTGAGGATAGGTCAGCGCACTGTCTGTGAACAAGTACTCAACATCCTGCAGCAGAGGTTACGTCTCAGGCTGGCTTTTGTGGAAGGATGCCGTGTTCACACTTAACAACTTTCATGGGTGGGGATGATTTCTTTTTTTTGAGATACAGTGCCTTGTACAGCTCCTTAAACTTGAATTTTGGGAAATTTTATGTGCTAGACCAGCACCACATGGTGCATGATTTTCAGTAATGTTTTTTACAAACAAGAATGTGTTGCATATTCAGTCGCATTGACTCTGATAGCTTAAAATATAATCCAGGGATATTTATTCTACTGAGAGATCAATTAATAAATGAAATCCACCATTATGTAATTTATGCTCAGCATAAATGCAGTGGTTTTGCAAAGGCCTTGTGAAACAAGCTTCATCACAAGGACCAAGAAACACACGAGTTGCAGAAAAATCTTTAGCAGTGCCAGACTGTAAAGAACTCAATTCAATAAAACTTTATTTGTCCCCAAGGGGCAATTTAAAGACAAGGTGGAGAAGCACCAACCTACACTTTAAAATCATCAAAAACAGACAAAGGGTTGTCATGTAAAAAAGGTCACTCTTGAAACTAAAAGCTATACATGCATTTCTTTATGAGGATGAGAGTTTTAAAAAGCTTAGGTTTAGGACCAATAGCAATAATCTCTAGTTTTGACAGTCTGAGCACAGATCTGAAAAACAATGGTGCAAATATGCATGCGTATTTTAAAGAGTAATTACTTTTTTTTTCTTGTACTAGTCAAGAAAAAAGTCAGTTTTCCGCAAGCAGCGAGCTAGCGTTAACGTCTCCTTCAGGTAACTCGCTTCTCTGCTCTCTGATTGCGGCTGATGAGCGCCAGCTGGAGGCTGGAGGCTTCACCAACAGGTCGGGCAAATACAAACACATACCCACAATCCAACATGCAGTCATGTTTAGGCTCTACCGTAGACATAATATAATGATATAATAATATATTATAATTTTATATATATATATATATATATATGTCTATGGGCTCTACAATTCTCCAATAACCTTCAACATTCATTTAGAGCTATAGTGGAATAGTTTAGATCATAGCCATGAATTATAGGCGATATTTAAACATGTAAGTTTACAGACGCTCTCCCTCCATTCTCACCGAGCAGCTTGAGTCATTTTGCTAAAGAAGATTCTCTCCCTAAAAGAGCAAAGCTGCTATGACATTCCCCAAAAGATTTACTGGTGTCATTGCAGTGAAAAGTGGCTTTACAAACACACACATTTAAGCTTTTTCTTTACAAAAACATATCAGATGTGTGTATTATTTACCTTCTGCTTTGCGACCAAGTTGTGCTGGTAACCATGAACACTGAAGATCAACTTCGTGGCCAAGTTAAAGAAGTGTGAATACTTTCTCAAGAGACTGTAACTGCATAAGGTCAGATTTGTGATTTAAATTACTATAACTTTATGTCTTCCCGGAAAATTGTGTCATTTTTGCACAGCCACTTTCTTTTTTCTTTTTTTTTTTGTCACCTACTTTAAAGTAAAACTAACCTGACTGCTGGAAGCGCACAGTTAAATGCAGACAATCTCAGAATTTGATTCTGTACAGAGAGAAAAAAAGACCTTTTGCACAGCTTTATTCACGTCTTATTTCCAGATTGCTTCACAAGACAAGATTGTACCCTGAGGCCATACTTCTCAGTGCGGTGAGCCCATGAAACCATCTGACATTTGAAGCTGTAATCCTTATGCACATCAAGAAAGAAATGTCTGGTTTTAAAATTGAAGTGAGATGCCTTTGCATGAAACGGCTCTTGTGCGGTGTCCTCCAGGAGATCGGAAAGTCTCTCTCTGGGACGCTTTTTAATTAGGTGATTGCCTTAGATCAGCAGAGGGAGCCCCAGCTCTTATCTAGATTTCCTTTTTCTGTGGGTAGCCTCAGCGTAGCTGTGTGAGATCTGAAACGACAGACCGCAGTATGACGACCTGCGAAGGCTGCGTGTGGCCACCAGGAATTTAAAACCCATTATCCTGATGAAAAATTGCCTTTTTCATGAGGAGAAATATCATCAATCTTAGAGGGGGAGGGGGAAAAGAGCCACGAATTTGAATTTTTAGTAACATATCTACTTAAGAGCTCTCTTCATTTCATATTTTGCTGAAGTTTCGATAGTCAGTTTTGCTGGTTGCCTATGTTAATGCAAGCAGTAAGTTCAGTGTATTTTCTTGCAACAAGAACAAAAAAAGAAATCCGAAGTTGTAAAGTGAAAGAAAAAATATTCATAATCTTAACCATTTTTTTTAATCTGAAAAGTGGATTTGTATGAAGACTTTAATTACGTTTTTACTACAATCACAGTTACATGAATGTTTCCAACAGCTCTGCACTTCTAGGGAACAATATTTATTTTTTTTACCCACTCTTTGCAAAATAACAAATTAAGTTCAAATTCAAAAGTACTTTATTGAGCCCAGCTGCTCTACCAGAGAAAACAGGACATTAAATCTATTTTACACTAATGTTAAGGATTCATAACCCAAGCTCAATCATAGAAATCATCTGTAAATTTTCAAGTTAGGTCTGGATTTTCAATTTTGAACAAGTTTTCTGTCAGGATTTTTCCTGTATTTAGCTTTAAACACCTATCTATCGATCCTGTGCAGCTTCTCAGTTCCTGCTGATGAAATGCCTTCTCAAGGCATGATGCTGCCACCACCGTGGTTTATAGTGACATGCTGTTTTAGCTTTCCTCCACAGTTTTCCATGTAGCCAAAAAAAAGTCAAATTTTACCAGAGCATCTTTTCCCACACCAATTCATGCTGTACAAAGTGCTTCACAAAGAAGAAAAACTGAAACTTTCACAACATTCAGAATAGTTCTTTATTCTTCTATTTTTGTGTGTTAGCAAGCTGTACAATCATTTCATCTCCCTTTTCCACTAGAAACTAGAGTTGTTGTTGACGCCTCCTTCTGCTCCTCTAAACTATTCCAAGTCTCCCCTCCCTCTGACATAGTGTGCCCCCAGAGGAAGCAAAGAGTCATAAGATTTGTGTAGCAGTCAGTTCACAGCCCAAACGTGGAAGATGAAACGCGGATGGAGACTCGATGTGTGAAAGATGAAGTGTGATAAAAATAATACAGCAGTGCTTTGATATGCTACATTTACAGGGGATCTGTGCCCCACTGTGCCCTCAGATGCACTAAGACACACTAACGGAGCTGTGGAGGCGAGGCAAGTGGGAGAAGGGTTTACGGTGTCTGTTGTAAGAGGCATTATCACTATCGCTGCAGCTTTTTTGTAATCCAGTGAGGAAGCATTTTCAGTATTGCTGTCTCTTGTAGTGATGAAATGAGAACTCAAAGGAAAGCATCTTTTACAAAGTATGATGTCAAACAATTAATTTGAGTGCTTATTTGGGCGGGATGGAGTCTGTAGCAAGGGAAGAAGACAGATGCTGGTAGACTGCGGCTTGTTTTATTTACAAATGCAATGTTTAATGTTGTATTATTTGTGTTAAAAAGTGATGAGTTGGTATCAAGGGTATTTCAAATGGATCAAACATAAACCAGTCTTTATGGTCACAATCAGTGCCTTGTAAAAGTATTTATATGGCCTGAACAGCCATGAGGTTCAGTGTCTCAACTCAAAGAAGTGCATAATTGTGTAGAGGAAAGAAAATGATCCATCTATTTATTCATCCATTGTGATCTACTTACTTACTCAGAGCAACTGTCAGACAGTGGAGTTTTGCATCCTATCTCTAAAGGGAGGCTCCTAAACATATGAAGGAAGCTCCTTTTGTTCATGTCTTACTACCAGAGATGAGGGTCTGTATGCAGACAAATTGGTCAACTGATCACTTTCCATTTTTGCTTCACAGCATTGGCCCTGATACTGCAGACAAGTCTCCATCTATCCATCTCCCTCTGCACTCAACCATCGCTTATGAAAACATCAGACTGGGTAAGGTGTGTACATGTCACAATCTGGTTTTGGAAACGTGGAATGTACTTTCACTGGCAGAGAAGAAGCTTCAGTGTACGATTGAGTGATACCAGCTATAAATACAGTAGTTGACCTCATCACAAAGCTTTGGTTCTGCTTGTCGACAATTGTAAAGAAAGAGAAGGCCTGGCCTGGATGTACTGGCCAGAGAGACGGCTCCTAGGACTTGCTGACACAATGTTTAAGCACTAGATAGTTCTTACCTGTACCTGGTACCAGATAGCCCTGTCCTTCCAATTCTCAGCTATGTTCTACTTTGGTTTGGTCTGTCCAGACAACATACATTGAAGTTTTCATATGTTTTGTGTTTAAGTATTTTTAGAAGACTCTGCATGTGGTTATGTTAGAGAGATAAAGTGGTATCCAGGGCAACTTCCGACACATCAGTCAGAAGCTCAAACCCATGCTCTGGATATGTGTATTTATCTAAATCAGAGAGAAGAGGAAGTAAAATAGTCCAAATGTGAATTTACGTCCTGGGTTTACTTAGAAACTATCAAGTGATCTTTATGTTTGACAAGTGGGATGTGAAAATCTCTGCAAATGTCTTAGAGATGCCCTCATCTCCACCACCTCGCTGCCAAAGAATAAACAGTCTGTCCTCTGTCAAGGTTTTAGTGCAGGGAGATATGTCTCTATTCCTCTCTTCATCCACCTCGCTCTCTCTTCCTAATGAAATAATGGCTTTCCTCTCTTCCCCCCAAAGCTCCCCCACTCTTCTCGCCACTCTGCTTAAATCGACACTTGGCTAGATTCTCCAGTGCAGCAGAAGCTGAGTCATAAAGGTTTCAGTGGCCTGATTTATGGACAGTGATGTGGATGAGGGGCTGGTGTGTTGCAGGTTGGGGGGAAGAGGGGAGGGAGGGGAAGCGGTGGGAAAAAAAACACTGGCATCAGCTCGCTGATCACAAAGACATATGTCAGCACAGAAACCATCTGCTGATTTCAGACGAAGACGGAAGGAGTGCAGCTGCAGATTGAAACATGATAAAATGTTGATTGTGCAAGTTACCAGAAATCTGTTGCTTTGCTTTGTTTCATATTTAAATCTGGAAGTTGGCATCTGATCAACCTGTATTATTATTTTTTTTACTGCATCAATTGACTTGCTGACTATGCTGGTCTGCTCCAACACCCCCCCCTCCCCCCCACACACACACACCCCTTTCAGCCGTGGGCCAATATATCAATGCGGATACCAGCTATGGACTTCTGCCCATAATTTACGTTCCTTTTTTCCCCTCCATTAACCTCTATTAACATTCAGTTGAAAATTAGGGGTGTTGTTTTAAGCTCTGAATAAACAGGCAGCTCCAGGCTAGAAAAAAAAATGCATGCAAAATCCTTTTTTTCTTGTTTGTGAGTCACACAGCTTGGGTATTGAGTCTAATTTTGTGAATATGCATTTTCTGTGTGTGGCGGAGATGATCTGAATTGACTCCTTACTGCAACCGCCTGTTTATGTAAGTGTAAAATGAGAGGCGTGGAGGCAGCTTCAGGTTGACAAGGCTTCAAGGCTTTATTGGGGTTCAATGCACATTTTGAGACTCAAAGCACTCGGTGGGGAGTTGAGGTAAGGCATTTTTGAACTGCGCGTTGCACCCAGAGACAGTTGGATAAGCACATTTTTGGTGACAGTTAAAGCACCTGCGAATAGATCCACACACAGCAGAGTCTATTCCTGACATGTCCTGTCTTTATTATTTCCCTTTGTTGTTGCCATGTAAACATGTGCATACATGCTGTTAATGTTTCAAGTAAAACATACAGAGGCCTCAGTGACCGAATATTCCAAGTTCAAGAGGTTTGTTTCTTTGGTTTTTCTTTTTTTTTCTTTTTTTCCTAGATGAGGCATCTCTGCATGTTGAGCACCAGAAAACTGATTCGTCAGTCTAAACTTTCTTATCAGTTGTTTTTGCGGATTTCTCTTTGGTTTCCACCTCTTCTTCTGCTTCTTTTTCACCTTCTTCCTCCTCCTTTACGCCCTCTTCATCGCCTTCGTTTTGCTCACCGTCATCTTCCTCTTGGGGTTGGCTTTCTTCTCCCCTTCTTCCTCCTCTTTTTTGTCTTTACCCTCCTCCTCCTCCTCCGCGTGATCCTCTTCATCTGTAAGGAAACATTTGCGCACAATGGAAATGTTCTATTCATTGTCATAAAGGTAAAATAGCAACACTAACCTTCTCCTTTTCCTTCCTCTTCTCCCTCTTCTTCTTTTTCTACTGCTTCCTCCCCCTCTTCTCCCTCTTCTTCTTTCTCTACTGCTTCCTCCCCCTCTTCTCCCTCTTCCTCCTCAGCCTTTTCTTCATCCTCTTTCTCCTCTGCTACATCTCCCTCTTCTCCCTCCTTCTCCTCCTCTTCCACCTGCTCTCCCTCCTCCTCTTCCTCCTCTTCCTCTTGAGGAGGGCTGGATTCCGCCTGCTGGGCTTGGCTTGCGGTTATCACGTCTTCAGTGAAAAGCGACGGAGAGTACAAGCGGGAGCTGAGCAAGTACGGAGCCGCAGAGCTCAACAGGGACTGGGTTGAGACCTGCGCTCTTCCGTAGGCTGGGGCAGGGCCCATAGCCTGTGAATAAATGCTGAAGGATCCTTGTTTTGGCACATTCAAGCGATTCTCCTCCCCTTCAAGAAGCTTCCTAGATGAGATGAGACAGCAAGCGAAGGTCTCATGATTACAACGTGCTGCATAAAACTCTGCAGTGAGTGTGACTTGAGCACTTACCTATATGCCGCAATCTCAATATCCAGTGCCATTTTCACGTTTAAGAGGTCTTGATAGTCTTTTAGGTAGCGAGCCATGTCATTCTTGTTTACCCTCAGTTCATCCTCCAGTTGACCTATTGTGTCCTGCAAAAGGACAAAGCGCGGTAAAGTTCAAGTTGATCTGACAGCTAAAATGAGTTTACCCATTGCTCTTCTCCCTTACTTTCCCAAGTTGTGTTTGCTTACCTGCATTGCAGAGATCTCGCAGCTCTGTTTCTCTTCCACCTCCTGCAGCTGGTTTTCCAGAGCCTGGATCATCTCCCGGCAGGCGTCAATCTCCAGGGTTCTGTCTTTGAGCAGTCGGCGGTACTCTCCGGCCTCGTCCTTGGCGCTGCGTGCGCTCTCGGTGCTGCGCGTGGAGCCCACCGTCATCACGCTCATCTTGTTGCAAAACCAATCCTCTGCTGCTTGTAGGTTGCGTTGTGCCATCGTCTCGTACTGGCCCCGAATGTCACGGAGAGCGGCGGAGAGGTCCGGTTTGGAGACCTCCATCTCCACAGCCACCTCGACGCTGTACTGAATTTGGGCCTGCAGCTCGGCAATCTCACTCTCACAGAGGCGCTTCAGGAAGGCCAGCTCATCCAGAAGGGTGCCGATCCTTTTCTCAAGCTCGGCCTGGCCCAGCGCGGCTTCATCCGCTCCCTTCCTGGCATCCATGAGCCGTCCTTCTGCCTCCTCTCTGCCAAGGACTTCGTCCTCGTAGCGCTTCTGGAGGTTCTTCAGCACGTCCTCCATCTCATCTCTGTGGTCCTGGGCCGCTTGCTTCTCGTGGCGGGCCTCTTCCACAGCGGCACGGAGCTGGCGGATCTCATGTTCGTATAGGGCCCGAAGATTGGAGGGCTCTGCCTGCCTCTGCCTGAGCAGCAGCAGCTCCGTCTCCAGCAGCTTGTTCTGCTGCTCCAGCTCATGGACTCTCTCAATAAAGCTCGCAAAGCGATCATTGAGGTCCTGAAGCTCAGCCTTCTCCTGGGTCCTCAGCTGTTTGAACTCGGAGCTAACTTGGACTGCTTGCTCAAGGCGGAGGTCGGTGGCAGCTGCAGCAGGAAGGGTGTGGGAGTAGCTTGAAGGAGCTCTGGTGGATGTTGTATAACTTCTGCGTGAAGATACATAAGACGGCATTGGGGCTGAATGCGTGGAGTAAGCAGACCTGGATCCAATTCCTCCTCCAGCTCCATATCCTGCATTGCGCACAACTACTCTCCGCTTGTAAGTGGAAGGTAGATAAGGGTCAAAGCCAGTTGAAGTCATGATTTCGGTGATCTGCCGCTTCGTGCCAGGGTATGTAGCTGTGTTGTCTGCACAGTGAATCTGCATTACTCTGGCTTTTATAGAGCCCGTAATGACTGTGACGTAAGCTTTTTTTTTTTTTTTCTCCTTCCACAATGCTGACGGAAAGAATTGATTATGGTCCTTGCCAGCCAGCAGAGATGGGGAGGAGTGTGTGTGTGGGTAGATGAGGCGAGGATAAGTAACGATGGAGCAAAATGGGCTGCAACTCACAGGGTCATCGAGGACATTAACAGTCTACGGTTACTCCTGAAAACTGCAGAGGAAGCCACAGTTTTACCGCATAAATCCTTAGGAAGATATCAGACTATTGATATCAGTCTATGTAGCATTTTTTTTTTAGTTTTGCATCATTATTTCACATTTCATGTGACAGGAAAGCTTAGGGATCAAACAATTGGGTGGTCCTGTAAAAGAAAGGAAAAAGGAAGGAATGCAGGAAGGAGGATAGGACAGAAAAAAAGGACAGAAGCAAGGAAAGGAAAAAGACAGAAAAAGGGGAGAAAGAAAGAATAAAGAAATAAAGTTAATTGAAGCACTTCATGAACACGATTGCCCTCTAGCGGCCATGTGCTTAGTATGCAGCTCTACATTACTGAGACATTTAAGTTTAAAAACGAATGATACAAATTCATATTTGTACGTTACTTGCAGTTTTTATATTATACAATTCGTACGGAATTAAAAAAAAATCAGACAGTGTCCTAAATGTATTTATTGCAATGGTCAGAAAACAAACACCTTATATATGCTACATTGTTGTAAATTCTCTAACAGCCAGGACGTACAGCTCAGTTCTCATAAACACTTCGTATAATTGGTAATACATGTCAAACATTGTCAAAATACATCGAATGTGATAAAGCGGAGGTACTGATAATTTTTAAATAAGCTAACGGTTTATTTCTTCGCCCCACTTTATCACGAAACATTTTTTTCTACACATAAATTCACTGTTCTATGGTCATGAATTGGCTGGGTACGCTTTTTAACACTCGGCCGAGGGAGGACCTGGGGAGAACTGCTGACAAAGTGGAGTGGGAGGAGTTCTCATTTTAAACGGAGACAAAGCATTTCTCTGACAAGAGAAGGTCAGAGACATCTTGCCCATATCAAAAACAACAACGCGTAATATGAGTGACATGGTCAAGATGATTCTCCGGTTTTAACTTTAAAGAACACCTGCTGAAAATATGGGCAAACCAATCCGGCGTAACGATTTGCTTTCCCGGATGACGAATAGTGCGTACTCACTTTCCACATTTCTCTGTTGTTTATGAAATTCTACTTGTATCGAAGCATTTCATTGGTTACATTTATACACCCACAGAGTTTTGACCAATGGCCGAGGATTTTACTAATTGGCGGGTAGCAAACGTCTTCTGCAGCAAACGTCCCGGGGTCCATCACTTCCAGCAACAAAGGATGATGAATAAAGTTGATTTCCTCATTTATAACTGAAATATAACCACTTCCGCATGTGTTTAATGCCCCGCTGATGTGTCAGGAAACTAAAGCAGGCACCTCGACGATGGACGGTAAGTTACAGAGGTTGGGAAACGACGATTTGCTCTATGAGACACAAGCTAATGTTAGCTCCCTGAATTTGCTTTTGCACAATTGGCAAAGTACTATATGAATATAATTTAACATAATGTAAAGAATTGATCTATATTATGTGAATTATAGTTATAGTCCAAACTAAACAGCAACCATTGTGTTCGGGGTTGTAGTTCTGTTATTCAAATACTGAAATAAGTCCCGTGCTGTCATTATGCTAACCAGGCTAGTTGAAGGGACAATTCGGTAAAGTTAGCTTAGCTGATATGGCTTGTCCTTTTATTTTAATTCTGTGTTTGGTGTGTCTTCTGGGGCTATTATTACCAAGTAAATAGAATGAATAACTCATTAGTGAGCTTGCATTGGATTATGGCTGTTTTGTTTAATGTTACAAATCTATTAGGTCTACTACAATTAATGAATTTGTAACTACAGAACCCGGTTAATGTCCGAAAAAACAGACATGATATTTCTTTTTTTAAAGAATAAAATCATCATTGTGGATCATTGTGCTGTTACAACAGCTAGTGGGTTTCCAGAAGTTGCAGAACTGGGAAACAGTTCCCAGTTTAATATTCAAATCCGTTCTTACAGAACTCCGAACCACAGCATTATGCTCCCACTACCATGCTTGAGAGTTGGCATAGTGTTACTGAATCTGATAACCTTGGCATTTCTAAGAGTCTTTTTTTGTTTGTTTTTATGGCAGAATAGTTTAATCTCTGTCTTTAAACAAGTTAATATTCATTTGACGGTGACAGTTGGGGTAAGATGGTGGAAACTTCCCAAACAAACTTGAGAACCAGTTTTGAATATTTCACATAAGAATTCTCCTAAGCCCCAATTTCAATGCTATTGAAAGTTTAGGAATTACATGACTAAAACCAGGGGGAAACCAAACAATTTAAATGGGCCCTAAGACACTGGGTAAGAAGAAAACTTTAAATATCCACTTAGAAAAATGATAGAAAACTAAAAGTGTGTGGTTTCTTTGCAACCATTAAACCAAATATTAGTTGAGATGCATGTATATGTATCAGCCAGCATGTATTACCATTATATTGAGTGGATTAGAGAAGATTGATTTTAAATTTAAAGGTGTATTTTTTGTTGTATGGTCGTTTCAGCCTTGATGAGTATATGTACAGTTCTGACTTGCATTGTATCATTTTCTCAAACCTTCAGAACTGGTCGAACATTAGCCATAACAGCAGAGGGGCTGCTTTAAAGATATTAAAATGGTAAGCTGCCATTCTGTTTTGCCTCGCCCACCATGTCATGTGATTTGCTGCTGCTAATGAGTTTGCTGCCGTTGACCTTTACAGATTCGAATT
Organism: Poecilia picta; assembly: GCA_033032245.1. Taxonomy (NCBI): domain Eukaryota; kingdom Metazoa; phylum Chordata; class Actinopteri; order Cyprinodontiformes; family Poeciliidae; genus Poecilia; species Poecilia picta. The sequence continues at coordinate 8,894,738 of CM065361.1, forward strand.
GCGGCTCTAAATGCTGCTTCGACAGCCGCCGATGAGTGTCAGGACCCGCTGAGGAGCAGCAAGAGTCAGACGAAAGAGGCTCAGGTACAGACTGAATGACGCCGAGCAGCAACTACGCCGATCTTTGGGTAGAAATGAATGACCTCTTCTGACCTTTAATTGACCTCCGCAGGAAGCCGAAGCTTTTGCTTTGTATCACAAAGCTTTGGATCTCCAGAAACATGACAAGTTTGAGGAGTCCGCCAAGGCCTACCATGAGCTGCTTAAAACGCCGCTGCTCAAAGAGGTAAACTCATCATTTAAGTTGCCATGTATGGTTGTAACCTGATGCATGTAAGCTGGTGATTTAACGCTGCTGAATTGCCCTCGTCGTTAAATGTTATACACTGTTTAATATTTCAGGCCATGCCCTCAGAGGATCAAAGAGTGGGTCTCAAGCATCCTGGACTGATGCTGAAATATTCCACCTTTAAAAACCTTGCCAGTATGGCTGCATCCCGGGACGACTTGGAGAAAGCAATGGAGTTTTATTTGGAGGTAAACGCTCCATTCTTATGGTTAATTCTGAATGTTTTTGTTCACGTCCCTGCTTTGCTTAAATGTTTAATTGATGTGAATAGTACTGATAAATATATATTACTACTTTGTCTTTTTTCTTCAGGCTGTCATGTTGGACTCAACCGATGTGAACATGTGGTATAAAATCGGTCAGGTGGCTGTGCGACTTGTTCGTATACCTCTGGCGCGCCACGCGTTTGAGGAGGGCCTGCACTGCAACCCGGACCACTGGCCGTGCTTGGACAACCTCATCACTATTCTGTACACCCTCAGTGACTATACCTGTAAGTAATGCACATCATCACAAGCTCAAGTCCCAAATCAACACAGATTTCTACGTTTTTTAAAGACGCCTGTCTGTCTGTCTGTCTCTCTGTCCTTGTCCCATTGAGCTGCAGTGTTAACGTCTTGAGCTGCTCCTGCTGCTGATCTTTTAAAGCTCAGTGGTTTGCTTTAGTCCTAGGCTAACATTAGGCATTTGCTCTTTGTTTTTGTTCAAACTCTTTATAAATCTAATCGCTGATTTATGAGGCTGAAAAATTGTTGTTTTCCATCCTAATAAGTTTACTGCTTTTTGAACATTATAAAATTTAACGGCTTTGCTCCATCTACTCTGTTATATCTCTGACAATCTCAGCTGGTGACATGAACACACGTTCTCTATTTTATGCTGAATGTCAACGTGAAGGGTTAAAAAACACTTTAATTCAGAGAGAATAGCCCAAATTTGATTATCTTTAATCCAGTTTGGCTCACCATGCAAGAAGGAAAGGAGTCCATTTCTCCGCTATTAGAGGTACAAATCATGTTCTTAGTCTTGTCAAGGACTCCAGATAGCGTTTGTTAAAAAATTGATGTGATCAGCTTAAAGGGAATGAAGTGAGACATTTTTCCCTTCATAGTGTAAAATATTAAATATGCCAAGAAATTTGCATTTTTGCAGATTGTTTATACTTCATTGCCAAAGCCCTGGAGAAGGACCACTGCTACACTAAAGGCCTTGTGCTGAAGGAGAAAATCTTTAAGGAGCAGCCCTGCTTGAGGAGGGATACGATGCAGATGTTTACAAATTGGTAAAAGATCTTTTATACATGCTACAAACCGTTAGTCTAAATCTGCACAGCACTGAAGGTTTTCATGCATTTTGCTGTTGAATTATTGCAGCGATATGTCCATTCACTATGTGGAAGTGGAAGAGGAAGAGCGCAGATCCATCATTGAAGAGGCTCTGGAGATAAGGAGGCGCAGACAGACCCTCTCTCACCGAGAACCGAAACCAGACCTCGTCCTGGTTCAGCCACTGCACTGCCTCTCGTTAGTTCCTGTTTTGAATTTCTCGAATTAGAAAAAGTAGTTCTAGTGGAATTAAGAATTTAAAATAGCGATCTTCTTAGAATAAATCATGAGCAGACATATTTGTTTCTCCAATGAGTATTTTTTTTTATGTTTAAATTTGAAGTCTCTTCTGTTTAACCTCAGATGGAAGCAGGTCGGCGAAAGCTTTCTCGCGATGTACAAACATCAGACGACCTGCGAACCTCCACGACCGAGTTTGGGTTGCAGAATCGACCTGTCGGCGTACCGCGACCCCAACTTCCTCCAGAACCTTCCCCAGCCAAGTAGTCCTGTGAGCACGGGCTTGGCCACTGTGCTCAGCAGCCCCAGCTCGTCCCTGCCGCCGGTCACCTTCAGTGAGCCCACCGTCCTGCCCCAGCCGGGTTCTCAGCCTCAAATCGCCCTCGGTCAGACGACCGTGGAGATCACAACTACAGCTCCCTCTGCTGGTTAGCGATGCTGGTTTACATAATCTCTTTTGGGGAAAAAACAATGCTGATTTGCACTAACATTCTGTAATTCTTTATTTTCACAGTTCTTGATCCTTTTTTATTTATATTTTGTATTGCTACATTTACAAACTGGTGTCTTTGTTGGAGTTTGTAGGTAGGCCAACACAAGGTAGTTCATTACAAGTGGAAGGAAAATGATGTATGATTTCAAATTAATTTCTGAGAAGTATACAGTGCTGTTGGATGCACGTTTTGCTGCAATTACAGCAGCATGTCTGCAGGGGGCATGTCGGTGCCAACTTTACATATTTGGGACATTTTTTCCCCCATTTATGTTTTTTGAGAATATCTCCAGGTCAGTCAGATTTAATGACACATTTATGAATAGGGTTGCAACTAATAATTATTTTAGCAATGGATTATTCTGTCAATTATTCTGACTTTTGATGGATTAATCAATTGGTCAGATTAAAAAGTTGGCACATCCTACAAATTTTTAATTTAATCTTTTAAGCTTTTTTTAAATACAAAATTAGATATAAATTAAAAGATGCAAATTTTTTTCCTCCTTTTTTAAAATAATCATTTAAATGTATTATTCTTTTTGTGAATTTGAACTGAATATTGCTAAAACTTGAAGTGTTTTGGGTGTTTTTGTCTTAAATGCAAAGTATATATTTATTTTGTACAGTTTTGGTTTTATCACAGCTCTGACAGTGGTGCTGTTTCAGCAAATAACCTTTTTTAGCCTGTATACGCTTTTTTTGCGATTATTTGGTTAGCAGTTTACTTGACAATTATTTCAATTGTTGATAATCACGATTAAGCCGATTAATCGTTTCAACACTAATTTAGAATATACCTAAATACAAATGCCGGTCACGCTTCTCATTCAGATGTTTCCTTGTAAAAATTATTTAACACTGCATCCTTTTTATTTACTTCACTCATTTGTGCTACTTTGTGTCGGTTGATCACAAAAAAGCCCAACAAATGCAAACGAAATTGTTTGTAATGTGCCAAAATCTGGGAATATTGAAGTACTACGAAGACGTTAGCAAGCCAGTGTGTGTTGCTGTTTTATAATACTCTGTTATGTGTGCAGCTGCAGGCATGGACATTTCCCTGGCAGATAAAGTGAAGAAAGCTCCAAAGAGAAAACGTGTGGTGGAGGACAGCGGCGAGACGGCCAAGCGTCGCTCGGCACGTGTTCGAAACACAAAATGCAAGAAGGAGGAGAAGATTGATTTCCAGGAGCTGCTTTTTAAATACTTACCTTCCAGGTAGGTTGAGCTAAAATGTCAAAACCTAAATATATATATATATATATATATATTTATTTATTTTTTTTTTTTGTTGCATTATTTTCTTGTCTGTTTCAGGCTAAAGAAGTTTGATCCCGACAACGACGACGAGAGCCTGGGGAATCTTGAGACGCAGTGCGACGGGAAGGACAACGTTCAGCCTGCTCACTGCTTACCAGCCAACTCTGTTGAACTCTTGGAGTCTGGTACGCTGTCCTTGTACAGGGGAGGCAGGCTATGCATCGAAACACGCTGATAAGTGAAACAGCTTTTCGTTTCTCTTTGTCAGAGCAACAAGATGTTCACAACTTCTTGCTCAATAATTTGAGCAACGGCGGCATCCTGGATCTGATGATGCGCTACCTGAAAGCTGTCGGTCAGAAGTTCATGGAGGAGTGGCCGCGGGGGCTGACCGCTGTGGTGCTGGAGGTTTATCAGACCTGGAGGAAACACAGCATGGGCCTCCCCAACCCTCTTCTCAGGGACTGCAGCAACCAGCACATCCAGGTAAATGAAATAAGTAAACAAAGCAACCAAAAAACAAAGACTTGTTAAATTCCTATCTCAGCCAAAACTATCAAGATGGCACAAACTTCAGGTATCAGTTACTGAGAGCTTTTCCATGCGGTCTTGCAACAAGATGGTTAATGTTTAGCAAAATTAGTGATGGGTGAAATCATCATAAAAGGAATATATACAGCAAAATTCTAATTATGATTACTTCTGTCAAAACAGCCCTCAATAAAGAATCTGGAATGGAGATTTTTAACTGATTTTTATATATTTGTTAAATGAGTCAAGTACATCTAGTACATGTTATTTAAGTCAGGAGCTCTGCTGGGAAGTGAACCGGTGACCCAAATTCAATAATTTCCAGATCTACTGACTCAAACTTAAAATGTTTTTTTCTTCTAACAGTCAATGATTGCATCATACGTAGGCAATAGCAGGTTGAGCTGATGATACTCTTCAGTGTGGATGTTGTTACAGTGAGAAGACAACTCAGAGTAGCTATTTTTACGGTCAAAGAAAGAGCAATAGCTGCTCAGAGCCAAAGGGAGACATTTTCTATGGAGCTGTTTGGATGGTAATTCAGTGGTCTGGTTACTCTTTGACACCTTTCTTTTGTTTTGTTCTTTCAATACTTTAGATATTATTTTTTGTTCTGTACAGGAAATGCTGACAATGAACTTGGCCTGTATGGAGTTGCAGCTGGAGCAATGGTTGCACAACAAAGGGAAGATTGGTAAGTTAGTGATTTTACTTGTTTTTTTTTTTTTATTTATTGATATAATTTGCCAAAAACACCCAAAACAAGTTAACAAGTAAAGTTTAACTTGCTTAGGAGCGGGTCTGAAATTAAAATGATTATGTTCCTAAAGTCTCAAATGTAACTGAAGTTTGCATAAACCCTGTAATTGATGTTCTTTTGGATTGTTGCTAAATCTAAATATGTTTTTGTATATTTGGTATTAGGGGTGTAGCAATAAACACATGTGTCAGAACTTTTCAGATTGAAAGGCCTCTTCAATCTGAAAGTACACATGGAGATGTGTACCAAACGAATATAGTGTTGTTTTAAGGCTGAACACAAGCTGTTGAAGTGTGGAGCTAAGTGCACAGAGTTACATTTTGGTGCAACTTGTAAAACACAACAACAAAACAAAACAGCGTCAACAAAGAAGGAAATGAGGCGTAAACCAAAGGTTTGCCAGCATTATTCAACAAATAGCTTAATTATTCACCAGAAGGAACTTCAACCCCAAATGTAAGTAACGCTGGTGCTGGAGGAAAGCTTAGCTAAGGTCTAAATCCTGCCGTCTAGCAGCATTCAACCAGCCTTAAGTGCTGCACAGCAGCAGACATGTTGGCTGGATTTTCTGACAGCCGAACTTATATGGTACCTTTAGGAACTTCTGTCCACTGGATTGTCTACATATTGAAACGGCTCCAAAGTGATGGGAACATGTTTTATTCTGCAATATTATTGCAGTCTTATTTAGAAATTCCCAAGCAACAACCTTCATAATTTTCAGGTGGTTTTGTTGTGATGGAATTTATCCAGGCCTTGAATTTACCTGATTATCCTTTCTTAATTGAAAGCAATGAAACGAAATCGCCAGTCAGTTCTTCGCCAGCCACCCTCTTTAAATTTCTAAAACATCATCGGGTCAGACTATTTTAAAGCAGAGGAGTAAAAGTTGTTTCTCATTATCAAAGTGTAACAAAAACCTTCTGAACTGTTCCTTTAAAACATACTGAAACAGGTGAACCTTTACCACCTCCCCTCCCACTAGCTATTCTTTATGGTTGGTTTTCAGTCATGTTGTTCTGTCTTGGCCAGTTATCCCGAGAAGAAATTGTAGCGGTCCCAGCAGTGAGATGGGTGACTCCGAGTTTCCCGGGCAACACTTCCAGGGTGACTTGATAATCCTGGCCCTCGGCTCGTCCCAAAGAGATCTGTTTGGGAGCAGCTGGTTGGATGTCATGGTGCGGGTCTACTGGCTGAAAGCACGGTTCTTGGCCCTGCAGGTAAAAATCCAAGTTTCCTGGTTTTGTCTTTTTCACACAGTCTAACCAGAACTGATGTGTAATGCCAAATTTTTTTGTCTTCTTGTCAGGGAGATATGGATTTGGCCCTCGAGAGCTATGATGTTTGCATAGGGCTGTTGCAGAGCAAACCAAAAACCGCTGATGGGAAACACTACACAATCAACCTGCCAAACCTACGTGTAGATGCAGCCATATCCGTGGAGGAGGTTGGTAAACGCTGAAAAGAAATGGTTTCAAATCGTCAATATTCCATTACTCAAAGTCTTAATGGATTCAATAGATGCAATGTTGCAAAGTTCATATGAGGACTTCCTGGTCTGAATTATTTTTTTTCTGTCCCATGTAAAGATCGACAAGAGGCTGAAGTCGCTGGAGCGGTGTCAGTCTTTAGAGGAGATCCAGCGTCTCTTTGAGTCGGCAGACTTTGAGTCTGTTGTGCGCCTGCTGCAGCCAACTCTTAATTATGAGAACAGGAGCAAATCTCTGGAGTTTGTCAGCTCGGCGCCAGAGCGTCCCGCCCAGCTGATGCTACTGCAGGTTGGAAGTGCTACAAAGCTCTTCACTCATCACAGGAACTGTGGGTTTAGTTACCACATAACAACAACGCAGCAGATTATTTATTAGTGGATCTCAGATGTATGGAGAAATATATATATTGTAGACTTCATTCTAGGACTGCACAGATAAATTGGTTCCACTTTTCTTAATTTTTTGGAGGTTGATCGATACTTGCATGAGAAACCAATCTTTTCCACTTATCTTATCTACATCTGGTGAATGTCAGCCAGTCTCCCTTCTGTTTGTTGTGAGAGAGGGCTGACTGACAGACCTGCCCACATGTCTACATGTCACTGCTCTGTTGCCAACTTGGTAACTGTTGTTATATTTACCTCCTTTTCATAACAAAAACTCAGCAGATCAGGCTTTTTAAAGATCGTGATAGGCCAGAAAACTGCATTCAGTTCATTCCTACTATATCCGTTTCCTCTTTTGTCTGTATCAGTCAGTCTGTGCTTCCATCCATACATTTATGCAGTCAATTTATCCTCCCTATGATTGTAGCTGGCTCCATATTGAATGCTTCAAAGTTATAAGAAAAAACACCATAAATTAACTGTGAAGTTTTACTTTTAATTTTGACTACTTTTAGTTAAATCTTTAAGATTAGCTCTAGAAATAGTTAATCTCTAGAAATATGGATAAACAGGAAAAAATGCCTGTAGCTGTTACTTTGCTGTCCTTACAATTGACACATCTGTCTAGATTAACTTTTGAGGTCTCAGAAAAGCTGCTCTTTCATATCTTAATGTGCTTGAGTTTTGGTAAACTCTTTGACTTTTTGCTGCTCCTCCACCAGAACTCCCTGGTGAAGCTGCAGGACTACCGGCAGTGCTTGGAGTGCAGCGAGCTGGCTTTGAACGAAGCCCTGCAGCAGCTCAACTCTGCTCCAGGCGGTTCTGCTCCGAGCAAGGAGGAGTGGGTCAGCACCATCAGGAAGCTGCTGGATGGCGTCGAGATCTGCTTCACAAAAGAACCGGAGCTTCTGAGCAAAATCCCTCACTTCTCAAGCATGGCCCGACTGGCAAACAATCTGATTCAGGTTCGAATGACGTGAAAGGAATAATGCATTAAAACTGCGTAACCTCAATAATTATGTTTTTATTGCTTTATTCAGATCTGTTGCATGTTTTTCTTTTTTTTTTGTCTCCCTCCAGCTGATTGATCTTAGCATGAGTACTTCAGATGATCCAAAGGAGCCTTATTTCTTCTCGGTTCTGCCTTGGATTATCTTGTATCGGATTATCAAACACGAGGAGGCTGCTTTTGACTGTATGCTTCGGCAGCATATATCTTTAGATGACGACGAAGGTGTGTTGAAGTCATTGATTTCCCTCACTGTCTTTGTTTTTTCTCTTGTATTATTAACGCTGCGATGTCTGATTTTCAGATGAACCAGAAACTCCCCTGCTTCCCTCGTCTCTGATGCTTTTGAGTACAGCTCACGAGTATCTGGGTCGTCGGTCCTTATGCTGCAGCTCAGACGGAGCCCTCCTAAAGTTCTTTGTAAGACTCTACAAGGCCCTTAGTTGGCAAGCATTCACAGAGAATTGAGAAAGTATTGATACTCTATGAACATTCGACTGTTATTAATCTACAATCACAAATTAGCATGTGTTTTAAAAGTTCTTTAATTACATTTGAAACTTGGAAAAAACTTGTTTTTTAATCCTTTCTTGTTTGCAAAGTAGTTCAATCTCATCCAGATTGGAGTTTCAGTTTTTCAGTCTTAATGCAGATTAATTGGCTTTTGTTTTATAACCTAACTGTGCATTGAATTTCAGGATTTAACTTAGAGGTGTTAAAGCAAAGGGAGCTGAAAAACTAAAAATCTAAAAACTGAGACATTTATTTGTGAACATTTTAAAAACGATGTTTGTTCCTCCCACTTCACATTGTGAGCTGATTTGTATTTATGTTAGTCTGTCACATGGAATCCCAATAAGATTCAAGGACGTTTGTGGTTTACGACAAAGTCTGGAGGAGTTCAAGAGGTTGAAATACTTTCTCGAAAGTCTAATTTATGAATGTTCTAAGCAGTTTTAATGGTTGTTGGCTTTTATTTTGCAACTTCTTTGTTGCAGATTAGGGTACTGGAGAAAGAATTTGCTGCTTCCAGCAACAATGACTCACATCCTTATAAGGAAGAGCTGGAAATGGCCTTGGAGCAATGCTTTTTCTGCTTATATGCGTATCCCAGTAAGAAGAGCAAGGCGCGCTACCTTGAGGACCACTCATCTCCACAGGTCAGGCCTGTAATTTCTACCTATTATAATTGTCTTTGCAGAATCTGAAATAAACTAGTGTCTCATTTCAATATTCATGTGCAAGTTTGCACATCAGAGTTCCACAAACTAAAAGTCTGCAGCAGCAGCAACAAATGTGACTGAGGCGTTAGGAAGATAATGGGCAAATGGTGATGAAGAGGCGGCGCAATAGTGAAGAGGTGGCTCAAGGCTTTTGACTAATTGCTATTTCTCAGTTGTATTGCCAAACTTATGTAAGCGCAGGCCATGAAAAGAAACAGACTGCCGATGACGCAAACGAGCGCCCTCAATGAACCTCTTGATGCTGAAACGGTCAGATATATCCATTAACATTGTTTGCTGCTGAGCCACACAAAACAGGTGTCAGTGAAGTAAATTGAGGCCTTGAAGCGGCATTGTTAGAGGACTGTTTTTCTCTTCTAAATGAGATGTGACAAAATATTTGCAAAATTCTGTTGGGTTTTTTTTTGTCACTTGATGAGCAAGCAATTTGGGCTTCATTGTGCTTAGTAGTTTATTTGCAATTAATTTATCTTATTTTTAATTTATAACTACTATAAGAACTAAAGAAATTATGACACCAACAGGCTTTTGTATTTGTGTATAGCTCCTGAGTTTATCACAGCTGCAAAAAATCTGTTGAATTTGGAATAGCAAGAGGAAACAAAACATAGCATGAAATGAGGGGTCCACCAATAAATGGGCCCCAATTTTCTTAAAGCTGCAGTAGGTATATTTTATAAAAAAAAAAGAAAAACAACAACAAAATGTTCTTTATATATTTGTTAAAACTATCATGATATAACATAATACAATTAAGTTGCTCTGCCTTCTCCCTGTGATATTACATCCATCTGCAAAAATAACACCTCACTCGGTCAAAACAACCAATCACAGCCTGGAGGAGGGTCTCACTGCTGTCAGTCACACTCATGTACGCACTGCTCAATGTATTAATGGTAGAGAAACTATGTATCATTAGGAAAACAGTTTGTCCCATCACAAGTGTGATTTACAGCACTAAGACCCTCCTACTAGCTCTGATTGGCCGTTTCTGGCCGTGAGCGACGCATTTCTGCAGATGGCAGTAGGAAAACGGGGAGAAGATAGCACACTATAGTCTTTACAGATTATCTGTTTCATATTTTACTGTGAAGACATGGCGACATTTTTAACAGATGTATAAAAAAATTATCAAGTAACTCATCAGAATTAGCAGTAACCAGCTAGCCGCCATGCTAACAGGAAGTTTTCATTCAGTAACTCAGGATTATTTATTGTAATGAATCCTGTTTTTGCCTTTGAATATTAAGTTTTAGACTTGAATTTTTTTTGGCAATGTTGAAAGGTTATATTTTAGCTCTTTGCATTATTTAGCCTCTTCAGAACCTTGATAAGTTATCAGTCTGTTAAAGATGGTATTATCGATAGCAGTTCAATTTGAACAATGCCTGTTTTGTTTAGTTTTCTTGGAAAAAGTTATTAAAAACAAGTTTTTGTCTAAATTAAGGTGAATTCATGATTCCTTTTTTTCAAATAATGTAACGGTAGTGTTTATGATAAAAAATAAATAAATCATAACTATGTGATCGGTATCGGCGATCGGCCCTCAGGGATGATCGGTATCGGCAGAGAAAAACCTGATCGGCACATCCCTAGTCCATATGTTTTTATCTGTCTGTCCATTCATCTATTTATGTCTTGCATGCATTTGTCCGTCTTTTATCTAACTAATTTTGTATTTAAATCCCAACCATCAGATAAAAGACTCCAGATCTACAGTATATTGTGTACTTTAAAAAATAAATGCATATCTAATAAACAGTATAAAATGAACAGGAAGAAAACAAATGTGGAAAGGTATGAATTTATGACAGAATCAAATTGGAAGAACGCTGGTATTCACTTTGTTTTTAAGTGGTGAGTTTTGCAATTCTTGCTTCCAGCCACAAGTGGGAGTCGGTGCATTTAGTTTGCAAGCCCTCCAAGTGTAACTATGTACATACCACAGTTGTAGAGAAAATATGCCCACTGATCTAATCGCTTGACCCTGGAGCCAGTTTTGTGTTTGTATTTTTTTTTCCACAGGTTGAGCTTCAGTGGAGCGATGCTCTCTTCATGTTCCAGTATTTCAAACCAAAGTCGCTGCCCGAGTTCGACAGCTATAAGACCAGCACGGTGTCTGCAGAGCTGGCCAATCTGCTGAGGAGATTTGCAAGCATAGCTCCCCCAAGCGAGACCCCCACCTTCACCATGGATGAAGTGGCAGCCTACATCGAGGACATGACAGAAAAGGTCAGTTTGGGTGGGTTACACCGAACGTAAGGGGAAATTACAAGTCATTTCAGTCTTCATTTGCTCTTTCAGGTCCCATCCCTTCCAGCAGGCAGCCCTCCTGCTCCCCCAATCATCAATGAGATCTACTACCTGTTGGCTGACTATCACTTCAAGAACAAAGAGCAGTCCAAAGCGATCAAATTTTATATGCATGACATTTGCGTTTGTCCCAACAGGTACGACATTTCTTCACATCTTCAGTAATTAGATCCATCTTCAGAATATCTTTCTCTGCTGCTCAGGCTCATAATAATCTTCTTGGTTACGTCTAACACTTTCAAAGAAATGGTTTTTAGAAGTGGCTTTAACAACAAAACCGTCTTCACCTTGCAGATTTGATTCCTGGGCTGGCATGGCTTTAGCTCGAGCCAGCCGGATCCAAGAGAAGCTCAATTCAAACGAGCTGAAAAGTGACGTTCCCATATGGAAGCACTCCCAAGCGGTGCTGAACTGCTTCAAGCGGGCCCTGGAGATAGACAGCTCCAACCTGTCCCTGTGGATCGAGTACGGCACCATCTCTTACGCGCTGCACTCTTTCGCTTCTCGGCAGCTCAAACAGTGGCGAAACGAACTCCCTCCAGACGTCGTTAAACAGGTGAGGCCTAGATGGTTTATAGCGCAGTCCCTCTTGGATGTTGCCATGTTTCGATTCGCTCATCATTCGCAATTTTTTGGTTGTTGAAATTTTCGCAACTTTTCTGCAAATTTCATCAGCCAGGTTAACGTTTTCTGCATTTCCTTCTTTTCTTTGCCAATCACTGCAACTCGGTTGAATTTTGACCAATACTGTTAACCTCCTAATTTCACTTCTTGTTTCACAACATCTCTTAAAACCTGAAATTGCAAGATAAAAGCAAACTCTAATATATTTGTTTTTTGTTGGGGAAAAAAATATATTTTGATAAGTTTTGTAGGATTTGCTTCCACTGCGTAAACAGTTCAATGTTATTTTCACTTTAAATATGAAATTTCTTAAAATGCAGTTTTTTACTGGCAGCAGTTTTAACTTTTTTCTTGTAAGACCATGTTATAACAAATGAAGTAAAAAAAAAATTCTCAACTCTAATCACAACTTTTTTTAAAAAAAATTCTCATAAAAATAGTAATTTTAGCCTGCAACAATTACAAAAAAGCAACATCCTGGAGGAACTGATCGTTTTTCTCATGAGAGTTTGCTTCGTTGGCCGATGTTTGGTGTCATCAGTTGCATTGTGCAGAGTAGATATTATTGATATGCCACCTTGAGAGAAAACCCTGAGTGTTTATGTGTTTGTTTTTATTTCAGATGGAGGAAAGAAGAGACTCGATGCTGGAGACGGCTTTTCAGTGTTTCCAGGGGGCCTCCCGCTGTGAGGGCGACAGCGATGAAGAGGAGTGGCTCATCCACTACATGCTGGGGAAAATAGCCGAGAAGCGCAGGAAGCCCCCCGATGAATTCCTGCAGCTTTACAAGAAGGTAAACCTGTTCATCACTCTCCTAGCGCTGACAAAACAGTAGAAATAAACGTTTTAAGCATCAACTTTGTGATCAACCAGGAATCAAATCTGTATTCTATGTTTTATCTTTTGTTTTCTGGGTTTACAGGCGGCTCAGTATCTACATGAAGAAGCTGCTCGGTACCCGAGAAAAATTCATTACCACAATCCTCCTGATCTGGCCATGGAGGCCCTGGAAGTAAGTGAAGTTCAGCTTGTTGCTCAGAATGTGTCCAGATATGCTCCTTCTGTGCATTTTTATTATATTCAATAACAGTTTCTGAAAGAATTTGTGTTTAGAGCTATTAGCTGCATCTTTACAACATTAAATTTCTATTTTCTTTCTTTTTTTTTCTAGTTGCATTTCCGCTTGAGTGCATCCATACTTAAATTGCTACAAGCTTCAGAGTCAGAGCTGGATCACCAGTTTTTATTTAACTTACTGGTGGAAGCAGCGACCGGGCCGTTTGCAAAGGGGGAAGAGAAGAGCATGCCAAGCTTGCCGAGGTCCAATGAAAAGTAAGCTTCGCTATTTATCCATCAAAACAGCAGCTGATCTCACAGTGTATGACTTTTTTCTTGTTTTTTCCCCCCTTCCCCCATTTATCTCTAGAGAGAAACCCCCTACGATGATGGAAGAAGAATTTAACTGTTCCTCTGTTTGTATGGGGAACGTGCTCAGCTCCTCCCTCCCCTCTGCCGTCACCCCAGGTGTGACATCCCCTCCTTACGTGGCCACGCCATTTGACCACGATTACGCCAAACGCAAAACACTCCGAAGGCAGCAGTGGCAGCAGCAACGGCATGAGGAGCAGCAGGCCGATGGTACAGTCCCAGTCCTAGACAGTGCTTCTGGGGTTGGGCTCTTTTGCCGTTTCCGCACTGGGACAGAGAAGGGCTCCAACTGGGGAGCAGCGCTCAGATTGCTAATCACCATTCTCAATGGCTTTGTTTTCAGTCACTATGGTCCCCATGCACTGGGTGATTGGGATGTGGTGAAATGGGCAATATGGCTACTGATTATTTGGCTAATATGCTTTGCATGGGAACAAAAAAAATAAAAGAGACTGACATCTTGGTTGGTATGTGCTGAGAGCATTTGGTCTTATGTGTTTGCATATTTGTGAGCATGTGGGGATGTAACATCAGTCTCTTGTTGCTTCTTATTCTCTACACAATCACCTTGCCTCTCTCTGAGAATTTAAATGTTTCTCTCAAAGCATCTTCAGCTTTTTGTGTCACATTTGCACATGTTTGGTGTTGTTTCGGCATCCATCGGCTGCTGTTGTTTGGCAACACACAAGAAAAACCTGCAGATTTGCTGTGACCCTGATTATAGATCATGTTTAACTCATTTGGCTAAACATTACACTATTTATCAGGCTGAATATACAACTGATATTGAACACAATTTTAATCAGCCTTCTTTGGAAAAAAAGAGAGATTCTTAAATAATCTAATTTATTTAGTTTTGTGTTCAATGTTGCAAAAACTTTGGTTCTGTAGTCAATTTCTGCATTCAGTAAATTATATTATTATTGAAAAGTTTATTTATTTCAGAAACTTTTATCACTAAGTGAAACATCAATTACACACAAATGGATGTTTCAAAGCCTCATTTGTGTTATGATGGCTTTCTGTTTACAGCTAATAAAAATATAACATTTAATATGAGAATATTACACATCAGACCATTAAAAAAACATTTAATACAAAAAAAGCAGCCTTTATGAAAAGTATGCTTTAAAGACTGTCAACTTCCAAAAGGTATTTTTCATCTGAAAAATTTACTCATTGGAACTTGTATTCTAAGTGACTGTAATTCCATTTTTTCCTGTTTTTATGAACTATAATGTAAAAAAATATGAGAATAGCTTTACAAATATTGTCTTTCTGAGCCTTGATACCATCTCTTATAATTGATGGTAGCAAGACTTTTAAGGAACAGAAGCAATGTCACAATGCGATACCAGACATACCAGACAAAGAGATACCAGACATTTTACAAGTGTTTTTTTTTGTTTATTAATCCAAACCCATTACAATTTCCACATTTAAAACGATGCTCAGAATCATACAGTAGCAATTGGTTGTGTCTGTATTGCTAAAAAGCTTTGTGTTTACATGTTTGAACATTTAGATCCTTACCTCAACTCTGACCCTTCCAACATATCAAATTCCAACATATCACAGACAGGAGTTGAAAGTTGTTTTGTTCTGTTATTTGATGAAAACCCCAAACTCTCTCCCTCTTTGGTTGCCTGGATCAATTCCAGGAACGTCACAACAGTAGAAAACATGGTTTTGTTTAAAATGGCTCCCTACATTTTTGTTCTTTCACTAACTTTACTTTAAAGCACTAAAAATATCCGTCTCTGAGTCATTTTCACTCAGTAACAACATCCATACCAAAGATTGTTGCTGTGAAAAAGCGTGTAAAATTATCTTTACTTGTTCATTAGGTGAAAATTGCTCCAAGCAAAAACAATACTACTAATACTGCTTTTTTTATTTTGAGTACATTTTCTATTTTTATTTGTGCTTGGAACTGTTGTAAAGTTCATTTGAGCTCAAGAAATGTATTTAAGAAGAATTTTTTTTTTCAGAATAAGAATAATAAAAATGTAAGCATTTACTTTTAAATTAAAATATACACAAAAGTTATATTCAGGATGTGAAACTGCACAAAATACTGAAACATTAAAGCTCACAGTTGAAAAAAGCAGCAGCCATTCTCCATTTGATTTAAAAAAAAAAGTGCATCTACTCACTCAACCCATTCATGTAAGTTCAACTTAAATGCTCAAATAATGGAGCCATATTGCCCACGTTGCCAGTTTTGTCACCCTTTCCAGATTCCTTCCTACCTACCTACCCACCTGCCTACCTGCCTGCTACCTCTTTGCCTGCTTGCTTTTACCACCTGCTTTGCCATTTATGTGCATGTAGTTCTAATGGGGTGATTGTTTTTAGCAGCCGGACGAGTTCAGTCTCCGAACCACAGTCCACCAAACTGTCTGGTGTCGTATAATCACATTTCATCTGGAGTGAGGTGTGTGGGTTAATTACGCAGAAAACAAAAATAGGAGATATTCCGGCATCTTACATGGCTCATGTTTGCTCTCTTACTAATTGGGTACAATTTCTAATTATGGCCAATTAGTGTGAAAATGTCAAGTTGGAAAGAACGTGGCTTCCATTTATTGGCTGGAATTAGAAAATACCTCTCCATGCACATTGCTGCGGGTAGGTGTCCAACCTTTGACTTGATTCCTGCTGAAAGTGCTCTGAGGTGAATGTAGAATCTGATTCAGACATGCTATTTTCAAGTCAGAACCAGCAACAAAAATAAATTTAATTTGGAGGTCGTAGCCTCTGATTTATTTTTTTCCTTTTCGAGATATTTATAAAGCAGCAACATTTCATTGTTTAGCTACTTGCATGCAGTGCCTTGCGGACATTTTCATAGTAGTGGTGGGCATTTATTGTGTAATTGTATCAATTATCGTGATAAATTGATTATGATACAATTTTTTATGTATTGTCTTGATAAATTCCAATTAATGTTTAAAACCCCCAAAATCGATCATATTGTTTAGATTGTTAGTTTTACTATTTTCCCCACAGTTTGTTTGATGAAAATGACAATGAATGTCAATATATTTAAATAGATTTACTGTGCCCAGATTTGAGATTCAAATCACACTTCAGTGTTAGCGAAACTAAAGTTTAAGATTAGCGCAACTACCTTTTTAGTTATCATTGCCCACTCCTGCTGGAACTAAATTACTCACATATTTACTATTTAGGTGACGCCTTAAAATAATTGGTTGCACTGAATTGAATTTAGGGCTATCTGAGGAAAATGTGGGTCGGGGGAATAAAAATGCACAACTTAATTTTCTTGTGATGTATAAAATCCCACAATAAAAAAAATAAGTTTGATCCTGACAAGTTGTGGGGGGGAAGTTGTAAGTGGCATGAATACAAGTATTACTATATTACATGCACTGTGTATTTTGTCTCATTTTAAACGAGGAAATGCTTGTCTGAATCAGGTTCTTCATGTTTGAGGGGATTTTTGGAAAAAAATTCTAATCTAAGGCTATTGCTGATTTTTTTTTTGTTTCCAAAGTCAATTTAGAGCTGCAAAAGTGCTTTCTCACTATTATTTTTTTTCAAACCAGCTTCCTCATATCTTCAACAGCCTCACCAGGGTTTGACCATGAATACTGCCTGCCCAGGTCTGCAATATGGCTGGCTTCCTTCAATGGTACTCTCCTTCCAAACACCAAAATAAAAGTGCTTTCTAGTAGCAAGCATTGAATACACAACTCTTCAGTTAACACAAACTTTTACAGTACCACAGTAACTTTGCTATTGACTCATGACTGTAAATCTTTTTTAAAAAGTCCCCTGTGTGCATTTTTTTTTTAGTAGCAAAGGTCTCTTGTTTCCTAATTAACAGTTTCCTGTCAAAGATTTTTTTTGTTGAGGCTGCAGAACATGGTAATTAAGAGGAATGCTGGCATTTTGTTTTTGAACCTTTACAAAAACAAACCATCTCTCTTAACAATATGTCATTAGTTATGCACTAATAAAGATCTGTGACTCAGAAGTTATTTCAGTTGAATGATTATATAATTTTCTCTCCTCTTTGTAGAGCAGGTAGTGTTTGGTATTTAGAGACAACAACTACCATGAAAACAGTGGTACACTCGTCATTCATTAAATTTTTAACAGCATAATCATTTTGTTCACATTGTTTCATTTGTGAAGGCAATCCCAAATTCCTTAGTCCGAGGCCATGCAGCCGGCAGAGTAACCCGTGTTTTTGTTTGTTCACTCAGAGCGGAGCCAGGACAGCGAGGTGGTGTTGCTTTCTGATTCCAACTCCACTCAGGATGCCTTCACAGATCCCGCCAGCTCCCAGGACACCAGTCACAGACCCGCCTCAGTCAAAGCCAGTCCGTCGTCGTCGGAGAGCACGACCCCCGTGAAGGACGGCCAGCCCGCCTCTGAGGACACAGGTAGTAGAGACTAATCTTAGAAACGTGATCAGATTTGAGAGTCTTGTTAACGCTATCCATAACTTTAACTCTTCTTATTTACTTTGTAAAATAATGCCCTGAAAACACCAATCCTATATTCCTTTGCAAAGATTTGAAATTCAGCCACTGTCCTCCTTCGCTCTCAGAGCCGACTGCCAGACTCGTCCTCCACGTCACGTGCAGTTAAACCGTTTAGCAAGTTTATCAACTTTTCAGACTAGAAAATGAGTGTCGGCCAAAATCAGCATTGGTCAGGTCAGACTTTTTAAAGATCGTGATCGGCCAATAAACTGCCATCAGTGCACCCATACTTTGTATTTTTGGCCATAGGATACAATTTTTACACTTGTTAAACAATTTACAGCTTAGAGTCACAAAGGGGCAACAGGCAACCTTGGAACCAAAGAGCCGAGACTGAAGGTGTCCCGATACAACCTTTTCACTTCCAAAACAATATCGATATTGACCCCATGCGATATTAGCAGGAATTATACATATTTTTATTGCTAATTTTGCAGTGTGGAAAATGTGTTAGAAAATGGTTGATCATGTTATCTTACTTGCGCAGAGAACAATAGTCATCAACAAGCAGCATGAGATCAACTGACCCATTTATTATTAACCAAAGGGTCTGTGTGTGGGATACAAGTGCTGCTGGATAGAAATGCTGTGGCGTACTAAATTCTGGAGCTGAGTGCTTCCATTGGAGATTTTAGTTCTGGCCTGATATCCTATATAATCAGATACTCGTTTTTTGTCTGATATCAAACCAATTTCCGATACAGATATCTGGATAAGTCTGTATCGTATTGTACTGTATTTATTTTACTTTTGTCTGCAGTTTTACATAGAGACCAAACCGGAGTCCAGACAGAAGAGAGAAAGTTATTCAAGACAAAATTGTCGGCATGGTGGTGGAAATCTCCGAGGGACCGGCCCTAAGCTCCCTGCTGACCCCTGCCCTCATCCTCTCATCATCGTGGCCACGCCGCCGAAGCCATCAGCTCCCCAGCAGGGCGTCGGCCAGAACCCGGCCAGCGAGGGCAAGAAGAAGCCCGAGCCCCCCGCTGAGACGATCGAAGTGCCCAAAGCTCTGCCGGCAGAACGAGCCGAGCAGAGACGGATGCTGGTGGAGATGTGTGTCCGCGTTCTGGTTCTCTGCCTCAGCCGCTTCCCTCAGCACTACAAGTCTCTCTACCGCCTGGCCTACTTCTACACCAACAGCAAGACTCATCAGGTCGGTTTTACTATTACACCTCTCTGCCTCATCTCTGACAGTATTAAGGGTAAATATTTGGGGGCAAACACGCTAAGATGTGTTACAAATTTATCGTTGTACTGAGCAGGACCGGTCATTTTATTTATTTATTTATTTATTTTATTGGACCTGTGAGCACTGCAGTGATGCACCGACTTTGTTGGCTGTAAGCCTCTGTGGGCAGAGGTGTGGGTGGTGGCGCAGTCCTCCATCAGCCAATTTGGCATAGGAAGACTGCATTGAGCTTTACTGTGATAGCAACCTTCTGTCAACACACCGTGTTCAGTATATTGCAGCTCCAGCTAGGCATGTCGCAATAAATCAATTAATCGAAATAAATTCAAACGAGGGCTCGATAATTTCAATTTGCGTGATTGTTTCTCTCGTGTGTCTCTCTCTTAAAGACAGAATGGCGAAAGGTTTCAGTCTGGTGGTCTGGTCTCAACCAGCCCTCTCTTTTTGGGTTTATAGAGATTTCTGTAGCCATTTTATTTGCTATGTTGGTTGTTTTGTTTATTTGGATATTTAAAATGTCTTCCAGTTCCAATGTGAAATGTTTCCTAGATATTACAGTTTATTGATCTTTTGAGAAGGTGTTCTTGCATTATTAAGCCATGGCATTACTTGAAAAGCATCATCATTTATCACAATAACTTACCATCCAGCGAAATGTATCATGACAGGCGTCGCTCCAGCTCATAGGGTCAAGTTTGGCCATGTTTCACAGTCGGCTCGTTTGACCTTTCTGCTTCTGTGGCCTCCGGTATTGCTGCAAAAGGAAGTTTGATAAATTTGTGTTTTCTAAGCTGAAAGGGAAAGGTTTGCCGTTTATGTAACTCTTTGTAATACTTCCTTTTGGTTCTTCTTTTTTACAGTCAGTGGAGTTTTCAGCAGTTTGGATGAAAGCGAATGTACCCTGGCAGGGACATGATGACAGTCACTTGATGCGTGGCTGTTTACACAGGTTGCTTAGCCGCCCTCACAGCGCCGACACGTCCAGCGTTAAAAGCCTCTTTGCCACTTGCGCTCTTGGAAACTCTTCTGCTCGCTTCGACTGGCCGTTTTTAATCCTCATTCGGGAAAAAACGGCGGCGCGAGTGGCATCTTTGATTTTCTGTGCCGTTCGTTGCGTTTGGGGGGGTTTGGGGGGAGCAGATAACACCAAGGGGCTTTGGGTCCCTATCTTTTCAACCACGACTCTCGTATCCACACTGATTTGTGAGTCACTGTGCTGCGAAGAGGTCTGCGTTTTCCTGATTGCAAATGAGCAGTCCTCTCCTCTTCTCATTTAGATTTATTGGGTATTCATTTTTTGTGTTTGTGTCTCTTTGTGTGTCTGCGTGTGTGTTTATTCAAAGTATACATGCAAATAGATGTTTCTTTTTTTTTCTTTCATTTATTTTCCATCACAGGACCTACAGTGGGCCAGAGATGTGTTGCTAGGAAGCAGTGTCCCATGGCAACAGCTGAAGCACATGCCAGCACAAGGACTTTTCTGTGAAAGAAACAAGACAAACCTGTTCAACGTAAGTCTCATGTATGGCTTATTCGAAGTCGTTTCAGGTCAGCACACTTCGTTGTTACATTTGAGCCTTAACACAATTCAACACTTCAAGATTTGAAAATCCTAATTTCCAAGTATGAAAAGCTGATATTAAAGCTGGAGTGGGGAGTTGCTGTACAGGAGAGAGGTGTGAACATTGCGTACAAGAGCATGATTGACAGTGCTAAGTCATCTCTTTTGGCTCTGATTAGTTATTTTTAAACAATGCAAATGTCAGTAGGACAACTGGCAGCATCCAGAGAAACTTCATTTTTATAACTGCCTTCTGTTGTTATAAAAATGCTTTATATGTCAAACATGACTTAAAAGAAATT
This sequence comes from Poecilia picta, assembly GCA_033032245.1. Classification (NCBI taxonomy): domain Eukaryota; kingdom Metazoa; phylum Chordata; class Actinopteri; order Cyprinodontiformes; family Poeciliidae; genus Poecilia; species Poecilia picta. Next base: position 8,915,765 of record CM065361.1, read on the forward strand.
TGACTACATAATTTAACGCCTTAAAATCGGGCCTCTGTTTCTTTAAGAACCTTCTGCTCTTTCTGGCACTTCCCCTTCAGCACTCCATCACAAAATCGCTTCTCTTTCAAGTCGTTACCATGGTTCTTACCAGCGTTACATTGAGAAGTAGCTTGTGTAATGAGCCCAGCTGATGTGCAGCTCCACCAGGTGTTTACTAATTGCTGCTGACTAGTCTGAAGGAGCTCAGTGAGGAAGTCACGGGCCAGGAGTGCTCTGTAATTCTGAAGCTCGGCTTGGAAACCGCGTCTCGAATATGGTGCTCTGTTGCACCACTCATTTTGCGCAGGTGAATGGTTGCTATGGGAGATTAAAGGAGTTTTGCATGCATGAAAGAATTAAAGGCAACACTCCACGTATGTTTTTGATGAGGAAATAACATAACACAATGAGAAAACTGTCATTTTAAATCGACTTAAATGCATAGAAACAGAATGATGCAAACATCTAAGAAATTTAAGTAGTCATGCTTTAATAAACTCTACAGATGATGAACCAAGGTTCTGTGATGCCTCGTGTCAAGGTTAGCATTTGTCTACAAAGGTCCTTGCTTGTGGAGTTTTCCTCCACAATGCAATGTGTGTGAGATCAGTTGGTAACTATGTTGTCCTTAGGGGTGTGGTTGTCATTTGTTTCTGACATTATGACAGACGGGACCTGTCCAGGTTATTTAATCTACTTCTGTGTCTCTGAACTGCTGGGATAAGCTCTTACCAGAAAGATTCCCAAACAGTTGACTCGTTTCTTTCTGTTGGGCTTTCATTTCAGTGAAAGCAAAAACGTTCTGGGGATTTCCCTTCGATCAGTCGTCGGCACGTACGGCCGACAGACAGCTCAGTCCAACCAGTAGGGAGATGGGGTTGTTTCTTCATGCTAAATGGAACTATAAATATTTGTGCACAATCTCTTACAGAGAATTTTAAAAATAGTTTGAACAATTAGAAATTTTAACCACTAGAGCAGAGAGAGAAGGAGGAACTTCAAACCCTCCTCTCCATCGATCATAACGCAACATCTCTTTAAGGAGGGGCGGCAAAAGTAGTTGAGGTGGATTAGCAGAGGTTGCCAACAACTGACGATGTCATCCAGGACATTTTATAGTGAGGCATTGTCTCTATGAATTTGTTGTTGGCATGCCCTGGCTGTTAAGAGATCAACAGTCTTCAGTCAGAGGCTTCTTTTTCAGATTTGTTGCATAACTGACTGCTACTGGAGATCCTTCCTGCCCACAGCATAATCATCCACGACACCTCTTTGATATGAGTTGCGACATTTAATTTCCACTGTCAAGTAAATAAATGTTGAGTTTAATCGAATGATGGAAAATGCATTGCTTGAAAGTCTGCAGAACTCTAATATACCTTCAAACCGGAACCTGACCTTTTCTTTTTCTTGTTAGAGTTGAATTAAACCATGCGACCTATTAGAGTTGTATTTTCCCCTCACATATGATCCCCTTGAAGTAACCCCCCCTCCTCCCAAGGGATTAGTGGAAACAGACACTTCTTTATTTGTTGTAACACAATAGGAGATTGTTTAAATATCTGCCTCTCAGAATAACAAAACCAATGTCAAGTCACTAGAGCTGCAGTTTAAATTATTAAATCATTGTTCTGCATGTCAGTTTATTTACGTTTTCCACTTGACATGGACACTTGACATGCATTTTTCATCTGCTCCCCGTGTTAACCATCAGAGCCTAAAGACCTCATTCAGTCACTCTCTTCGGTAGCGAACATTCGGTTTGATGTAGTTGAATCTTTGGGCTGTTGAGTGAAATGCTGATTTCGTGGAAAGCTCCCGGTAACAGACTGTGGATTTGATGTGGGCCGGGTCTGAGCTGGAGAAGAACTCTGCCATGCTCTGGCTCCCACTGGGTTCTCACGGAGCCCCTTCTGGATGCAAACCTGCCACCGCGGCTCACCAACTGTTTGAGCTTTACCGTCCTCTTTGAACCAAACCCACGGAACCAGCCATGTTAACGTTCAACCGTTTAACAGACACACATTTTCCTTTGTCCTAATATCTAGTAGATATGACAGAATCAGATTTTCTGTGAAATCCATCTCTTTTTGTCTCTACACATGAAAACAGAACTAAAACTAATCAAAGTAAATTATAATGGCAAATACCTTTTATTGAAAATAATATCGGTTATTTCTGTTGACAAATAAAATTAGCTTCTGATCAATCAATTAGATCTGACTACAATTGAATATAACTGTAGCTGTGTGAAATGGGACTAGAAGTTATGAATTATTTTCTATTCTAGGATAAATATTTTCTTAAAGTTTAAGCAACAAAATCTTATATGATTTCTGGGTTTTTAAGTTACTGAAATTGACAACTAAAGTAAAAGTAAAAATGCATTTTAAAAGTTAGATTGACTGAAACTAAATCAAAATGTTTGGACAAAATCCCAAATCAGATTTTTTTCTTTCTTTTTTTTCCTTTTTTTTGCCCATATGCAACCATAACTATTTTAGGGAATTTTGAAGTCTTAATTTTGATCTTTTCTCCCAAAGAATTTTTTTTTTATTTGCGTCGCTTCCTTATGTAGTACTCGATTGAATATGTATTTGATAGTTTTCAAAGCGCCTGCACTCTGAACAGTCGCGTTGCATTTTACGTCATTGACGTGAGACATGCATCATAATTCTGTGCCAGCAGAAGCCAGAGACAAGTCAGGACGTAAACAAAGGCTGACGATTTTAACTGTAAACTTATGAAAAACGTGCGTCAGCAAAGCGCATCACGTCACAAATCCCACTACTCCCGACTGTGACTACATGTCCAAATGGACTTCTCTACAGAAGTTTCAGTCAATTGTCCCACAAAGGACATTGTTGTTATTTATATGTCTTTATTAGCTTCTCTCTTCTTATGATCTTGAGACAATACTGTCGGCTCCAGTTGCTGAATAACTTTAAAATCGATCCATAGACGGCTCCGTCCTTTATTACTCCCGTAAACATTGCGCTTCTATGTGACATTTACATTCTTCTTCTACGCATTTGGGTCGCCTTGGGGCCATAATCCTTTCACGTGGATTTGATTGCGGTCAGATCATTCAGTAGTATAAACGATTACCCAAAAGAAAAAAAGCAAAACAAAACACTGTTTTGCAAATAAGAAATGCCTTCTAGACGTCCAATAAAAGGTGATTCTACAGTGTTGAATCACTTTTTGTATTTGTATTTCTTTAAAAAAAAATAGGAAAACCATAATATAGGTCATTTCGATGAGTAGGATCTTGTCGGCTAAAGAGACTCTTAGAGCTCCTCACAAGAGTGAGAAAGCTACGTTGTGTGGGATCCCATCACACATTGTGTCATCATACTCAAAATACTGTGGCTGCAAAAATGCAAACGATTCTCTTTGATGTGGTTTGTTTGTCCCCTTTGGGCTACGGTACTGACATGGTGTTACAGTGTGAAGGAAGCCTCAATCCACTGACAGGTCACTTTTGAGCACCAGAAACTCTTGACCGCCAACAAAAACAATCTATTTCTTATTTCCACTGGATTTACTCTGTATATAGATTACTCTGAAAATGTCTCACTGTAGCTTTACTTCTACATCCCCAAATGTAGGTTACGGTGCCCCACATTGGCCTCATGGTTTGGCTGAGTTACATTTACTGGGGCTCCCATAAAATAACCTACATACTGCTGTAACAAAATGAGCCAAACATGGCTGTGTTGCATTATTTATAAAGTATTTCTAGAACTAGCCCAGGTTTATCTAACCAATAAACGTGTGGGTGATATATGCTTGACCAAAAAACGTAATGATGTCTCATATAAAGGTGTGGTAATATCAATATTGTGATATCTGGAGCCTTTGGTTGCTGTGCTTTTCTGTACATTTACACAAGCAGTTTTTTATTTTATTTTATTTTTTTTTTTTTGCCTTTCACCCTTAACAGATGTTTGTTTTTGGAGTTGAATTGTGTGGAGAAAATGATGTGTAAAATGTGCAACAGGTTTTGAAATGATATTACTTTCTTTTATTTTCATAACAAAAGAAATTGTTGGTATTTTGACAGGACTGCATAGAGGGTTTCCACATCCTTAAAAGTCTTAAATTCATGTATCAGAGATTAAGACCTGAAAATGTCTTAAATTCTTTCTTCTTTTTTTTTCACACAAATGAAGGTAAAGTTAAATCAATCTGGTATTAAATTTTGTTGGAGCAGGAATATTTAACCTCATATGCTTGTTTTTTTTCTTTGTTTTTCTGGCAGGACTTTGCGTCAGGCAAAAGTTATCCTGATGTCTTGATTACATTCTGTGTCTTGAGCCGATTGAGGCTAACGCTAACCAGCTGCTAATACACCCTTGCTAGCTGCTGTTTTTGCTTCTGTTATGAGTAATTAGAAATTTTCCACTGCCTAGAGCCAGAAACAAACCACAAAAAAGTTTTTGCCAACCTTGATTGTAATATAGCAAAATCTCCAAACCATTTTATAGTTTTTTCTGTCTTAAATTTCATTCAAGGTGGCATTAAATTAAATTTCATTCAAGGTGGCATTATAAAGCTCTTTAAAAGTCTTAAATTTGACTGGCTAAAACCTGCAGTTACTCTATTCATTTGTAGTGTTGAGTTTATTTACAGAGATTAAAAAAAAGCATCGAAGATATTATTTTTTAGTATGTAATCCCAAGACTCTTATTGTATTATAGTTATTCCCAGAAAAGGATGAGGCTTACTGAATAGGATGCGTGACTCTCGAGCCATTACGACTACATTGGAGTCATCTATGCTCTTTCACTTTTACATTGTGCTTCCTTTCTGCACACCACACACATACTTGCATCTTGCTTCTTGCGTATTCTTCCTCCCACCGCTTGTTCACTCTGAGAAAATGGATGTCCATGTTTTTTTTTTTCTTTCTTTTTTTTGATCAGAATAAGAATAAGCCTTCCTAGACAATTTACCTGAGTCTAGCAAGGCCCCCTGAGTCTTGTTACATTAACTGAACCCACTCCCCGTGGTGTGGAGGGGGGGTTACTATTGCATTACTCGCTGCGGTTTGACGTGTGACTCAAACATTTGTGTGTGTTCAGCTGTGCAATGTTCTGTAGGTGGAGCCTTGCTAAGGAGAACATTGTTTTGGTTAGATTTTTTTCTATGAGGAGGAGTAATGGTTCAGTGAGTCTATGTTGTGGAAGTTGATATTTGGATTTGCATGTTGGAGGGTTTTTCCTGGCTGCCGGCATGCATTCCTTTGCCGCCGTTTTACTCCGTTTAGCTGGTGGAGACTTGTTCTTTCACTGACACAACAGGAAGCAGGAAAAACAAGGTGTGTTTACCCCGCGTGTGTGTGTGTGTGTGTGTGTGTGTGTGTGTGTGTGTGTGTGCGTGTGCGTGTTTGCCGGCCAGCTGGAGAGGCACGAACACAGTTGAGAGGAAAAGGTGAGGGCTGGTGTCCTGCACAGCTACTGCCGCTAAATGTAGGATTTAATTTTCAGAACATTTTCATTGTAATGTTTTTCCCCTCTTGTTATTCTAATTAAGCAGCTCAGAATAGATTTTCTTTAGATTTTCCTGTCCATGTTCTTTTCCTGTTGCTCAGTCTACAGGTTGATCACGCTCTCAACCCCACCCCTAGTTTATTTTTTTCCCCTCCACTCTTCTCTCTGTTTCTTTCTTTCTCCTCATTACTCTCTCTTTCTGTCACTCCCCTGTTGGTGTGTGTTTGCGTGTGCGCGCGCATATGATGTGGGTGTACACTAATGGGAGGGCTTTTCTCCCCCAGGCTCCGATTGGCTGGCAAAGGCCCACAGTGATTGGCCCTTCTGCTCTATATAGTGGGAGAGAAAGAAATCGAGGAGGAGGGGGGGAGGAGGAGAGAACTCCAGCAAGCTGGGGTCAGGGTAGAGCGCAGCTAAAGTGCGTGGGCGTTTTTGTTTTGAGATGGCAGGGTTTGAAACCAGGAGAGGATCGAGTCAGCTCGTCTGTCAGCGGCATCCCGAGCTCATTGCCCCTGACTCCGCTGCTGTTTCTCGTCTTGCCAAGGCAGCTGCCATTCTCTCTCTTTTTTTCTGTTCCTCTTCTGCCATGTGCAGCTGTGCTTCCCTCCTCCTCTTCTTCTTCTCATCCTCTTCAGCGGCTGCCGCCACCCCAGCACCCGAACGCAACCCGCCACTTGCTCTTAGAGCGTGAGCCTCTTGGTTTTTTTTTTTTTTTTTTTTTTTTTTCCTCTCAGGGTGGAGGCGCTGCCAGGGCTGCTGGTGCTAGCAGGAAACTGTCCAAAAGAGTACTAGCACAAGCGCTGTGGAGTAGCTTTCTTTGGTGATGGTGAGTTGCTTTGTTGCTTTTTCTTGTGACTTGCGCAATATAATTCCCGTTTCTAAGCATGCAGAGCTGCTGAAGAACAGGTTTTTTGTTTTTTTCTGGAGGAACCGGACACTTCCCCAGGAATCTCACTGTGCTTGAAAGTTGCAACTCTAAACAGCTTTGGTGAAATTCTCGTGACTGACTGAGCTGCAGTTGTTGGCTGCCGTGTAGGTGACTGTTCTGCTCCAAGGCGAATGTACTGAACAGTTTGTGCAACTTTCTCTCTGTTCGTCTTTGGACTTCTCCTGTCATCAGTGGCGTCTTAAAACACGACCAGAACAAGTAGATTTGGGTCGGTTGGGTTTTGGATGTGGCTCCAGATGTTTGTTTGTTTGTTTGTTTGTTTTAAGGCTTGCAAATGACTAAGTTTAACTTTTATGTTGTTCATCTTCGAGGAAAAAATATATGTGATTGTTGCATTTAGTTGAAATATTTGTGATAAATTCTTTTGCCAGATACATAAAACTGTCAGAGTTTTGCTGCCAGTTTTTCATTTCTCAGTTTTTGTAAACTGATACAGATTGGAGTCAAAACAGTTTTCTTTATAAGAACATCTAAAAACAGTGTTGTTGCTTTTCTCATTCAATTTCTTCCACAAAAAATCAGTAATTTATTCGAATTCATAGCAGAGGCAGCATGACACCCCATGAGTGAGAAAGCATTTGCTTTAAAAACTATCTCTAGCATCTTAGCAGTTGGCACAGTTAGCACTGATGGAGTGGCTTACATTACTAAACCATTAGCCTCTGCGGCTATTGACTAGAGAGTAGAGATACATAATATCGGAACAATATTAATAAAATTGCAGCGGCGATATTAATTACAATTAATGTACACAATTAGGAGCAGCTGATCTCCATTCAACCGCCCAACAACTGTATTATTGCTATGAAGTGTAAACTTATGATAACTTCAAAGATAATGTCCTGCCAAAAATTTCTTTGGCTTCGTTTGCACACACTGTCATTACAATAACAATTAAGATTTATGATCTTATGCATCTCTAGTACGGATGTATATTCTTATCATCAGATTTCTAAATTCAACATGAGTCTTTGCAGACATAGATTGAAAGACTAAAATAGAGCAATTAGCTGCATTAGCCTACTTGCTATCCACTTAGTCTTGCTCTCTCTCTATTAACATGGAATCAGTGCGTCTCGACATGTTGTAGAAAATACTTTTCTTTTTCACTACCTCCTTACATCTTACTGACAGTGAAAGTGAAAAAATGATTTCATTCATCAGTAACAACTTCCACACCAAAGTGTGCAACTTTTACAAATAGACAATTTCCTAACTGAAAATCGATTTGATGTTTTCTCGTTGGCTAACATCGCAGCACATTCACGTTTAAACGTTTGACTTTATAGTCTTTAAAAAAAACAAACATTTCTTTCTTGAAAAGATTCTGACAGTGTTGTTTGCTTTGCGTCTTGATCCCAGTCTGATGGATTCGTGATGCGTTTTTATATCCGTGCCAAAGCTGTCACCATTTTTCAAGCAGCCGTGATTTTTTTTTTTTTTTTCCATCCCTGACTGAAAACAAGTGGGGGGGGGGCAGGCGGAGGGGAGATGCTTAAAATTATTGCAGTAAAAGTCTTACAAATCTGCTTTAGCTGGTGGGTTGCAGAATAATCTGGGTAAAGCCACGGCTCTGCTTTCCCTAAACAGATTTGTTGTCATTGGATGGTTCTCTGATGAAGAGCAACTCTTCCGCATTAGACATGTCTTTTTAAGTGCGCGCTCCCCCAGCCCCGCACAGTCACCCACCGAGCTTGTTCCTCTCTTGTTAGAGGCTTTTCATAATCTGTACATTGAAAGAGTAAACCCTTCCTAAAGCTCTGCTTGATTCCATCATGTAACAATAACAAATCTTCTAATCAGACAGACATTAGTCCCAATTCTCCTTATGTCTGTTTTTGTAGACATCTGTCAAATAAAAGCAGCTCAGACCGTATCATAACATAGCTTTTTAAAGAGCAACAGCTTATCATTGAGAATTGACTTAAAATTTCTCAAAGCGTAAATGAAAACTAAAAGTTTAGTTACTTTCTTTTTTTGTTTGTTTTTAATTCCCTCCCCCCCCAGAAGACTCTCCATGTTTTGTTCAGATAACCCGATCTGACGCTTTCTTGCTTCGACGGCTGTGAGTCCATCCCAAGGATTTGTCTTTGTTGTGTTCCTCTCCACTGGCTTTGAAAATGTCATCTGACAATCTGGAGTTTGTCTGTTAGGGGCGCCCAGCTCCCTCTTGCCTCCAGCAGGAGCGGATGGCGCCATCTCATTTGTTTAGCTCCATCCTCATACTGTCATCTCTCTTTTTCTTTTTTTTTTCTTTTTTTGTTTCACACACATTTCTCTGAGTGTGCGGCCTGAGCTCTGGGACACGTGCTTTTTCTGACTGTAGCTCGTTCCTCCGCCCGAGCACCATCTGCACTGGAGTCAGTAACTTCAGAGGACCTCGGCCCGCCTCGGGTTTACCTGCTGAGAGGACATGTGCTCTCTGCTACAGGACGCTTCCATCAAAAAAAAGAAATTAAAAAAAAAATCCCTCATCAGTTCTTGGCAGCTCGTCTGCTCGTTTGTTACAAGTGTTGGACAGAACTGGACTGGACACTAATGAGGCTGCCTATCATGTGTACCTAGAGAGAACGTTTCCCCCAATTCCTCTCTTTCCACCTGGTGCAGGGACCAGATCGTCCACAGTGTCTCTCCGGAGGCCTTTCCGTCTCCTCATTATTGCTTCTTTGAATGGCGTGAACTTCACTTCCACTCTCCCTCCTTTCAGCACTACGTTTTTTTCCTCTGTCTTGTAGCTAATTGTTTCCACGTGTCAGAAACTCCATTAGTCTTAAAGGCAAAGAGGGGGGGGAAGCAAAACCAGGCTCAGATTAAGAAACATGACTGCTGCAGTTATATACATAACTGGTTTATTTTATAATTAGCATTGGCTTGATATAATCATTAACGCCCACATTCATGGCGATAAGGAACGAGGATGTCCCAATTGGGGTTTTTTTTTTTTGTCCCTAATTTCAATCAAAGATGTTTAGCAATGGGGGACAGAGAGTAAAATACTAGACACTGTGTATTCAGTAAAACATCACATTACAAACTATCTGGTATTACATGGTCTACATTGTGATTTTTGAAGCTCTCACCACTCACATGGTAGATAACACAGTCACTTTGTTTTCTTGATAGTATCAGAGTTTCTGCAGGTCAGCCTGAACTTTTCCTAGTTTTAATAAAAAGAACATTTTTCCTGAATCACCAAAGACTTTCATTACTCTAAGTCATATCTGGTTTGTTATCATACAGTATTTTAGATGCAGTTTGTTGAATGCGCTACTTGCCAATAGTATAATTTAGCCAGTTGGATAGACTTGCACTGCCTTTGACCCCCACAACACGCATTGATTAATAACCAAGATGCTAAGATTCAAGAAAAGGGAGAGGACATTATCTTACACCCTATGTCCAAGAGCAAATGTGTTTTGAATGAAGTAGTTTTAGTTTAGGTATTGCAATGCATCATGAATGTATCATCATCGCATCAGTATGTGCAATATTTATATTGCAAAAGCCTGTTTGGCGTGCAGGTATTGTTGACTATATTCAAAGAGTTATGAACTTGTACTTTACATATTAGTCAAAGTCCGACGGCAGGCGCTCATGTCAGACAGAAATAGCTTTGACCAACATGCTAATGATTGCAGAGTCATGGAAACACAGTCTGAGAAAGAGAGGAAAGAAATTGCATCACACCTGTTACTGTTATCACAATACTTAAAATATAGCTGCCATTACAAGATTGTCTAATATCATACAGTCTTCCATAAAAACAGTGATGTTTTCACCTATTGACCCTTTCGGACTGCGTCTTCTTCTGCTTGCTAAAAGTCGGCTAATTTGTCTGTGCAAGTATCATACCTAGTTGAGGTTCATAGACGGCAGTATTTGCAAAAGTTGGAAATTGCTAGCTTAGAAACCAACTCGTACCTTCTCCCTCCTAATGTGTTTAATAAAATCTGAGATTTTGCCTGAATTTATTCCACATGATATATACCGTCGTCCGCAACGGCGTTTCCCCTTTACACTGTAACAGATTTAAGTGTACAAAACGTTAGATGTTTACCTTTTTTTTTTTCATACACAATAGGCTACGTCAGAGGTTCAAACTTTGGGGCTCTAAGATGGAGGCATCAGACGTGTACCTGCTCCATAATTCAATGATTTGATTGTATTCCAGACAATCAAATATTACTCATGAAGTGTTTTAACATTATTTTGTAACAAGTGTTTGCTGCAAATTTGCAAATACACCAAGGATTACAGCACTGACCATTTTTACAGGGAAATAAATTAAATAAAAGAAATATTATTAGGACTCAAGTTTTACATTTTACAGGTGTTAACGTGCGCATTGGTTGTTTTAGCGGAGTCATTTTTCCGCTTTCAGAAGACTAACGTTGCAGTAGTCTGGAATGCTATGCTAACATTAGCATGTATCCTTTCCTTTTTTTATATCACTTGTTGATAATTAGGCTTTTTAAACTCCAGGTGCGATTTCAGAAAAAATGTTTTTTTTCTCCTTGCTTCGTAAATGTATTCCTTTGTTTTCTTACAAAATACCAGATGGCAAAGTCATACAATGAAGGGACTGCTGTTTCAGTTGTCCTAAAGAAGTTGGTACACCTGAACCATGTGATCTGAGCAAAGCAAAGCGTAAAGACCAGGTCACATGACATAGGTCTTGCCTGCTCTGCTGATTATTTTAAAAAAAAAGTCCTTATCCGGGGCAATGAGCCCATACCTGGGATTAGATCAGGGCATCCATAGTAAGAAATTTTAAGTGGAAATGTTTGCAGCTATAATGATGATGATGCAACGGTGAAACCTGACATCATGCTTAGTTTTGTGTCTCCCCTTTCTCCCTCCTCAGGGCATCTGGCGTATTCCAGTGGATGAGATTGATCGCCCAGGAAGTTTTGCATCTCATATGAACCGCTCTGTCGTCCTCTTATTGGAGGTGCTCTCTAAGCTCAAGGATCACAGCACTCTGCTAAAAGTCTCTTTCATGCTACACAAAAACCCCGACCAGGGAAAGTAAGGACGCCACTTGTGCGATCACACCAGTTTTATGTGATGTTTCGTCTTTTGGCTTCACGACGTCTCTTCTCGTTTTCCCACGAAGGAAATATTTACGGGATGTCGATCGCCAGGTTTTGGCCAAGAGTGCATTTTTCCTAACTGTAAAAGTCCTGGAGGACAACCTGAGCAGTCTCACGGGGGTAAGAAGGAATGAACGAGTTACAAAACGCACCAACAGCCACGGCTGGTTTGTGGTTGCAGACGTCCGGCACGCTCCTACTTCGTGTTTTGACAGCTTCTGCTTTCTTTCAGGTGTCTGAGCAGCTGCACAAAGCGCCCGCGCCCTCCATGGGGGAGATGACCACAACGGACACATCCAGCAGGCCTGGCCCCGACGACGGCAAACATGTGCTGCCTAAGAAGCTCGGGCTTACAGAGGGGGCCTGTGTCTCTGACACTGGACCCAGGGAAGCCACGCAGGCTCAGCTGACCGCGCCGCCAGCAGCAGCAGACAAAGGGAGTATAACTCAAGAGGGCTTTCCTGGGAAGCCGGAGACCGCCGGGAACAACGGGAGCAAAGCGGGGCCAGATGAGCCGATGGAGATGGAAACCTGCCTCTGGAGGAAGCCCTCTACCACCACAGACTTTCAGGGCAACCAAGCAGAGACCGAGGCCTCCCTGAGCGGCTCGGAAGCCCAGCAGAAAGCGACTGAAACCAGCCGGGCGCCGCCAGAGCTGTCTCTGGAGGAGCTGAGCATCAGCTCCAGACAGCAGCCGACGCTGGCAGCCGCACCAAAAGTCACGGCGGCTGCAGGTGCGACCGATCAGGCCTTACTACGAAAGCCAAACAGGAAAAGGAAACTCATAGAGGATGTGGAGTCCGGAAAAACCCTGCTGCTCGATGCCTACAGAGTTTGGCAGCAAGGGCAGAAAATCATGACCTATGACCTGGGGCGCATTGAGAAGATCATGTCTGAGACGTACATGCTCATAAAACAGGTAAACCTCTCAAATTGTCTCCTGTGCATGCATGAACACGCTCTCCTCTGTTATTTTCTTGTTTGTGCAAAGTCCTTCGTTCTGAACATGAACCCTCTTTACTCGACTTCAGTTTGTCGGGAAACCCCTCTACTAACAGAATTAGTGACAAAAGAAGAGGGACTTTCCCCGATCTGCGTTTTCAGGGGCTGCGACAAAGAGCCACGTGTGTTTTTTTTTACTCTCTATAACCTAAATTCAGCCTTTGTGATTTCTGTCACTCTGCTCTTACTCCTTCAGCAGGAAACTGAGTCTAAGCATAGCTGTTTATGTATTCATATCATGAAATAGCATTTTTATGCAGAAATAACTGGGTCACATCTGTGCCAGACATGGGCGGGTTTCTGATATCAAGGTAAAGCGAGGTTTTAGCTAGAGTTGCAAATATTTAGTCATCACAACAACAGTGTAAGCAACATGCGTGCCATTAAGACTGCAGTAATTATTCACTAATTATGCCATAAATGCAAAATCTCTGCTTGTAAAATATTTGTTGTTTGTGCATCATTATAAACTTTGATAAGATAAAGACGTGGTGTGGCGGGAATGTCCTCAACCAGTGGCAAAAGTTCAGTAAGATGCTGCTGGTGAGATGTAAATAATTCTGCTCCGTTTTCTGAACAGACCACTCGTTGTCTACGGTTTTTTGTTTGCTACAATCTCAAAGCAGAAAGATTGTAAATAAGAAAATTAATTATTTATTTATTGAAAGTCCTGCTAAAAAAAAAGGAGTTCTAAAACAGGGTAAGTCGTGTTTCTGTCAAATCTGGACGGTTCTATAATTCTATAATTAAGTCCAGTTGAAACCAGATGTTTTCTGTTACACATGCATTCTATACCAGACTGCAACTATAACATTTCTTTCAACAAACAAAATCATGTCTCCTAAAAGCACCTCCGTTGTATTCTGCTGCCTTTAATTCCTTTTTTTTTATTATTCTACACATTGGTGCCACTATTGTTTTATTTTGATTCACTCCAAACGTGACGATCTAAATAAAAAAAACCCCACGGTGTCACGTGTTTCAGACAAGGCAGCGCTTCCTGCCATCAAACTGTCTCGGCTCGACAGGTGACAAATGTCAGCGACTCACTTTTCGCCAATAAAGAGGTTTAGCTAGACGTCATCCGCGGACGCAGCTCTGCCTCGTAAAGAGCTGGGGCTGGAAGCTCCTGGGCGTAATCAAACTCTGTCTCTTAACGACATTCTGCCGGCTCTTCATCCATCAGGAGCCGTGCTGCTTCTCCAAACTCGCCTTAGTCTGACTCAGTCTCATCAGAGGTTCACTCACTCCATATGTCCCCTTAATGCCTGTGATTTTAAAAAAATTTCCCTTCACTACAGCAATTAAAAGAATTTCAAACATTGACCGTCTGGTGTGGAACTCGTTTCTCCCTCGATAAATATTATAACTGTGATTGGGGGAATAAGTCGAAATGAGCCACTTAATGGCTTTCATTGCTGCCAGAACGTTTTGCTGTCTGGCTCTTGCTACGTGAGGCAAACTTCCCCGAATGCCCCCCCCCCCCCCCCCTTCCCCTGGAAGGAAGATGGATTCCTCTTTTTTTTTTTTTTTTTTTTTGAGAACCGTCCAGCTGATATAGGATTTTAACAGAAGCTGAACATGGAGGCTACACTGGCGGTGTGTGGTTTTAACAACGAGAGTCTGAAAGGAGGCAGACGTGAAATCGAGAAGCTTTCGCATGCTCAAACTTGACTCGGTTTAAACAACTAATGAAGTGATTTGGAAAAAAAAAAGAGCGAGAAAATGCTTGGGGGGCTCAGAACCTTTGCAAAGAGCCTGTTGCAGGGAACATGGCCGCAGCTGTTGGGTCTGCAGCATTGATCCGTAGCTGAGGCCACAGACTCCCACAGTGCTGGGTTTTTGTTTCTCTTTTCTAATTATCAGAAGCTTTGTTGAAATCCTGCTGATTCTGATGCACAACGCGATCCTGCTGCTCCGTGCTAATGCCCCAACTCTGCCTGTTTGCCCCAGGTCGATGAAGATGTAGCTCTGGACCAAGCAGTGAAGTTCTGCCAGATACAGTTGGCCACCTCAGCACAAAGACAGGTAAGGCTGAGTTTTTCCACCAGCTCTTTATCTTTTCAGTTCCTTTTTCCACCGAGGTAGATATGAAACTCGGCGGCGAATTTCTTCTCTTTGCCTGATTATGGCAAGTTTAAATATAGATGTTCCGTTTTCTTATTGGAGATAAGAATGCAGCATCTGAAATGTGCTAAACTGATTAATAATGCGGTGATTCCAACACTTGAGGTCTGTCCCTTCACAGCCTCGCCAGAGCTAAATATAGCCCCAAGCTTTGCTTTATGCTTCATCTTCAGTCTCTGGGTTTTGGCCGAACACTTCATTGTTTCCAGCTAAACGCTGATCACTTACACAACCAGTAAGCCTGTAAAGTTACAGGAACATAATGTAGCTAAGAGCAATTTTAAAAAGCTCATCCAGGAAGCTAAAAGAATTAGCTGCTTTTAGCTAGAACTGCACTTGTGGGGGCTTTTGGGGTTTTTTTTCTCCAACATGCTCTTCATTGAATCCTTACTCGCTCTGCTTCATTCTGTCGGAGTCTCCCCCGTTCCTCTCTCCTCCTGCCCACACAGTTATCAAGGGTCTCTCTGCCCACATCCTGTTGTCACGGTGATGTTCCCTGAACCTCCGGTTCATGAGGAGTAGATGTTGACAAAATAAATCAGGTTTTCTCAGTTCTGTGATCCTAATTTCTCAAAGATTCATGTCTGTACTGAAGCAGCTGTGTGACTCTTCTATAAGGAGCTTTCACCTTTTTTTTGGTCATATTTTATCACATTACAACCGCAAACCATGACATTTGTGACCAACGATGAGTATTAAATCAAAGTGAAACTGCACATTTTCTTTCATATATTGCTGTCATTTGTATTCAACCCCTCCTACTTTGAAACCCTTAGATAAAATCCAGTGGAACTTATTTTCTGGGGGGGAAATTAGACAAACGTTTGTTAGATTTTGCTTTTCAAGAAAAACATAAAACCTACGTATTCATTATTTTAACCTTGAATTATTAAAAAATAAACATTCCTCCCTCACCCCCCAACAAATAAAAATAAATAAAAAAAGACCCACCCGCCTGAGCGAAGGTAAACCAAACCAGATATCATGCGAACATGTTTAAACAGGTGACCTGTTCCTATTAGAGATGAAGTGTTTTCCCCTACAACGAAGATATGAATCAGCTAATGCTCTCTGAAACAAAACCTTACTCGCAGGCATTACGCAACTGCTCTTAATGTGATACCGTCGTGCCAACAACTGCTGTCGTGTTTTCGTTTCTGTCGCGCTCCCAAGCAGCGGATCTCAGCTCCCGTCCTCGCCTGCTTCCTCCAGAGTCATGTGTGTCCGTCCGGCCCCGGCACAGGCAGCGCTGCCCTTATAGGGCCGAGCCGGAGAATCGGCTCCTTTGCATGTGTGTATGTTAGCTCTCTGCCTTTGATGCCATATTGGGAGGAAAACGTCTTTTCCTCTTCCACTCGGTTTTTTTTTTTTCTATTTTTTTTCTTGTAAATCTGTTTATGCTTCTCACATTCTCCTGAAGAAATGAAATGCTTGAGTTCGTTGGAGAGCCAGCTTAGGGCTGCGGCTTTTCTGCTCCTGAGTGTGATTAAATGTGAAATTTTATTTAATGATGAGGTAATGAATATTTTAAAGTGAAGTTGGGGGAGGAACTGATTCGTGGTTTTCAAACTTTCAAGTAGCAATCTGAAAAGTGAGGCATGGATTTGTATGCAGCCCCTCAGAGTGGGTGGGCATCTATTTATCGTGCCGCACATTATTTATTGTGATAAATTCTGATTTATCGTTGTCACAATAAATTCCAATTAATTATTTTTAAATCCCAAAAGACTGACAGCTTTGTTAGGTTCACTATTGCCTCTGCAGTTTTTCAGTCATTTTGTAGTGTGTGTGTGTGTGTGTGTGTGTGTGTGTGTGTGTGTGTGTGTGTGTGTGTGTGTGTGTGTGTGTGTGTGTGTGTGTGTGTGTGTGTGTGTGTGTGTGTGTGTGTGTGTTGTGTGTGTGTGTGTGTGTGTGTGTGTGTGTGTGTGTTCACTAATTAATCAGCCTTCTTTACGTGACTGGTGTTCTAAAGAAGCGTATCACAAATCAAATGGGTTTTTCAGGAGCACAGTTTGTGTTTGTGAGGCTACAGTTTCTCTGCCATGCAGTCAGAGCCTCACTATTAGTCTTAAAAACAAAGTAATCAGTATTTCTTCTTATCCTTGTTACAACACTGCACAACAGTGTGATCAAACCTGTCCATATTGCACACCCCAACCTGTACAGCCTCCTTTCACAGCAGTTACAACTGCAGCTGCAAGTCTTTGCAAAAGGAGACGGCGAATGATTTTCAGATGTTGGCAGAGGTAGATAAGATCTGTGGATAAGATCAGTTTGACATGCAAGTATCAGCCAATCGCCTCTGATAATAAACAAAGGTATTCCTACAGCGTGATGCTGCCACCATGTGGGTGGGATTTCCACGGTGTCATCCCAGTATCAAGGCCTTTGCGTCCAGTAGCCAGAGTTCTTGCCTCCACTTTCCTACTAACTCTGACTTAGTTCCCCACTTCCTGTCAGGTCCCCGCGGCATCATGCTGCCACCATTATGTGTCGTCGAAGGGTTTCAGTTTGAGCTCAGTCCGATAAAATCTCAATAGAATGCACAGAGGTTCGTGGATGTAAATGTGAGAAAATGTGAAATGCAGTGGGCCGCCTTGCACTACACACGTTCTCATTTCTGAGCAGACCGGAGCGGCGCTTGAGGAACCTCCGTGTACTTTCTCGCGTGCGCTGCTCCTCTAAATGCACACGAGCCCGACTGACTCGGTGGTTTCTGAGCTGCTGCTGATTAATTCATGAGCTGTGAATCATCAAAGCCGGAGCGAAGCAGCAGCTGCTGCTGCTGAGGCCTGAGCGATCCGCTCCTCTCTCTGTGAATATTGCTGCGTGAATCCTGTGGGAAATTTTGCCACACTCAGCTGTGACTCAGGGCACCGTTTGACTTCAACTCCCAGAAGGCCGCTGGGATAAATGGCAGATGAGCCAAATTACCGTGTGCAGAGCGCCTTTCTGCTATGTGTTTGTTAGAGTTCGGTCCAGTGTTTTTTTTTTGTTGTTGTTTTTTTTATTCTCTTTCAGCCGTATCTCTTTAATGATCAAATTAACCTTTACCACAGAAACCCTCTGAAATCACTGCATTTACTTTCTGCCCTCCAATAAATGCAGCTATAACTTATGCAGCAGGTGCCGGTTTTTTTTTTTTTCTTTCTTTTGTTCGAAATCAAAACTCGAGAAGGTTTATTCATTTCTTCTTCAACTGTGCTCCTCTGCGTTACCATGACAGCGGCTGTCGGGAGCAGGCTGGCCGTCGTCGCAGGTTGTTTGTGCAGCTCTTGTGTTTCTAAGTGGTCCTCTAAAGAGCGGCCAGGAAAGTGGCTCAGAAGAGCTGAGCCCATTCAGCAGCATGCAGGTACCGCAGCTCCGGGCCCTCAGGGAGCGCCGCGCCGCATCGCTCCGCACCGCACAGGATATTATTAGCTGGACTAATATCGCTGATTTATGTTGTCTGAAAAGTGCTGTTCTGTTCAGTGTGGATCACCCTTTCAGTTTTTTTTTTTCCTGCCTCCAGCCTCAAGGGGGAAGACAATTTGCTGCTCTTTTGATGTCCAGCTGCTTTAACAACATCGACTCTCCTTCTTTGCGTCTCCAGCAGTCGACAGGAGACGCCCCCACCACGCCCAAGTACACCAAGGAGCACAGGGACCTCTTCTTCCCCGCCGCCATGCCAGCGCCGGTCCTGCTCAGCCACCCCGTCTGCCACCCGCTGACCGCCCACGACGGCCAGGCCCGGGGGGCCTGCGAGCCGCTCAGCAAGGTGCCCCGACCCCAGAGCTCAGGCTTCCACCACGATCAGCCGCAGCACAGGAGAGCGGCTGGCCCAGCCGCCGCTGGCGCCGCTGCCACGGCCTTTCTCCCACCTGCAGGTACGACGCCCGACCCATCTAAAAAGCAACTTTATGTAGCCTTTTTATCAAAAATGTTTTGCACCAAGTTCTTTTATGTTTACTTTTTTCCCATGGAGAGAACGTCTTTGTCTACAAATGCATAGAAAAACCCATGGAAACGGACTGTGAAATAAAACTGGAAGCGGGCATCACAGGATGTCATCCATGCTTGATAAGTCTTATCTTTATATATCTAAAATTAAGGCCTTAATTTGTTAAATTAATTTAAGAAACAAAACTGGCCTCTTGACAGGACTTTTAAAATTGGTAAATTCTTTTTTTTTCTTCTCACTGGACTTTTCTGTCAGGCAAATGTTTGAGTCACGCTCAAACATATTTGTTGTTCTGTAACTCACCGCTAGTGCTAAAACACTTGCTAACTAGCTAGGTAGGGAGCTTTTTTGTGTTTATTAAGGGTAAATTCAAATTGTTCATCAGTTATCTGGACAAAATTGATACATTTCTGGGTCTCTAATTCTGTGCAACATGGTTTATAAAAAGTCTTAAATTTGAGTCGGTGAAACCTGCAGAAACCCTTCCTGCTTCATGATCAGCTCAAAATATTCAGTGACCCACAATATTCGTGTTTGGGGCATTTTATGTTTGTACTCTTGTACAATAGTAGATAAATAAAGTTAGAATTCCTTAACAAAAACTGCAAAAAAAGTAAAAGAAAATTTAGATTTGTGAATGTGAAATTTGCCAAATGGTGAATATTGTTTGGTTGTTTTGCGTTGGCATTTGATTTCATGTTTTCTTCCATGTGGCCAGCAGGGGGCGCCTGCCGCCCTCCTCAGCAGCATTGCGTAACAGGGGGCTGTGTGCAGTTTGTGTTTTGCCTTTTGGGCTTCGTCTGTCCCCCAACAGGAGCTTTTGTCAGCAGAGTCCAGACTGAGAGTCTCTTCTGTCTGAATGAGCTTCTGGGAGGATGTGCTTTAATCTCGTCATGAATATTCAATTTGAGCCACGTTTAATATCTGCAGGAGTAAATCCATCAACCTGCTTAAATTTACTGTCTGATTATTGAAACTTGCAGTTCGGGTCTTTATCATCGACATTTTTTGTGTTCACTTTTTCCTTGTGAGTTCAACATTAGCATTTAGATGTTTAATCATGGTCTTAGAGCCTTTTGAGGCTGTTTTTATACCGGTTTCTTACTTTAACCCTAAATCAACCACAAACATATTAACATTTTTTATTTTTTGAAAAAGCTCTTAAACATCATTTCTTTGTACCTTCCAGGACTTGACGCTGTCTGTAATTCCCCTGAGTTCGGTGACCTTTCAATGTGTGCAGATTCACACAAAAGTGTGTTTTGCATCAGCAGGGATTTACATGCAAACAGTTGGATCCCGCAGCATTTCACCGATGTAAATTATGTAACGGTTGCCAAGGCAACAATCACAGAGTTGTAGTTCAGTTGTTTGTGTGTATCTGTTTGCCACGACTGCGGGGGAATTTTTTTATTGTTTTGCACTTGCAGGGGAACCTAAAACAAATAAAAATAAAATGTCGTGTTTTTGTGATGTAACAAAGTTTAACACCCTTTTAGCAGATTTTCAAATTATTTCTGGCATATGAATTAATAAATTCATAATACATGGAAATAAACTGCTGAATTATTAGTTCATCAAAACTTCCCAGGCAATTGAGTTTCAGCTATAGTGCATTTTCAATCTGTCCTTTAAATGTTTTAAATTTAAAACGTTTTTATTACATTTTATTTGGATGTTAAATATGTTTTGTAACAAACAATGTGGCATGGAGAGGAGCCAGTTGAGGTGGCTCGGGCATCTGGTCAGGATGCCTCCTGGACGCCTCCCTGGTGAGGTGTTCCGGGCACGTCCCACCGGGAGGAGGCGCCGAGGAAGACCCAGGACACGCTGGAGGGACTATGTCTCTCGGCTGGCCTGGGAACGCCTTGGGGTTCCCCCGGAGGAGCTGGAAGACGTGGCTGGGGAGGGGAAGTCTGGGCCTCCCTTCTGAAGCTGCTGCCCCCGCGACCCGATCCCGGATAAGCGGAAGAAAATGGATGGATGGATGGATGGACAATGTGGCATATCATTTAATTTGAATTTGTTAAATGGTAAAATAATAGTTATACATTTAATTATGTTATAACATTATGAAAATAATACAGTTGTGTTTATTGTTATAATTATTGTTTATTATTTTGCTTCCTATTTGAATTCTCAGTTGTCAAATGGATCTGGCATCTTATTGGTTCACCTGCACAGCAACTCGGCTGCAGACCAATGAGATGGTGAATATCAGAGTTGGCTCCGCCCTCTGATTTAAAACTTAACTACTAAATTAACATGTGCTGCAACACAAGTCTGAGGAATGACTAAATACATTTTCTATGTGGTTTTACTACACAATGAAAACCAATTTGATCACATTATTGAATGAATTCTGTCGTCTCTGAAGCGTTGCGTTGTTGTATGTATGAGTAAATGTGCTCCATGTTGTTTGGCCCCTCAGAGGAGCGGGAGGAGCCCACAGAGGGGCTGCTGTACCGCCAGCAGGAGTCCCACCTCTGTCAGCAGATGAAACTGGCCTCCGTCTCCCAGGGCCAGGAACCTTCAGCAGCCTGGTTTCAGGAGGAACCGGCAACATGTAGCACCACGCAACCTTGTTCAGGTCAGAGCTTTTAAACCACACGCACTCATCTCAGTTCCTTAGAAAACCATCAAAAAGTTTATATATTTTAAGTAATTCAACTCAAAAAGTGAAAGTCGTATCGATTCAGTACAAAATGTGTCACCCTTTTATGTCTGTAGATTTTAGTAATCATGGCAAATGACAAAGCTAATAATTGCATGAGATCAATAAAATCTGAGGTCTAACAATTAGTCATTTCAAGGCATCACTAAAGTAGCTGGTTGTTCACAGTGCAACCAGCTACTTTACAGTCTAACAGCGGTAATAGAAGGTTAAGTGGAAGGAAAAAGTACGCGGTGAGATAACTGCACTCATCTTAAGAGCTTGGGTGAAACTAAGACCAGCTGCATTTTCATTACAAATGTGTGCAAAAGTTTGGCAACATTCTGCTAATGTCCAAAAAAAAGAATACGAAGATTAAGCAATTAAAAAGCTTGTGTACGCGAAAGTCATCAAAAATCACGTCGTGCCATGATCCTCTGACTACTTCCTGTGTCTTCTTCTTCGTGGTTTCCGTCAGTGGTAACATCTGGTTGTTGATCATGTGACTGGTGCAACATACACTAAAAACCACCTCATCCTAACAACAAAACGTTTTATTAAAAACATGGATTTTTTTTTTTTTTTTTTTCAAAATTGATGTGTTTCCATTAAACAGATGTATTTTTGAAATGTCAAACTGCTCCATCATATGGCCAATGGAAACGCAGGTAATATGTGTAGCCAACCTTTCAGATGTGCAGCGATTAGCTTAGCGACAATATTTTCACATGTTGTGATGCCTTTTTGAACATGACATTAGAAAAGTCATCTTTATCCCAGGTACTCAAGAAGTATGAATTTCTGTAGCAATGAAAAATGTCTCCCTCTCTCCCTCTCTCTCTCTCCCCGCCTCTCAGACCAGACGCAGTACGCCAGCATCGACCAGTCCAAGCTTCCAGACCCCAGCCGGATCCGCTCCCGTGTCCCGGCGAACATGCCAAAGCTCTTCATCCCTTCCACCGTCACCAAATTCCCCCAGAAATCACGGTAACGCCCCCCACCCCCACGCTGCTCTCTCCTAAAGGCAGCATCTCAGAGGAAACCAAGCAGCGGCTGAAGGTAAGCTGCTCCGCCTCCTGACGCCGGCCTCCCTGTCCGTCTGCACGCAGCTCTGCTGAACGGCGCCCTCTGCTGTCTGTCCCTCGTACAGAACGTCATCCTGTCATCCCAGTCCGCTGCCACGGTGAAAAAGGACACGCTGACCCAGCCGGTGCTGGAGGTGCAGGAGACGTCCAGTCAGGAGTCGTCTCTGGAGAGCGAGTCGGACGAGGAGGACGACTACATGGACATCTGAGCCTGAAACTGAAGATTAAATTTCAATTTAAAAAAAAAAATAGTAATAATAATTGATTCCTGAGTAGCTTTCTGTGTTGATGCTTTGGCTCCCTCACGTGCCATACAGGGGAAAACAAAATCTCCACTCCAAACAGGTGGAATGCAGTATTCTAAGCCGCTGCGTGGTTGCTACGGTTGCAAGGAGTGTGTCGGCGCACGACAGACTTTGAAGGCTTTCGTCCAGCAGCATGCCTGAAACTAATGCACATCACACGTCAAGCTTCTTCAGCTCTCTTGCTTTACATCTGACCCGGCAAAAAAAAAAAAAAAAGTTCGCCTTTAACGGCCACCAGCGACATTTTTATGCATCTTTACTACGTCGTGTGCATATTTTTTATTATTATTGTTTTTCCCCCTCTCCGAGCTGCAGCTAATTGCTCGTCTTGAGCACTTTCCTGTCCCAGTTTACTCCGCCGTGACATTCTGGTCTCGACGGCGCCGTCGCGTTGCTACACGATGCATTGGGTGAAGCCGGGAGGGAGGACTGGCCGGTCGGCCGGTTGGTTGGTTGGTTGGTCACGTTCCGGCTCCGTCCGTGGAGCCAAACAATCCATGAAGCCTCATAACCTGTAGCAGACTGAAAATGTTTACACTGAACACTTGGGACGCTTCTCAGTTGGCACTTAAATTTGTGTTTTTCGTGTTATTATTCTGTCTCTTTCGTGTGCATTTGTAGCTACGAAAACACGTCCTGCCACCAGCACTGACCCGAATAACGAGAGGAATTAGCTTTTGTACAAAACAAGAAAAAAAAAAAGAAAGGAATCTTTTGAATGTTTGTTGGATTGAGCTGGAGGGAGGAAGGCGCCGTAAACTCTACCCGACGTCAGAAGAAGCGATGCGCACCATGACGACGAGGACGACTCTCCAATCTTGATGCCTTTCCACTGAACTCACTTGCGGACAGTTTGCCACATTTCTTTGCCTAAACTCAGAGGAAGACGCACCGAATGTTTTTTACAGATAGTTTTCTATTAAAAAAAAGTAAAAAGAAAGACTTATGTTTGTTGAAAGCCGCCTGTGGTCATTTTTAAAGGAAAAGGGCACAAATGGATTAACTGTTCCCACTGTAATATAGAAAAAAAAACCCTGCTTTGTTACATTTGTTTGTTCTTGGGGTTGTTGTGACGGGCTTTGGGGGAATGAATGTGAAGTGGGTTAAAGTCCTGAGAACATGTTTGAATGCATTATTGATGTCAAACCAAATATATATATATTTGAAAAAACAAGTTTGTTGTTTGAGTCTTTCAACCAAATCAAACCACTTTGTTTTCTTCATACAGATGCAACTGGAGACATTTCTAGAGTTCATAAAGTGAAACTTGTAGATGCATACACTGAAAAAGACAAAATCTTACCAAGTATCTTTGGTGTAGTTTCTAGTGCAGAATATTTTGGTAGGTTTGAAATAAGACAAAAACTTACAAGTAACTTTTCAGCAAGCTAAAGTCGATTTTTAAAATTGATGGAAAAAGTATTAGTTAAAAGTGAAATAATCTGCCAGTGGAGCAATAACCCATTATCTTTAGATAATTTTTTGTGGTTTACCTGTTAATGCATGACACTCGACCAGATTGGTTTTATTTATTAAGCTAAAGTCTAGAGAGGACACCCTGCATCTCCAGTCCAAATAAAAACTCTCAGCTCAGCTTTTGGAAAGCTTTGAGGCCAGCGGTGGTTCTACCATGTTTGCCACCCTGGGCGATTTTCCACTTGGGCATCCAACTTGGTGTTTTGGAAAACACTGTGAAAACAAAACATTAAACCAATTTGAAGGCCATGTGTATTCATGGATTTGGTTTTGTTTTTTTTAGATATTTAAAACAAAAAAAATCATCTAAGTCTATTGAAACTAACACTTTTAATACCATTATGAAAGTAAAATTAATTTCAAAACAGAGTGACATGAAAATAAGCAATAGCAAACTCATTAAGGTGCCAACTTATTTTTCTCCATCGCCCCTGGTGAGATGCCACCCTGGACAGTGAGCCGTATTAAGGCGCGCCACTAGTTGCTGCTCCACATTTTAAAAGGCATATATTTTTTAAATAAATAAAAGAGTTCTGATCATTTAAAATACTTATCAAACAACATTAAATGTGATGTTCTTAGGGGGGAGCCTCCCTGTCGAGCAGCTGGCGGACCTCCCTGCTGCCCAAAGGGCCCATACACCGTGGTGTGAACCGTCTGACGCGAGGGAAGTCATTAGTCTTCATTAGCAACTTCCAGGAGTTTCTTATGAAGTGCTGTGAAGTTGTCATTTGCTCCCTTTGCCAGGAAAACTAGATGTGAGGTTTGTTTTCCTACGCGGAGGGCCAAATGTGAGCCTGCTTGCCCGGCCCCTGCTGCGCACTTTTCAGATCCTGGTTCCAACGGATGAGGAGCTGAAAACGCACATTTTTATTCTTGGTGTTAAAACAGACGCAGTAGTTCTTGTCTTCCTGTTGGGAATCTGCTCCTCTTGGTGTGCTGCTCAGAGCTATGTCAGCATATAAAAAGCCATTTTCAGAAAAAGTATTGGATCCCTTACAGAGTTATTGTTTTCGTCACACTTAAATGTTTCAGATCACTACAAAAAAATTGTTTTTATATTAGACAAAAATAAGATGAGTAAATGCAAAAATTATTTCAGATGATGACTTAATTCATTAAGGAAGCAAATTATCCAAATCAAGCTGAATATATAGATTTTTGTGGGGTTCAAAGGTCACCTATTTGCTTCCTATTTAGGGAATTACATTACAAATAAAACCCAAATGACAACATGAAAAGATCTGAAGAAGCATCACACTCTGATTAAAATTAATTAAAGAATAGATGAGAAATAAAGTCATTAACATCAAATGGATCTATAAGATGATGCCCTGGGCAGCTGCCCTTTTTGCCCATATCAGAAACCGCCACTGAATTGAGGCACCACAATTATTATTTTATTAAGTAAAATATCCACAGCTATTGATCCAAAGAACATCAGCAAGTTCACTTCTGAAATGCTGGAGTGGCTTAGTCAAAGTCCTTACCTCCAATCAAGAGATCGTGGCATCATCATCTTAAACGGCCCGTTCCAAATGTGACTCGGTTATTCTTCCTCACTTATGTAACAGATTAACGCCAGTTATCACAAACTGGACACTTTTGTTTTGAAGCATTAAAGGTGTGACAAAAAATAAAAAGCAGAAACAGAAAAAAATCTGCAAAGGGGGTTGGGAACATGCATATACTTTTTTCTTAAAGTACTGCATGTGATGAATGTGGCGACGACATTTTCTGATTGAAAAGGCAGAACAACTGAGTGAAAAATAAATTTAATAAAAAAGTGTAATGTTTCCATCCGTGGCTCCACTTTCTCTACAGTAAGAAAAGAAATCGTCTGGTTTTGCATCAAAAGGCCGTCGCTGCGTGGCTGATGTGAGCCAAAGGTGTGAGATTTCTCGTCAGTCCACTCCAGGGGCCCTTTATGGGCCCCGCTGCAGAGCCGTCTGATCCCTGGGCCCTGGCTGTATATTGGCAGCTGTTAACTGGAAGAGCACACAGAGAGCTCCATGCAGCCTGGGCAAATGGCCGAAGGCCGACTGCTAAAACAGAAAAGAGAAGAAAGAGAAGAGGAGACCTGGAATTTACCCAGGGAAGGATTCAGATATGAGAGGAGGAAGAGACTAGCTTTAGATTCACTGCTGGTTTCTAGTACAAATATCGACATATGCAAACAGGCAGATGTACACTGCAAATAAGCACCAAGTGGTTTTACAAAATGTTGAAAACCCAAGTAAAATCTCTTGTACTTTTCAGCTATTCGCTAGTTTCTGTTGTATAAAATACACAACTATATGCAGTTATCACACAAAGTGAAAACTATCTAGAGGAATGAATAATTCTGTAGGAAACCGGAGCTTAACATAAAGCAACTATAAAAATGTATTAGTCCAATTAGATCTTTTACTCTTGTATTGCTTTTACAAATCAGTCATGATCAACAAAATTTTCCATTTTTGACAAAACAAAAAATGAATAAAAACCTTTAATGTCAGCAGGAAACGGTAGCACAAGCGCTGTGGAGTAACTCGTTTTAGGTCAATAATTCCTTAATACTGATGAAAAAGTTCTAGTTCCACTTGCAACATTTTTCCCATAAGTGAAATCATCTGCTAGTATGTTCTTTAATCAACATTAAGAAATTATTTACCTAAAATATGTGCCTTTATCTTGCTAAACAAAAAAAGTTACTTACAAGTTAGTTCTATCTTAATTCAAGTGTACCAAGATATTTACACTAGAAACCAGAAATACTTGGTACGTTGTGTTTTTGCCACACTGATTTGTCGCGCAGTCCAAACGTCCCTGCAGGCTGGATGTGATGTAAACCTTCCCCCTCTGCCATCGCTCTTCAGTCCTCTGGCCTTGTACCGGTCGGTCACACCTGTCACCTTTAGACACCTGTGTGTAACAAGGCTGACACCGCTGCTGCTGAAACGTACACCTCTGGGCCCCGACACCGTGACCCGAAGAGATCCGATCTCTCTCTAATTTCCAAACGCACCGTCCTTCTCTCCTCCTTCGCCCGGTGTGTACAAGCCGCTCTGATGCCCCTCGTGACCTTTCCGACCCCTGAGGCAGTCAGAGGAGAGCTGAGGAGACCTGTGATTAATAACTCCCCGACAGCAACTGGGTCTCTCTCTCTCTTACACACACACACACACACCCCACACACACACACAACACACACACACACACACACACACACACACACACACAACACACACACACACACACAGACATGCTGCTCTCAAAATCAGAAAACGCGTCTTCAAGGCCGATGCTGTTTCGGTGAACTGAGGAGCACTGGGAGACATCAGCGCGGTTAAATGACTGCATCGCATCTTTAAGTGCATCTTTACAACCTGAATCCTCGCCATTTTATTTCACATTGATCTCTGCTCAGAGCTCGTCAATATATTCGCAGTGGGTGGAGGCGGTGGTGGGGAAGGACGAAGCGTCTTGCACTTTTTTGTGGACACTTCTAGTGCATTGCAGATGTTCTCAACCCCTACTTTTTTTTTTTTATTAAGCTACAACAATCAACTTTTTATGGGATTTTATGTGTGAGGCGAAGATGGCGGAAAACTGAAGTGGATATGGTTGTCAAACCTATTTTTAAAAAAAAAAATCTGAAAAGTGTGGTGTGCTTTTGTAATCATCATCATCATCAACAACTTTATTAAAGACACAAATAGGTCCATATGAAAAAATTAAATAAAATACAAACAAATAATATGGAGTTATCAGTGAAAACCATGTACGTTTTGCTTAAATTACAGATTCATTTGGGTTTACCCAGGTAAGCTTTTTTACATTTACACTTTTTTTTTTTCCTTTTTGGGGAGATGGGAATACATAATCAAACTCTCGTCCGCCTAAAAATGTCGGTCTCGATTCGGTTGAAGAGAACGCTGTTGTGGCTTGAAGGCAAGTGTGGATGCCAAGCAGACCGGAGAAGGAAGGAAACTACAGCGCAAGGAAGAAAGAGGTGTATTCTTACACTTCATAATGAAGCACTACACAGTGTTAAACTATAACATAAAGTCCTAATGAAATACAAAACAGTCTGTGATTAACATAACAAAATGTACAAACCTTCCAGTATTTACAAGCTGTCTCTCCAACTGAATGTCTGCATATTGCTTTCAAGCATCTACTTAGTTATTCTTACAGTAATAGGGCCGTAAGACGCCGGGCTGTGAAAAGCTGTGCTTACAAAGGCCATTGTATGCAACGCAGACACGAGAGGAAACCTATATGGTTTGCGTTTCTTAGCCTGAGAGGAGATGAATTCAATTCACGCCACAGGAAACGAGAAAGGAGATTGACATCTTTTTTCCACCCCCTTCTATGCTAACGCCTGTAATGCGTTGCGGTCGATTCGCCTGCAGTAAAGCGGTACGAAGAACTGCGACACCTGTGGATTTTACCTGGAAATGGATATCAAGTAGGAGAGCCGGCGTTTGCTCTCCTACCCCTGCAGGAGCCCATAATTCATGCCTGGCTTTGAGCTTGTGGTGCTAACTGGCTCCTGATTGCCCACCCATACACTGGGCTTTCTCTTCATGCAGAAACTGGCTTCTTCAAGGGGAAACCATCTTAATGAGATTATCTATCAGAGGCATGGGCTTGTCTAGACCACCCAATACACAACCCCCACTACTTTCCCGTGGTCCAAACTGAGGATGCCCTCAGGTACGACTTACCTGCAGGAACAGTGCATGGTATCACCACACCATTATGGGTTCACACAGAGTTTCCCCACCCACTCTGTAATTTGGTAGAGAAAAGAAGCGTAAAAGGGGATTGTTATGTAATGTGACGTTTTACCCACTTTCACAAGCACGTTCCCCATCTTACTATGTGTATTACTTTTGTGCTCCTAAGGATCTTGTTCTTTTTGAGAAAACAGCAACACATTATACTTGACCACCCTTTCCACTCCATTTCTCTTAATTGCGTCAAATGACTCGCGCTGAGTGTTTACCGCGTTACACAAACACACTAAGTGGGATTTCTGCCATCGGTTATGTACGTGTCAATGATATTTACGCCGGTTTCTGGAGCCGCCGTCAGAACCCGATCTGCAGCAGGAAAGTCCGTCCATATTTGTTTTAAAGTCTCTTAGCAGTTAATAAAGGCGCATTTCCTCCTTCCCCCTTCCTGTGGGGACGGTATCAGGGCTCTGTTAAGTCTCTTTGATTTCCAGCACCCCTCCAATCACAGCGGGACCCTGACTCATCATTGTGTCACTTCAAAGCCTGGGAATGGTCCTCCTGGCTCCACCTACCAAAGGATCCCCCTTAAAAGTCATGGTCACTCTCTGGCAGCATCCATCTGATGCGACAGGACGGAACTGTTTGGACTCACCTTAAACTGCTGGATTTGTCTTGAACACATGAGACGCGGGGGTGGACGGCGGGGTGGGGGGCTACGATTTGGATTTACCCAACATTCGGATTGCTTGTCATCCTTTCATGCATAGAAATCCCAAACTTCTCTTGTCTGGCCACTGAAACTGGAAAATGCAGTCCATCAGGGGTGAGTTCCCGATGCCTTTTTATTGAATTGTAAAGCAGAATTGAACCTGTTCTCCTCAGTTCATCCCTGATGAAAAACCCAACCCCTTTTGGTGTCAAATGTCTATAGTAAATCTTACTTTGCCGCAGAGCTGAAGTCTAACTTCAGCAGTCCACCTCCTGCCTCCATGGCTGCCGGCCCTGACGCCTATCTCCAGGGCAGCATCAGGATGACTCTGGAAGAACTCGAACTGTGGAAGATGTTCCACGAAATTGGAACGGAGATGATAATCACCAAACCGGGCAGGTGAGACGGGGCTTTACACACACAAATATTCAGAAAGATGTTGCTTTTCTTCATTTGTGTATTCTCTTGTGTGATCAGGAGGATGTTCCCACACTGCAAACTGAGTTTATCTGGTCTTATTCCATGTGCCAAGTACATCTTACTGGTTGACATGGTTCCAGAGGATGGCTTCAGGTATAAGGTAAGGCCTATAAATTAGAACTGTGTTGTCTTGACTTGTAAAGATCCCTCTGTGGTTAGCAGACACCCCCTGTTCATCACCCCCTCCCCTGATGTTGCACATCAAAGACCCCTATCTCTTCCTGTTTTTCTATCCCCTGCTGGGACCTCACTGTACTACCCCTGCCTCCATGGGTGGTATCCTCCAGCCGTCACTCTCGGAGCAATCGTGGGAAGTTAGGAAAGATGAAGTTTCTTCTGTAAATCACCTTTTCTCAGAGGCTGATTGACTTACGATGCGTCTCCTCCCCTGCAGTGGAATAAAGAGAAATGGGAGGTGGCAGGAAAAGCGGAGCCTCAGCCTCCCTGCAGGACGTACCTCCACCCAGACTCTCCGGCCCTGGGGAGCCACTGGATGAAACAAAGCGTCTCATTCCTCAAGCTCAAGCTCACCAACAACACACTCGACCAGCATGGGCATGTGAGTATTAAATAATCAAGGGATTTTCCAGTTTATGTTGAGTTTAAAAAGATCTTTGGGGTAATCTCACCCTGACTTGTCTGCAGATCATCTTGCACTCAATGCATCGCTACCACCCTCGTTTTCACGTTGTCCAAGCAGACGACCTGTTCAGCGTCCGCTGGAGTGTGTTCCAGACTTTCACCTTCCCAGAGACGTCCTTCACCGCAGTCACTGCCTACCAGAACACCAAAGTGAGTCCGTTTGACTCCACAAAACCTTGATTGTCTCCTAGTGAGGCCAGAGGATGTTGGTTTTAATTCAATTCTCTGTTTGGGGCAGATCACAAAACTGAAGATCAATCACAACCCATTTGCAAAGGGTTTCAGAGATGAGGGCACTAATAAAAAAAGGTGGGTCTCAATTCTGCTGAACATATCTAGAGAAATCCTGCTTGTGAAATTGATCTAAAAAAGCTGATGCTTCTCTTTAGGCGTGCAAACAAAAACCCTGCATGCCTAGAAAAAAGGGCCAAGATACCAGGCGTGTTGAACGAGGACTCCAAGGACAGCAGTTCGCCAGGTACAGCTTCAGTCTTCCATGTGTTCATGGATTTCCTTCCTGCCTTGTATTTTTTTAAAGGTTTATTGGCTCTAGTGGCCTTTATTTGATAGTGAATTGACAGAAAAGTGGGTAATGAGACACGGGGGAAGACGAGCAGCAAAGTTCGTCAGGCCAGGAATCGAACCTGCAACAGGACTAAGTCCTCCATATGTGTGTTGTGCTTAACCCCTGCACCACCTCAGCACCCCTTGTATTTTTTTTAAGTCATCCATTACTTTGTGTCTTTTCAGGGTTCTGCCAGCCATCATATGATGGCTACGACGGAGAAGAGAGCCGCCTGGCCAAAAGGAAAGATGAGGATGCTGTAAAGGAAGAGCGGTACTCCCCCTGGGGCGCCGATAGGCAGCAGGGTGTGAGGACCGACTCTCCCGCCGGGACAGACACTAGAGATATCTACAACACGGAGCAGCTCGTTCCCACTCCTGCATCCTACCAGCTGTACAGGTGAAAACCGCTGACTTAACACGTCAAATAGTAAACTTACGTCCCGTTGAACTGGACATTCACTGCCATTATACTCTCCAGGGCCCATGAGTATGGAAAGTCTCCGTCCCCCTCCTCCAGCGTCGGCAGCAGCGTCACCGGATCTGGACGGAGCAGCTTCGAGTCCAGAGTTCCCGACATTGCCACCGTCCCTGATCACGACTCCTCTAAGCCTGGCCCTTCCCACTGCGGGCCCCAGCCCCTGCCGGGCCCCCAGGACTACAGCGGAGTGCTGAACATGACCATGGCTCAGGCCGGCAAGCCGGGGGTCATCGGTCACCACATTTACAGCCCCTACAGCACGGAACAGCCGCTGGGCCAGTGGAGCGGGGCGGGACCTGCGCAGTATCCCCCTCCTCACCCTCTGACCGCCGACTACACCACGCAAGCTGTGCACCACGGCTATCACCATGGCAACGTGGGCGAATGGAGCCAATATCCGCTGTTCTCTTACTCCTGCTGGTGAGCAGGCTCTTCAGAGTCAAATGATCGAGAGCTTATTAAATCTGACAGCTAATGTGAGGCGCACAGACCTGACAATGCATGCCCCAAATGACGCTGAAGGCCTGACACCTGCAGCAAGAGGAAGGAGGAGGAAGGGGAAGAAATGTGGACTTTCAGGAGACATTGAATCTCTCCAAACCTTGGAGCCCTGTGGGATGACCGTCCCCGTCTATTTATTTTTTGTTTTGCCTCATCTACGGCGTAAATATTATTTTTGTACAGAAAAAGAAGAATTAAACCTAAGTGTGCAAATTATGTGTGTCTATGTCTTCTATTGTGAAGTTAAAATAAAAAAATCTTATGCAATAGTATTTCTTTGTTGTCTTGCGTTCAGACTTTCACACATTCCCAGCATAGACGCCGCTGACCGGCGCTGCCTTGCAGGGATGGAACATTTATACTTCACATGTCAACTCAAGATTCCGCGTATTCCGACGTATGCTAAATTGTCCAACTTCACATCAAAGGTTTTGACGTATTTGCAGTGATATACTTTTAAGGCAGGCATGGCTGGAAGAGACAGGGGGAGCTCAGATTCTCTAATTTGTGCACAGACTTCAGTGAATTATAGATCAAAGTTTTAGATATTCTGTCTGTGGACGCTAGGCTTTGATCCAGCACTGTTCTGCCTGCAGAAAGTTTGCTAAAAACACCCGGCGCCTTGCGCAGTCAGAGCTGCTGGTGCCACTTGTTTGTGTTTCCACTAATGGGGGGGCTGCTCTGTCTTTTCGGACGAGCCCAGCATGCATTAAAGTGACTCCGGCTCACCTGCTGAGGTTTACCCACTGCCACATAAAGCACTGCACGACCCTCGTTCTCCATGTCAATGAGCCTTAAAAAGCATGAAAATGGGAGCTGTTGGCTCCTTTTCACTGTTAAAAAACACCAGCAAGGCCTCTCACCTTCAGCCTCAGTGGACGTGAGCTGCTAATGACTGCCGTAAAATACAGCAGGGGAGAGCGGGGGTGGGGAGCCATTTAATGTAATGTGGGTTTTACACAGCGCTATTCATTACTGTAGGTCCGAGCTTCCTCATCTACTCCCTTCAGGCGGGCTAAACCAAAGACTTTTAACAATGAAGTTTGAATTTCAAATTTAGATTGAAGTCCCACGCGTCGGTGAAGATGCTTCTACGTTGAAAATGTGAGAGGTTAGTAATAATGCCAGTATGTTCTTGCTATTATTAAATAACTTAACATACTTTGTTCATGAAAGTAATCTCTATTTAAAGGGGCAGTATTACGTGGAATCAACTTTTTTTGAGCTCTGTATCATGTTGCAGAGTCAGCAAAAACCTGAAAAACGGTCAAAAAATATACCTGGAAAGTTGCCTCTATTCATGCATGTTCGAGAAATCCTTTTAATCTCCTGTGGCAACCACTCAGTACTCTGGTTGACATTTGTGAAGATATAAACATGTTGATGTGACGCTTTAAGGAGCAGGAACCCCTTGAAGTGACAGAAGCCCAATTTCAAGACTTTTCGAATTGAAAACTTTAATTTTGCCGCAAGTCTTTTGGGTCAAGCATCCATCAGGTTTGCAGACATATAAACTAAGGCTTTTTGCCTGTTTTATCTGGCTACAGACTCTCAACTAAATGTAGGTCTGGACTTTAACTATGTCATTCTAACAAATGTGATCTAAACTAAGCACTATAGCTCTGGAATTAGAGTCGTTGCCCAACTGAACTGGGAACCCTTGGCTCAGTCTGAAATGTGTTGCCCTGTCCCTGCTGCAGAAATGCATCCCTGAGCATGATGCTGCCACCACTGCACGCCTTGTATATGTTCAACACAGGTTTTAAGTGTACAATGAATAATTGGCACAATGATATTTTATCCCATCTGAGCTTGGAGTCTGTGCAGAAAAATGTGGAAAAGTTACAGGAATGTTTGTGAGTTTTTTGTAATATTGTGATTTTACTATTGAACTTAAGGCACATGGGTTGAAAATCTAGTGAAATTAATTTATAAACCTGCAGACAATCCTTAGTAGGATTGTAAATGATGAAAATACAAAAACCTTTCAGCATCAACTTATCTTTTTTACTCCTGGATTTGAACAGGATCTAGAATCAGCAGTTCTACATCCTATTGTTCCGCCGTATAGATCATACATATCTGCCACGGTGCTTAATGCAAATCACTGCGACTGACGCCAGTGAAGTTTTTCGTTTTCAAAGAAAGGCGTTTTATGGCTCCTGTTCATGCAGGGAAGCAACCATGTCGATCGGCGGATTCCCTGGAGGAAAATGAACGTTCCTTTGTTCCCCCATCGATTTCCATTGACCTTCTCCACTCCGCCGCAGCAGGAGGGGAAGTGAGAGTAAATTCCCTCGACTCGCAAACACCCTCCTCAACTCCACTGGGTTCAATCTGCATATCTCTACATCAATCCTAATGTGGCCCTTTTAATTGCTCTGCAAAGAGCACCGGATCGACCTGCACTAAGACGTTCGTAAAGACCGCTGACGTGGCTAAGTGCTGGACATGTGTCCTAAGTATCCCCCAGGCGGTGCTACAACTTTGGACGAAAACAAAAACAAAACGGACAAGCACATAAACACAGCGGACCGTTGATCCTGGCTGTCCGGTGCTGGTGTCAGCAGATCCTAGCAGACAACTTGCTGGAGGCTGGCACAAAAGTGTGAAAACAGAGGGAGGGATAGAGGTGGAGGAAAGGGGTGAAAGGAGGGGGGGGGGGACAACAGATGTAGATGAAACAGCCTCGAAAAGGAAAGCGGCAGTCAGTCGGCCTTCATAAAGCCAAATGGAAAGGAACTGGTGGAGACTGGGTGGTACCAAAAAGCTCTGAGCCAACATGAGAGGAAGGTCAGACGAGGACAACCAGCTGTGGCAGCGGAGAAAAAAAACGAGGCGCAGACGTTGTAACAGACATGCAACGTAAGCAAAAACTTGAAAAACGGTCAAATTTGGGTCTATCACAATAAATCAATGAATATAACAACATCAATAACTTCCATATGCATGATTTATCGCCATTCTCTCTCTCTCTTTTTTTTTTTTTTTTACCCCTTTTTACTATTAAAATCTGGATGTAAAACGGTGCTTTGGTCTCAACTAGCCACTTCTTTGGAAGGACAATTTTGTTTACAGAAATTTCATAATTCACTTATTTTTGTTTTTATTTATTTATTTTCTATTTTTAAAATGTCTCCCAGTTCCAGAGCTAAATGTTCGATGGAGTTTAAAGTTTATTAATCCTTGACGATGTGTTTCTGCATTTTGCCATTACAATTATATTACTGGAAAATGATCTCAAAACAACAATATTATCGCCTATTGCAATAACTTCTGGGACAAAACTTTGTATCGTGACAGGCTCTGTCAAATTTATTGAAAAAGTTAGACTTGTTCATAGAAATAACTTTAAAAGTGATCAACTGCTTATGCTCAATCGGTGCTACAGCTAATATAAAAAGAAAGAATATGCGTTCCATCTTTTGAAAATAACCATTATCCATGTTAACCTTTTATTAAAGCCTCATTTCTGTGCTAAACATGTTTTTTTATTGGTCTGGTGTAACATTCCAATCATAAATAAATGTTATGTTTTTACAAGCTGCAATTAGAGAATCATAATGATTAACAGAAATTAAGTGCTGAAAACACCAGTCTGTGTTTAATTAATCCTTTACATACATAGAAAAAAAAGAAGAAATAAGGATGAAACAAAGACAGCAGCCATTACCAGTTGAGATTAATGTTTCAGGCGGTTGGGATATCTGGGTGGAGTGTGGTACCATGAGTCTAAAAAAGTAACAAAAAAGTGTGCAAAGGTGCTTATGAAGCTCAACCAGAAGCACAAAAAGTCTTCAGTGCACCGTCCCCTCAGAGTGTTGACATCCTGTTTCCTGCTCTGAATTAGAAAAAGAAAAAAAAACGCAGGACGGCGCGTGAATCTGGTTCAGTCCTCGCTGGATTCCTCCGAGTTGTCTATGTCCGCGTCATCCGATGAAGCCTTGGTGCATTGGTCCCAGCCGGGGCCTGAGCCAGCACGGCGGGGGGCATGAGCGCCACGCACGCGGCAAGGCCGGAGACGCGCTTGCTCAGTTGAGTCTCGTTCTCCCACTCCCCCGTGTCTGTGTTGTAGACGTGAACGTACTTCATCCTGTTGCCTTTGTCGTGGGAGCGCCCGCCCAGGACGTAGATACGGCCGTCCATCACAGCTACGCCGGGTTCTCCGTGTCCGGATGGGAGCGGGGTTAATAGAGACCAAGAGTTTGGTGTTGGGTCAAAGCAAGCCAACTAGAAAAAAAAATTAAATCAAAGAGGAAGCAGCTGGTGAGTTTTTACTCATAGAAGTGCTTAAACGGTAAGAATCAGTGATTTGAAGCCGACGTTTCATCGATTTAATCGTCAAATAGAAAAAAAAGCAAAAGAAACCCAGCAAAACCATCTCTGATGACCCATGACGTACCTGCAGGACGTCATGCCGATATCCACGCTGATCATTGCTGCCTCCGATGACGTACACACGGCCGTTCGCAGCAGCCATGCCGTGCCACGCCCGCTCCACCGGCCCCTCGGCGCATGCCGTCCAGTCGTCAGTGGAAGGGTCATAGCAGTAAGTCTCTCTGAGGTACGCCATTCCTCTACGGCCACATGCCACATAAATCCTGCCATCCAGCACCGCCCCAGCGTGAGCGTACACCTGGAGGGAGGGACAGATTTAAGGGGAAAAAGTCAGGAAAGGGGGAAGAGAGCTTTACAGCATGTAGGCATATAGCACCACCATGTGGGGAATAGCGGTAGTGCATGCTTTCACCCAGCTACACTGGCGTGCAAGAATGTCCACACTCACTGGGAGGTTTTAACAATTTCTAATGCTCCAAAAATGGACTTTATGAAAGAAACATTTTTTTCTAAGGGCCAAACTAAGAAAATAACAAAAATTATGAGAAAAAAGTTATAATATTCAAGAAAAAAGTCATAATATTGCAAAAAAAAAAGGCTTATGAGACTAAAGTCGTAATAATATGAAAAAATTGGTAATAATACAAGAATCGAGTCAAAATGTTACCAGAATAAAGTCATCATAATACCAAACTAAAGTTGTGATAGTACGAGAAAAAAAGTTGTAATGATACAAGAATAAAGTCATAATATCACCAGAATAAATTCGTAATATTAGTGGAATGAAATAGAAATTCTAAAACTCCTACACGAAAATAATTAAAAAAAAATAGATACCACAGAAGCTGTGCTCTCATTGAAGCAACTTTTTTCTAGTAATTTTCCAACTTTTTCTGGTATTTTTGTGTCTTTATTCTGCTAATATTATGACTTGTCATATTTTTACTTTACTCTTGTAATTAAAAAAAAAAAAACGTTTGGCCCTAATTTTCTGTTGTACTTATGTCAAAAGTAGACATGCGCTACTTTGAAGTGAAAAGAAAACCCCAAAACAAAACACTTGTGCTCACCAATGCACCCATGTTCATACAATGACCAGCAGGCAACTCGGGGTTGCCTGCTGTACTCTGCATCGCTATATGACCTGTACTCTGCATCGCTATATGACCTGTACTCTGCATCGCTCCGTCACATGAACGCCACCCTAAAATCTCTGGCTATACGTGAGAATAAAGTTGCAAGGTGCTGTGCTGTAAACTCTTACTTCTTTCTTCATTGGAGAGACGAACTCCCACGTGTTGGTGACCGGGTCGTAGCGCTCCACCCAGTCCAGCTCGCTCTTGTAGTCGCGCCCGCCGATTGCGTAAATATGGCCGCCCACCACACAAACGCAGTGGTCGGCATGCTGCATCTGCAGAGGCTGGATGGAGCACCAGCTGTTGTAACGAGGGTCATATCTGAAAGAAGAAATGTTTATTGACCTGCAGGAAAATAAAAGCTAATCTGGGATCAAATCACCTGAGCCGGGCTTTCTGCACATTTCACCAACTCAAATTTAAGATCTTCTAATACCTTCATCTAAAATGTAATAAGCTTAGATGAAAAAGTATTGTTTTATAAAACCATTATAAATTGTGTTTAAAACTTGTATCACCACAGAAATGTACCAACTTGGTCCAACTAACTAGCAATAAGTTTGCATATACCCATAGCAGATGCAAAGAAGCTAGCTAGCAAGCTATCAAGGGTATATTAGCAGCTAGCTACTACTAGCCTCAAGTGTTTTGAGTCACAGAATGAAATGAAGATGTCTAAGTGAAACTCACACTTTTGCCTGATAGAAAAGTCCCACAAGAAAAAAAATACATAGAATATACAAGATTAAATAGCCCTGTCAAGACAAAATTAAAAACCTGTTTAACAAAGACTTTTTATGGACGTGGAAACACCTTGTAACCTTCATCAACAGGTGAGACAGCTGGGCTGCAAACACTGTTTTCTGCTTATACAGAACATCCATTTGTGATTCAACAAATCCTCTCTCACCTCCAGCAACGACTCTCCGCACGAAAGCCGCTGTTGTTCCTGTCTCCTCCAATAAGATAAACAAAGTTGTTGAGCACAGCGATGCCCTGGTTGGACATTCGGGGAGCGTGAGCCGCTTTGAGAGTTCTCCACTCGGTCCAGCTCGGGTGGAACACCTGGAACACGTGATCGGCGTCCGCAGAGACGCTGGAGCTGAACATCCCGCCAAAGCCGAGGATGCAGTGGAAGGTGGAGCGCGGCTGAGTGAGGGGGCTCTGCAGGGCGGGCTGCAACATCTCGTGCTCGTGGTATCTTAGCGCCGCCGCAACGGAGTCCTTCAGCGGACACGGGTTCAGTCTGCCGTGGAGTCTCTGCAACACTTGCTTCTCAATTAGGCTGAAACGGACGGCGTCGAGCATCCTGAGGTTGCCCTTTGAGTTAAGAAAAAATAAGGGGGGCAAAAGACGTTAACTTGGACGCAAACGGAGACGTGAAGGTGAGAAAAGGTGTGCGCCGAATCGAAGCGCACACACCTTTCGACTGACCTGCAAGGACACTTTGTCAGTTTCCACTTCCTCAGGGCTGTAGTGGTAGTGCAGCGCGGCCTCGTACACCTCGTTCTCGCTGGCCACCTGAAGTGCGTCGCTGCTCAGCACCTTGAAGACGTCCTCCTCGGGGAGCTGCCGGTACACGTCCGTCCGAGACAAAGTCTGAATGTTCCTGAGGATGTAGGAGTGGACCTTGACTTTGAGATGCTCCAGTCCGTAGACGTCGGCCAAGTGGAGAACCTCCAAAATGTTGCTGTCGTCCAGCCAGGAGAACAGGAAGTCACAGCAGAAGCTGATGACGTTTTCAAGCTGTAAAAAAGAAAGCAGACAAACATTTTAGTGAAACAGAACAAAAGGAAACGATTACTGACCAGATCAACCCAACTTACCTGAAAAAGCGACGCGGCCATCAGGATTTCCTGAACGTTCTCCAGGTCTAACTCGATCTCGGAAGTGTAGATGTAGTCAAGGATTTTTTCCATGGCCGTGTGGGATATTCCGTGAATGGGAATCTCATTCTGCTGCATTTCCCGGAGTCCTCCGGCAAACATGCACCTGGTGGAAAAAAAACATTACACATGGTTCAATCCAGGAATCACTTACTTACACTGATTTGTAAAACATTTGGGTTTTTATTTTTTAGCTTCAAACCAGTCGGTTATTAGGAAAATGTTCAAACAGGATTCTGCACCAAGTCATTGTGTCTAGGCTACAGACTTTTGCAACATCTGATTGATTTGCATCATGCATTCCAATTTTATAGTAAACTATATAAAAGCTTTTACAAGATAGCTTTACTGAAAGTACCTGGAAGAGTTTTTTGTTTGTTTTTCAGGAAAGTACCGAAAGTGTTTTCGCGTGAGACTCATAACAAAACTCCAAACGAAAACAAAAGTAAGGCTGCAGCCAAAGCTGTGGGTTGTACCTGAAGTAATCACAGGAGGCAGCCAGCAGGACACGGTGGGCTTGGATGGGACGACCCTCCACAACAAGCACAACGTCGAACAGGGTTCCGCTCTGTCTGAGGGTGTCCAGACCCCCCATCAGGCTGTGGAAGTGGGTCCAACACCTGAACGACTGTCGGTCCGAAAAGCGAGCCTGTTTCACCGAACCGAGCAGCTCCCGTCCGTTCTCAGCCATGACAAAACGGTGACCTTCGGGTTTCATCCCTTTCACCTGCCTGGCAGCGCCGTCATCCGGTGTTTTCTCCAGCGAGACGCTGCCTGCTAACAAACAGGAAGAAGAGGCGCAGCTAGCGACAAACCAGCTGATGTTTTTTTTTTTTTATGTCATTTCACATTTATGGCAAGTCGCGCACAGTTATCCCCCATTTCAGACGCAGAGTTGTAAAAACACCAAAGTATAATACATACTACCTTCTTCCGCTAAAATGTTAGCTGTTTCCCTGCTGCTAAGCTAGTAGTTAAAGTGTTATACAAGCTAAAAACAGGTTAGCCTGTCCTGGCTGCTGGAACGCACTGTTTAAAAAAAAAAAAGCCTTCAGAACCTTAACGGGGTTAATATGCAGAAATGTTGTCGTGTCCTTAAGCATAAAAAGGCTCTGAAATGATCTATCGGACAGAAAATACCTGCTTATTACCCAAGACGCAGAGTTCCTCGATTTCTTTTTAACAGGTCAAAACAAGTGTGTTTACTTTTAGTATCAGGGTGAAAGCTCAAACACTATTGGTCCTTAGTCTTTCTTCATCCCGCCCACTTTCTGTGGACGAACCAATCACGTCGCAATGACTTCTGACTTCTTATATCATATTTTGCCAAAGCAACGTTTACAGTGTTGTTGCCTGCACCACGTTTAGCCACCTGAGCAGTTTTTTTTAAAAGAAATTTGCGCCAATGCGCCAAAAATTATTACAAAGTAAATAAAACGGAAGAGATGTTTATAAACGCACTACATTTTTCTATAACAGTGATTCAATGAGTCGCTGTTGAAAGTGTCTGGTCTTTATTGAAAATTGAGGAAGAAGCTTCCTTTGGTACTAAGATTTTGTGGATCTCTTAACAGGATTTTGGCACACTTATTGTTTGTCTTTGACGTTTGCTCGACTAAACGCAGGGACGTGTATTTGATCAATTCTAGCTGCTGAACACAAGATGGAGCTGTCAGATGCAAAGCTGTCTTTATGGCACCCTGCAGCATCCACCCATCAAACCCACCAGCAACAAAAGCTGAGCATAAAATCTTCCTGTGTTCTTGCTGTAGTTAATGTTTTTTTTTTCATAAGGATATATACATTTTTCTTACATTTGTACTGCAGGAACATTATTCAGTCCAAAAAACAAGCAGATTATACACAATGCATAACAAAAATTAAGGCTGCAAAATGAATTTTTATTACGAAGATAAGTAAAAAACATACCAAATTGTTCATT
Organism: Poecilia picta; assembly: GCA_033032245.1. Taxonomy (NCBI): domain Eukaryota; kingdom Metazoa; phylum Chordata; class Actinopteri; order Cyprinodontiformes; family Poeciliidae; genus Poecilia; species Poecilia picta. Next base: position 8,957,314 of record CM065361.1, read on the forward strand.
TGCAAAGATACCTTTTTTAAAATTTGTTACATCATGGTATCTGTGAGTCTGAACACACCATCAGCGTGTGTATGAATGATTACTGTGTGGAGTGCTTCCGAGTCTAGCCCATTTTTACTGATGGAGCATTTGAAATATAGTCTTTTTGGGCATGGTCTCCACCTGATTTGGTAGAGCTTTGGTCACTGAAGCAGCCAAGAGATCCTGCGGTAACGCTGGAGGAACTGCAGATATTCACAGCTCAGGTCAGAGAATCTGTTGGCAAGTTAACTATCTACCATTTACAACCAAGTGACCATTGTACAAAGAAAGCCAAATGAACTTTGGCATGAAATTGAAACTGGATATTTTTTAGACCAACATGCAGAACACTGTGGTGAGTAAAATAAATAAATAAACAAAAAAGTAAGTGGAATGTGGTGGTAGCAGCATCATGCTATGGGAATGGCAACTATTTCAGTGTCCTCTGTAAATCTGGTGGATACATTTTCTACAAAGTATCCTCAGTTGTAATTGCAATGAAGCATGATTTTACAATTTCTAGATTCAGTGGGAAGAAAATAGATGCACACCACACTTCTAAGATTCATAAAAACATGGGTGTTGTGTGGTTCAGTGGGTAATTTGCACACACAATGTCCAGAGGCTGTAATCCTCGATGTAGCTGGCCTGGGTTCGATTCCCGGCCTCAGGCCATTCGCTTCCTAAAGCCTGAAACATTTATCCTATTCCTTCTAATTTATAATTACACACTACTTGTATTGCTCTATCACATAAAAACTCAAGAAACTACATTGAAGTTTGTGGTTCTAAAGTGACGATGTGTGAAAATTCAACAAGTATGAATGCTTCTGCAAACTCACTATAAGTTTTTCCCCCTCATCTGTTGTTTTCCACATCAATAACAGCAGCTTGGTAGATTTTCTGAGGCAGCTTTGGTCATTATAGCTTTTACACACACACACACACACACACACACACACACACACACACACACACATATATATAAATAACACTGGCTTCCGCCTTGCTTAAGCTTTACAGCTCCATTCATCTTATGTTGTGACTTCGATTTGCGTACATCATTTCCTGACATGCAGAGATTTTTTCTTTCCTCTCTCTGGTTGCATAAACATAGTTGGAATGATCCATCACTTGATCCATTTTCCCGTCCGATGTAAACTGCAGCGTATCACGCCAGGAAAAACCGAAACGGAGGCAAGGGGCGGACTTTTTGTCTTGGACGCAAAGATGTTTTTGACAGGAGCCACCAAACACGTTAGATGGCAAATCAAAACACTTTTTCTCTTCTTCCTGCACTGCTCCACCAACCAACCAAAAAATTGCCTGCTGCACTGCTACTGGTGTAGGATGGAAAGCAGCAAATGTGACATTATGCAAAATCTGTCGTGACTATAGCTACGAACATCCCAGTTTGTTTTCACACATTTGTGGCTGATTAGGGTTACCTGATCACAGGATGCTGTGTGAGGAGACCACAGCAGTGGTTTTCTGTTGGACCCTGATTTCACCAAAAAAAAAAAAAAAGCCTCACTGGTTGGGCCATTACTGAGAGTGCAGCATTCCAGTGCATTAGCAGCGCATCACCTTTCATCAGCAGAGGGCTGTGCAGAGGGGGCAGCGCAGTCCACGGGACAGCAATGACAAATGAAAACAAAGTAGGTAGCATTTACGGAATGAGCTGTCAGCTTCTACCAAGCGAAGGGCTGGAAAATGGAGGCTGCAAATAGAGGCTTACAGAGAAACAGAACACTGCCTCCGCCACGATCTTCAACAAACACAAAACCTAATCAACTCTTAGCTTTTTTTTTTTCCCAAGAAAAAAAAACCAACAAACTTCAAAGCCTAAGTCATTACTATGAGAGATTATTCCAAGGTGCCATTTCTGAGCATCTTTAGAAAAGACAGGTACAGCATATGCCGAGAGCACAATGAGCCCTAACAAGCCATGCAGCGGGCTTTTATGAGAAAGTGAATATGCCAGCCATGTGCAACAAAATAGCCTCTGTTCGCTGCATCTGATAAGAAAAGAAGCTGGCAGACCAAAGGACAATACAGCTGATTAGTTTGGGACAGTGGAGCTCCGCTGGTGACGGTTAGTTGGCCTGCATCTCTCCATATTTTCTGGCTCTGAAACTTTTAATGCTGAAATGTACAAAGCAAAATCAGCTATAATGTATAATATTGCTTAGCAGAAATCTTAATGAATGAGATATGTAGTATGTATAGTTTCAATGAAATGTTCTTTCACTGCGGTTGAACAGTCTTAGGGAAATAAAATCAATGAAACGTCAGAGAAAAACTTTGACTCAGTATGCACAGGTATTTTCTCAAGTAGAAACAAAAGGTTACTTAGATGTGATCATTCCTTTTTGTTGTTCATGTATATGGTTATTTCAAATGAATAACCATATATCAGTTTTTGGCCACACACAGTACACAATAAGAATTAGAAACAAAGATTTCATAAGGGAACTTTTTTGTCCAGAGGACAAAGAGCAGGCGCTCTAGCACCTCCTAGTGTCTAAGTGTGTAAGTCCAGGATTTTCTCTCATCCAAACATGGTGAAAAAAAACATGAAGCTCCTTGTCTTTCTCCTTGTGGATTTGCTGTCAGCTGCATGAAATGCACTGGTCTGTCAAAAACAACCGATCAGAGCCAGGAGGAGGTTCTTAGCACTGTCAATCATCCTCTTATACATGCTGCTCATTACTCTCTCCTATAGGCTAGGCTAGTTCCTCAAGCAGGAGCCTCTCATGAATGCTAAGGCTAGTTAGCATGGCCGCCAATGATGTCGGATAAATAGTTTTCCTGGAATGGTTATTTCTCACGATTAGCACATTATGCAGTTTGTTCACCAGGATGATTGACAGCGCTAAGACCCTCCTCCTGGCTCTGATTGGTTGTTTGTTCTCCGAAATGGTTGTTTGGTTGTTTGTTCTCCGAAATTGCACAGGCATTTTCTACTTGAGAAAATGCCTGTGCATACTGAGTCAAAGTTTTTCAGGAAGGAGGTGGTGCCCTGGATTTTATTTGTTATTTTTTACACATTATCTGTCTTCATGTTTTATTGTCACATAGTGACAGTTTTGAAACATAATGGAAATGCAGGAATAATAATAATTTTGATGGTGTGTGGATTTTAGAGAAAACTCACCATGAAGTCAGATTTGTGAACTCAGCTGTTGTTCTTAAAGTTCATGGAAGCTGTTTGGTGTATGATCGCTCCACGCTGAGCAAAGAACGGTCCAGTCAATTATTAAAAGCCCAAAATTAATAAGCACGCATGGCCATAAAGAGTGCGCATTAATTTTACACAGTCACTCTGCGGAGTATAGCACGCTTGGTTTGAATAATCAAGAGAAAAGGTAAATGAACTGACAACGTGAACATGTCAACCCCTGAATGTATGGCCCATAAAAGAGCAGGAGCGAACCGTGCGCACTTCATCACACGTACTCGCCCTCTCTACGATTCACAAGGTGAAGGGATCATTTTAAGTGACTAAGGTGCAGCTGCAGCGCACAATGTTTCCCCCCATGCAGCCTGGTGATTGTGAGGGAAGGCAATCAATCCCCTCCCCCCCCACACCCATAACCAAAGTCTTATAAACACAACAACTTCCAGCACCGCCGACCGCTTTAAGACAGCAGTGGCCAGGTGAGTCAGAGCTTGAAACCAAAATGGGAACTGAAGCACATTTCCCTCTTTGTATTTATTCAAATCGATTCCGTGAGAACGTCTTCTTCTTGGACTTCTTGAAATAAATTGCAAAATATGTTGTCTGCATTCAGCAAGAAAATGTGTTGCTTCGAATTAAATAGGAACTGGCTGACGTTTATTGCCTGACCATAATGTCAGCTCCTATGCAGGCCGAAAAAGAGGGGGGTCTCTTTCTTCCCTTGGTTTTGTCTCTTGAGGTCAGATTCTTCGTACAAAATAAGACTGAGAAATTTTCCTCCTAACAGGGGGAGGCAGAAAAAGCAAACCAAATGCTGCTGAAATATTTAATACTACCTACAGTGTTTGCTGCTCTACAGCGTCAGTGATTGTTGATTTAGGGAGAATTTTTTTTCTTTCCCTCTTCATTTAAAGATTGCATCAATCTCAGTTGGAATAGTCTTTTTTTTCTTTTTTTTGCATGTGTGTGTTTAGAAACAGAATGAGGAATGATCCTTTTTCACACATGGCTCGCCTCACATGCACCAGGGAACTGGGCATCTCCCAGGGGAACATATTACACAAGACAGCAAGCGAGGACATGATAGCGCCAGATTGCTGGGTTGGACTCAGCCTTGACAGCAGCTCTCCAAAGAGAGGACAGGTCTGTGTCACAAACCTCTTTCCCTTTGCCGCCGCTGCAAGCCGAGGGACACTGTGTTTGACACACACAGAACATTAAGCACTGATCAGTGCGGATTTACTGTGAGAATTTGAAAATATCCCAATAGTGATTTAGACTCATTTTAATTGGAATGACCTAAAAGAGTAAAGGGATCTTATTTGCCATATGTGTCTGGGCGTGTGCTCCTCTCCGCCACTTTTCACCTCTTGATGGAGGCACAAGGGCTATTTTTGGGGGTGCGACATGCACCATCCCGGCTCGCGGTGACGACGTAGTTGTAAATTCTGAATCACACGAGGAGAAACCGCAGAGCCAGAAGCAAGGCGGGACAGAAGAGAGCGACTGGGGATGTGTTCAGAGCCCAGATGAAAGCTCATGTGGTCCAAGGAAACAGGAAGGGCATGGTGGGCATTTATATTTATTAAAAAGGGACACTAATCCAATTCTCTTTTATTAGACCTCAGTCATATCATGTTTAATCTATTTACTTATTTTAATGCACATTAAGCATTAAAATGCCCAATGTGCATTTTCCTCAGGTGTCTCTGTTCGGTTGTCAGAGGATTTCCGCTCGGTTGCCAACAGGAAACAGGAAGAAACTGCTAAAGAAACTCAGTCAGAAGAAACTCAATCAGATTGAATCCTTGAATTCTGGACTAATTTTTGTCTGGACTTTGACTGGTCCCGTTGAAACATGCGGATATGATCTAAAATCATTCGCTTGGAATTTTTCGGTATCATTTTTAGCTCCATCCATCTTCCCATCAACCCTGTCCGGCTGCTTCTATGTCTGTTCTGAAGAAATGCATCTTCACAGCATAATGCTGCCACCAGCAGGACTCTTTGTGGTATAAACAGAGGTTACGCTCAGGCCAAAAAGTTCAATTTTGATTGCATTTTACCAAAAATATTTACCAGAAGTGTGGCCTGATAGTTGTCAGGAAATACTCCTACCTGAAGTGTGGTAGTCTGCAGCTCATTTACATATGGTGGGTCTCTTGGTTGCTTCTCTGGTTGACACTCTCCTTGCTCATCCTGTCTGCTTAGGTCAGGGGTCAGTGACCTTTATGACTCTAAGAGCCATTTTTGTCTTCAGTCTAGCTGAGCTACAATATCTTTTATAATAATATCTATTATTTTTTTTTACAATATCTTAATATATTCTAAAGGACTAAAAAAAACAACTTCAACTTTTTTTGAAAAAGATCAAACTTATCCAGAAAAGAAAGGAGTACATTTTCTTTTTACATTTTTACTATATTTTATATATAGTAAAAACATTTACTATATATATATGATGTCAAAAATCCATAACTTCAAATCATAGAGTTAAAAACACTAATAGGTAGTAATTTATTTATTATCACCATAATTTTAAACATTGCTTGATTCTTTATCATTTTTGGCCAAAGTTACTAAGAAACTAAGCAGCCACTTGTTGCTTTGGAGCTGTGTTTAGTGTTTCAGTATTGGATGAATGGACGGTTCTCTGTGAGCTTTCAGAGCTTAAGACATTGTTCTGTGACCTAACCCATCTTTAAACTTCTCCACAAAGGAATCCATAAAGTTAATAAAGTTGAAGCAGCTCACTCCTGCTTCCAATTTTAAAGGCTATTTATAATTAGCGGTAAGCCCACTAGAGAACTGCTTTTGAACTCCATTATGGGAACAGTCAATTTCCCAGCATGCAAAATCCACTGGAATGCACGCGAAGATGGATTTTTGACTTTCAAAGTCACAGAAACCACAAGAGCCCTGACCTTAAAATCCGACATGGTTGTCCCGTGAACAAAAAGTGGTGAAACTTCGCTGAATAACTCAGAGTCACAGTACTTGCAGATAAGACTGCAGTCAGCTTATAAGAGAGTTTTTCCATCCATCTTTTCCCTTTAAAAAAAAGAGCAATGTACAGAATGAGCTATGTCCAAAAACAACCCACTCCAAAGCTCAATCTTTCAACAAAAAAGAAAAAGAACACCCACTGATCTCCCAAGACTATTAGCAATGGGCTAGAAAAGAATAAAGTGTTCTCAGTAACCAATGCCCACAATCTGATTTTAGACTCCTTTCCTCCTGTCTCAAGGAAAGTCAGAAACTCAGTCAAGTGGTGTCGGCACACGGCTGAGAGATTTCTGGTGCGTTTCCGTCTCGCTGCGATCGATTTCTTGTCGCAGAAAGGCTCACAAGAATGAGCTTCTGGTATGAAGTGATGGGCAGTTAAATCAGAGACACAGAGTTTGTCCAAAAAGAAAAAGTACAGTACAGTGAAACTAGAAGTTTATGCATGTCAAACAAGAAGACACATACACTTCTCACTGTCTAAATCAGATTAAACTTTTTTTTACAGGTCAGTTGGAAGCACCAAATTAATTTATGCATCATTTTCATTTTTGTTTGCAGTAATATCTTAGCCTATGTTAAAAATCCTATTTATATCTAAAGTGTCATCAACAGGATAAGAGGTGTGGATATTTATGAAAGATTTCTTCTGGTCAACAAAAGTCTCTTGTGGACAGTCTGTTTCAGTTGCTCTCTTGTAAAGCAGTTATGAGATACTGCATTTGTTTTTAACATTCGCTGATGCAGCTGTCAAGCAGTCACAGTTTGAGCAGCTCAGATCCTTCGTTTGAACATTTTTTTTTCTTCACATCAACTTCTAGAACTGATTGTTGCCCTGCGGCTTAACATATTCCACCCCCTGACAAATTCTGCTGCAGCGCGATAACAAATGTCGTTCAGGTCGGTTAATGCGCCTGATCTTGTTCTGTATTATCGTCACTAAAACTGCATTTTGTAATATTCCTAGAACAATTCCTAGTACTTATCGACTCAATCTGCTGAACAGGTTTAATGCAACAAATGAGACGGCTACCACACAGGCTGACATTCGATCCATTGTTTCTGTGAAGACATTGATTCTCTCCTGAGGGAACAGCACAGTCAACCGTGGCTAACAGGGGTTTCCCTTGTGTAACTAAGCAGGACACGCTGCAACCAAAAGCCACATTTTACGAGAAGAGCATCCGGGTGAGCTCTGTGTCACATTTGATCTGTGCCACCGAAGGTTGTTTGTCATCCCGCTCTACCTGAGGCACTGTGGCATTTGTTCTTGGCTCGGGTTATTTAAAGCCCCAAGGGACATAAAGAACTGTGTTGCTGTGATGATGTCAAGGATCACTTCAACTCTGGTTCATGCAGGAAGCTGTAATACTGCAGGGAGGACTGTGTCACAGTTTAAGGCATGACACCAAAAACAGGAAGATGAGCTGCAGATTCTAAGATGTCGCTGGATTTAAAGGGATCCAACAATGAGATGAGAACAGCAAACCAACCTTTGGGTCTTACTCTTTTCCGAACAACGCCTGAAAATAATCTCTGCTTTGTGGATCTTTGTCTACAGAAGATCCTCCACCTCAGAGCATCTGAGCGTCCGCCTCGCAGAGCAGCCCTGCCCCACGATTCCCCCGCTCCGCTCATTCAGACTAGCCAGCAGAGATTAACAAACACCTCGTTACACAAGCTACTTCTCAGTCCAACACCCGTAAAAAAAACATTGTTAAAGGGTTAATAGAGGAGTGATGTTGTGAGTTTCAGAAAGAGCAGAAGTTTTTAAAGAGACAGAAGCCCAATTTCAAGGCGTTAAATGACAAGGTCACATTTTTATAACAACTGAAGGTAACAGAATTACTTGACTGTGCTATAAAATGGCACCACATGCCTGGAAAATACATGATATTGCACCTTTAAATCTAAAGTAAAATATGTCTCTCTGTGGAAACTTCTTGTTTTTATTTGTTTATGAGGAGAATTGTTTAATTGTGGATGGACCTATATTTACCTATCTAGACCTAACTTCAACCCTTATCCAACCCTAATACCAATGTTTCACCCACCAGCAGCTTTATTATTCAAAGAGTCTTTTCAATGTCCTGGTAAGCCATTTATTTCTTCTGATGAGCACATATAAATTTGTTTGTTATATTGAGAAATAGAATGCTTCTGGGCTAAAACTATAATTATCTAATACCTACGGGAAACATTTCCAACCTGAATGTGCCTCAAAAAGGCCCTCTGTCTGCACCGGGCCTGTTGTAATACCTCACTAATTGACAATAATATAATAACATTTATTTTCTCTCCATCAGCTGGTCTTTCTTCCTTCCTTTCTGGAAAATTATTGCGGAGCTCCGTCTGAACAACACATAAATCACGCACATAAAACAGGCTGCGGAATTACAAAAACACAAATATGCGCCTTCGAGGGCTCCCCAGTCACTATAAAACACACGTTTGAGGAGCTGGAGCGGAAGGAAAAATTCATTGTTAATGGGGCGAAGCACTTTATTGATGCACACTGCCACTTCCGCAAAAGAAGTTGTTAGCAATTTTCCCACAAGAACTGCTCGTGCAAGTGCCTTACGTAACAGGGGTCTAAATATGGTCACAGCAGATTCCGTACTAAACGGAAATTAAAGAGCTCGGAGTGTTTTAAGCAGTGAAATGCTCCACTTGACGAATGTGCAAGGAAAAAAAAAAAAAAAAAAAAAAAAAAAAAAAGCTTTGGAAGAAGTTGTCCAAAAACTTCTTGCGTTGACCCGAGATGTCGCCTTTCAATTATGTGGAAGTGCTGGACACGCCGTCAAACACGCAATTTCATGACCGAGGGATGTCAAGCTTTCAAAGGAATTGCTTCACCCTTTCTTTCGGTGGCCAAAACAAACGGCCTTTCACAGAAAAATCACAAAGTGAGTGACAGTAGCACTGATTGCACCAGGGAAGACGCGCAGCTGCGTCCCGGCATGTCCGACGGTTTTTCATTAAACTCCAGCCCATCCAATAATTTCCACCCGTCCTTGTATTTGCATCCCTGCCTCAATCTTAAAAACTCACAGAAGCGTCGTCTCCCGGGCCTCTGCTTCGAGCAAACACCCACGGAGCTGTTGTTGTTGGTGGCAAGTCATTTCGCCGCTCTGCCTCTCAGACAAACGGCCATTACTGTTCCCTCCAACAGCCTCCACTTAAAACAGGAGTGTGTGGGGACGGTGTGAAGAAGCAGCTAACAATCTGTCGCACATTCACAGGAGGTGCAAGAAATGGGCTTTAAAATAGTACAAGGTGTTAGCGGCAGAGGGATGTGAACCGCGGGACTTGCATCGCGAAGATGTTTCACTTGGTCTTTATGGGAAAAAGTGATGGCAGAGATGCAGACAGCGCTGCATGTTGCTTGTTTTATTTCCTCGAGTGCAGCCGATGGAGTCTGTGTGGAAATAATCTTTGCAAATATTACAATATTGTCGGAAGATGACACAAGTGATAAAAAATCGTGACACTAGGTAGCCATTTTAGGTATTAAAGAAAAACAATGGAAGGAAGGAAAGCTCTGAAATTCTTGGACGTGCTACTCACAAACTGCAACAAACTACAGTTAATTTTGAAATGTACTGTCTGTAGAAAATTCTGATACATATTTAACCAATGGTGCTCATTCTGCCTGTAATAGAAACGGCTCTGAGTTGTTTCTACTTTAAAAGACAGAACTTGCAACCCTTGTGGGAACTTGAGTGGGAAGTTTGATTAGCAACTTCTTACAAAGTGCCTCTGCTGGTGGATAAGCAAAAATACAAAGGAAATCGAATATTTATTCTTCTTACTGTATTTCAAATGCATTTTTAGGTGTTATGGGAGTGACGAAGTGTGTGGTGTATAGTTCTGAGCATCGCATAACTAAGTCTGTGATTCCTTTCACTAATAGCTGTTCAGTAATTAAGAAAAAAAACAACCCACATCTGAGTAATGAAGTATGAACTGATCACTCAAACACACCCGGCTAGATCTGCTTTGTGCGTCCGCCTGCTGGGTGCTAAGAATCAACATTAGACAGCAGGGATCAGAAGTAAGGAATGAGAAGTAGGCAGAATTGTTTTTGGCTCCTAGACACTGGCATCTGTCCTGCATGTCTCAGAAACATCTAAAATACTCATGTCAATGGATCCCGGTGTTCAAAGTTGTACATAAAAATAACAGGGAGAGAATGCAAACACTACATAACATAAACCAACAATCCTCTTATTCACGTCACCTCTTCTGTCACGTCTAATTGTACTGACAAAAATCATGCACCTACTCATTTTAAATATTACATATCAGTATTGGGTTTATTAACACTCATCTGTGCTAACTACATACCAAAAACAAATCTAATGTCATGCAACTACCAACCCATAGGGTCCGACACCCAAAGGGAGGCGCTACAGGGATCAGGGTCATGCAAGGCTCATGTGCCAAAGAGACTGTTAATATGTTTTACTTACAGATAAAATAACTCAATAAGTGACAATCAAATGTCAACACGAAACTTAAAATGCATCAAATGCTGCCTTTGTAGTGTTTGATACAAACACTGAAATTTATTTTATCAAATTTGCAAATTGTTGCAAATTTCACACGCAACACTTTCCTCTCTGTTTTTTTACTGTTTGTAGAATTAGGATGCTTTAAAATAATAAATCTGACATTTAATAGCTGCTGTCGTCACATTTATTATTATGACTCCATTCCTTATAGACATAATAGTGCACTATTTACTCTGAGTCCACTATCCAGCTGGAACGTTCTTCATCAAACATCATACACAATGGATGGATAGATAGGTATATCTAAATAGATAGAAATATATAGTTAGAAAAGCTTGTGTGCTGCAGTGAAGGGTTGCTTAACGATTTTATAGAGAAATATACAGACCTTGTGCGTATATATTTATTTATATATTGATCAGGATCAAAAAGGTATTTTAAAATGTATGTGGGAGGGCATTTAAAATGTCTGGAAGGTACTGGAGGTAGCTTTCACAGCTTGCTGCAGCTACACTAAAGTCCTATATGAATATTACATTAGCTGTAGATCGAGAACCTTCCCACTCGGGTCCATCGTTGACCTCGGTCCCTTTTCTCTAATGTCGCCACTAATGCCTTTCCGAGCTTCAGGTGGGTGAAGCCCACCACGCTCAGCCTGCAAATTTCACGCAACTCAATTTCCTCATTGGCCTCGTGTTGTGTACGTGCGCGCGCGCAATCCGGGAAGAGACTGTTGCTGCTGCTGCTGCTGCTGCTGCTGCGACCCGGGTGTTCGCGCGTTGGCGCGCGCCTGCGAGCCTCGCACAAGTTATTATGTAAGATGTTCCCAGTCAGTCAGAGTCTGAGGCACGATGGGGGCGCTTTAAGAGAAACCTCTGCTCCTGTCCGGGATCCTGGCAGGACGTACACCTTCTGCTCCACCGACACGACTCACCTGGAGCTCAGCAGAGTCCCACAGGACAGGACTGCGGTAAGAATTACATTGTTTCGTTTACGAATATGATAACCGAGCATTTTAATACTGATTTAGAAGCGCTTTGAATCTGTTTCTAATATATCACCGCAAAGCTTTAGGACTTCTTTTTTTGTTTCCCCCCGGGTGCACACATATTTACCTATAAGTACATTTAATTAAGGGAGTTGTTCTTTTCTTTGTTTTCCCTTCTGGTCACATTATTCTCCACAAAGCTCGCTAAAAGTGCAAGTGGCTCCCATTCATCAGGTCCCTAAGTGGAAATAGTGTTGCGTCTCCTCCCGGACCCAGAAGTGTCCCCCTACCTGCCCCCGGAGCTTTAAAAGGTCCTCCTCGGAGCGAGCAGACGGACCGCGGATCCAGGACAGCGGGTAGGTCACACATGCAACACTTTCCTCTCTATTCATCTTTTCATGTATCTCTGAGGTGTTTTTATTTATTTATTTATTCCATTTCTTGATGTATTCTTAAAATATCTTTTAAAAAAATACATCAAACTAAATGCATCTGTGTATTAATGTTTTTTTTTTCCACTATCAGGTTTAATTCCTTTATAAAAATTGCAAATCACTTGTCGTTAAGGGTGAAATCTCTTTCAAGCTTCACAGTGATTGCTTTTGAAAATTTCCTTGCTTGTCTCTGGCAGCAGACACAACACACAGCACTGCATCACTTTAAATGAACAAATTCTGCTATAAATAATCAGCATCGAGGCTGCCTTGTCCAAGTACCAGCCGCACAAGCAAGCAGAAATCTGTCCGGGTTAAGCTCCAGATTTTGTTTTTTATAAATTGATTTTGGACTTCTTTGGGAAGAAAGGATTTTAAATTGTACTTGAACTTGTTTTATGCTTGTGCTCCTTTGATGAGGAACACTCAGGCTAATCACCACAAATGAAACAGCACATAATAGGTCATTACAGCTCATAACAGAGACGGCCACAAGCCAATAATGTCCCACCTGTCAACATTTATCATTGTTAAGGAGTCATCTGTTAAATATGATAAATCCCGCAGATATAATTCTGTTTGCATAGCTGTGTTGCAAAACTAATATTCTGGGGGAATGGAGCCATGGGCAGATTGTATCAGCTAATCAGTAATGATTTTAGGGCTGTGCATCCACTCTTAGAAATGTGCACACAAATAAGGATATCTGTGCACAATAATCAGATGCTCTTAGTCCTGGTTTAATGAAACCGGACTGTATTTCTGCGATGTGTTCCACTACATTAATTTATACAGTGGGTGCCTGTAAAGACCATGTGTTGCTGCTGACACTGGGAACATTGTTCTTTATGGGGGAGATAGAAAATAGATTCTCGCCGTCAAAAGGAAAGAACACAGCAATAGGAAATGATTGTCAATGAAAGTGCAACGATTATCCCCTTTATTGTGATGGAAATCGAAATCAGCGAGCTATTATAGCACTGCCGCAAAATCTATTTCTTTTGTTTTGTTTTTCTTTCTTGATAATCTTCCATGAGTGCATCAGTTATTCTTACAGTCTGCACTCAAGAGGAGAGAGAAAATCTGTGTTTCCCCTCACTGCCTCATATCTGCATACATACATTGTTAATGTCCATCACGAGTTCCCATTATTCTAATAGTGAATCTACTGCCGAAGTGCACAAAGTAAAATTTGTCCCTGAAATGCGTAGTAGCAGCTGAGTCACAATATGAAATAGTCACTCTTTGATAACCTTGAGTAGAAATATTAGGATATCTTGGTATCGAGAGAAAATGAATCACACCAGCTCATTGCTTAAAAAAAATCCTCCTGCTGCCAAAATATTATATCACATTGATCAATACAGTTATTACAAAGTTATGTATTCATCAATGGTTACTACAACATGCAGTAAATTTATGTGTGTTTTGATTTGCTGGCAAAACTTCAGAAGAAACACCTGTTACATTTAGAGGTAGTTTTCAAGTGTTTATTGCACTGAATGGTGTCTATTTTACCCACACTACTCCATGTACAATAAAATAAGTGTTGTACCTAGAGATGCACCAATGCACTGGCTAAAAGGACCGATTTTCCTTTATTTTGCTGAATGGTGACTAGCAAGTCAATTGCTGAAAAATCAGATTTTTTCCAACTCTATTCAATCATTGCATCAAAATTCACAATTTCCAGTCCATAAAAACCTGTCAACATTATGTTCTTTAATGCACTTTTTTGACACTTTGTAAAATTCAGATAAAGGTTAGGAATGTGTGTTTTGATGCATAAATAGAGAAAATCTTGTAATTTTTTTCATTTTAAGTCGTTTTAAAAATACAATATCTTGAATCTCGACCCAAACATATTGGCAATGTTGGTTCTACGTAATAGATGAGGTTTTGATCTTATAACAGTTTGTTGGTAATGTGTTTGACCAGTAGTGCTGACTTTCCATGTTACTGTGTCCACAGCAGCTTTAGTGACCAAAATCCTAAAGTTCAAGAATTATAGTGAGAACTTTATGATGTAGGAGAAAAGGCAGAGTGAGAAAAGTGTTAATCACAATTAAGACAATCATTGCAATTTTAGGTTCTCCAATTACTGTGCAGGTCTAATAAACTATTACAGTGAACTCTGTGTATTTGCGGAGTTAGGGAGCACAGCTGCATGTGAATAGTTAAAATTCACTAATATTTGAGACCCTCTCTCAAAATGCTTGTATTTGACCAAATTTGAAGCCAATGCCTCCAAAATCCCTAGAAGGAGATGGTCAAAGTTTGACGAGTGTAAAATCACCAAAACCCTTAAGAAGGACCTTTCAAACCAAAATGGCCAACTTCATATTGGTTGTAGGAAACGGTTCCAGGACACGTTTTGCTTGTCTTATCTCTGTAATAATATTTCAAATGTCTAGATTAAGCAGGACAACATTGAACCGTTTTGTCCCGTCCATTTTGATTCAATTGAAATATAATAATTTGTATAGAGGATGAATTTTATGCAAAGTTTGGTGAGTTTTCAGGGTTTGCTTAGCCCCCCCAAAAGCAATTAATTTAATTGATTTCACTGCTTAGACCTAAATTCACTCCATTTCAAATGCAATTTGTTTCAAATCAACTTTTTTCTTTCTTTCTTTAGGCCACAAAAAAGAAGACAAACATGAACCCGAAACTATGGATCACAAAACACTGAAATGTAAAAATAAAATTCATGACGTTATAACAGCAGGTGTGACAAAGTGAATTCATCCAGTCTTCTTTTTTTGACGGGAGCCAAGAAACATTATGGAGCTGCAGCACAACACCAATCACAACCAGGCCTTGTGGAGAGAGATACCATGGGAGTCCACGGAGGACTGCTCGCTCTCAGTGAGCGGGACCACTTTCCTCATCATCGCTTACAGCATAGTGATGGCGGTGGGCCTCATCGGAAACTCCTGCTTGGTTTTTGTCATCATGCGGCACAAGGAGATGCAAAACGTTACCAACATCTTCATTGTCAACTTGTCTTGCTCTGATATTCTTATGTGCATTATATGCCTCCCAGTCACCATCATCTACACACTGATGGACCAGTGGATCCTCGGCGATACACTGTGCAAGCTCACGCCCTTCATCCAGTGCATTTCAGTTACTGTCTCCATCTTCTCCCTTGTCCTCATTGCCTTGGAGCGCTACCAGCTCATCGTCCACCCGACTGGATGGAAACCACTGGTGAGCCAGTCCCACGTGGCAGTGGCCGTCACCTGGATTGTGGCCTGCCTAATATCTGTGCCTTTCCTAAAGTACAGTGTACTTACCTTGCCTTTCCAGAACCTGAGCCTCCCCATCCCTGTCAGCGACCACCTCATTTGCATGGAGCTGTGGCCCTCCATTCCAAAGCGCCGTGCGTACACCACCTCCCTGCTTGTCTTCCAGTACCTGCTTCCTCTCACCCTCATCTTGGTTTGCTACCTGCACGTCTACCTGCGCCTGAGGAGGAGGAAGGACATGGTGGAGCGTGGCAGAAATGCGACTCAGAAGAAGAACAAGGGCTCCACAAGAATCAACGCCATGCTGATCTCCATTGTGGTGGCCTTTGCCCTCTCTTGGCTCCCGCTCAACATCTTCAACACGGTGTTTGACTGGAACCACGAGGCCATCCCGTCTTGCGGCCATGACGTCATCTTTTCTTTCTGCCACCTCGCAGCGATGGTCTCCACTTGCGTCAACCCGATCATCTATGGGTTCCTCAACAGCAACTTCCAGAAGCAGCTTAAGTCCACTGTATTGCGCTGTCGCTGCTGGGGCCGGTGGATAGGTACGAAATCGTCCCACTGTCTACTGTTAGCACAGAGGTCACCAAAGGGTCAGTCTTCAGCAATGGATCAATCACTATAAACTCATAAAACATTTCCCAAGGAAATGGAAATGATCTAGTAGAAGACTACTAGATCGCTTGGACTTTTTGGGGGTTTCTCTTTGTTGATTTTGAAGAAAGTTCACCATTTGCAAAGTGAAAATCTATGAAGCAACAGTGAAAAGCAAAGTGTTGACATGTTGTTGGCCTGACACAGCTGTCTTGATTTAAAGAGGGTTCCCATTGAAGGGGAAGTAGATAACAAACGGTTCAAGGGTTGAACCGCTGCTGGACAACATGTACTGTAAGGGCCTTTAAACTCCTGAACATGTCTTTTCTGTAACGTTCTAACATCTATCCTGAAGTCTGCAGTTTTCAGAGGACTTCTTCCTGTCTTTATCTTGCTGTAAATGTGCTCAACAACCAACGAGTGCTGGAGAAATCAAATCAAATGTTCTCTTCAGTTCAGCTGATTTATGTTAATAGCGCTGATGAAAAAAATTAAGGGGATTGTGAACTGTGACGTGTTAATGATTATCAACCGAGAAACTTATCACGCAGCTGAAAGAGACAATATTAATGCTTTAGATGTGGCTTTAGGCGCCCTTTCAGTCGATTTACTTGCACCGTCTTAATGCTTTTGTCATTATCTAAAATCACCACCAGTGCTGTAACAGTGGTTCTCAGATAACCTCGGCCGGAGCAGCATACGTCTCGTGATGTCAGCCGGGCTCTGGACTCCAGTCTGTATATATGTGTGGGATAGTGTGTGCCATAAAGTGTGCCGTACAGCAATCGTATATCAGCTGCAATAAAATAAAATAAAATTGACAGTAAAGGAGTTCGTCAGAGCAGGTCTCTTCTGCTGTATATATATCACATGACAGAGTTGTAGTTTATGGTGTGGTCTAAAGTAAAGAGCACTTTGTAGCCTAGCAAATATCTCTTGGTGGACCTGCTGTTAGACACTTTGTGCATTTTTAATCGCATTAAATCGTATACATTATCTTTAATGATTAAGCCTGTGTTGTAATATTTGGGTTAGAGCTATGTTACATTGAAACAATAAACTTCATTACATCTTGTTTTAACCTGACATTTCCAATTATTGCACCCATACTTGAGACTTAAAAGTTATTTTAAAAATATCTGGGCCTAAAATCTAAATTGTGGTTTTAAATGTACAAAAAGTGTTTGTAGGCGCTTTTTTTCCCTTCCCAAACTTCAATGTATTTTATTTGGATTTTACATGTTAGACCAAGACAAAATAGTGCATAATTTTGAAATGAGAAACAGCATACATGATTTGATTGGGCCGTTCTAACACATGAATATGTTTAAATCTTGGTCATATTATTGCATCTATGTTTAAGGTTGTGGTAGCTTCAAACGTTTTTCAACCTTTAACAGATTTTCTTTCAGGTCTTTCTGGTGTTTAGCCCCTTTTTAATTCCCGTCAACCCTGACCAACTTCCCTGTCCCTTCCTTTCCCAGCCACCATTATGTTTTCCTGTAGGAACAATGCGTAATTTTAGTTTTCTGCCACATAGTATTTTGCATATGATCAATTCATCTGAATTGATTCATCTGACCAGCACACATTCTGCCACGTTTGCTGTGATTTCTACAAGCCTTGTGTCACCATGCGAGTTTACGTCGCCTCATTTTCAGCCATCTTTTGGAAGGGTTGCAGTTGCGTCATACTCTTTTCATTTTGGGATGATGGAGTAAAGCTCAGTCCAAAGTTTGAAATATTGCTTTATCACCCAGTCTGACCATAAACGTCTTCACAACCTTATCCCTGACCTGCCTGCTGTGTTCCTTCAGGATCTTCATGAGGCTGTTTATTGACGAATGTTCTCCAACTAATGTTCGAGGGCTTTGCAAAACAGCCAGATTTATACTAGCAGTTGTGTTTACTAATGTAAAAATGTCTCTTCTGAAGGCAATTGGGTTTTATAGGCTCTGTCAAAGTAAAGGCAGTGAATGCAAATGCTTGGCACACGATCAGATCTCTACTTAGAAGTCTTTTTAAAAAAATAAAAACAATGTCTCCTTTTCCTGCCACAATTGGGGTCTACTTTATGTTGGTCTATAACAGGAAATTGAATATTTTCAATAGATTTATATATTTTATTCAACACTTTCAACAGCTGATCCATCTGCATAGCTAACATTGCGGTTCGTAAATTTGTACGAAAGCCAATTATTTCTATAAAATAGGAAATTAAAAAGTGCAGTTAACATGTTATTTTAAGGTGCTGATTGAAAAGATAAAAAGAGGACTTTGAACGTTTGAATGCTGCATAAACGTCACCATTTTATATCTTTTAAATGCTGTTAGGAGTTTTACCAACTAGACACACGACTCAAACAAACCACTAAAGTTTGTCTCCTGAATAAAGCGGATGCAGCTGTTTTTGATCAAATTAAAGTTTGATGGCAGGATTTAGTCTTACATAAACAAAGGAAAAACACATATGGTGTAAAGTTTGAATCATTACTGATAACTGAAAGAGAACATGAAGCTGGTGTATTTATCTGCTATCCTGTTAGCATCTAATCAATATTACAGCCTAATGCAGACCCATGTGTGCAAAAGATATAAATTGTCTTTTCACAAAATGAATATTTCAAGCTTTGTCTGAGGTCAAGCTAAGTGTGCTGTTTGAGTTTGCATTATTCAGGGGGACATCTGTGGTGACAAACCTTTCAGACACGCATGTAGAGTTGGAAACACCAATCGTCCCTTTCAGTGCTGTAGATGTTTAGAATAGAGATGTAAAGGAGATTCATTGGAAATGATGATAAATATTGGCACGAGGAAGTTTCACGTGAATCATATTTTTTGGTTCGTGTGAGATTGGCGCCACAGCAGAGACAAACAACTGAGACGGAACAAAAAGGGAAATGTTTTCGCTTACCACACAGGGCTTCGTTTTTATGATTTGTGGAGTGTGCGTAATAAAAGGCACAACCGCAGGTTGTTTTATAAAGGAAGTTCAGCCAGTAGGAGAGCTCTCATCGGTCCTTGTCAGCACAATTAAGCGTACGCTTCCGCTATCTTGACCTGGACTGACCTCCTGCAGTCAGACTCCAGCCTCCTCTGTTCGGCCCTCTCACCTGTCTCTGTTCTGGTTTAGTGACGAACAAAGCACTCAAGATACCGGAGGTGCCGTCATGCTTCAGAGCCACTCGTCAATGAGTGGACCTTTGAGTTTTGTCGTCTTGTGCTTTTCTTTTTTTCTTCACCACTGTAACCAGGCCCGAAGCATTTTACTGCTCTGTGAAATGAAACTCAGCTGGAGACAGGCCCCTAACGAATCCACCGGGCCAGACTCTCCTCGTCGGTGGAGCAGTTCCAGAAAGATTAGCATCTTGGCTCCCTTTTAATTTAGTGAGAAATTCTCATATAAGCAATCTCACCAGATCGCAGGAACAACATGAACTAGTTGGCTGGAGATGTGCGCAAGCTGTTGTTTTAAGCATTTTTAATTTGCCTGCTTTCTAATGAAAAAAAAAGAAAGTATTTTTCATGTTCTTTTTTATTGTTAGCACAAGGATGTTAAATTTGAAAAATTGTGTGAACGTCTGATCCCAAAGTAATCATTTTTGGTTCTAGCAAGCAAAACATTCATTATTTTAATTTTTGTTTTTTTAATTTATTTGTCTTTGCTCATTTATGAGTCAATTAAACAAGCTGATAAAATCACTCTCTTGAACAGCAGTCCCGCCTCGTGTCAGGTGCTTCCCCTTTTCTGAAGATCAGACACAGACAGTTCTCTTCAGTTTGTTGCTTTATTGTTTTACTACTTTAAGTGTCATATCTGAATGACACTACAACAACCAACAACCTACAATACAATCCCAAAATCTACAAATCCACAGAAAAATAAATTCTTGTTTTATGTTGTTGCTTTTTTCTGTTGTTTTTTGTAATGTCAGACAATGCAGATTCATTCGCACAAATGTACATCATAAAATCTTTGGGCATATTTTCAGTTATAAATATTTAAACAGGCCTATCCTATCCAATCCTAATATTTTGATCAGAATTTAAGTGAAGATGTTGGCTCAGTCAGCCATTATTCTTATCCGCCGTCTTCTGCAGAGAATGGTAAAGTTGATATGCTTATATGTGCTACATTATGAGTAAATATAACAATTTATCACAAATTAAGAACTGTCATAATGTGTGGGAAAAGAAAAGAAAGAATAATCATTAACATGAATCTTTCGCTAGTTTGCTAACGTAAAACTGTCTTTGGAAGTTTGGAGGCTTTGTTGGTCTAAGAATTTCTTTAAAGCATATTAATTTGTATATTTAATGTTTAAACATTGTAAAGTTTAAGACCTACCATAGGTCTTTCGGTTAGCAAAGGTTCTGTGTTGGAGAAAGAGTTTAAGTTTCTATCCAGGGTTAGTTTGTTATTGAACGCGTTTGCTAAAGTCAGCTCTTTAGCTAACTTAGCTTCTTAACACTGAGTCAGGTTTTAGCTCTGATTTGTGTGGGAAAAGGCAACATTCAACCTAGTTGGCTATAAAAACTCAGCTTATATTTCAGTAATGTTTTATCCCATAATCAAAGTCTAATGATCTTTTGTTTTGTCTCTGTTTTAATTTAATATGAAGAAGATGCTCATAGCACTAATTACATTTTAAAACTGGCTGTAATTTCATCAAAATACTCTCGGTGTGAAAGCGTATAAATTGCTCCACTGATTTTAACAGTTAATTTTTAACAGCTTATTTTATTAGTGTGGAAGTCTACCATGTTGAAAAGAAACAAGTCTATGTACTGAAACTCTGGTCAGTGTTTTCTCTGATTAGTTAAATGCGTCTGACTGGTCTGAGTGAGACAAATTAGAAGTAATTATTGGACTTTGCAGCAGTGGGAGCCTGTGCTCAGCAGTGTGTTTGTGTGTGTGTAGGTGTGTGCGTGTGTGTGTGTGTCCTCAGCCCTGATCGTTGCACATTACTTTCCTTTGAACGATTTAATATTTCAGATTAACCGCAGGGCGACGATTGCTGTATGCCTCTGATTAAAAACAGAAAAGTGGATTGGCACAGACCCATTGCCCATGATGCTATTGATCTTATGTAAATCATTTACATCCTGCTGCTGTTTCTCACATACTGAATGCTAATAAAGCATAACCACACACAAATAATGTGGTGTTGAGTCTGTCGTAAGTGAAAGTTGGTTTAGTCTCATCTGCAATATGAGACCAACTGAAACATTTTTTTATTAGTTTTGTTGCCGTGTGTTTGCTAAGTAATGCCCGAGTGACAGATGGATTGAACTAATTTGAAAAAAAGAAAAAAACACACACTTTGCGTTGAAGATAAGGCTGTGCTCAGCCCATTTGCTTGTCAGCAGGATATTACAGGCTGTTATTCTACAGTGAAAGCGCCATGATGAATAAACTTCGATCTCTGGCTCGGTTTGTTTAAATTTCATACCCTGTTGGCAAACACACATGTCGCCTGCCTCGGATAATTGCCGTGTTGATCATCCAGTCTTAATAAAACAGCTTAATATTCTGCAGGGGATAGTAGGTGAATTAACAAAAGCAGGCAGCATGCTAATAAAATGGCATTCGGTCCACTTTGTAGCAATAAACACAATAAATACATGAAAAAAATAAAATAAAACAAAATTATGCCCCTGGCGTAATATGATGCAGTCTCAAATCTGGAGCAGAGGTAACAAAGATCAAAGCGATTCGACAAAATTCTGCTGCATACTGAATGAAACAGGCCCAGTGTGACAATGAAGGATTATACAATTCAGTAAAACGTTTTCTGTTGATTTCTAGTGCCCTCTGGTGGTAGAAAACGCAGCATTACAGCCACTTGTTTCTTCGGATTTCAAAATAAAGGATCATTTCACAAATGTTCACAGTACTTCTTGATGACCTCCTGTGCATTGTGCACTGCATCATACACACTTTGGCTATCTTTTTATTTGTTTATTTTGCAAAGATTGCACTAAAAAAACAGCAAACAAAAATACGTACTACGGTTCTAATTGATCCAGGAGGACGGTGGATCTTAAAGAATCAAATTTAGCAAACAGCACTAATTACAGTATTTTGCAAAACTTTTCACATCCCTTGAATTTCCTGATGTTTTCTCATGTAGTATCTTAGAATATATCCAACACAAATTATCAGTGCATTATTTGCACATAGAATTCCAAAATTATTTTCTATTTGGACCTCTTTACTCTAATACCCTTAAATAAAAGTCACTCCAGCTTTCTGAAGTTATCTAATTGGTAACTGGAGCATAAATGTGGGTACTTTTATTCCAGTGTAAGAGAGATGTATTAATGATGTACATCACTAGAGGATCAAGCAACTTCATGAAGGCCAAGGAACAGCAGATGGGTCAGGTGTACATCATGGGAAGGTTTACAGCAAAGTCAGGCCATAAAACAGAATCCTGGATGCTAAACATCTGACAGAGCTCTGCAAGTTTATCAAGAAATTTCTGTCTACCTAAACTGACAGGCTTAGCAAGAAGAGAGTTAATCAGAGAAGCAGGCAGTAACCCTGGAGAAGCTGCAGAGATCTACAGCTCAGGAGGAACGATCTATCAACTGGACATTTGATAGTCATGCATCACACAATGTTGCCAGTTATAACCGTGTAGGGGGCTATAAATGTAATTTCAAACAGTGATGTGTATGCTTTAAAACAAACAGTGGACATCACCCTGAGCACATCATCCACACAGTGAAATATCTACATGGTGTCCCCAGACGCCTCTCTTCAGCAGGGACAGGGCGGGAATATTTATGGAGCTAAACACAGGGCAAAAGTAGAAAACCTGTCAAAAGGTTGCAAAAGATTTGAGGAAGCGGTTCACCTAAACATGCAGCCATTTATACAATAAAGTTGTTTTGTGTTGAGTAGTCAAATAAAATTCTAGTTAAAAATGTTCCAGTTTGCGGTCGTCACATCTTGGAAATATTCAAGGAGTTTAAATACAGGGTGGGCCATAAGGCAAAAACAAGTCCAGATATTTTGGTGTAAAGTTTGAATGGCTATTTCTCCGCATCTCAGTTTAAAAGCAAAGCTTACTTTTCAGGAGGATGAACTTCTCAGATATATATATTTTTTAATACAAATCAAATGACACGAATGTCCGGGTGAATTTGGATCCCAATTCATTTTTGCAGTCTGAGGGATGAAGAACCTTGTTTTTCATTACCGAGGACCATGCGTCAAAGAGTTTAGGCAACGGTAGAGGAAAAGGGAAAAAAATAGTTTTGCTTTTTGTTAATATTTTTTTTCTTCCTTTTTGTTGTTTTTGCAAAAAAAACAAAATCCCCAAGACAGTAACAGAGTGAAGCAAAAAAGATTGAGCAACGTTTATTCACAAATTGTGAACCTGATGCCATGACTCAACTAATGACGTTTGAATTAAACACATAAAAACACATCAGACATCATTTTTCGAACGGTTGGTGTCCGTGTTCCCTCTCAGACATGCTCCCCTGAAAGAAGAGAAAAATATTAGCAACAGAGCTCAGATTTGGTCTAATGGTGAAGAACAAAAGAACACAGGAGTCCACATCTCACGAGAAGTCCTTTCATTCTGTAGATTTTGGCAGGCAGTGACTCCTCAGCACAGCCCAGAACGGTGCGAGGCGCAGCCATGTGAGCAAAACCTTCAAAAATCTGTTACGGGAGAGAAATACAAGGAGAAAGTCGACAAAAATGACTGAAAAGTCAATGTTTAGAATAAGTGTTCAGGTGCTTACGCTGTCCAGCGTGTTTGGGTAACTGTCCAGTTCCCTCTTCCCGCCTGGGCTCAGCCCGAATGACCAGTGCTGCCCGCTGCCCAGCGACAGCACCGTCCCCACCAGGAGGAGCCACAGAGTCAGCGTTCGTACAGCCATTCTGACACAGAGAGAAATAATAAAACTTCTGTACTCTACACAATCTTTTCTTTTCCCTACTTGGTCACTTCTCCTTGCCGCTGTAAGGACGTTACCTTTTGTCCAGAAGTTGAGGAGCTCCTCCAACACGCCCTGTTGAGCGAATGCTGCACACTAGGCTTTATATAAGGCTCTTCTGCTTTGTTGCTGCGATCACTTCACAACAGGGAGGCTGCAAAGTGGGCTTGAGCAACACCAGACATGACTGGCACCCCACAGAGCGGTTCAGCAGATTACACAACGCATTTCATTTATTTAGTTTTTTCTTTCAATAAAATAGCGAGTCACAGAGTGTTCCACAAACAGGAAGCTCTTTCCTTGATACAAGGTTTTGCAAATTTTCTTCAACCATTTTTCACTTTGTTGTGTAGTAGCAGCAAAAACTCTATTGAATTTTTATTCAATAAATTAAAAAAAATCTGTCTACAGTAAATATCTGAGAAGTGTGTTGTGCATTTGTGCCCCTCTGAGTCAGAACTTCAGGGTTAATTTGACCTTCTTCCTCAACCCCACTGTTCCCTCCTACACGACTTGTGCAATACGATAATAATCCATTCGTTTTCTTTTGGACACTTGTCTGTAGTGATCGGATTTGTGGTGTGCGCATTCAGTAGTCATCCTACCTACAGATTGTCCCATACGAGATGCGAACGTAGCTACTTCTTTGCTGATAAATGCTAATTGTATGCTGGTCTCTAAGACAGAATGGGAAAGATTTGAGGGAGTGTCAATACTTTGTACTGCAACGCAGAAATCTTTCAGAATGTTTTATGAGTTAATGTCACAACAATAATCTGCACTGATGCACTGATATTTGCTAATCGTGTGTCTGGTTGTGTTAGACTTTATTTAGAGGCATCAGAATAGGGGATGTATTAGCTTTTTAAATTTTACTTGTAGAAGTTGGAAGGAAAAAAAAATGAGTGAAGTTTTTAGTTCTAATGTGAAAAACTAAATTTAAAGGATATGAATACTTCAGTCAAATCCAGAGGTTTATTCAGGGCCACTGTAACGCAGACTGCTACAAGAGATCCTTCCTGCTCACAGCTCTCAGTCTACCTTCAATTCTTGGATAAGTTACAGCAACATTTCATTTCCTTTTGGGATTAATAAAGTATTTTTTTAATTGAATTAAGGGCTCCTAAATCATTCTTACAATTACTTATGAATGCACGTTAATGACAACAACCAGGTGACCCAATAACAGAAAACAAGCACATTTTCCTCTTTGTAGCAGTTTATTTATAACAGTCGTTCATGGAAATATTCCCATGGCTGAGTGCAATGAAAGGAGATAACTACAATCCAACACCCAAACCTGGCCTACGTTGCATTCGATGAGATGTATTAAAAATAAATAACCACGGCTCTTCCATTGACTCAACCTCTCAAGTTATAAATACACAACATGATTGCCTTCATTATTCATTCTGAGAGGCTGGGTTACCTGCGGTCTGGCCGTGTGAACGCTTGTAATATTGCATCAGAGCAGCTCGGAGCTGCAGCCGGAGAAACTCCGCCGGTCTTCCAACAAACAAAGGAGGTGAAGGCGGGGGGTCTTCATACATGCATAATAACGGACACCGGACCACCTGGAAGCGAGGCGAGAAATCTCACGAAACAAAGAGCACGACATCCCAGCTGCCCTCCCGCGCGGAGCTTTGGAAGCACTGGATTTTGTTTCACGTTTACGTCATTATTACAAGAAGGTAAAGCACCGAGACGTTTGGCGAGAAGGTTACACAGCGTAACTAGGAAACGTGGACATGTGCAAAACAGGTTCAGAGTGTGATTAAGCGGTAGGATTAAGCGGAGGATATGGAGCGCTACGATCCGAACGCGCGTTGACGATTTGACAAGCCATGCGACACTCACAAGCATGCAAAACTGTGGGAGGCTTACACACAGGAATGGTAGAGGAGGTAGATTCACGGAGCACTAAAACAAACAAACAAACACCAACATTGAGAAACGTTACAGCTCTACGCGACGCTTTGCATATTCAAGCTGTAGCATAGTTTTGCGGCGCACTAACAGCGGTTTCAGCCTCTCGGACTAAAGCCTGCTGGGCTGTATGGCTTTGGCTTGATAATCCAGCAACGTAAAGTTCAATATTTCAAGGAAACATCCTTTGCGCGCGGACACAGTAAATTGGTGTAGCAACCTCTTCTGTTGTTGCTACAGCAGCATTCGGTGAAGCTCGGACTTTTTTTTTTTTCCCTGCTCACATGTAATCTGACTCAAACTCATAGTAACACGTTAAGTGAAACAAGATAAATATAATGACACATGTAACAGCAAGCGGAATCACTGGACTGCGTGGACGCGACGCGCGAGGAAGACTACTTAGGTTTTGGTGATAAATGCAGCAGCAGGATGTTGAGAAAACACACGCCGTCAACCCTGGCAACTTCTTATAGTGCAAGGTATTTAAAGCTAGTCTAATATTGTCGGAACGCCAGGGAGCCGTGCATGCCGTTTACCCGCGACGCAGGACAGGTAAAGCCAGATTCGACGAGGAGGAATGTGCGGTATGACACACGGAGAGTGGAGAGAAATGATGCGGGGAGAGAGAGAGAGAGCGAGAGAGCTTGGTTCTACAGGCGAGTTATCTGACGCTCTGCGACATGTGCAGAGGGGTCAGCATCTCCTCAAAAATGGCCCCCTTCACGTTGGAGCCCCTCAGGTTGGCTTCCTGCAGATCGCAGCCAGACAAGTCGCAGTTCTGCATCGAAAAAGGGCGAAGCACAAAGGAGAGGCGAGGTGTTAAAACACTGAGCAGATCAGGACACAATCTAACAGGTGTTACTTCCTTCTCTATTACCTCTAAGGTTAGGAAACAAGTTCACACGACTGCTTATAGTTTATTCAGGAGCTCAATCAAAACACTGTTCAAACATTATTCAGCCATAACATCAAGTCTAGAAAATAACGTTATTTTAGATTTCTTCCTACTTTTCAGACGTTTCTCCCTGACTTGCATTAACCCAAAACAGATAAAACATTGTAGAAACTGATGTGTTTGTGTCGGCTGATAAAATCAGGAACACATCAAGTTGTGATGCTTTAGGATTTTTTTTTCTACATTGATCTCAAGCTTCTGACACAGCTGTTCACAGTTGCTTGACTTTTTTGAAAGAACTTACAAATGACTTTATAATTATATTACCAATTGACAAGGCCACCTTTGTGACTATAAGATATGAGGTCCCACAGGGATCTATTCTGGGGTCACTTTTATTTCTGCTGCTGCTGTTTGCTGTAATTTGTTGCTCATGAAACCCATTTGTTTCTTCTTATGAAAAAAGATCTGTGCTAACAGGTAAAACTAAGGCTGATCTTAAAAACATTTCCAAATATTTTCTTCTAAGTACATTATCTCGTGACGCACATCTGGTTTGATGAAGGCAAATCTGAGCTGGCAAAAAATTCTACCTTATATACTGTTATCCTGACAACTTATAAATATTTAACTTGTGTTTCTACTTCTAAAATCCATAGTGACAAACACAGTCATAACACCAGACAGATAAATCGTAACGGCTTCCTTCACAATTTATTACTACATGTTGTAATTTTTTGCCCTGGTCTTTATACTTGTGTGAAATGTTGTTTGTGGAGGAAACTTTCATTATTGTTGTTGTGATTTGTATTCAATACTGAGCAAAACTAAACGCACATAAACTCACATTTTCTTTAATATTGTTTCACTGTATTATTTGTAAAATACTTTCCTGGATTTCAATATTTTAACTTGTATTTTGGATGCATTTTAAATTCACCAATAAGAGATGTTAAAGGTTGTTCTGTCTCATAATAATGTTTTTTTTAAGTCTGGATTTGTTGTGACCTTGCACTTGTTTTATTTTCATTATCAATGATAAAGCTTTCTTTTCCCCTCCATGCTGTGTGTAAGCCTGTTAAAGGTGGCCTGCAGATGAGTTACATTTTAATTATTTTATTTTGACCTTTAAAAAAAAAAGGTCATCTCAAAGCTTGCCCTCTGACTCAGCTTCTGTGGCTGCTCTTAACAGATAATCCTCCTCCGACAGCCTTTACTCTACCTCCAGATCCGTCCCCGCTAAAGTGGCCCCCGCAGGTTGCAGTTCTTCAGCTTAGCGTTTTTCAGGGTGGCCACACGCAGGTTGACGCCGGTCATCTGGCTTCCTTCCATGTCGACTCCTTTCAGATTCGCACCTGGCCGTGAAAAAAAAAAAAAAAAAAAGAGTCGAAATGAGGTGACAGACGTGGACGAATGTATTTGAGTCTTTCGGTCGAACATCTGCGGAGAGCTCGCCTTCAAGATTGGCCTTCAATCCAGACGGGTCTTCAAAGTTGCACCCTTTTAGAGAAGCTCCCTCGGCGTTGCAGCAGAGCATCTTGACTCCTTGCAGATTAGCGCCCTTTAAAAAAAAAAGAAGCAAAAAGCACAAATTTTGTCAAAATCAACTGTAAAAAGTTATGGAAGAAAAAAAACAAAACAAAAAACACTTACATCTATGTTGGCTCCAGAGAGGTCGGCCCGCTCCAGATTGGAGCAGCACAGATTTGCGTGCGTCAGATTGCAGCGGCTGAGGTTAGCCATCTTGAAGTTGATGTAGCGCAGGTCAAGTCGGGACAAATCGGCGCCACTGAAGTTAAGACCCTGCAAACAACAAGAGCGACGTTGGTTATAAATGTTCTTTTCAGACGGCGAGCGAGAGACGAAACCTCTTCAGCTGGCGTCACCTGACAACGGAGCTCTGACTTGGTGGAGGTCGCCAGGAGAAAACGAACAAACTCCTTACGGGAGATGGGGGAGTGGTCCTCAGGTGGCTGTGAGTTCTGTTTAAATGGTAAAAAGTGGTGAGTGAAGGGGGGTCGGGGGAATCAAAGAGAAGTGATTATGTTATTCACAATACCTTGAGTACAACTTCCAGCTGTTCAGCCAGTTGCTCAATTCCAAAGAACCGAGCCTCCTCCAAGACTCCTGGAAAACACGTATGACTCGTCATGCCGCCGGACTGCGTGTCTCAGGCAACAAAATGACTAAGTGGTGGAGGAAAATTGAAGAAGCTCACCTCGTATATTTATTCCTTCATTGACAATGAGCTGACCGTGTCTCAAATAGTTCAGAATCGGTTCAAAGTATTCGGGGCTGCGGTCGATCAGGTACGCCCCATACTTGTCCCGTTTGTTTCCCCACACATCTGGAGTGAATAATAACCCCGTAGTTACAAAAAGACTCGCATTAGAATGACATTTTCTGGTGGGGATATGAAGCGGTACCTTTTTCACGGAACATGTGAGCGAGCATGCTCTCCGGCTCTTTGCTGACCAAAGTACTCCTGAACACAAGTCAGAGACAGTTAAAAAATAATAATAGAAAAACGGGCATACAGCGCAGTGCTTCACAGAAATATTCATATCCAATAATCTTTTGTAA
Organism: Poecilia picta; assembly: GCA_033032245.1. Classification (NCBI taxonomy): domain Eukaryota; kingdom Metazoa; phylum Chordata; class Actinopteri; order Cyprinodontiformes; family Poeciliidae; genus Poecilia; species Poecilia picta. Next base: position 8,986,666 of record CM065361.1, read on the forward strand.
TTTTTGTAGCAAAATATTACGATTTCACCCTCCTCTCTACATATTTACAATGCTGAGACAAAAATGACTTCTGATGGCCTTCTTTTAGGGCTGCAACTAAAGTTTATTTTAATAAACAATTATTCTAACGATTAATCGATTAGTCGGATAACAAATCGGCACAGCATTTTTAGACAACATTACATTAAATGATTCAATTTGTTTTGTGCCTAGTAAAATGCAACAAAAATATACCACATATTCGCAGACATAAGCATACAAAATGTATACATATTTTGTACAGTTTTAGCTTAATTAAAGATCTGAATATGTTGCTTTTGTCAGCAAATGGCCTTTCTTGGACTCTGTTCTCCAGCTAAGGATTAATTGATCACTAAATTGGTTGACGACTATTTCAGTAATCGACTCACCAAGATTAATCGTCTCAGCCCCACTTTCTTTCAACAAATTCACTGTACAAATACTTTTAAGCGGCGCTGCATATTGTGACACGCAGTAATGCATTCAAGTTAACGGATGACCTAAACCCCAGGCACCTTGTGGTGGTAAAGAGGCGACCACCGATGTTCAGGGTCAGCCAGTCGGTGTGCGCCCCGTGCTGATCAGATGTAACCCTGACTTCACTCTGTGGGTCTACCAAAGACAAAACAGATGTTTTACACATGTCCACACTGACTGGCAGCACATACAGGAAGAGTGTGTGCTCACCAATAAATGGGTCTCCCTCTGACACATACAGTACGTCATCGTCCCTGATGACACACACACACACACACACACACACACACACACACACACACACACACACACACACACACACACACATAAACACGTTTAGGACACAATCTGAGAATAAATCCACCATGGAACAACTGCTGCGGAATGAATGGGTTTACCGTATTAGGGCGATGTCATCTATGAGACCACCCCTCCCATTGTACAAACAGGAAGCTTTGATTCCCAGCTTATTGCTCGCTACTGACAGTAGATCAGACAAGGTGCCGTAAACTGCTACAACCTGTAAAGAGTTGGAAGTCGAAAATAAAAGCGTGCGTTATTATAAAGCCAGCAAATGGGCCACATTAAGCGTCCCTACAGCTAACATCGGTTTTTACTCTTTAAAACTGCGTAATATCACCGAATAGTGACGGTTTTCCCATTATGATACACCTTGAAGCTCGGTGGGGGGAGACAGCAGTCATTCTGCGGCCCAGGCTCCCACAGACTCAGCCTGACTTTTTACCCACCTTGCCATTTTTAGACGTCCCGTTAACAAACAGGGTAACTCTTCTCATTCTCTGCGCGCTTTGGTCCTAAGTGACTTCATATAAGTCTAAATAATAAGCAGGGCTGTATTTTTCAGCCAGCTACCTACCGGTTATGTAGATAAAGCTGGACAACTAGCTACATCAGATAATAACGCGAGAAAAAAGATGCCTTCAAAAACGCCGGGAAAAATCTGCTTCGATGTATTCTATTAATCATCATTAGTAGTAAAGGCATCTTAGAGATTTGTAAAGGAATTGCGAGATGCGCTGAGTTGTACTTCTGGGGAACACATTGTTAGTATAACAAAACTCTGCTGGTTATTTGAAGCTAAATCGTTTAAACACGTCGTTAAAGTACCAGCACGATGGTTAACATAGGTTGTTTTTTAAAGAATAGTATTAAGTTAGAATTTACTTTAAAACTTATTTTGTTACTTTATTACAAAGAGCTAATTTATTTTTCTCTGCGTATTATTTTTCTAGACCTAGAGTTAGACAATACAAAAAAGTAGACTGCACCTGAAGTATACTTTTCTTATGACACTCTGCTATTGGCCGAGGGCCCTGTACGTAAGGACGTTATGTGCGTCAGACATCATATTAAGGCTTATGCCTTAACAGTCAGCCGGTGGGAAACCCGGGCAGAATTGATGACAAGTTGGCGCAGAAGGAGTGCATGGGTGCCTATGGACACTCCTGAGTTAGAGCTAAGACTGTGTGGACGGACAGACAGACAGACAGTACGCATTACATTTTAAAACACATTTATTCCAATATAAATATTTATACATTTAAGATGTCATTTTTACATTCCAGGATCATGCTAGACATGTATTCCTGATATTTTCGGATATCTTTCAGCATGGAGTCCGCATGTTCGCTCTTCTCATGCTGGGTTCTTTCGGGTATTCTACGTCTCTCCAAAAGTAAAAGAAAATGCATGTCAGTCCCTCAAAAAGGACTGACAAACTGATGCTCCCTTTAGAAAGGTGTGTACAAGACACGTCTACCCAGTGCACCGGTTCCTCCCCGGCTTACAAATGGAGCGCACCCTTCACTTTAGCGTTAGCATCTAGCCATTCTGAACTCGTACGTTTCGTGTCTTTGAAAACAGCTGCAGGTTACGCTGATAGTACAGTTTTCTGTATATACTATTGTTTTTGGGAATGACGTTAATATTACAAAACTTCTCCTGTCAGTGGTGAATGTGTTGTTATGCGCGAAGACATAAAGTTTTGGACTACAAGTATGTCTGTTTTTATAATGCCTTTCTGCGGCTCCAAAATTGGGGTTTAAACTCAGCTGTTAGTCCGACGTCCTTCCAGTCACAGCCATGTCAGACAAGCACCACTGTCCATGTTGCTCCCATCCCGCCTCCTCCCCCAGTGTTCACCAGACTCTGGATGAAATGGATTTTGAAAGAGGTTCGCATTCATTTGTGAAACCAGTGGTGTTCGATTATTGGACAGTTCTAGTTTTCCAAAGAAAAAACTATCTTTGGCGTGTTATTCTCTGGCCTGTGTTAATCGTTGCCAGCAGGGTACAGTGTTGTGTGCCACTTCTTTCTGCAGGTATCTGGTCGGCTGCCCTGGATGGAGACCTGCAGAGAGTCAGGCTCCTTGTTCAGAAGGGGACTGACCCCAACATGAAAGATTCAGCTGGGTACACAGCTCTGGTGAGTCCATTTGGAAGATGTTTACCTCTTTTTTGCTTTTGCCTCCGCTCTTCAAGCCTATTAGTTTAGGATATGACTCTTGCCCATTGTGATTGATTGGTTTAAATTTCCTCCTTCTTTCTCCTCGGGACTTTGGGTCGTAGTTCAGGTATTATTTTTAAAACAATTAAAAGTCCTTCATTCAGAAAAGAATATATTTGTCCAGCCTCTCAGTAATGTTACTCATCTTCTAAATATGTTTTGTAAAAATTGGTCAGTTTTAATATGTGGTAGTCTTGACAAATAAATCTAGATTTGAGCCATTTAGTTCTGTCTGGAGTACTGAGGAAAGTTATCAGCTAACAACTTTTATATTATTATTATCATTACTTACATCCTTTATGGGCTGGTTTTCAGCATAACCACTTTACAGAATCTGCTACTTTCATAAGCAATCACATTATATAGACCTCTCATGGGGTCCAGTCATCATCTGCAGCTTTTTTAGATTACAGAGCAATGCTACGATCTGAAGTCCGTTTTCATCCATGCGGCTCAGCAGTGTGAATATGTATCCCCTCAGCTGACAATAATATGAAAATGGGATCTTTAATTATATTGTCTTATTGCTCAGAAAGATTAAAACACTAGATGTTTAGTAAAATATTTCGGAACCTGAAATTCCTGGGTCAGAATGTCCAGCTTGAATCAGGTGTGAAACCTGTGTTGTAACTGGTAACTTTATGTCTTTCTCTCAAGAAATTGACAGCGTAAATGGTTCTAAAAGGAACCGTTTTAGGCCCCATCCTTTGTTTAGGAATGTTCTTGGAAAGCTCTGAGATGCATGATGTGTTGGAAATCTATTGTGAATCGCAATGTGTTTTGGTAATTGTCTTAAAACTTGGCATATTATTAACCCAGCGTGAAGCTCTCTCTAGTTTTGTCTTTTTCCTTTGTGTGTTTTATTTTGCATAACGGCCCTAATCCAGTTTTTAAAAGGGTTTTCTTTAACCCTTGACTACTAAATGCCTGTATAAGCTTTACAGGCTTCTTTTATCTCAACTGTGCACTGTGCCTGACCAAACATGCACAATGAAATCCTAATTTCTGCGCTTTGCCTCAGCACTACGGGAGCCGAAGCGGACATCTTGCCGTGTGCGCGTTCCTCCTCGAGAGCGGTGCGTGTCCGTCCCCTCAAACCCCGGGCGGGGCAACCCCGCTCCATCGAGCAGCGTACTGCGGTCATCCGGACGTGGTTCGGCTCCTTCTGAGAAGTGGTGCAGATCCCACCCTCTGTGATGACGACGGTGCGAATCCTTTGCACAAGGTTCGCAACGGTTATCAGCAGCTGCCATTCCACAGAAACATCTTTTTGATGTTTTGTCAATGTTTGTGATTATTTCTCTGCTTGATGCCTTAGCAGGCTGCAGAACAGAGCCACGCTGAAGTGTGCCAGCTGCTCCTCGAGCGTTGCCCTGCACTCTGCAGCCAGGAGAACAAGAAGCTCCACCTGCCCTACCAGCTGACACAGCAGGGAGATCTGCAGGAGCTCCTCAAACCACCCCGGTCATAACGGACGGAGATGCTAATGTCGCACGCACGCACAAGATGAAAACTGTACACAATGAAGACTGAACTCTGGCAGAATCAGTTAACGTGGAGTAACATTTTTAACCTCTGGCATTGTTCCAGTCTTTGATTTTTTATTTCACCGCTTTTTGTATTGTCTGTATTTCTCAAACTTCCAGCAAAACGTGAAAACATTTCAAAACCTCATTTTGAATTCAGTCATTGAGTTAATTTTCTGGATAAGCTCGGTTCCGATTCTGTGAAGTTTGCTTGAACTAGAGGGTCAAAAACCCTCTGAAAGTTAAAGTTTTAGAATGTTAAAAGTGGATCAAATCTGATTTATTTACAGGGCACATTCAAGGGCAACTGCCTTTGTTCAAAGTGCTGTACACACAAAAAAAACCCAACAATAGTGATCGTAATTCCAACATGGAAAATAAGAAAAATAGAAACCGTATTGGTTTGGCTGTGCAGGAAGTGGGTGGTTGGTTCTAATCTCAGACAGTAGGGGGAGCTATTGTCTAAGAGAAGATCACAGTGTTTGGCCTTGGGTGTAAATTTCATGGCAGCTAACAAGAGCGAGCTTACTCAGTTTTTCCTTCACACCACTGGAAAATTTAATCGCAAAAATAACATGAGTGCAACAGCTACAACGGTAAGACGGACACCAGCGCTCAGGCAAACTGCTTCTGCAAAATACAATCTAGCTCTCAATCAAAAGGGTTGATCGGTTCCTAAGTCATCAAACTATTTCATTTTAGTAGAGTTTTCAGAGTCTTAAACAATGTGAACAATGTATTTTTCCTTGGTTTGAATAAAACTCAGTTAAAAAAAAAAATCCTGCTCAGCTAAAACAGATGGAAATACTTTTAGCTGTTGTCTGGCATGTCTAACATGTCAAACCATGTTAAATATGTAACACATGCACGTACAGGAGGCAGATTAACCCTCCTCCACCACCTCCGCCGCTCCACCCTTTCCTCCCCCCGCCCCCTCTTTGAATGTGCAGAACTTTAAAAGCTCTCCTCCCGTTTCCCTGCAGCCCACGCGGATCGGGAACCCACGGCAGAAAAACTTCTCGCTCCAGAACTGGCGCACTTTCATTGGGTCCGCCGGTGGGTGGTGTTTCCAAACCACCCTTCCAACCACATCCATGCCGTGACTGGAGGGGTGCCAGGCCACATCTGGAGCTCATTGCTGCTGACGCCACACAGCACACGGAGATGGGGTGTCGGGAGGGGGTAGGTTGGGGCGGAGGGGGCGGGGGGTGTATTTCAGCTCGGTGGATCTTTGCCAGGAGAGCTGTTTATGCTCGGTGACAAGTTCCTTCCCCCCCGCCCCCATCAAACACAGTGGTGGAGGTGGAGCCGGACCCGGTCGTATCCCCACTGAATGTCAAGTGACAGCGAAGGCAAGCGGGTTTCTGGGGCCTTTATTCATCTCAGTGGCACAAAAAAACAAGAAAAAGTACTTTCAGAATTGAGAGGCTGCTTTACATGACAGCCTGACTAATAGACCAGCCCCACAGCATCCTCTAAAAGTGTCCCACTGCCACATTCTGTGAAACACGATCAAAGTTGATGTTTTAGATTTGTGAGCAGTGAGGTAATGAAAACCCACTGCAGGAATGTCGAAGGCCTCAGTCGTTACTGATCATTTTTCCTGACCTGGTTTGAATTTGTTTCATGTCGAAACACATGATTTTTTTTTTCACCCCTCCTTTTGAAATAGTTCTACCTATATGGGCTGGGAGTTTTCACTTAAAGTGAAGACTTGGACAGGATTCCAGAAGTTTGAGGAATTTGGATCGCTGCTCTATTTAGCTAGCTTTATTTGGAAAGCAATGAAACTTCCTGGGCCTGGAACCCACTTCCACCATAATGAGTCCAACTTAAACCGGTACTGGATGTTATTTTCCCCTGAAATAGAAGGTGGTCTGTGTGTCATGCTTGCATGACGGGATTTTTAGTCGCATTTTATAAACTATGCTTGTCTGCGAGTAGATAATGAGAACGACTTGTCCTTGAACCTCTGGAAGCTGACAAATATCTCTGTGCTGAAGAGGTGGCTTTGGAATGAAACGCAAAGAAATAAATGAATCAACACTAAATATATAATGTTTTCTTTATATATATATGTATTTACATATATATTTTTAATTTTTTTATGGAAATTTGTCTTAAGATATAAATTCACATCGTTCTCTATGATTTTTAGTGCAATTGAATTAAAAATAAAACAAATACTTTGTGAATTTCTGGAAGATATTTAATATTTAGGCTTTAAATCTAGAAACTAAAAGGAATGAATGAAGGATTGATGAAAAGAACAAATGGATGACTGATTAAAAAACGATGGATGGATGGATGGATGGACATAACTTTTATACAGAAGAATCAACAGTAAATGTTCTATGGACGTCCAGCAGTGGAAATGGTTAAACTAAATCCAGTTCCATCATGTCCAGGAACCAGGTACTTTGTTTGCATTTAAATGTTGGTTTTCACAGATGAAAGCATCACCTGGTTCTTATCTCCCCCGTCTCCACCTAGACAAAAGCTTCCTAGCAGCCCTGGCAGAGCCGGGGCCCATCAGAGCTGAAGTAATCAAGTAAATGGCTGGCAGATGGGCACACACTGAGATGCAGAGCGCCATACTCGGGGGTTAGCCTCACATTCTGCATCCTGCTCCTGCGAGGCTCTGGGCGACGGGGGCGTGTGTAATCAAATATATGGGAGCTGATCTTCAGAGTTGCCTCATAATCCAATTTGGCCCTGCTCCCACTTCAAAAGAAGCGTGTTGTCTGCTGGTTGATGGGATGTTGCAGATCTTACACACCCGCTTTCCAGGTCACTGGGTGATGGGATCCATGAGTCCAGAGGCCACGGATCAGCTCGTCCAGGCAGACAGCTCCACGGTTATGGGAAATGTCAGAGTTATCAGGTGATCCAGCCAAACACAAACAGAATTAACTGATGTGTGTGTGTGTGTGTGTGTGTGTGTTACCAACATATATTATTCTCCAAAGCAAAAACGTTTTAAAATGCATGCTATGGAAGCCAAGTCTTAAACTACACTGAAATCCACACATCTGGTTGATATCAAAACATGGCAGGCATCATGCATGATTGAGGAAAAAGTTCCTGGGTGTAATTATGTACAGTCAACACGCTGCACCTCTTGTGTGAGCGTGGGTATATCTTAGGAGGGGAAAGTTTATTTCCCCAGATGTGTTTTTTTTCTCTTTCTTTGTGCCCTGGAATGGATGGTTACGTTTCTTTTTTTTATTGATTATGGAGATGTAATCTTCTCGAAAGCTTTGCCAGAGAAACAACATAAGCTGTTCCATATGACTGAAAGGGCAATTAATGGAGGATTTGGAGTCAGATATCTGGGGCCATTCATAGCAGACTGTTAGAAATCACGCAGTAATTTATCACCCGCTGAATCTCCACAGGAGCTTTCCAAATCGACCATGCTCCCCTTGTTGTGTTGCTCTAAAGTTTTCCAGTCTGTTATTTATTTTTTGTCTGCCTAATGTCTGCTTTTACCTTCCTGTCCTATAAACAAAAAGATCTTTTCTGCATTCAAATAAAATAAAATCGGGTACTTACGCACACTGTAAACAATTTGAGAAAGTCCTGATGATGATAGCTTTGCTTTGTGAGCTTCTGATAAGTTAATTGACCACATCTGAGTTGAATGGAGGAAGTATTTTAACTCAACACCTCAAATATACAGCTTCCTTTGTGTGAGATGAAGGGAGAATCAAAAGACATCAGAACAGAAAGAGTTCTGTCAAGTACCAAACGCTTCACGCTACACTGAGTCAATCACCCATTCACACACTAATGGTGGAAAGCAGTTCAGTAGCTTGCCACCATCAGATCACAACCAGCAGACAAGTTGGGTGAAGTGTCTTGCACAAGGACACAATGACACAGGCGGACGTGGCGGGGATTAAACCGGCAATCCACCTGTTGCCGAGCAAACTCCTAACAATTCGTGCTCATTATTATAAACGAGTATTTGGAAGCATACACCAACCCCCCAAATGTCCAGCCTTCATACCCTTCAGGAAGAAGATGTGTTCAGTATACCAGAGATGAGCGTGTTTGAACAGCAAGAGAGTGCTGTTATTCAGAGTGAAACGAGTCTTGTACCAACATGGACTGAAAAGCCACTCAGTGGATCTCAGTGGATGAAAGGCCGGGTTAAAATGTATTCACTTGGCCTTTGGATGCTATTGAAGCCAAGCCTTAAACTATACTGAAATCCACACATCTGGTTGATATTAAAACATGGCAGACATCATGCATGATTGAGAAAAAGTCAATCATGCAGTGATTTTTCAATGCATGAAAAATCACTGCATGATTTTTCCACACGATTGTCCTCTTAGGCCTATTGTGGACTAGGCCTAAGAGGAGTGAACTCCCCTGAGGACATGCATGACGTGGTTCCATTTCTATAATTAGGTTTCTTCTCGATTTGCTCCTTGATTGCCACAGCCTCACTTACCCTTCTTGTTGTCCAGTCCTCAGTAAGTTCCCTCAGCGTTCTGCCGCCTCGCTCACTGAGTCAGGTGAGACTTCACCTCCAGATTCTCTGTTCCCCTGGTTTGCACTGTGTGGATTCACCACCGTCGATCCACCATACTTACCTGCCTGTCCATCCTTCAAGCATCCTTTGTCCGCTCCACCTTCATAAGGAAGGAGAAAACAAAAGGGGAAACACCACCAACAAACACCACTCCCCACCATCAGTCAACCTCAGCCTCTGTGGGTAAACTCACCTCCTCCTTGGAAACCCCCATAAAGCTTTCTTCCTCCTCATCCCGTCATCATATTTTTACCTTTCATCACCTCTGCTCCTCTGTGCCTCTGCGGAAGACATTCACAGAGTTCAAGAAGAGTCATCATGGGCCTATTGGAATAAGGTGGATCACTGAAAGACGGTGGGTTATTTGTGTGTGCAAGCTTTGACTTTACCTTTAATTGCAACAGTGAGGTCATCCATCGCTGTAAGTGTGGTTTTGTGCACAGACTGAAGTCACCACTTCAGGTTGTTCCCTGACATCCTGAAGCTCTTCCTGCATGATGCAAGCAGTGCTGATCTTTGTATATTGTCATGTTTACATTATGCCATTGGGAGTCTTATCGCTTCTCACCACCATAAAAGAAAATGTAAGAGCAAAGAAAGGACATTTTGGTGGCTAATTCATTGTGTTTGAATTAGCTGTTTGAAATTCAACCTCAGCCTCCATGTTGAAACCTTTGGATACATTTTCAGTTGCTCACATACCCTAGTGGGCCAAGCTGAGGAGCAAAGGTGATAATCAGTCACACCTAAAGCAGAGGAGCTGGCACCTCATTCGTTAGGAAGTCCCCAACAATAGCAAACAGCGAAATGGTCACAATGGTGGTGACAATCCTTCCTTTCAGCCCGGCTCGCTGCAGGGAATGCAACACCGGGCTGCACGTGTAATTGAACAAGATGGGTACGCTGATGAACTAAGACTCATAGAGACATGCCGCGGCTCTGTCAGCAGGTGCCCAGCACACACTGGTCCATTCATATGCGCATTCCTGTCTCTCTGCTCGCCGCCCAGCAGGTTCCTCCCAGGCCACTCAGGACAGGGGCTGACACACACAAAGGGTCTTCAATCTGCCTCTGACAACAGCCAGCATAAAGGCCCGGAAAGCCACAACGGCATTATGTCAAAGTGCCGGCTGGGGGTAGAGAGCAGCGCTTGTGGATGGGAGGGGGGCACTGCCGATGGATGGATGAGGGCTGGACACAGCCCAGCCAGCGCGGTGGAAGGCCCGGCTAAGGGTTTTGGTTTTTTTTGTCCATAAAGGAGGATATTTGTACTCATTTGGTAACAATGGAATGGACGCACACACACACACGCAAACAAAAAAAGGGGCGAGGGCAATGAAACACCACATTGGGTTGATGAAGACGCTGCGAGGGAAAACATCATGCAAAGTGACGATATTGTTCACTCCGAGGATTGCAAGGCTGTGTTTGTTCTTATGCTGATGTGTGGCTTCCTCTGCCTTCGGTTCCCCCTTTTGCATAAGGTGTTTCTGGCTCTAACAGTGTCCGGCACATTTCCTTACGCTGAAAAGGCGAGCAGGGGAGATCAGAACAGGTCCAACTCACCGTGGAGCTTTTGTCAACAGATTCTAAGCAAAAAAGATTTAACCGACTTAACAACCCTCATTGTCCGGTCTTTTATCTGATAAGGACTCATTTACATTATCTCTTCCCTCGTCAATGTCCTGTGAATGTTTTAGCACTTCCTCACAGAGGGGGAAAAACAGTGTTGTGTAATTATTAATATAAAAATAAACTTTAGGCCGTCACTTTTACAGCCTTTCTGTCTGGTCCTGTTGGGAGGTTCTATAAAGGCTACAGGTTTCTTGAGGCACCATGGCATGTGCACATCACAGACATGGGTTAATGATTAATCTGGCTTTTTCAAAGTAGCTCCATTCATTGAAGCACTGCTTTCATTTTGTAATGTGGCTTGATGAGTCACCATAGAAATAAAACTTCGCAAAAAGATACTTCCAGAACCACAAACTTCAGAGTGTTTGTATTCCTCCTCCCCTCCTGGCCATTTTGACAAGACGCCTTGAAATGTAATTCAGTGTAACCTATTCCATCTTGTGCTCTCTGTGTTCAAAATGGGCCATTTTTGTCTTGTAAGAGCTCACTGGCGAACAAACAGCATCTGGAAGACTAAGGAGAAAGATGAGCAGAAGGTCAAAGCAGCTTTAAATAGGCTTGTTGCGATAAACAAATGAATTAATCGCATAGTAAATGAAAATCATCAATCTTATTTTAATTTATCGACTTTATTGTCTCTTCCTGCCCTTTTCTCTTTCAGTTGATGGCACTGGATGGAAAAAGGCTCAACTCCTGTGCTCTCCACTGACCCTTCCCTCCTTATTTCCTGGGCTTAACCATTGTTAAGCATGCGAGGACTGAAGCAAACATAGAGGACCGTGGCAAATGGTTGGACCCCATTTCTAAACACAAGGGTAAAGTGAGGAGTGAACTATTGCATCAGGTAGTTGGATATGAACATCTCTATCTAAATCTATTGATTATTGAAGGGCAGTATAGTATACAGACTTCCTAATCTGTACTCTTTTGTTTGAATGCAGTTTTTATTTCCACTTTGGTTTTATGTTGCATTTAGTTTTTATTCAAGTGCATTTTTTGCTAACGGAGACTGAGAGTCAGTTTTATATTTGGTTGTTTTGTTTATTTTGTTTACAAGTTCCAGTGTTAAATAATCTTTTGAAAATAAAGTGTATTTATTTTTGGCAGGACATCGCTTGCATTATTTTGTCGTTACCATTACAACAGTTTAAAAGTCTTCACACAATATTACCGTATATCGCAATCATTTTTGAGATAATCGCTCAGAAAAATTTGTTGTCATGACCGGCCTAGCTTTTTACCTGTTTAACTAGCAGTGCGGATAAAAAGCTGGAAGGACTTTTTTTGCTTTTTTTTTTTTAACTTTCAGACAGTTATGATGAGAAACCAGGACAATAAGGAATTGTTTTTACAACTTGGAGCAGCTGATAAGCAAGTCAAGAGCTCAAATATTACCTGAACTACAGCCACACGTCCGAGAGGAGTTGAAAAGGAGGAGGATTGAGAGCATGACCAAACAGCAGAGGAGGAAGTTCAGGTCAACCTGTTCACTGATTGTAATGGGTAAGGATCATAAGTTGTTTGAGTCAGGTGTGGGGAAGTAGAGAGACGCCAAAACATTGCAAGACACTGTCCCGTAAGGACTTAGGAGTTTGAGAATGGGCTTTGGCAAAGCTCCACCTTCCAGCAGGACAAAGCCTCTAAACCTGTATCCAGAATTACAATGGCATAGTTTAAATCAGCATACAAAAATAACCTCTCTGCTAAGCTGGTGAACAATTACTCCATTTTGTTGGTTTGATAGTTGCCTATTTTACAATCTTGCTCATCTGTTCTGGACTGATTTCGCCCTGACCTGTTTATGATACTTTGCTCGTCTCCTGCCATCAGTGGAAAAGAATAAGCAACCAAATGCATAAACAATCACCATATGCCGAAAGTTCTGCCAGAGCTTTGATGTGCTGCCTAAACCTCTTTTCATTGTTAACAGATTGGAGCACATCTCGGAGGAATTTTTTTTATCTGTGACACAGACACACATTCATACTCAGACGTACTAAAAGCAGTTGTCAATAAAACATCGAAGCCCCAAACTGCTGCTGCATCAAAGATCGCCTCAGTCTCGTTTTGTTGCTGAAGCCGTAAGATGTGGCCGATGGCGGCACATGCATGTGGAACTCTCACTGTTAGTTGCTCTAATAAACACGCTTGGTGTTCTTCTGGTATGTATGCGGTTGTCAGATTCTCGCTCCATCTGCTTATATAGTCAGCAGCTCGCTTTGAAGCTTAAAGCTCCGGGTGCAACATAAAGGCACTGCGACCTTTGGAGACAATCGTTCACTATCACTGGAATCATAAACTAAAAATATGTTGGGTTGAAAGTGAAGATGAAAGACTCTCTTTTATGTACTGTATGAAACTATTTGGCCTCTTGCAGATTAGGTTTTTCTATCTCTTGTTTTTTTTTTTGTTGCACTTGCAGGTTTCAGATCATGAAACAAATTTTACTTTTAGACAAAAATAGCCAAAGTAGATACAAAAAGGCAGTATTTAAATATCTAAATGATTGGGAAGAGCTGGTTGTGCGAAGATGAATTTTGGTCCACGTTTCATTGAATTATGGTATTAATTCAGCCACATTGGAGGATTTCAGCCCTAAAAAGTCAGTTTAATGTCATTCCAATCCATCTCAATCAGATTAAGGTTTGGACATGGATTAGGAAACTTTAAAAACAATGAATTTTGCCCCACTGCATCATCAATCCTTTTACCACACACCCATCCTGCAGAGTTTAATCACTGAAAAACTCAATCTTAGGCCAAAGCATAAGTATCCTGCTATGTGCTACCAAAATAATTATTGGTCTTTTTAAATCCTTGTTAGTTATGGTTCCTCTTGTAAACTTTTAATTATTGCTCTGACTCTAGACATGGAGAGGTTTACGTAAATTATCTGGTCTGACTCATGAGGATGACCGCATCTACCCCTTTGGAATAGCATGTTCGCTTCTCTTCACCATTTTTGAAGACTGGCGTAGAGAAATGGGCTTCGGTCTCACTAGAGAAACAACTCACACATTGTAAGTTTCCAAGACAACGCTGATGATTGTTTTTGTAGGAATTTAGTGAGTGAAATTTTTCAACTACAAAAAAAAATAAATCTATTTATTTGAAAGAGTTTGAAATACATTCTCTTCAGGAGTGCTGTACACCCTGAATTGTGTTTTTGTAAAATTCTCCCAAACTTGGCCTGTCTCTAGTTGTTCATTTTTTTGGCTTATTTCACGATTTAGAGAGCAGGAGTGAATAAAGATGTGCTAGAAACTCTGAGTATGGAAAATCCTCTATTTTCTGACCTCGTTTATTTTTTTTTCTCCTACTGGTTCTGATTACTTGCCTTTTGTGCCGCCCTTTACTTCATACAGCCCCGTCTGGAGCCACCAAAGGACTAAAACAACTGTTACACATATGGACTGGTGCTCCCCAGCTCCCATAAACAGACTTTGATGAGAGAAATTACTGGAGTCTCCCCTTCAGAAAAGTTGCTGAACACTTTAAACTAACCGTAATGCGAAAATATATAACGGCTCCAAGGAGCCAGACTTTCTTGTAATCATTTAGAGTGTTCTCAATTATCAGTTCTCAAGACTTTCTGAAAGACTTTCAGAAGTTTGCTTTGGACATTACATGTTTATTCACTTCACTTTTTCATCAAGTTCAACTCTTTTAACTACTGTCAGAACACTGTTTCGTTTCTTTACTCGGACCTGTGGACCTGTGAATCATTCAGACATAAAATACCACAAGGAGCTGATGTTCCTATGCAGTAAAGGCCAAAATCACTCAGCACCCTGGCAGATTTGGTTTTGTAACCTTTTAATTTCTCCCAATAAGTTTGTTTTCTGGTTGGAAACGTTATTGGGGAAGGGGAGAGATATGTTCTCCACTTTTACTTACGTTGGCTTTTACAGAAATTCCGGCAGCTTCTCATATATGTTGACCAGCTTTTTACATGTATCCATCATTGGCTTTGACCACGACTCTACTCAGGTGAACTCCAAGTGTTTTAGATCGGAAAACGTCTTTGCCGTCCTAAACAAAAAAAAAAAACACACTAAAATAAATTGTCACTAAATTAAAAAAAAGTAAAATTCATGGCATTTGAAAACCGCAATGAATACGAAAGCAATGCAGTCAAAATAATTATCGACAGTGTTGATTTAGATCGAGTTCATGGGAGTCCAATAAGACTGGCTGTCATATTGGATCATAACTTTTGCTGGAATCTACAGATCTGGCAATTAAAAGCAAAATTACCCAAATGTGTTGCTGCTTTGAGGAGAATAAAATCTGTTCTGAACCAGAGATTTTAGTTTACTTTGCATAATACTGTCATTGAGCCACATTTGAGTTATTGTGTGAATGTTTGGGGCAATACATACAGAACAAACTTACAGTCACTGAACACAATACCAAAAAAAATCAATCAATCAGAAAATGTTTTGACAGAAAGGGTGGTTCTAATTTAAGAAGGGAAAGGAAATGTAAAACAAACAATATATTTGGACAACCAGAGTTTTTGTATATCAGTGCTACTGTTGAATGAATTAAATGATTAGCTTAAACAAAATACAAATATAAACCATCTTTAAAAAAACTTTACAAAAAGGAGCTTATTCAAAAATATGTTGTGTAGGATAACAGTCTCAAAGACTAAAAAGGCTGTTGTTGAATTCAAGAAAATGTCTTTTTTTTCACCGTATTAACTGTGTAGTTTTAGTTATTGTCATGCTGAAATGCTCAGTTTTGCCCTAAACTCCCTGATGTTGTTCATGAGAATCTGGACATTGAAAAACACTCCCAAAGCATAATGTGGATTGTGCTCTTCGGGTTGTATGTGTCTAACATTTAAATGCTACAGCTGTGTTTTTGTCTCATCCAAACACAAAACAGAGGAGATATTTTTAAGATGAAAACTTGCAAAGGCTGAGTGGGCTTTCATCTATTTGAGAAATAGCTTCCTCCTTGGTCTGCATCCATGGAGTCCATCAGCATCTGTGCAGCTTTATCTCCAGTCCTGCCTCTTATTTGTATTGCCCTCCACTTCTCTGGGTTTGCTTCTAAGACTCACTGCACTTTACAGTGAAATTTGCCAAATGAAAGACGACAAGACTCAACTGAAAATGAGGAGAGAACACAGCTAATCAGATGTAAAATAAAGGCAGGCTTTTAGAAAAACCCAGTGACCCACTGCTGCTCAGAACCACTTTATGAAATTACTGGACAGTCTGGCTTCAAGACTGAAATATAAAGAAATAAAAGCTGACTCGAGCGTTTTGCAGTGTACTGTTCACTGATGCTCAATAAAGTCTCGTTCGGACATTTACACAAACTGTCGACTTTAACATCAATCCGATTTGGATTTCAAGAATAAGAATTTGCCTTTAATCATTAAATTTAGTTCACAGGTTCAAAGTGCATATGCAGGCTCAAAAATGATAATATTTGAATAAATGTCTCTTAGACAGCTGCAGAAAAATCTCATGCCTCTTGAAACCGCCAGTAAGCAATATCTGACCATTTTTCTTGTCAGTATTGGTAGCGGTCTACTGCAGAAATACAGCACTGTCAACAACAAATCAGAGCCAAGAGGAGGGCCTCAGCACTGTCAATCATGCTTGTGCACACTCTTCTGCTCACACCCTCCATTTTGATCTCTGCCACGCTACGGTATAGTTTCCCACAACAAAGCCTGCTATCAACGTTCAGGCTAGTTATGGCTGCTGCTGATGGCAGACAAAAAAAAGTTTTCCTATAACTGTTAAGTTGTTTCTCCGCCATTAGCACATTCATCAGAGAATACAGGAGCTTGATTGACAGCGCTAAGAACTTCATCTGGGCTCTGATTGGGTGTTTCTGACCGGGAGCCATGATGGCAAACACAGTGGAGGAGAGGAGTTGGATTTGTTCGCAGATTATCTGTCTCATACTATACTGTTGCAGCAGTATAGTATGTTTAAAGATTTTTTTTAAAAAAAAAGTTTATCCATTTTTTTAAATGTATAAACCATTTTTAAAAATTAAAATTACATACTGCATCTTTAACAAACTTATATGAGTGAGAGAAAATCCATAATAAATTCAAACCTGTGGATCCAAAGCCTAAATGAATGACATTCATACTGATTTTGATTGTTTATTGTAACTTTTAACTGCCCCTGCAGTTATTGTTGAAGATTAAAAAATTAAAATAAAATTGTTGCTCTGGCTATCTCTCGTTGGAATTTCCAGTCATTACCCAACATTTATTTTGCAGGCATGGCAGCATACTAAAGGGTAGTTCCATAACGTCATCCTCCTGACTGATAGGAGCCCAAGGCGAGGCTTTAATTTGAACCAATATACCGGCAATAAAACAATGTTTGCTTTTAACAGAAGTCAGAAGGTGGAATCGAGTGGCTTCTTGAAACTCTACAAACGAGCAACGAACAAAGTACGTTCAACTTTGCCGGCCTCCACAACCCCCTGAACAAGCTGACCGTCGCATGGAGGATGAGAGGCTAACACATGTTGAGGCACAAAGCAGTGTGTTATGCCATTCTTTAATCACACTACAAAGCTGGGCCTCAGCTGTCAGTCATTTGTCAAACCCTGACAGGAAATCAAAGCCCACATGAGGTCCTCAGAAACGAATGACATGTTTGATCGGTCAGAGCAAACTCTGCATTTGTGCTGAGCTGGCGACACTTTTGAAACTTTGACGCTCTTTGAAAATCTGCCAATTTTTTTTATGTCTGAGCATTAAAGCTGTTTTGCTCTTGTTGTTGTTGTTCTTGCTCTTCAGTCTCCTTTGGAAAAGACGCTGACGAGTGTGCTTATGTTTCTGGGAGAGAATTAATATTCATGTTTGTTTGCTAAAGCCCTTTATAGAAAAACACACTCAGATTATTACCCAGACATTCAGTCAGCAAACATAGCCACTGATGAACCTTTGCTGGGTTTGGCTTTTGCAATTTAGTCCATTTTAAATTTTACCTTTTAAAGTTTGCTTTCTGAAACGACTTGCATAGATAACTTACTAACATTTGTCATTATATAATCAACCAATGTTGACTGAAATGGTTTCTAATCAGATTATGTTTGAATGTGTATTTCACAGCAAAAACTCAAAATCTTAACAAGTATTTTTGTCTGGTTTCTTGTGAAAATATCTCAATATACTTGAAATAAGACAAGATTAACCTGGAAGTTTGTTCCCATGTTATAAGTGAAATAATGCACCAGTGTAACTAGTACGTTTTCATCATTGTTAAAGAATTATTGACTTAAAACAAGCTTGCATAGCTTGCTTAAAAGTTATGTGTAAGTTAGTTTCGTCTCAAGATATTTGAGCTACAAACTAGGCCAAAAATTATTTTTTGCTTTTTGCAGTTTTGAATCTGAATCTGACAAGTAAGATTTGACAAATGGAATTGGACTGATTTTAAGTGCATTTGGATCTATATAACTAGATATGCATTGACTTTGTTTGCCTTGTAAAGTGTTTTCAAAATAGTTAGATTATTGCTTGTCTCAGTGCACTGGTGCAAAAAAAAATTCTTTACCAAATTTCCCCTGGCAAAAGGCATTCATACAGATTTAAATTTCCACGTAATAGATAGAAACTTTAAAGTATGAAGCTGAAATTATTATTTTTTTAAAGAAACACACATTTAAAGTGTGGTGTCCTTTTGCATTCATTTCATACCTCTTCATTATAAAACCTCCAGCAGAGTTACACCACTCAGGTGGGAGAACGTGTTGAAGGGACAACTTTTACTCTACAAATCTCACTTTTATAGATGAGTGGCAAAACAAACAAACAAAAAAAATCCACATGCCGAAAGACAGTCAGAGAAAGCCCTGTTTGCAGTTTCTCAAAAGCTAAGTAGGAAAGACAGATGAAGGAGGTTGGATCAAATGAGACAAAAAAAAAGCAAAACATTTAACGGTGGTGAAAAACTAGCAATGCATGTCAGCCTAAACATGTTGTGGGAACGCTTTTCTCTAATAGGGATAGGGAAATTGGTCAAGGAGCTAAATTCAAGTCAATCTCATTTGAGATTGACTTGAGCTGCAAACTCGTGCAAACTCGTGCAAACTCGTGAGAGATGGGGTTGAGTTTTACCTTTTAGCATGACAAGAACCTCCAAACATGCAGCAAGAGCTACAGCTGGAAATACTGGATCACACCATATTGATCATGTTAAAACGAGTCGAGAATCTGAGAACCTGTGACCAGACTTCAAATATGATGTTCATCCAATCTGACTGAGGTTTCGCTATTTTGCAAACAATAATGGGCAAAAATTTTCAGTTTGATTGCACAGCTGATAGACACATCCCAAAACACTTACAACCTGAAATTATAACCAGACGTGATGTGCTTCTACAAAACATGGAGTCAAGGTGGCTAAATACATGTGCGCGCCATACTTTTCAGATTTATTTTTGATTTTTTTTTGTAAACATATATCTTTTTCTTCATCACACTTAACTACAGTATGCTATTTTATACTGATCTATCAGATATGATTTCAATAATAAAAAAGACCATGAAGTTTTGTGGTGAAAATATGATTAAAGCTCCAAAAGTTAAAGTGATATGTTACTTTTGCGGGAGATTTTGATGAGAATGTATCACACTTGCTGTGATTATTATACACTATGCTCAGATTATTATAACCAGGACTGTGTTTCATTGTTGCTCTGATGCTATTTTATTATGTATCTGTTTTATCCAGACCGTAGTACAACCCAAAGAGCGCGGTGTGGAGAGTTTGTTTGAGCTCTGCAGGAGAGGCGCCGTGCAGGATGGCAGGGGGAGCCAGGTCTCTGCAAGACGTGAGAGACCTCCATCAAGGTAGAAAGTTTTAGCACGAAGCATGCCGGAAATGGCAGAAAAAAATCAAATCCCACAAGTTTTGGTGATTTAAACAAAAAGCGAAGCAACTAGCATAAAATTAAAGCGACCAAAGATTAAAAAAAGCAACAAACTAAAAAGCTCAATCAAATTTTGAGCGGCTTAAGTTTTAAAAGGCGAATAAAAGAAAATCTAACAAAATAAGGAGAATAGAAATGACTTTGGTTGATCTGGATTGATGAGTGCCATTCACCATTAAATAAACTTGTGCGTGATAATTTAATTTTTGGAATGACATTCATTATATGTTTACTTATTTATACAGATTTATTTTAATGTTTAATGTTTATAACCCATTAATAAGTTATTTAATACTCAATTATCAATTAAACATTTTTTTTAATTAATAAAAATGCTTATTTCATAATTTCATTATAAAATAAAGTTTCTCACTATGACCTTTCGATAACTTTTTTAAACCGTCAGCAACATTGAGACTAATTCTGAAGGGTTCATCTTGTTGCCCCATCCATCCATCCATTTTCCTACACCCTTGTCCCTTTGATGGGGTCGGGAGGTGCTGGTGCCTATCTCCAGCTGGCGTTCCGGGCGAGAGGCGGGGTACGCCCTGGACAGGTCGCCAGTCTGTCGCAGGGCAACACAGAGACACACACAGGACTCATCTTGTTGCATAATTATGAAATAAATAAATACTAAAATAATTAATTTTTTGTTTTACAAATAATAACAAATGAGAGTGATATTATTAGTTATGTAATCAGTTTTTAATCATATAAATACAAACAGAGAATGTTTGTTTATTTTTTTAATTGTTTGTTTTATATTTGTATTCACAATTGTATTGTTTATTTTGATGTTTATTTAAGGATTTATTTTCTCGCGGAACGGTGCCTTTGGCCCTCCATAAGTCCTTGCCGTCGACCTTTACTTTGAAAGCAGAGAAGCGGAAGTAGTGTGTGTAATGCGCGCGCGCTGCCTCTGTGGTGTGGAGAATATGCATACTCTCAGATTTAAGAGGGGGGAGGTTTGCAGCTGCCCGGGACTCTCTCGTTGTGGAATAGCATTTATCTGCCAGGAATGGTCAAATAATATTTTTCAGGAATGATTTTAGAGCTACTCTGCCTTCTGAACAGCTCAACACGGAGCGGACTTTTCTTCCCGAGTGTCTCGTTGGCGTGAGTTGGAGAAGTTTCGGACGCAAGTCTCTACAAGTGAGGAGCGTAGATTTCATCGCGTGCGAGACGTGTTGGGATAAAGGAACTACAAAAAAAAAACTGCCCTCGCTTAGTTTCTTCGGACCTGATTAGCTTAGGTAAGGCACAGCAAAATGTACTAAACGGAATAACAAGCCGAACTTAAATTATTAAAATCACGAGCGTCAACAACCAAAAGAAAAACCTTTTTTTTTTTTTGACCAGTTTTTTTTTCGCCCTAAGTTGGGGCTACACTCTTTTCGTCCATCGCAGAAGTTTGTCTGAGAAATGCGCAAACTTGTTAGCTAAAGCTCGACGCGGCAGAGCTTCGTTAACGGACCCAACTTTACAGGCTGGATACTGAGTTTTTTGTAGTTGTGTTTTTTTTTTTCTTCCCTGGAAGTTTTCCTGCATCCAATCTCAGCTCAGGACTCTTCGCTTGTTCCTCTGACCAACTCTGGCTGTTTCTCAGCTCCCCGCCACCAAGGTGAGCTGCTAGTTTTATTCCCTCTCTCTTTGATTCGGCTTCATTTTACTGTTTGTTTACCTGTTAAAGAGGTTAGCCATTGTTTTGTCGCGGGCCTAAGTTAATGCTATTAAAGAGACTTATTTGCTAAAAAACAGAGGTTGGAGAAAGAGCGACTGTCCTTGAGATAATATGCTTTTGTTTGTAAAGTATGTCTTTCTTTAAGACGCTTATTTTGCCTTGTAAGATGCACCTTATCAGTGGATTTGATTGCAGCCACACTAGATCCTCTCTCTCCCATGGTTGTAAATCAAATTGTAACTTTTTCAAAGAAAGGTTTTGCATCAGTCCTGCTGAATCTAAAGACTGAGGCACTTTTTAATATATATATATATATATATATATATATATATATATATATATATACACACACAACAGAAAACGAGTTTGGTTCTCGTAACCTCAAACAGCAATGCCACTTTTCTGCCTGAGAATGCATGACACCAGGCTGTCTGGTTTAAAATGTCAGTGGACGCTCCTGTTGGTCAGTGTAACATCTGTAATGATGGCTGGGCTCTAAATGTGGTGTTATAAAAGGAGAGGGAGAGAAGATGAGTGGTTTGGAGAAGAATCAGCACATCTGCTGGGAGTTCATCAATAGAAGGGGGGTGGTGGTGTTTTTTTAGCATATAAAATAATTAAAGAATAATTTTAACATTTATAAATTGTGTTCAGCATAAACCGTGTATAAGTGCAGTTCTCTTTCTGATGGGTTTGTTTGTCAGAAATATGTTCCAGCCTTTTAAAGACTTGATTTGTTTACCCCCTTTTTTTTAAGCATATGGTGTCTGTCTTGTATGGCGGAAACAAAAAAAGAGGTTTGAGTGGCAAACCAAATGGCAGAGTGTCGGATGCCTTGTACCTATTGTCTTTACATTTCAGTCTAATCACATGACACCTGATATGGTGCTGGTGTTGGACCCCTGTTATAGATTGTGTGGCTACAAGGTAAAAAAAAAAAAAAAAGAAGCAGGAAGGTGTCTTGTTTTTGTAAGAACAGTAGCCTGGGGTGGATTGGTCTGATGCTCTTGGGTCCACTGGGCTGCAGGCCGGCCTGTTGCTGCAAGCTGCAAGCCCAGGTTGAAGTGGAAAAGGGTGGGGAGGCAAGGGGTACCGAATCGGGGAGCTGAGGAATTTTATGCATGGGTGGTGGTGAATGGTAATTATGGTGCGGGCTGTGTGATGGGTTAGGCCTGTAACCTTTGTCTTTGTATAATGAGAGCAGCTAAATGTGTCATGCATGTCCTAATCAGTTTAGTCTAACCCCTTTTTATTCCTGGCCGACGTCCAGCGAAATACTTTGATGGCTTCAGACGGTGGGCGACAAAGCGGGATCTTACCAAAACGATTAGTGATCCACTGAAAGGATTCTTGGTCAAATGTGATGCGTTTGTAGGTTTGTAAAGTTTGTGTTGAAGCCCCGGGTTTTGTTTTTAGCACTAGTGCACGTTGACGGCACCGAACGGCAGACCTCTTTGAGATTTCACGGATTTAAACTTGTATCTAGAAAAAGTGGAATGTGTTTATTTAAAAAAGTCAAAGTTGATTTTATTCTTTTTATTATTAGTTTCCAGGAAATTTTGGCAGAAAGTAAAGGATGCGGCTAAGAAAGAGCAGGTCACTACATGCCACATTCTTGTCTCAGACTCCTTTTAATGGTGCTTATCTGCATTTAATGGCAGTATGGTTTCTACAAACAACAAATCGCATGAAATTCAACTTGTTGAATGAAGATATTTCCTTTCCAAATTAGAAACAATCACATGGTTGATGCAAAATTCCATATAGGCAATTCTTGGCTCGTATTTGTCAAAAGTTCAAGAGTCCTCACCATGTCAAATTTCAAATACTAGTATTTATATGAATTCATATCCATTACAATACATTTCAATTGTTTACTGAATTGATGCAAATCTGATGTGTTGAATCATTTATGCTGTCGAAAGTTGTTGATTGGACATTAAACCTAAATGTAAAACTGCTACTGGTGAACATGCAGAAATGTTTTTTGTCATTAAAAATCACTGAGGTAAAAGACGAAGCGTGATCCATTTATAGATTTTTAGTTATATGTGAATAGTTTCCACAGTACAGTTGGGCATTTATTGGAGAATTGACTCTTCTAGTACAAACAAATACTGAATGCAGAAAAAAACATTTTAAACTTACATCTGCACCTAATACTCTGTTTTCCTTAAAGCTTATAATATTTCATTCTCTTTTATGCACTTATGAGCTGAAACCCACATTTTTATGCTGCAATATTCACCTCTAATTCCTATTTGGAGAGTTAATGATCAGGCAGGGACCCATATGAACTTCTACAGAAAAGGCATTCTACACTGTCAGTGTTGAGGTCCAAACCACACAGGCCTCTTGGGTCAAGATGAGTATTTTCCAGGAAACGGTAGCAGGTGTCCACGTTCAGCTCGTGCTCTCACCAGAGGGGAACATGACTAAGTTTCTGTCACCCCTTTAAAGATCCGACTTTAAATATGGAGAGCCGGTGAAGGCTGGTGAAGCTGCTCTGTTGCGGTTTCCTCCTGTGTGGCAGCAGAGACTCTTGTCTTGGAGCGTTACCAAACATTGACTCACAGCTTACAGAGCAGCGATGACCAAGCTCCTTTATCCCCTTCGGACCCCCCTCCTTGACCCAAGCTCAGCTGCTCCAACACTGGGCCAGTCTTGGAAAGTGAAATTGAATTGGTTTTGAGGGGAACACAATGAGTGTTTCAGAGAGGAACATTCATAAAAGCGATTACCTCCAAAAGGAAACCACAGCTGCCTCTGGGCTGAGACTTTATGTGTGCAAACGTCAATCAAGATGGGTGTTTTTTATGTTTGTTTGTTTGTTTGTAATCCTGATTTTGTGAAGAAGTTATTACATTTTCTGGATAATTTCAGGCTTGAGTTTCTTCGAAATGTCATAGGACCAAATGTTATTGTGGAAATGATGATTTTCTGTTTACTCTACAGGCTGGATGTCTAACTTTCTGTTTTATTTTAATTATTATTAGTATTTCTTGTAAGCGGTTTTAAGGGGGAAGGGGAATGAGGGGTTTATGCGTGTCGGCTTGGGCGAAGTGTTAAGCTGTGTGGACAGATGCTGCTGAAGTAATGATCCAAGCAGATGTGGCATGATGGGGGTCACCCATGTGAGCGTGTTCCTGAGGGGACCAGGAGTCCCTGTAAGCCGTTCAGCTGAAAACAAAATGGGAAACGAGGTAGAAAAACTGCCTTTAACTACAAAACTTAACCATGTCCTTATCTTTGCAAAGCTATCTGGACCTGCTGCAGTTTCTTATCTGTGTTTTGTACCTTCATTGAAAAGTGCAGACAAACAGAAAGTTATCTTTTTTGAGGGGGTAAAAGAAATCCTTTAGTGACGAGAATATTTGCTGTTTTGACAATAATAGAGTGTGGATGGGCTGCTATGAGAACCGTGTGAGAAAAGTTAAGAAGAAATTATTACCATTGTGTATTTAAAATAGGTGGATAACAGTTCAGACTTCTGTTAAAGCTATCCAATATATTGATTAGTAGAGTTCAAATTCTGTCATTTTTATATTTTTTTCCAGGTTTTGTTATTTTTCCTTCTTTCGCGCACAAACATGCTGCAAGTTTGCTGCTTAACACATTCGCTTCCTGTAAGAAAGAGCAAAGCAGACTAGAGTTCAGATGAACATAAGGTAGAAAAAAGATGTTCGTGAAGTTTGTTTCAGCTAGAAATCTGATTGGATGCTGTCTTAACTTTACAAAACGCATGTTCTGCTCTAAAAGACTAAACACTTTAGTAGTGAAACTGCACTGGTAGGTGGTACACAGAAATGCAACCAGTCCCATTTTTAAACCTAAAAACTGCACAGATTGATGGCTTTAAAGAGGCCTGGTGGGCCGGCCTGTCAGTCAAACCTCTCACAGGAGAGCAGAAGAGGACAGTGGCTGATTTGTGTACATTTGCTGAAGTGGATAAGATCAGCTTCACATGTAAGTATCGGCCGATCACCAATCTCCCAAAGGTTTAGGAATAAATAGGCCAATAAATTGGTGCACCGCTAGCTTCCAACCATCATCACATGCACTTTTTCACAGTAACAATAAACAAGATATCTGCTGTTGTTCATAGTTTCAACTATGTTTGTAAAATAGTGCTAACTTTAAGAGTGATGGCTGGAGTTTTTGGTGACAGGAAATTTTTTGAAAGGTTGAATTTTTCCTTTGCTAGCTTGGATTTGGTTGCTTTGTTTTTTTTTTTGTTTTTTTTTTTAATTTTAAGCCATCTGAATATCAGTGTGCAGCTGTAGGTGAACCACAGGCTGTGTGACATCACAGTAAGCTCAGTGCAGCCAATGAAAACGAAACATTCCTTCACTTTCATTGGCACCTCATAAAAAGGACTTTCTCTTCTTCTTTTTTTTTGTAGAGATATCATGGAAAATCTTCAGTTTTTGTAGCCATAACTTTTTACATCCTTGGTCTGGATCCCAGTAATTGGTTTATGTCTAACATAGAGTTCATATTACTGGGATATTTCAGCTGTGGACCAGGAAAGAGTTGCATTTCAAGTTGAGACTCCTGCAGCATGATAAAAATACAATGACTTTTTGCTTCGATGATCCTCCATCCTTGTTTTACTGTTTTTCCAGATTTTGGTTTTAACTCATTTTCTTTTGTTTTTTTTATTTATTTTTTTATAGTGTTGTCCTGTGAATGACGTGCAGCTGATGTCCCAGGCATCTGAATGGAGTTCCAGTCGAGTCAAAGCCGCCGGTTGTAGCTCCGTCAGCAGGATGCTGATGAGACCAAGTGCACTTCTGCTTCTGACTTTCTTCACCCAAGTCTTAAGGACCCATTGCCGGCCTGCTAACACAGATGAAGGTACGTTTGCTTCATTTATTTATTTAGTTTTGTACGGTGCTTCCTTTCTGTGCCCTAGTTTAACTGAGACAGACTAATCTTTACTGTGGCCTTAAGGAGGCCGCCCATTGATAAGCACAGCTTTGTTGTTGGGATAGGAATGTAATCCCAACACGCCTTGGCCTTTGCAGAAGTCCGGTCTTTGTAGTGTCTCTGTTCGCTGACCACCCCAGTTGTTTTTGTTTTTTTCTCCTCCATGTGACTTTGCGTTAAATGAGAACAGCGCTCGTTTCTCTGAGCTTATTAGCAATTACTTCACAACAAAACTAGCTAGCAGAGTTTTGTCTTATCTTCCTATTTTGTATATATATATATTTTTTAAATTACAGTAAAGAATTTTGCCTCATCGGTTCCATGAGTTGAACTTTGAAAAGAGGAAAGAGGCAATGTAATCAAATCCTTAAAAATGTGTTCCTTGGCCTCGGTCCAGCAGTGTAATAGCCGCCTGGACTCGTGGGTAGATGGGCTGTTTATGCTCTGCACTCGGAAGTGGAAACCAACAAAAGAATATGATAAAGTTCAGCGTTATAATTGAAGTCGTTAGGCAAGAGGGTCTCTCTCCCCTTAAAATAAACTCGGTGTGGCTGCGTCGAAGGCAGCAGTGGGACAGGGAGGAGTAAATGACTCCCATGTGTAGCCCGAGGGCAACTCCACTGCCTAGCAGCCGCTGCTTCTCTCCTCCTTTTGTAATGAAAAGGTATTTGTTGTCACTAAGAGGAGTTTACTGCTCTGGAACTATAAATTAGTGTTTTTAAAGAAAGGGTGCTACTTTAAACCTTCCCTTATCCTCAAGGTTAGATTTTCTGAGTGGAGCGTTTGTCTTGTGAGGTGAGCCATAAATTTTCACTCGACTTTGGGAGGGGAAAGGAAAAGGAGTCTGACGCTTTAAGACTCCACCCAGCTTTCGCTCGCCAAATGGCCAGGTACTATCTGTACGTCTATGCTATTTTTTTGTTTTTTTTATCCCCCACTTCCCTTTCTTGACATTCTGCTTGGGAATCCTTCACTCCCTCCTGGTCCCCTCCGCCTCCCTGCTGGGTGACGGATGGCTTCAGCTGTCGACGAACAATCGCAGCCGTGGCATTTGGTTTGGTTACTTTTGTCTTTGTCAGAGAGACTAAATGTTTTAGTGGAAATGCTCTTAATTTATGCAAGTTGCATTGTTTTGCTTCTTTTGGTTTGTTGTGTGATGTTCCCATAAGAAAAGAGCAAATTCAAATTTAGTTAAACAAATTAAGTTCATTCATGTTCTTGTGGGAGGGGGAGTTACAAGCATTCACACAGGTCCAGCCTTCCTAAACCTTCCTGCTGTTTGTTTCTGAAATCCTTATCTCAACTCTCTGCTATCCATCTGGAAAAAAAAAAAAACCCACCACTCTTGGGTTGATAATATGACCCTTTTTTCCCCCCCATATCTTTACTAATTCTTATGCAAATTATAAGTTATTGTTTTTGTCTGGATATATTATGCATTACATTTAATCTTTCCAGTTGTAGTCTAGAGACCTCTATCCAGTGAAAAAAATATACGTATATAAGATAAGAATAAACAAAACCAATTTATTTATAGCTCCTAGCTGACATCGGTTGTTTGGGAACTGAAATGATGCTGCAATAAACAACCAGTGTGACAAATGTACTCCAGGCATGGAGAAACTGAATGCTTGGTACTTAAATAATTAGCTAAGATTCATTGGCATCCAGACAATTATTGTGATGCACATAATGCGAAAAATTTCACTTGCTGCAATAAGCACAATCTAATTAATCACATGATAAATGTAAACAAGCTCAATAATTTCTATTTGCACGATTTATTGTTTTTCTATTTTCTCTCTTTCTACCAAAAACTGTAACACAAATCTTCAGTCTGATGCTTTGGTCCCAACTAAACCTTTTTTTTTTAAGGACAATTTTGTTTACAGAGACTTTATAATTATTTCTTTTATTGTTTCTTTTTTATTTATTTTGGATATTTAATATATCGTCCATTTCTAGTGTTAAATGTTAATTAGAATTTAAATTTTATTGATCTTTGAGAACTTGTTCTTGCATTAATAAGCCATTACCATTATATCACTTCAAAATGGTCTCAAAACAACATTATTGTTTATCACAATAACTTCTGTGACAATTTATTATCCAGCAAAATGTGTTATCACGCCAGGCTGACGTATAATTTTGTTTCATTTAATTGTGTACCCCTAATTAAATGAAACCTAGTTTTAAAACAACTATATCACACACATTGCATGGGCTCCCTCTTATAAAAAAGGGGATTTAAAATCTGCCACAAAATCTTTAGTACTAAAATGTACTTTTTATATCAATTTATGTATTGTTGCTTAACTTCTTAAAAAAAACTCTGACTACATTTGAAATGAAATGAGCATAAAACTGTTGAAATTGTCATCTCATGTGCCAAACTTATTCCATAGTTATTTTACGTTTTTTGAATTGATAAAATATATTGATGCTCACTGCTTTTCTTTTTCAATGTTGAACGTCACAGTGATCATATCTGGTTGTAGAGATTTGTGCTTTTGGTTTTGCTGTGACTGAAGACATCATGTCGAAGTTAAATGTAGTTGAGCTCATTTGAATGACACGGTTACCCTTGTAGCTGGTCCAAGTGCTAATCCATGCTGATTGTCTGTCGCTCATTTAAGAGTGAAAAGGTCCTCCACTGGAGTGCTTTCACCAAGAGCTCTCTCTCTCTCTCGCTCTCGTTCTCTCTCTCTCTCTGAATTTTCTACTGATTGCTATCGTGCATTGTTTCGGTTTTTTGCTTCCTGTCGGCGCTGGCTTTTGTCGAATCGGTTCTTCCCTGCACATCACTCGCTGTCTTCACCCTAAGGTAGTCATATCAGCAAAAACAATATTGATAATAAAGCAAAAACGTTGCTTTTCTATGTTCAATAACGGTGTGCCAACTAGCTTGATGTTTCTAAAATCTGCCATCACTCCGATGAGGACAGGAAATCCCAGAAGTCATTCAACCAGCATATTGCTTCCTATGTTGCGGCCAGCGAAAGTTCAGCTGAGTTAGTTGATCCTTCAGCCCCTCCGCCCAATCGCTACACACACTGCGCTCAAAAATCCCTCTCACAGTTTTTGTGATTACTTTGATTACAAACGATGTCTGTCATTCTTAATAGATGGTTGACTGCCTTCATGTTGGAGCATTCCAGGTGGATTGTTTCTGAAACCGGTTTTTAATCCGGTTTTAATCCCATCAGAGTTGCAGCCAGATTAGCTGAGATGAAACATGAAGTTTAAAAACTTCGCTCTTATAATGTGATTTTTTTTTTTAACATCAACTTTTTGCTTGAAGTTGAATATGTTGTCACAGTTTGCTCTTACTTTAAGATGACTGTCTCTTAACGCCAAATGATCCTCTTCTAATAAAGGAAGAAGCTAATTTTATGGGTTTATGGGTGTTTTATGACACCTGGAGTCAAGATTAACAGCTGGAAAATTGACACCATCTTATCAGTGGTGTCTCCATTGAATAAAGACAAAATATATCTGACAGCTGTCACAGTCTTTGGGTTTATGGTTATGTCCAGGTCACTTATGTTATATCAAACCATTTAAAATTGTGCAAGCAATCCTGGGATCCCTCTAGGAAACCTAATAAAAACCTTTTTATCTCACCAGGGTTTCCCCCAGTGTATTATAAGCATGGCGGGCCCCATGCTTTGCTAGCCCCGCCGCCAGGGGCTAGCAAAGCCCCTGGAGGCGGGAGTCGGTAATTTCCCCTCAGAAAGCAGGTGGAGAATTCGTGCTTTCTGATTGCACGCTTTCTGGGGGAAACCCTGCTCACCCTCCACTCAAATAATCTGACATTAAATGTGCTCGAGACTTGAACCGCTTTTATTTATTTTTTATCATTAATTCTGGCATCAAATTACAAAAAGAAGCGCACAAAGAATACATACATTTTCAGTGAGTGTATATTGGAGAATGTTATAGACTGGTAAAATATGAAAACACGTTTCCTACAGTTTGTGTAAATTAGAATAGTTTAATATGTGAACTGAAACTTTATTTTGTGTTATAAATCAGCATTTAAAACACAAAAACAATGTTTAAAGAAACAGTTTGCAAGGAATCAGATTTAAGTTCTGTGAGCGAGTTTTCATTGCCAATGTTTACCCTTTTCTTTCAGGCATTACCTTTTCCAGCTTTCATTTGTAGCGTCATGGAAACAGACCAAACGAGACAGATGTGGAAAAACGTATTAAAAACAGCTTCACTTGTTGTGTTCACTAGCACAGAAAGCAAAGTTGCGCGCTCTCAAAGTGAACCTTCTCCATCAAATGTCTTTTTTTTCTTAATGATCCCAATTTTTATTGATTTTTTCCAATCTGCTTGGATGCACAAAAAACAACTCTTCTTTAAAAAGAACCTTCTTAAAAATCAGTTTGTCTCTTGACTAGAAATGCAAGCAAATCTAGAAAATCAGCTTTCCTAAATATCTTTGTTGGTGCTGATGGACTGAATGGAAAATTCTTAAATTTGCTCACGTTCTTTATCTGGAAAGCTCTTTTGCCATCATCCTAATCCAAAACATTATTATTATTCCCAGTCAGAGGAAAAATGTTGGTCAAATCAAAAGATGAAGTTGCACCTAAATCTGATAATTGTGGTTAATATTAGACTTAAATATTTTAATGTAAGCCAGTTATTGAAACAAGAATTTGTCTGCTTAGCTGAGATTGTGATGCTTTTTTTCCTATTAGCAGATCTCTCAGTGCCTGAATAAGTTTCATTCAGACCTGTCCAGCTTGTAGTTATTTTGGTTCTTCTTGAGTGGACGGTGCCTTTTTTTTTTAAAACATGTGTGATGTAATTTGTGATCTTTCTCCCTTTAACTGTCCAACAGAGAGCGGCCTAAAGTCTGCCTCTTCCTCCTTCCCTGCGCTGGTTCTGGTTTTGAGGAGAAAGTTGATCCTACCCCCTGGCCCCCTTTTCCTGCTGGGATTAAGGGCCTGTCAGACATATGTGATCCAGGAAATACCTTTACTAGGCCCAAGTGGGGTCACCATAGCAACTGGCACTAGAACCTGCCACTGCAGGCCCCGCTCTTACTCGCTCCTGTGCACATGCTCAGTGGCCTGCTCTCCCCGTTCCCTCTTCCTCTGTATTGTTTGAAGTCCTTTGTTGTCATGGTGGGAGGGATTAGTCTGGCTTGCGGATGTTTTCCTCATGTTTTTTTTCTCTTTCTCTGTATACATGTGCTCTCTGGTTTTGATCAGGGGAAAACGTGTTCAAGAAGAATCACACAATGTACTTTGGAAACGGTTCAGAGTAATCTCATGCTGGGGGATTGTTTACGACTATGGTATTTGATTATCTAATTCAATTTTTGGGATGATGATAAAGGGGCCGTGTTGGTAATGGGGGGGAAAAAAGAGAGGCTGCGCTTTAGTGCCGCCTTAGGGGGACAGAGCTGAGTGAAACGGGAGGGAAGTGAGATTCAACCCACAAATTGTTGAATCATTTATTTTTGTTCATTTATTTATGTTCATTTATTTTTTGTAATTTTTTTTGTTTTACTTTTTTCGCCAAATTGTTCAGTTTGATAAATAATGTCTAGAAGTGGTTTTATCCAGAGTATTTAAGTAAAGAAGTGCAATCCTAAAGCTAGAATCGTCAGCGAGTTGGTCAGTGATGCTCTTTTTACCTTTTGTGTTACAAGACAAACAACACCACCGTGATGGACAATGCGTCAGTATAATTGGTTTATCCCTCCTTCTAGCGGTCCGCTTAGTCATTTAGAACAACTGGGGCTCAGGTGTCTCTCTTCGTGACATCTCTCCTCCTTTCATTCCCATAATTGAATTTCTCCTCGCTTTCCCAAGGAGCTCCTTTTTTTTCCGTCTGATATGGAGCCTTGACGAACTTGAGATGCAATTTAATTATGTGGACAGGTTATAGAGAAGTGGTAAATAGACACAGAGAAAGTATTTTGTTTGAAACCCATCTTGGTTTACAGTGGAGATAAAGTGTTGTTTTTCTGCAAAATGGGTTTCTTCATCACACACTGTTAATGAGCCTTGTTGTTTGTATGCACAGAGGCATGGCTGGGAGTCCATATTATTTCAAAGTTGAACACACACCGTGCTTTGAACTTCTTCTGCAGGTGATTAAGGTGATCTTGATCAGTGCAGCCGGTAACCATGTTGTGCTTCCTGTGCAGTCTCTGTGGAGGCAGAGCTGTTCACCCTGTATCCCGGGAAGCGCCTGGATCTGAGCTGCTCTCCCAAGGACTCGCCCCACACCGTCAACTGGACCAAGGACCATGTCGTCGTCGTGGACGGAGAACACACGCGCATTCGCAGCGGCCAGCTGGAGATCGAGGCGGTGGAGCCCACCGACTCCGGCTTGTACACGTGCACCACCTTTGGCAACCACAGCGTCTACTTTAATGTTTCAGGTAAAAGATGCGAAAACGGAAGTTTTTGGTGTTCACATAGGGGGGGGAAAAACGAAGAACAAAATGTGCTGCAAGTTGTTTGATAGATTTAGTGGTTTTGATTTCCGTAGAAAATGGTGAAAATGTTCTACATTTAGATGTTGTCTCTGACTTTATTTTATATCTGACAAAGCTGCGTTATGTATTCTGTATGTAACATTGCCTTAATTTATTCTCCCTCTTCTCTAGTTGATGCTTCGGCCTCATCTGAAGATGATGACGAGGAGGAAGAGTCTTCATCGGAGGAAAATAAACTGTTGACCAGTGAGAAGCTGATGCGTAAGTGGCTGTATATATTCACCAAACCCACTGGTGGATTACTGACTCACCCAAAATGAGCTTCTGAGTAACGGTTACAGGCATGTCCTCTGAGCGGAGCACATTCGGGCGAATGATTTCACTCTGAATCAGAGGATCTTTGCTGCCTCAATGACAGCTTTTATGTGATTAAGATGCCTGTGGTGATTAATCGTGGTTAACCTCAGATGTCCCTCAATTTGTCCCTAGTGCAATAAAGACACTCTGGTCTCATCTCATTGCTACTGTCCACTCAGCCCACTAAGAATCTAGCAGCTGCCAAGTATGGGAAGAATGGCGACCCTGAGTCTGTTCTCTCCCTCTACTGTTCTCTCTCTCTCATGTCCCAATGAAATTTAAACATTAAAGTTTTATTCTACTGGCTGTTTCCTTTCATGTTTTTTATATTTTTTTTGGTAGGTTGGTATGAGGGGTGGAGTTGTCAGAAATCTAATGGTAAATGATCCAAAAATTCCTTGTCAGAATAAAGTACGATGGCTCTGAGAAATCAACCAGATGTCAATAGAAAATCTTTGGTGGGAGAAAATTTCATTTCATCCAGTGGCAGTTTGAACATGAAAGTTTTGATTGTATAGAATCTCATTTATTCCTGCAAGTTAAAAGGTGTGTTCATCTAAAGCGTGCGGCTCTTGAGAGCTGAAAGTGCCATCTCTGATGTAGATGTAGACGTATCAGAGAAAATAAAATCCAGAGTTCCCCATCAGTCAGAAATACCCAGTGCTTCTTGAGACTCAAACTGCTACCTTCCTACTAGTTTTATTGTAGGGTGTAAAATATCTCATCTGGAAAGAATCCTGAGTCTTAGTTACAGGCCTGTTTTTGTGTGCATTCACATTGATTTTCCCCTAATTTGAACATTTTGTCTTTGGGATATTTTTTTTTTTTTTTCACTGCTGCGCAAATTGAAAAAAATGTTTCTTTTTGTGTTGATTAGCAATGGCGCCACAATGGGCTCATCCAGAGAAAATGGAGAAAAAGCTTCACGCCGTACCAGCCAGCAAGACGGTGAAGTTTCGATGCCAGGCCAGCGGCAACCCATCTCCCACTCTGAAATGGTACAAGAACGGGAAGGAGTTCAAAAGGGACCATCGCATCGGAGGCTTCAAGGTTAATAACTTTTCAAAATCTTCTTCAGCGCTTCCTGCAGACTCTCGAGCATTGTTCCGTTGAACCAAGCGTCACCAAAAGTGAGGATGTGTCTGTAATGTCATCTCCACATTTGGTCACAACCCCCCTCCCTGGAGTAAGAAACGCTTTTCGAGAGTGAACAGCAGTGGCAAGTTTCACCGTTGACCTGAGAAACAATGCAAGCTGAAACCCAATGCCCCCAAAAAGGAATGCTGTGGCATAGTTATACCTCCAGGTGGGCAATTCTAGCCATCCGTCTGGGTGAAGAATAGCACTAGCTGTCCTCATTCCAGGTGTCAGTGATCGTCCTCTCTGTAATTACATCCATGCAGTTGTAAATTTACCACCGCACCTTCTGTATTTATACTCGGTGATTAGCGTTTCTGCTGGTCTCTTCGTTTATTGCCTGCCTGTATTCAAATACAGCAGTAACTTTTGACAAACTTAACATTGTTAGGCTTAATAAAACAATTCATGCCAGTCTCTGGATTTACTTAGCAGGTGCAGCAGGTTTGATTTGTGGGCGTGACCTGTACCTCACTGCTTTACTACTTACTGCAAATGACATCATCATCGCCTTTTTATAGACATTCCTGTTACTTATTCAACATTTCAGAACAGGATTGAGCCTTTATTTGCTTATATTTAGTTTTGTTTAACCACAGTTTAGTGGTGCTTGTTTTTTCGGAATAGTTGTATTAATGTTTGTGGTTCTACATAAAGAAGAAAACAAAAGGAGATGTCTTTTCCTCATCTTCCTTGGACGTTACCGAAGGGGATATTCAATTTATGACAAAATTCTCTTTTTAAGTTTAGCATCATTACTCTCATGCAAACAGTCACATTTCAATGAATAAATGTCTTCTTAAAAAGAAGATACTTCTTTTTAAGTGAGTCATACACTGACTTCATGAGGTGAATAGAAGAAACTGAGTCACGTTTTGTTATATGTAGCACATGTTTCACTTATGAAGGTAAAATATTGTTCAGAGGACAAATTCTGGGACAAAGTTTGCCTACAGTTATTTTTTTTATCTTTTCACATCGTTTAACATCTTCAAGCTCGTCCTAATGCTGCACATCTGATGGGTAAAAAAAGAAGTTAAGATACTGCTACATAAACTGTAGTTCATTCTGCTCAGATACAAAGGAAGAAAAAAACAAGCCACTATTTAATTTTAGGAAAAACAAACATGGGGCTGATTTTATTTTTAAATCTATTCATGACCGCAATCTGCTGACACCAGTGGCTGTTTTGTGTTAACAGATGACACATTAAAAGTGAAAACTGCTATAAAAGAAGACATTTGCTCAACTAACATTATGACAATGGAAAAAACCCACTTTGTTGTAATATCCTTTTAGGAAAGAACTACATAAAGTAGTTGTGTAGAATATGTGTTCACAGTGTAAGAAGTAATCATCACCATCTCCTGTCATTGTGAGGCCTAATCCAGTCTGGGGCCGTGCTTTCCTGCTTCCCCAGAAATCTCCATTTCCATCTGGGACATATTCAGGAGTTTTCTCTTGGATGCCTCCCCTAAACTCTTGAACGAGCTGATCAGCGGACTGAACCACCTGGCTGCTTCACCTCCTTTTTTTGTTGTTGTTGTTTTTCTGCTCTTTGGGTTACGGTGCAAAGGTCTCCATAAGCAACCAAAGGACGTCTGCCATCCATCCCACTCTCTCACTTTTATGGCATTGCTCCTATTGTTCATATCGTCTGCATGGAGACGTGCAGGAGTGATGGAATAATTTAGACCACATGTATATGAAGCCAAGCACAACACATCTGGCAGCAGGCAGCTGGACTCCTTCATCGCATTTCTTAGCTAAATGAGGGAGACTGTATGGCTCAGTCTGTGTATATGGATGTTTGATGTTGCCATTGCCTTAGAGGTTTGCTGGCTAATCACACACTACCGGTCTTGGCAGATTTATGGAAGAAAAATTATAACATGTCCTGGAAAAAGGAGCCAGACATCAGTTGGTGCTAATAAGACAGGTTGGGGCAGACACATATGAAAACGTACTCCTTTTCCTGTTTTTTGTTTCTTTTTTGTTTGGTAGGACATGAATCTGAATATTTTTAAACATTTGCTACTGTCTTGAGTTTTGTTATTTTATAGTATTTTTAAATGGTAATCAGTTGAATATTTCCTTTCCCTTTCTTTCAGCTACGGGACCATGTGTGGACCATCATCATGGAGTCTGTTGTACCCTCTGATAAAGGAAACTATACCTGTGTGGTGGAAAACCAGTATGGCAGCATCAATCATACCTATCAGCTGGATGTAGTCGGTAATATCTTAATCTTTGATTTACCGCTCTTGTTGCTCTGGTCATATAAATCGATTAGCCAATCAAACGTGCTCCCGACAGCACAGGGACGCAGTCGCAGTTTTGATGAACTGCAGCCGTGTTTACTTGTTGAGTGATGGATGCGGGTAGAGCGGAGAAGTGATTACTCCTTACGGGCCTGCTCTCCGACTCGCTCTTACACCACTCGCCTTATAAATCAGTCCCACTTCCTCTGTTGTTGCTGTCCCCTGGGCTCCCCCCCTCCCAAATCTCCCCTTCCAGCTTAAGTAGAAGCTTTGAGCCTGATGAGCTCTTGGATTGGTTCGGTATTGAGAAAGTACAGTCACAAGAGGTTACTAAGTACCAGAGTACATCTGTGTCACAGAGGCCTGCACAGTTGACATCCGTCCGGTTTCTTTACTTGCCTGTTTAAATTAGAAATGTTTTATTGAAGTGGAGCCACAAGAGAGATTCATTTTAGATGCAATCTTTGTAAGCAGTCTGGGAATTTTAAATGCATGTAATAAAAAAAAAAACTGTATTCCTACTCCTTGATGATTTTGTTTTTGTCGCATTAAGGACCTTTTATTCAGATTTTATGCGATAGAGTAACACTTAGTAAAATATAACTATGTAGTATACATTTGCTTAAAGTTGTTAGTACTTCTCTGAATCACTTTTCACTTAATCCACAACTTAAATTACTTCATATTAGGTCTATATATAAATAACTCGGACTCTGTCAGATTGTGTAGGGAACATCTTTGAATGTTTTCAAGTCTCATTAGAGATTCCTCATTGAAGGTACCTACCTTCATACTAAGATTTCTTTGCCCCTCTGCCATGTCGCAGAACGCTCTCCCCACAGGCCAATCCTGCAGGCCGGCTTGCCAGCCAATCGCACCGCAGTGGTGGGCAGCGATGTGGAGTTCGAGTGCAAAGTGTTCAGCGACCCCCAGCCTCACATTCAGTGGCTGAAACATATAGAGGTCAATGGAAGCCGCGTTGGACCTGATGGTTTGCCCTACGTTCGTATCCTGAAGGTAGGAGCCAAGCAGGCTTTTCTTTCTTCCATAAAAATAATTTGTAGTTTTGTATGATGAACACAGGGTTCCTATGTCGTTTCTGAAAGCATGAAATCGGACTATTTTTAAAGTATAGATGAGCTTGGAGAAAGAAAAACTAAATTATCAAAAATATTCGCCCTTAAAGACTTCATTTGCTCACCCACTATCTAAGTCATCAGTGAATCCATTATTTTTTTCCATCTGTCTGTTAATCTGTTTTTCCATCCATTTGCTCCAATTGTATTATTCTGCCCATTCTTTTGTCCGTCTGTCCATCTTTCCTTCCAGCTATGTCCTTCCGCTGTAGAGATATGGACCAGGACTTTGTTGTTAAAGAGTCCTGTAGTAAAGTTTGTTTTTCTAAAAATAAGCTTAAAGGAAATGAATTGTCTGGAAACACTGCAAAAATACAAAACCTTACCAAAAATTTTTCTCATTCAAATATCTTAGTAACCTTGAAATGAGACGACACTAATTACTAAAACCAGAAGTACGTGGTAAGATTGTGTTTTTGCAGTGAAAGTATTCAACTTTGACTTTGACCAATGTATAGGAACTCTGTGGGCAATTTTTCATCAGCCCACAACTGCCTATGAAATAAGTATTTGTTTGAGTAGCTTGTGTCTGAAATGATTCTCTTTGCGCTATCCAGCGGTCAGTGTTGTTTACAGTTTTTGTTTTCTTGTGCTGCACCTGACATGTTTTTGTTTCTAGCATTCGGGGGTCAATAGCTCGGACGCTCAGATGCTCACCCTCTACAATGTGACTGAGGAGGAGGGCGGAGAGTATATATGTAAAGTGTCCAATTATATAGGAGAGGCCAATCAGTCGGCATGGCTGACTGTCATCA
Source organism: Poecilia picta (assembly GCA_033032245.1). Classification (NCBI taxonomy): domain Eukaryota; kingdom Metazoa; phylum Chordata; class Actinopteri; order Cyprinodontiformes; family Poeciliidae; genus Poecilia; species Poecilia picta. The sequence goes on from CM065361.1 coordinate 9,025,038, forward strand.
AATATGACCCCTCAGGTAACCACCACGCATCAGCGCAGGGACAACACACGGGAGGCGTCTCTAGGACCACCTGGAAAAACCTAGAACCTGAGACAAGCTCAGCTGTTTCTCTCCTCCCTCCATCCATTCCGCCCTCCCTCTCCCCTCAGTAATCCTGACTGTAAATGACGCTATGGAAAATTCCCAGCAGAACAGTTGAAAGTGTTTAGTCCCAGGTTGATGTCGGACCCACTCTCATTTCTGCCTCATGCCTGTGCGGTGCCCTCCTAATAAGGGCCTCTCCTGCCTTCTTCTATTACTCCTGCTCCCTTGCCCTTCAAAGTCCTCTTTACACGGCTCACAAACTTTCTCTCTCTGTCTTTCTCTCTCTCTCTCCTCCTCTCTGTCTGTGCATGTTTTTTTCCTCCTCTAATTGTGGCCCTTTTCTTATCTGTTTCCATACCTCCCAATTGTCTTTCTTGAGTCCTAAGTGCGCCCTGTTCTGCTGCGGAGTCTTCCATGCCCATCTCTTGCATGCAGAGATGAGACGAAGGTATTTTAAGTGGTGATGGTGTGGCCCAAAGCGAGGTTCAGCAGTGCAGCCTAACAACCTTTTTCCACTAACAGATACTGGAGGGCTCTTCCTGACAGAGCCCCCTGTTGGGTCTCTGGGTGTGTCACTTTTCTGGTAGATGGTCTTGTGTTGAGGAGGAGTATGCTCCTCTCTTCTATTTTTGTTGTTTTTCCTTCAGAATCCTAAACTCATGGTCCCTTTTCCCCTCTTGGGCCTTGCTGGGTCTACTTCCTTTATTTTCTAGACTGCTGGCGTTAACACCACGGACAAGGAAATGGAAGTCCTTCAACTGAGAAATGTCTCTTTTGATGACGCTGGGGAGTATACGTGCTTGGCGGGCAATTCTATCGGGTTCTCTCATAACTCCGCATGGTTGACAGTCTTGGAAGGTATCAGTGGTTCTGTCTCTCTCTCTTGCACTTTATTTTATCATTTTTAAATTTTTCCATCTCAAGCCCGGCTGTCCTCCACGTTTGCCTGAATCGAGTCTTGTCTGACAACGATTCCAGTGACAAATGTGATGGGAAGCCGGAGCCTCCCTTTGAGCTCAGCATGACTCCAGCTCCATCTTAACTCTTAAGATGGGGCAGAGCACGAGAGGCATGCTCTGCTGTCTTTTCTGTTTGGGGGAAATCGGCAAATGCCAAACAGCCCAAGAGCTTTTGAGAAAGTAGCAATACTGTTAAAGGGTGAGATGTCACCTAGAATTACATTTAATAGTTTATAGTAGGGGTTGTTTGGCAGCTGTGGTCAGATTTCACTTTGAACTCTCTTTCTTTCCGCTACTTAACGGGTGTTTGCATTTAAATTTGTATCAGGCTGATTTTCCTTGACAAGCGCTTCAAATGACATGTATTGCTGATGTCATTTCCTGCTGTGAGCACAGTGGCTGGCTTTGATAATTGGCTCGCTACAAAGGATGCGTCTCATTCCTCAGGATGCTGGAATGGGCCCTCCTCCAATTATCAAGCTGCTTGTCAGTCAGCCTTCTCACAGGTGTAACTCATTTGTGTTGCTGGTGTTGGTTAGGGGTGTAATGGTTGCACTTCAGTGTGTGTATTTTGTTTGAGTTGCACGTCTCAACATGGGGTCATTACGTTGCAAAAGTAGCGGTAATCTGCCGTTTACAGAAGGCAACACCTCTGTTAGAACTGAGATAAAAAGATTAAAGGACAGCATTCTTCCTGCTGTTGGCATGTGAGAGCAGTTGCTGTAAATAAAGGTTTTTCCAATTCAAAATGAAAACAGAATTATTTAATTTAAACAATTTTAAGAAATTTGTATTCACAATTAGCATAGTTAACAAACCCGTCACTACCAAGATGGTCTGTTCCCTTGAAAATGTATTCCTGTATACCTGGGTAGAACAAAAAAATTCCAACATTTCCAAAATTAAACATCTTAGATGAAAACTAGGACCACAACTAATGATTATTTTAGTTATTGATTAACTGAAAAAAAAGCCACATCCTGCAGATTTTTTTATTTAATGTGTAATATTATTATTATTATTATTTTTTTACAATATTACACATTGCATTAAAAGGTCCAAATGAACAAATTTCTTTAAGTAAGAGGATGAACATTACCAAAATGCAATAACATTAATCTAGTGTAAACTTGATCATTTGTAGCATCTGCAGCTTAAAAAATCCTTCTACCATTAAAATGGGAAAAGTTCAGCCCTTCTGATTGACTTAACATCTATACTAATCTGTTTATATTTTGTACGCGTCACAAAATTCATAGTTCAGTTTAGGGATTTGGTGTCACGTTTTTCCAGGTTTGTCATCCTAGTGCTCCAGGAATAACTGCGGTTAGTATAGTAATGGATTACAATTCTCCCAGCGGACTATACAAATGCATATATAGTAAGATGTAATTTTCCTGAGGACGCAGAATCTACGTAAAGCAGAACGGTTATTTAACACGTCGTCATTACCCCTCGGACATTAACCCAATGGAGACACAAGAGCTCTGAACCCTTTTCTTCTAATCGGCTGGCCAGGAAGAAGATTTGTTTCAAACCTTCAGTGTTCACTGGAGAACTTCTAGAAAACGGTCTGTATAACCCATGTTTCTGCATTCCTGTAGAGACATCAATGTCTTTTCAGACCTGTGGAGACCTGCTGTAGCAATCTCTCCATTCCTCGACAAGACGAGTACTTTCCTCGGTTTTCCAACCTAAAGTACTAGAGATTCTGCTGAGAATTTGCAGCTGGGACACCAGCTTTACGCTTAATGCTTGAAGAGAAAAAGGTTTTTTCCTTTTTCAATTTTGGGAGTTTTGGACATTGCGGTTTACTCGACTGACTTCAACGCAAAGTAAGACCGTTCCATTTTACTTTGGCGTTTAAATTAAAGGCTTTTGTAAATAGTCTTTCTGTTGCAAGCTTGTTTCATGGTTTGCTGATTTTATGCTGTGATATTCTTATTTTGTTGCTTTGCTGTTTTGAGTCTGCCACATGTTGGTCAGTGTGGATCCAGAATAGTTGAATTCAGCGCTTTGGGCCCTTTGGCTTCTTTGCCCTTCAATCTGTCCTTTCCACTTCCTGTCCTTTCAGGCCGCTCCATGTGGAGTTTATGGTTTGAGATGTGATTTATTTTATTTATTGGACCAAACGTCTGTTCTCAGATCCTGCAATCTAGGGGGGAAAGAGAACACTTATTGTTTTAACCTACTTTTATAAACGTAACCTACAATTCAGTTGTCTTTAAAACTGACTAACTACAACCAGACTGTAAACTAACAGCAGGATGAAAACCACAGGCCACACCCTGGTTTAACTTTAAATTTTTTAATTGCTTATCATCAGAGCTTTGGATCTTCCTTTTACAACTTGTGTGCCGGTCAGAATTTAATTGTACTTAATCATTGAGCAACTCTTTGAGTGAATGTTTTGGAGATTTTGTGCTTTTTGTTGTATAATCATATTGGCAGCACTTGCGCTAGTCTGTAAAATGTTGACAGCAAAGGTTGGGAGAAAACACCAGTCAGTTTGTTCAGCAATAACTGGATACCTTTTGTAAATAGTGTCTTACGTTGAGTATTCATTACCAAATTGATTTATGCAGAAATACAATACAATAACTAAGTATGACAAAATTAAAACTATTACAACTAACAACTAAACCAATAACTAATGAAAATTAGCAAACACACTCTAAAACCAATTAAAACTGACTTGAATAAACAAAAAGCTTCTACAAAACATGACTAAACAATAACTATTATAACCATTATCATACATCAGGACTAAATAATCATTTACAGATTCTCAGAAATCCCTTCTTCAGAAAGAGTGAATGGGAAGACATTAAACCTTCAATAATTTATTCAGTTATTTGACAAAAAAACTTAAAGGCTGCTGATCAGAACATAAATCCAACTTTTTTTTTTACATGCCAAATGAATGTGTTTGAAATTTCATAGCCGAGGAAATTTCTAGGCTACGTTTGGTGAGATGATTCCTTTTGGTGTCCTTTCACAAGCGTCAGCTGGACAGGTTTTAAATATGATTCAGGGTTACTTGAATTATGAAAATCCTGCCTCCCAATGCTTTAGGTTTGGCTTTTACTGCAGCTACAATGTCATCCAAATCTTGGTCAGATTTGCAAAAGCAAATCCCTAAAAAAAACAACCAAAAAGCAGGCCTATGTTTTTCTTAGGCCTGCCTAAGTCATTCCTTAGAATAACCTCAGTCATTCTAAAGTCAAAATAATTGAGCTTTACAACAGACTGAAATAACAGTGACTGAAATGTATTTTTTACTAAATCTTATTTAATTTTTAAGAGTTTATCAGCAAAACAAAACACGAACCAAAAGACTGTTTTTGGAACCGCTCCAAATTTGCGACTGCTTCTCAAACTAAATTATTATTGTTGTTTGTTTGTTTGTTTGTTTTTGTTTGATTAAAAACGTTGCAACCTATTACACCCTTTCTACTGGTATGAATAAATGTTGGTGCTTTTATCAAGTGGGAGGAAAAAAAACAAGATCTGAATTTGATGGGTTTATTTTTTAATCTAAATATAATTTTTCTGTAATTTATTTGTAACCTACTGTGTGATGAGCAGCAAGTTACCAGAACCAACACACAACTCGTTTAAGATTGAAGCATGAGAATCAATTGGATGTCATTTTAATTGAAGCTGAGCACAAACCTCACAATGCTTGTTAAGTTGTATGTAAGATGAGACGTGGACTATGAAGTAAACATAATTGTTTATGATGTAATAAACCTGTTTAAAAGTCGGATCCTTTGAACTGTAAGCTTTCATGGACAAATGGCCTCAGTAAACCAAGAAGCAATTGAACTTTATATGCAAGTTTCTGTGCAGTTACTTTGTGTGATTAAACCAATACAAAATACAGCGTGGTTGGGAGGTGGAAGGAAATAATGCATTTGTTTCTTCTTTTACATGAAAAGGTGTGTTGTGGATTTGTATTAAACTCCTTTTTTATTTTGATACTCCTAAATTAATTAGTTAATCCAGCCCTCATGTATGTAATTTATTCTCAATTTTCATCCAGTTTAAACATCGCCATCAATGTTAATTTATAAAACTACTGTATTTTCCAACCGTTTTTATCTTAACACTTCACATATAAGTGAAGTGTTAAGCTATCTTTATTTGTTGTTTCAAAGATCATTTTTGTGATTTGTCACAAGCCATGTAAAAATATGGAGAAGTTTACTTTGGTCAGACGAGAACCAACTTTGTCTTGATTTGTTTTGGGGAAACAAATTAAATCATCATTCTGGTGTTTTTTTTGTGTTCTCCATCTACTCCTTTTGTTTATATCACAAATGACATGTTCGTTTTAAACTGCAACTGAATGAAATAACCAAATAATGATAATAATTAAAAAAAAAACATTACAACGATGGATGTTGTAAGAATATACATTTACCGTGCCACACTTTACAGGTTTTTATCTGTAAAACATTTTTGAGAAGCTTGCATCCTTTTCCTTCCACTTCATAAATATGTTCTGTTCTGTGTTTAGGTTTATGGCTTGACAAAATGTGTGAAAGGTTTGGAGGTGTGAATTCTTTTGCAAGATCAAAACAATCGCTTTTCTATTTAAATCGGCGTTGTTGGGACGCACGTCTGAAGGACATGACTTCAGTTTGATTGGAAAGAGTGAAATGTGCTGAATTTCTGTCCCATATAGTTCAAAGAGTCCGACTTTTAAGCTTTGTACGACATTGCTGATTTATTATAATTTTTGTATATAAGTGTAACAGCATTGGCCATTCCTTGCTGTGAGCTCCTTCTGTCCTGATTTTTAGCTGATTCATGACAGCTTACCCTGCTTCTCCCCGCTCCTCTGTCACGCCACTGCTCATCTAGCTGTCACACCATACCCCCCGTCCAGCAACACCTACTTGGAGGTGGTGATCTACTGTGTGGGCTTCTTTCTGATTGCCATCATGATCACCATCGTGATCATCCTCAAGATTCGGGCCTCCTCAAAGAAGAGCGACTTCAACAGTCAGCTGGCTGTCCACAAACTGGCCAAGAGCATCCCTCTGCGCAGACAGGTAACAGAAAGTAGATAGGGGGTTTGCCATATTTATACTCCTTCATCCTTCCTTCTGGCGGTGGCTCACTCTGTCTTTTAAACTCAAAGCTTTTCATTATGTTTAGCGAACATTTCCAAACGCACTGAGTCTTTAAATGCGTTGTAGGTCTTACATCAGGTACGTACAGGAAGACTGCTGAGATTTTTTTTATTTATTTTTTACAGTAATTGCACCACGGCGATACTACTGGCTTCATAAACGCCTCATATCTGTGTGTGTTCCACTTTGAGAAGAGTAATGTCCCCCTTCTTTCCCTTTAGGTGTCTGTGGACTCAAGCTCCTCCATCCACTCTGGAGTGATGTTGGTTCGTCCCTCCCGCCTCTCCTCCAGTGGCACTCCGATGCTGACAGGAGTGTCTGAATATGAGCTACCGCAGGATCCCCGCTGGGAGATCCCCAGAGACAAGTAGGTCTTCGTTCGGCCCTGAATTTGTGGTGGCTCCTGCCTGTCTGGTTGGTGCTCGGTGTAGTCGTCAACGCTACCTGCTGCACACGTTCTAACTATCGTTGAATCCGTCGTCTCGCCAACTGAGCTGGAAGTCGTCGTCCGCGCTTTCATGCCTGGGGAGTTCCGACGGGATTTGTACATATTTGAATAAGGAGATTTGCTGTTGCCAGTCAGGCAACAACAACTCTCAGCAAACACAAGACAGAGAAAAATGTTACATCAGTTGTAGCCTCTTAAGTCTTTATATTCTCTTGTTTTCTGATGTCATCTGGTCAGAGCCAAAGACTCTTGTTTAGACCAGAGGTTAACAAGCCTAGCCTGATCCTGTTATCCTTCCTCCACTTTTGGACTTTTTCTCTTAATCATCTAAAACACATTTCTAGAAATTAGCAGTTCTGGAATTGCATCTCTCGATGGCAACATGTTGGATTAGCTCTTTTTCTTTGTGAGACATTGCATGTTTGGAGAATTTTTCTTTGTAGCTGGAATGATTTTTGCTCTTAGTTTTTTTTCTCAGTTTCTGACAGTTATGATATGTAGCTGTGGCAACAAGGTATTCATTTTCCAACTGGGAGCAGCTGATTAACATCTCAAAAGCTCAAATAATACCTGAACCACAACCCAAACTCCCAGAGGAGTCGGAAAAGAGACTTTGTTGCAGAGCAGGACTAAATAGCAGAGAGAAGGAGGAAGTTCAAACCAGCTCTCCTGTCAGTAGTAACAAAGATCATATTCACAACTTCATCATCTTTGTGTCCTGCTTCCTAGCCAAACAACCAGACAGGGATTTAAAGAGTTGTGGCAAGAGCAAACAAGGTGGATTAGCAGTGCTGATGGCGTCATCCAGGGAAAGTTACTGTGTAACATCATCTCTGCTGTTAGCATGTCAGCTGAAATACAGCAACAGTGTCTTCAGTCAGAGGCTTCTACAGATTCACTGAAAGACTTACTGTTACCAGAGATGGCAGATACTTTGATTTACCACATTTAATTTCCATTTAATTTGGGATAAATATGGTATTGTTAAGTTGAATAGAATTTGTTTTTATAGGCTTTCGAATACAAACATCTTATTTGACTTGCATTGTTTTATTTGTGGTGTGTTTTTTAGCGCCTTTTTCATGTTTATTTCTTTAGGCAATTTATTTTCATAAGTGCTTGTTAACTTTTTATTTTTGTAGCTTCTGTGAAGCACTTTGTGGTTTTCACCTGTAAAAGCGCTATATAAATAATCTTTACTCAATTAGCAGCTGAATGCTGTTTCTTCATTTGAAATTCCTCGACGATCCTCTCTCCTCTTTGCAGACTTGTTCTCGGGAAGCCGCTGGGCGAAGGCTGCTTCGGTCAGGTGATGATGGGGGAGGTTCTGGGTCTGGACAAGGAGAAACCGAACCGTGTGACCAAGGTTGCGGTGAAAATGTTGAAATGTAAGTAATTTAGCTAAAGAGTTAATCTGAGTTCTCTGGTAATTTTTGTGATTTACAAAAATGAGTTGGGTAATGTATATCTTGCAGAAAGGGAAGTTTTTAGGGTGTAAAAAAATGGGCAGAAAGGGGTGATCTCCGGACTTTAGGGACATTAAAAAAAAAACCTTGGATGAGAAGGATCTACCACTGGATCCCTGCCATGGAGCAAATGGGAGAACAGAGTAAAAATTTATGAGAACCCTTGTCATCTCATATAAAATGGTGTTCATTAAACACCACAGAGGAGTGAAGATGGAGGGAAAGTAGCATTTATTGTCCTATGCTATAAGTGCTTCTCCCCAAGGAGCGTTCTGCAAGCAACAAACAGCACTCTGTTACTAAACAGCTGCAGCGATGGTGTTTATATCTAGCAAGGTCACAACCGGGAAGCCTTTCTTTTGCCTCTTTATCAGCAGAATGAGTACTGATTAGTCTAACATGACTTCTTTTCTACTTTTTTTCACCCTGTGCAGCTGATGCTACAGAGAAAGACCTGTCAGACCTGATTTCAGAGATGGAGATGATGAAGATCATCGGCAAGCACAAGAACATCATTAATCTGCTGGGAGCCTGCACACAGGATGGTAGGAGACGAGACGAGCAGGGGGCTGATACTGACCTGCCCCGCTCGGCGCCCCCTCCCCCCACACACACGCACGGTTGTCCCCCCCCCCCCCCCAGACAAGGGTGCTGCTGTAAGCCTCTCATTGGGGAGTGTGTAGAAAAGCATGTATAAAGGATTCTGACACCAGCTTCCGAGTTCGCAGCTTGATTCAACTGTGGCTGTTGTCATTTCTCTACAATTATTTGTGTCTAAAGAAAAAACCCTGAACTCCAATGACCCCAAAACCGACATTGCTCACATTTCAAATTAAAAGCCTTCAGTAAATTGCAGTTTGCTAATCCATACTAATGCAATTTTATTCATGACTTTTGGCAACAGCTGCAGGTTATGTTCTACTCACATTTAGCTCTGATGTATTAAAGTAATTAATTGAACATGTTTGTGCTTCTACATTCTGCAGTCAGCACTTAGCGCTTTTTATTTATTTATTTTTTCCAGTTGTAGTTTTGGCTGGAGTTTTAAACTTGACTGAGAATTTTCAAATTAATATTAAATTAATATTATTCTTTTTCAGCTGACAAAAGGCTGATTTTGTAGTTATCTTTGTGTGTCTTTGAAGGTCCAGGTCTTGAATTCATCACTGTAGCCAGATTTTGGGACTAATCCATAATTTCTTGCTGTAATTATCAAAGCTGTTGGTCACATTTTTGTAAGAAAAAGTGTAACAGCACTCTCTCAACCAGCTAACGGTTATTGTTCAGCAACAGGTGGGATGTGAAAACCACTGTATTACTCTGAGCTCCAAACAGCCACCCAGAAAAACTCTGGTCCCTCTGGCACGTTTTGCTCTCATTAAATGAATTTCAAACCACAGAAACACTATGATGAAGTATCTTATCAGACTACGATAAAATAAAAAGTTTTAAAACCTTGTTGTTCACCGATACCAGTAATTGGCTGATTCCTATTTTTACTTTTTTATATGTATATATCAAGCAAATATCAACAAGCACTGTTTCTATTTCCAGGTCCATTATATGTTATAGTTGAATATGCGTCCAAGGGCAACCTTAGGGAGTACTTACGAGCACGGCGCCCCCCAGGGATGGAGTACTGTTACAACCCAGACCAGGTTCCAGTGGAGACCATGTCCATCAAAGACCTGGTGTCCTGTGCGTACCAAGTGGCCCGAGGCATGGAGTATTTGGCCTCCAAAAAGGTAATCAGTAACAGCTTGCTTTGATGGTGATGTTCTAACCGTCAAATCTTTCCACATGCAACATTTATCCCGAGACTTGAGTGTTAATGAGATCCTTTTTTTATGCTTTTAGTGCATCCACAGAGATCTGGCAGCTCGCAATGTGTTGGTGACTGAGGACAATGTGATGAAAATTGCCGACTTCGGCCTCGCAAGAGATATCCACCACATCGATTACTATAAGAAGACCACCAATGTGAGTTTTGCCGAAGTTTTAGTATAAAATAAATTATTTTCATTTCATTCTGAACCAGCATAGCAACATCTGCGCCTTCTCCACAGGGTCGTTTACCGGTGAAGTGGATGGCTCCCGAGGCTCTGTTTGACCGGATATACACACACCAAAGTGATGTGTGAGTGTCAATTCTCTGATTCTGCCTTGTATGAACCTCTATACAGTCGGAATAAAACACGCCTCTCTCTGGTTTCTCTCTTCAGCTGGTCGTTTGGGGTTCTGTTGTGGGAGATCTTCACCCTGGGAGGCTCTCCGTACCCTGGTGTGCCAGTGGAGGAGTTGTTCAAGCTGCTGAAGGAAGGTCACCGAATGGACAAGCCTTCGACGTGCACTCATGAGCTGTAAGGAAGCAACGCTGCACTGTTCTGTTGGGTTTTACAGTTTAAACAGTGATAATCTTTCCTTTCCAAACTCTCTGAAAGCAACATATCGGGATGACATAACCAGACGCTCCCTAAAGGCATCCAAACCATTAAAGTTTTTCATATTTCCAACCACAATCTTCAGTACACTATATTAGGATGATATATATCTGATGAACCAAGAAAAACAAGTGGTGCATAACTTGGAGATAGAAGCAAAAGTGATGCATGCTTCTTGACGGAGTTTTCAGGTCCTTCCACAGGTTCTCATTGGTATTGCTGTCTGGACTTTAAGCCCAGGCTAACACATTAATATGTTTTAACAAACATCACTCCATTTTAGCTCTGACCTGCATATTTAGGCGAGTCTTCACCTTCGTCTTAATTCATTTGCTGCTTCCAGAAATTGGTATTTAGCTTCATTCATCTTATCTACTCTGAACAGCTTCTTCTGTCCCTGCTGACTAAAAGACGGCAAAAAATAATAAAATCCCCAAAGCATCGTTCTGCCACCATCATGTTTCACCACAATTTTGTTAAAAAAATTTTTTCCTGCAAATGAGTCTAATTTTTAATGTAATCTGACTAGAGCACCTTTTTTTCCCACGTTTGCTGTGCCCCCCTTATTGGAAGCATTTTGATTACTGTTGTGTTTGCCTGGCTTCTTGGTTATAATATTAGTAAACATGTTACACATGCCATTCTGTCTGGATGATCTTCATAATGGAGTTTGTTCACTACAAACAAACATTTGAGGTCCTGGATTTATGCTGAGATTAAGTATACACCATCTACCAGAGATGTGCCAATTAGGTTTTTTCTTGCCGATACCGATTCCGATCACCCATGAGGGCCGATCACCGCTAGCGATCACATAATTATTTTTTTAAATCATAAGCACTACTGGTTACATTATGTGGAAAAAGGAACCATGAATTCACCTTAATTTAGACAAAAACTTGTTTTTAATAACTTTTTCCAAGAAAAAAACAAAACAGGCATTGTGCAAATCGTACTGCTATCGATAATATCATTAACAGACTGAAAACATATGAAGGCTCTGAAGAGGCTAAATAATGCAAAGAGCCAAAATAAAACCTCTCAACATTGCCAAAAAGTTCAAGTATAAAACTTAACATTCAAAGGCAAATACAGGATCCATTACAATAAACAATCCAGAGTTACTGAATGAAAACTTCCTGATAGCATGGCGGCTAGCTGATTACTGCTAGTTCTGATTGGATGTTTCTGACTGAGCGGAGTAATTATGCAGAACAGGGAGGAGATCGATTTATTTTTTTAGAGATTATCTGTCTCATGTTAGGACAGAACGTTTTAACTAGTATGTAAAATGTACTTTTTAGGTTAGATGCTGCAGCTTTAAACAGAGGTTCGGTGTGAGAGTCACTACCAGGTGAGCAGAAGCGACTCCGTCTGAAATATTACTACCTGTAGCGGAGCAGCGGTTCAACAGCGAGAGCAGAACCAGCGTCTTACATCGCAGCTCTAAGACTTGAACAATTTTCCAAGTTATTTGTTTAGCTTTCTGACCGTCATGCTAATCTGTGTGTTTATAGCTGTGCGCTGCTTTACCTGCTATCTGATCCACCATTTGTCTTTTTTACTGCAGTGAGCCTCGAAGTAGCCAAACTCCATCAAGTATGGCATTGTTTTTATCCCATATTAGATTTGTCGTGTTGATGCATTTTGACGTGCTTCACCCCACGTGCTTCAATTTTCCGCTGCAACACGCAAACGTCCCCATTCACTCTGTGCGTTATAGTTGCACATCGCTTAGTATTTGTTGCTACTCTGTTGCTCAGTGTGAAGGAAAGAGGAGACCAGCTGCACCGATCGTACACTTTTTCACGGAAATTGGCCGATCGATCTGCACACCTCTGCCATCTACCAATTTAAAGGTTTGCAGCTAATTCTGTTATAGGAGATCAGCGTAAAAGGGTTAAAAAAAAAGAAATGCATGCCTCTCTTTTAAGATCTATATTTGTCAAACTCCCAACTGAAATACATGAAAGATTTTGGTTGTAACCTGACCAAAACATAAAAGTACGACTGGTCATTCCAAAAATAAAATATTATTATTATTATTATTATTAAAAGCTACCAACAGGCTAGTAAACAAGTGCAGACAGTATGACTCTTAGCTTAGTCTCACACCTTGTTCTCTGTCCAAGCGGTTGGTATTAATATTTATATTACCCATCTTGGTTTATAGCAGAAAAAACATTCCAGGTGCTTGGCAACATTATAATGTTCCCACTTAATGTTTGTGTGATGGCTGATGAAATAAAATGCTTAGCACGGTGCGAGCTCCAGCTGGAACATACCGTGCAGTTTTGTTGTTATATCAACAACAAAACTGCGTCTGCTTTATGAGCTCCCCTCTAACCAGTTTAACATTCCTTCGACGTGAGATTTGATCTCGGAGAATAAAGCCGAGGTTGATGTTCGGGGAGCTTGATTGTTGGATCTTGTGATCTGTGCAGGTACATGATGATGAGGGACTGCTGGCATGCAGTGCCTTCTCAGAGGCCCACATTCAAACAGCTGGTGGAGGATCTAGATCGAAGTCTGGCCATGACATCCGACCAGGTGAGTTTGGACCTGCCCTGCAAGCACCAGATTCTAGAGACGCAATTAATCAATTTACGACTTGGTGTCAATTAAGAGTTTATTGGATTAAAATGGGCTCCAATTGATTAACAAAATTTGGTTAGATATTCTTTTAGTGTAGGTTTAACCACTAACCAGCAGAGGGTGCCGCTGGTCATCCTTAGGCAGAGGCAGTTAATACACAAACAAAGATGGTGGGCCCGTACCAGAACGGGAAAGAGAAACAGCCCAATAGGTCTTGTGTGGGATGAAAAATGCAATTTGAGGTTCTGAACTGAAATATAAGCACTTAACAAGCTCATTAAAGTTATCGTCATAGCAACTTCTCAATGAAAAGATTACTGATGTGCTATGAAAACGAGGACATGATGACTACGGAGTCCCTTAGAGCAGTGGTCCCCAACCCCCGGTCCACGGACTGGTACCGGTCCGCGGCGCAAGAAATAATATCCGTTCTACGCATTATTTGAGTCTGGAGCATCTTTTATTTTGAAAATCCTGTAACCGGATTCACTCGGTTACTTGTGTGCCAATATTGAGCCACAAGCAGCAAAGGAGGAAAAGAGACACATCGCGGCCCGGTAGGTGAGTCCTACGTTACAATCCGCTAGAAAATTTCAAAGTCTCAACCGGTACGCGGCACAAAAAAGGTTGGGGACCACTGCCTTAGAGAACTTGAGAGAAATCTTTTCTGTTGCATTCCCTCACAAAATTTGTTTTAGTTCATGTGGCATTTTGAATCTTGGAAGTCAATTGGATGTTTTTGAGAGGTTTTAACCATGTTGGAATTCTTTATTAATATCTCGTTTGTGAGTTATCTAAAGTTTTAGATCTTTTTCTTTCAATTGATAAGATGCATCACAAACCTGGGTTCAAAATGCGAGAGCAAAACGGGTCAAACATGGGCTTTCCATACCTACTCTAAAACACGAACACTACAGAAACCTTTTGTAAGAAGGAAATAAAGTACAAAAATGCATCCAAATTATTTGGAGTATTTTTGAGTTACTTACACGGGTTAACATCTGACACAGTTTTTGTTGTCTGTTGGTCTGAATGGTTAATAAAGGTTCGTTTTCATGTGCAGTCCAATTTCCACCGAAAGTCATTACATAAACACAGCTAATGGCTCGAATTTCAACCTGTTTTCTGCACCAAAGAGTTAAAAATGTAAAATCACGTTTTCCCTGAGGTGAAGGTGTACTTATAATTTTTAATTGACATTTGTAATCAGTGTGGCTGTATAAAGGTATTTACAACCAACCAAACATTAGATCAACGCAGTTATCAGTCGATAGCTTGCATCCCTAGTTGGATGCTAGTTGCTCAATGTTTCCCCGTCTTGTTGCTCCTCCCAGGTTTACCTGGAGCTCTCCGTCCCTCTGGACCAATATTCACCCAGCTACCCGGAGACCCGGAGCTCCACCTGCTCCTCCGGCGAGGACTCTGTTTTCTCTCACGACGCCGGAGCGGAGGAGCCCTGCCTACCCAAATTCCCTCCCCACTCCAACGGGGCAGCCATTAAGAAACGTTGACACCTCGCACTCACTCACAGACACTGACAGTTCCTCAGTTCCCTGCCTCATGGGGTTGGACTTCGCCCTCCACCCCGCACACATTCCCAGAGATGAAGCTAAAATAATAAAAGTAATAATAAACTGACTTTAAATCCTCTGCGAGAGAGGAACTCAGAGACTCTGTGTTGGACCAATGGGACTGCAGATTGCAGCTGGTGATGTCGAATGGCGATTTCTCGCAGAAAACGGACTCAACTTTTCTCTTCACTTTGGGCATTCCACTGTTCGGTCAGGAGAATGGGATGGACTGATCAGGAGTTGGGGGTTTTTTTCCAACTTTTTTGTCGTCTTTGTTTTAAAGGTCATAATTCTGCTTTTTGGACCAAATCCAGAAAATTTTCAACACCCCTCATTCACTCTCCTCTTGTAAATACAGTTAGAAAATTAAAAATATGAATATATATTTACAATGTACTCTTATTTTTATTACCATAATTGATTTATTGTCTTTTTGTACAAGAATGATATTGTTTGGTCTGTTTTCTAATATAGTCGGGGGCAGGAGTGAGCTTATTTTAAATCATTTCTGAAGATTATGTGACCAGTTTTTTTTTTTTTTCTTAATTATGATTCCCTTGAATCAAAATGGAAATCATATCAATGTAAAATAAAAATGTGTGTCATAGCTCGACCTTGCAATACAAACTAACCCGATGCTTGTGAAGAAAGATTTCTGGAAGTCTTTTTCCTTTTTCTTGCTCGCAATTATGTTTAACAGTCATATCTGTAAATATTCCTGGTTGGTAAAAATCCAGAGCAATCTGCCTTTGTCTATATCATGCACTTCCACTGTGCCTGACTTTCATGTGACAAACTGTATTACTGTAATGTAAACGCTCCAACAGCGGGTTACATCCGCTGCCGGCAGATGAAATGGGGTCTTGGGGGGGGGATCGCAAAACACGTGTGTCACCGTTAAAAAGGATTACATTAAATAAAATATTGTTAAACAAGCTGAGCTTTCAGAGTATGAACTCCACTCTATAAACTGGCCTATAAATATCCACATTTTCTTTTATGTTTTGGATGTCAATTATGTTTATAGATGAGAATGTTTGCCACTTCAATCTTTTGTTTTTCTTTTTATTAATTTATTTTAACGTGAGTTGTTGGGGTCTGACTAGACATGATAATCTGCTGCTGACATCAGAAGAAGTGCTGTAGAGCGCAGCGACTCGCAACTCAGCAGTAAACGTGTGATTTATATCTGCGTTCGGCGGCTTGGCAAGCGCTGGTGCTTCTCTCCCAATCCATCAGCTGCGCCAACCTTGATGCCGACTCTGGCTGCCTGCCACTGGCTGATGCATCACCTGGATTGCCGTCTCCATGCAACAGGCGAACAACCAACCCCCCTCGCACTCCCCCACCCCCCCCACTTCTTGGGTCATTGCACTTACCCTTCAGTACATTTAGTTTTACTTCAAATACTTTCTGTGGTTTTATTTTTTTAATGACTAACACATTGAGGCTACTTTAATACCAACAAGCATTAAAGGTTTTGAGGTGTGTGAATAAAACTACACAGTCCAGTCACATTAATGTGACCATCTGTCAAAAGCCAGAATAACCACCTTTCGCAGAGCGAACTGCTACGAGACGTGCAGGAAGAGAGTCACTTAGGTCCCTGAAGGTCTTCTCTGGGATGTTGAGCCATGCGACTCTAATGCCGTGGCCAGCTGCGCTAGATTACGCGGTTGAGGATCCATGGCGCGAACAACTCGATCGAGATGGTCCCACAGATGCTCGATTGGGTTTAAGTCAGGTGAGTTTGCTGGCCAGGGGAGGACGGTAAACTCATCCTGGTGCTCTTCGAACCACGCACGTACACTGGCAGCTGTATGGCACCTCGCATTGTCCTGCTGGAAGATGCCATCATCCTGAGGAAAAACAATGCGCATGTAGGGGTGGACATGGTCCGCAAGGACAGATGCGTACTTGTATTGATCCATCGTGCCTTCCACAATAATCAGTGAACCCAGAGAATGCCAGGAAAACATTCCCCAGACCATAATGCTCCCGCCTCCAGCTTGGACCGTTCCTGCAATGGTTGCAGGGTGGTTCCTTTCAGAGGTTTCACGCCTTATACGCCAACGTCCATCTGTCCGATGGAGCATAAAACGCGATTCATCTGAAAACGCTACCTGTCGCCACTCAGTGGACGTCCAGCTGCTGTACTGGCGTGCAAATTCTAGCCTTCGTCGTCGATGAACACCAGTCAGCATAGGTGCACGAACCAGGCGTCCGCTTCGGAGGCCCAGACGCAGCAATGTTCGCTGAATAGTGGTTTGGGAGACACTTGTGGTAGCCCCTTGGTTCATTTTAGTGGTCAGTTGCTCAACGGTAGCCCGTCTATCTGCCCGAACGCATCTCCGCAACCGTCGTTCGCCTCTGTCATCTATGGCCCGTGGTGCACCACATTTGCCACGTCGTTGATTTTGGACAGTCCCATTTTGCCATGCACGGTACACTTTTACCACGGCGGCAGGCGAACAGTTCACAAACTCAGCCGTTTCGGAAATGCTTCCACCCTTGGCCCGAAAGCCAATGATCATGCCCTTTTGGACGTCGGATAAATCGCTTCGTTTCTGCATTACGCCAACGATTGAAATGTTTTCCGAAGCCCACACACACCCTTTATATACGCTCAACTGCACTGTGCTGCCACCTGCCTTCTGTGATTGGTTATTTAACTCTGAAGTGGAAAGTACGTGGTGGTCACATTAATGTGACTGGACTGTGTAGAATACTGTGTGCTCAAATCGGGTCACTACTCTTTGATATTTGACAGAAGTGGTCATCATCAAATCTGAACTGAAAACTGGGATGTATTTTTTTAGGATATTAAATGACAGACCGACACGCATAATTGTAAAGTGAAAAAGAAAAAAGGTGCAAATGAACAGAATCAAGTATTTCTGTGGTGTGTCGCTGCTAGATTTGCACATCGGGAGTTTTAACTTTTTCGCTTGTTCTGTGTCAGATAATCTGAAAATAAATTCTGAAGACCTTCCATGGATTTGAAATTGGATTTAGGAGTTTGGACTTTGACTAGGCCATTCTGGCACATGAACACCATTTTTAATCTTCATCCTGCTCATCTACATGCTTTGCTTCTGTGTTTAGAGATTAGCTTGCAATGGATTTTATTTAGATGCTGCAAGTTTTTAAAAAATAAATTAAAACTTCTCACATTTTTATTTGTAATAAATTATGAAAGTAACTTGACATTAAATCTCCCCAAAAATACGCCAATGTTTGTAGTTGTGACACGATCAAAATTAGAGTACGATTTCTTTTGTGCATATACATGAATTTTCATATACAGCCCCAAGATTCAAGTATAGAAATGATCTCATTGTTTATAGGATAAATAACATCATCTCCTGGAGACGGGCGGTAATAAAGGCCGATCTGTGTGCTGTGGTTGGGGTGACGATGGAGAGACCTGCTTAAGAATAGAAGACCTGGCTTTACAGCCTGCTAATGGTGCCATTAGGTGAAGGGTCTTATCACTTTTGACAGATGGCACAAGAAGAGTTTGGTTGTTCAAGTTTCTGTTGTCTGTTGCTCCAGTGTGGCAACAGTTACATTTTTCAAGCCGGCCAAGAGTTTGTGATTTATGGAGTCGGTCTGAGGATCAGCTCAGCGTCTTAATTGAGAAGCTCCCAATGGCGGCGTCGGGGGAGAAACACGCTCTTTGTAAATGAGGGAATTCATTTGGGAATACTGGCATTCCGTCTACTCAAATATTAGCCAAACTCTTGCTGACGTATAACCAGCTCATCTTGTATCACGATTTTCCTTTCAGGTGGTAAAACAGAAGTTTATATCGACATCGTTTTCAGGATTGCTCCTTTTTTCCCTCCAACCCCCCAGATGTCTTGTGTTTATGGCTAATCAGCGCAGGAATTCAAAACACTTATAACTCACAGGGACTCCAGTAAACATCCTCGTGCTACGACCATTTGATTGCTGTTCTGTTGTACATATTTGCTGCATTAGAGTCGTTTCTCAGCTTCTGGCCAGTTTAACCCGCAGAATTTTATTGACCCTTTTCGTCTTGCCTTATTAAACATCTAATACTGTGTTTCAATTATTTTCTGTCATGACCCCCCAGGGATCATCATTTTTTTCGCCGCCCCCCCCCCCCCCCTGCTTAGTGCCCTTCCCTCCCCAGAATTTAAATACTAGAGTGAATCTGTTCATATTTAATAATTTACCGTACAAACCACTGGCTCCAACATAGCGTGACCTTATTATCAAAACCACTGTTTTATTATTGTAAGCCTCAAAATAATTTCCAAATCAGTTTATGAGTGAATCCCTAACATTTAATCAAAATTACTCAGTTTGAAAAAGTGCAAATGATTCACAGGATCTGCATTTTTAGACTTAATATAGTAAAACCTTTTAGAACTGATTGCACATTGATTACTTGTTGGCTTCTTCAGTTTAGTTTCCACAAGGTATATAGTTCTTAACATTTATTGTGGAAAAAATTTGCAGCAATATTGCTAATAGTAGAAGAGATGAAAAGTGTATAACATTTTTGCATTAACAATAAAAAGACAGGTTTTGTCTATTTCCTGGCCTTTTTTATACTAATTTTATCATAACTTTTCACCATAGTGCGCTAAATTTAACTACTTTCTTCCAGCAATATTGCGTCTTTACTCTGCCAATATTTAAATTACTCTGCTGATCCAACTGGGTTCTCGTAGTATTGTGACTGTATTCTTGTATTTGAAAGTAAGAATCTCTTATCCTGGCCACTGACCTCTGCTGCCGTTTTTCTTTTCACTGCCAAACTTCTCCATCACTCCTCTAGATAGAAATATTTCAAAACATCTGCGTTTGTATCCTTCACTTCGTGTTTTTTGGTCTTTTCTTCTGCCCTGTTTACGACAGTGCTGTGGCTATTTCTACTGGCTTGAACAGGCAAGATGCAGTTTGAACGCTCCTGCCACCTAATGACCGGAGGCTTGTTGATCAGTTAACATGAATAAAGACAATTATAACTGTTCAATCATCTTGGGCCTTCTTTGTCGCACCTTCCTCATTATAATGCGGCAAATGTTCTCTATAGGTGAAAGATCTGGACTGCAGGCTGGACATTTCAGTACCCGGATCCTTCTCCTACGTAGCCATGATGCTGTGATTGCTGCAGAATGTGGCATTAACTTGTTGAAAAATGCAGGGTCTTCCCTGAAAGAGATGACGTCTAGTTCTCTGTATTAATGGAGCCTTTCCAGACATGCAAGCTGCCCACAAGCACTCAGCTTGTGGCCTGGGCAGCTTGCATGTCAACTCAGAAGCCTCCATTAGTGATGCAGGCTTCTGAACGAAGCGTTGATAACAACTTGGGTTATCCTTGTCCTCTCTGGTCCGGATGACATGGCGTCCCAGTGTTCCATAAAGAACTTCAAATCGTGGCTCATCTGACTACAGAACAGTCGTCCATTTTGCCTCACTCCATTTTAAATGACTCCTGGTCCAGTGCAAATGGCTGAGCTTGTGGAGCTTAGAAATGCCTTCCTCTTTGCACTGTAGAGTTTCACCTGGCAGCGGCTGATGGCACAGTGGATTGTGTTCATTGACGATGCTTTCTGGAAGTATTCCTGAGCCCATGCTATTATTTCCTTGACAGTGACATTCCTGTTTGAGGTGCAGTGACATTTAAGGGCCCAGAGATCACGAGCATCCAGTAGAGTTTTGCGGCCTTGACCCTTACGCACAGCGATTGCTCCAGATTTTCTGAATCTTTTGATGATGTTATGCACAGTTGATGATGATAACTTAAAAGTCTTTACTATGTTAGGCTGGATAACACCATTCTGGTATTGCTGCACTATCTTTCTGCGCAACAATGGTGGAATTGATGATCCTCTCTTACCATCTTGGCTTCAAAGAGACACTCACACTCTAAGAAGCTCTTTTTACACTCAGTCATGTGGTCAATTGACCTAATAGGGGTTAATTGGTCTTCCAGCTGTTTGTTAAATGTTCAATTTCCTTTTTCCAGCCACTTATTGCTACTTGTCCCAACTTTTTTGGGATTTGTAGACACTGTAAAATTTTGAATCAACATATTTTTCCTTTAAAATGTTACATTTACTCAGATTAAACTTCATATCTGCCATCTTTGCTCTATTACGAACAAAATATTGACATTTGCCATCTCCACATCATTGCATTCAGTTATTATTCACAATTTGTTTAATGTTCCAACTTTTTTGGAATCCGGTTTGTAATTTATGCTATCAACTATATAAGATACTCTTACACTTGGACCTTTGCATATTGTGTTACTTTATCGCCAAATTAATTTAATCGGTTGATTGACCTACACAATGTGGATAATTGTTGAGTTTAGGAAAAAGGATACATAGATTCTCCTTTTTTTTAACAAGTAGCCTATACCAAAAGTGTGACTTGTTTTTGAATTCAGTTTCCTTTAGTCAATGGCTCAACCTCAGTCACTTGGGAGCAGTCAGTTTGTTACTCTGCATCCTTGGATGGCTGAGAGTAATGGGTAAGATGATCTTCCCTCAGCGTGTGATGCTGTGGTATGAGAAAGACGAGACACACACGTTGAGCTTCCTTCGCATTCAACCGGAAGATTTATTCTTCTTGCGTGCTTAATCTTCACTATGCCACCAACGCGGCAGCGCCCCTAGCGGTTGTGTGTGGAATTGCATAGGACTAACTAAAATTACATTAAATAACTTATTACAATGACAGATACAAAGTAAAAATTATGTTGGGGTGCCTATTTTCTTACTGATTGTTTCTATTTACTAAGAACTCGGTTTTCACCCCTCTACAAATTGAACATTAATTTTTAATTCTTGCCCAGGATTATTGACTGGGTTAAATCTTGGACCAGGGATCCTTAACCTACAGTATGTCTCCATATCCAAATTTAGGTTTTTTTGTCCTTTGTGAAAGTTTGACGATTTATTCTCTCGTAAAATCTCTGAAAATAGAAATATCTCATCTCTCTTTGAATTGAAAAGGTTGTTGACTCTTGACCCATTCTGATGCCTGAATTGATCTATCGTGCCTGCCGGCCTCTCTGTCTGGTAGTTACCATAGATGGACGAGTCTGGGTTTTTCAAGAGAACAGTACTTTTGTAATAGCTCTGTCAAGTGTAAAATCTGGTCCATGTGGGATGAACTCTAGCAGCCAGGCTTTCTAGCCAACATCAAAATTCATCTCTGGAAGTAAAAACATCATGTAAGCCTTTTCCAAAGAGATGCTGCAACAAGTGAGCTGATATTATAAGCTCTGCTGATCGAGGATGGGATTTCACTCAAGTTTGTAAGTGTGTGAACGCAAACAAGCCAATATGTCTGGTAATACTTATATTTATTTATTCCTCGCAATTACATGCAACCGAATATTTTACTAAGCTGACATATCTTTCAGAATTTCACTGACTTTCTGTCTCTCCACACTGAAGATAGTTTTTCTGTTTTTAAGTGAGCAAACTTAGAGAATCAGGAGAGGATCAAATATTTTTTCCTCCCACTGTATCCGTTTTTGTACCGTTCACTTCGAACTCCTTAGTTGCTTAAATGTGCTGTAGAGATGATCTTGACTCATTGAAAAAGAGAAAAAATTTCCAAGGAAAGTTAAGTTTTCCAAACAAACTTAAGAAGATTAGTGGATGTGCTTTCTTTAGGGTTAGTTGGGTGATTATTTTGTCTTGTTTACAGAGATCAGAGGTTGGTAGAGAACCCCAAAATTGTACTCACGTTAGAGTAGCACTACTTCAACATATCTTTACTAAAGTAAAAGTAAGAAGTAGCCATGCAAGAAATTACTTAAGTAAGAGTAAAGTATTTGGCACAAAGTCTACTCAAGTATTAAGAAACCAATAAATATTTAGAAATGACATCATCAGACGGACCAAAACATGGCTAAGCTAAGTGGAAATTTTGGTATTTTAAGGACAAAAATGACAATAATTCACATAAGTACCAAGTACATAAGTACATAAGTGTGCGTCTTTGTCGGGTGAATATTTGGTTACAACATGTTTGAGAAATTTTATTCAAGTAAGAGTTGCAATACTTCATAGTAAAATTACTCCTAAAGGTAAAAAAAAAACAAAAAAAACCTTTACTCAAGCAAATGTAATTGCGTAAACGTAACTAGTCACTACCCAACTCGGACAAAGGTGTTCCTTAGCCTGATTAATGTCCGCCTCGTGTTCTCTGCCAGCAGCGGCAGATGACACGCTCTTCATCTCCGTCTCCTCTCTAAGAGGCGACGTGTCATCAATAATTCATTTCTTCTCGGCTTCATGCATACTGGAGAAAGGCTCCCGAGAGGTTGAAGCTCGTAGATGCGATTGCACTGGGCTTTTTTCTGCTTACTTAAGCTCACAGGAAGTTTAGAACAGCAAATGTTATGCAATGCCACACTCTCAACTTAAAGTGATCATTTGCCATATGCAGGAGAAAGGAAGAAAGACCTTGAAGCGGAGCAGATCTTAAATTCATGGACATCATTCTGGCCAGGCTCCATCCTCAAGGTGAAGGAGAAGCGTCTCCTGCTCTGGCATTTCCCCCCCCCATGCCAAGCACAGGGGGAAAAAAAGAGCTCAAGCTGTTTAGACATTAAGTGTGTGGCTGACCGCAGCAGACAGTCTTAGCTCCAGCGCGCCACAGATCGGTAATTTCAGAACAGAGACGGAATTTTAATTTTCTGTTTGCTCTCTCCACCCTAGTTAACTATAGTTGGGAGGAAGCACAGCTGTTCTGGCACTGAATGTGGCTGCAACTTTATCTAATACTTTCAAAGATTTTGAAAGTGTTTTCCCCACAAATGCCAAAGTGCTGGTTCCGGACCTCCTCTCGGCCTCTCGAAGCGGCTTTTGACAGGCCTGCGGAGACGGTTGGCGTCCCGTAGTCAGCTGCGTTCTTTGGTTGTTGATGAGTTTTAGTTTTTTTGTTTTTCTTTTTGTCTCCACAGAGGCCCTCTGGACCCTGTTTGTGGGACGGCTGTCGGTATGACAGGTCCCTGGTGCCCGAGTTGCTCCATGGGACAGACATGACAGAAGGGGTGAGCCACGGGGCATGCCCTGTCACTCACTGCTGCCTTTGCTTCCCACCACTAAAAACATAAACAAGCACGCTCTTCCAGAAGTAGCTGATCGCCCAAACTGCAGTCTGTTGCAGTCTGTATCCATGAAGACAATTGATGCTGATGTTACTATATAGCATAGAGGAAAACTAAGCTAGATCTCGTGTTCCTGTTTCAGGGAGCAGTTAAAACTACTGCTCATGTGCGTTGCAACAATGAAGACTCACAATTTACGACTGGTTTGTGTTGCACTTTTAAGTGTTTTCGTAAATACTGAATGATGTCACTGGCACTTGGCAGGATGTCAGCCCTCTAGAATTTGTCGGTTTCCACATAAATAAGACTTTGGACTTGAGCACACACTCACAATTATGTATGAAAAGAGGAAATTCAAAAGGGTTGCTAGCCTCCCCAGAAGTGGATGACCAACAAAAATCACTCCAGGAAAAAAGTGTGGCCTGTGAGGTCATAAGGCAACCTGGGGAAGCCTCAACACAAATAAAGGCCTCTCACGTCTGGGTTAATGTTTCTGAGTTTTGTCACCAGAGGAACGGTGAAGCAGCTTTGAAAGGACTGCAGGGGAACAACACCATCAACACTTTACTTAAAATAGAAATTAAAGTTATAGGGAAGAATTAATGAATGGAGATAATACTACACAACACAACATAATACTACACCATATCACACTATAGTATTGTGGGTAAAACATTTTGCGTTGTGCTAATCTGTACTCCACTATTCCATACTATACTATATTTAGCAATACTGCACTACGCTTCACTTCACATTTTCCACTTCCTCCGTTGCTAAAACTGCAGGCAGACGGATGTCGTCGTTTACAACTTCTCCATCTGTTTTCTTTTTGGCCAGTTGAAATTCTACTGGAGAAAGTCCACAATAGAATTACTCTATCTTATAAGTGTGTGATTAAGGGAGAGCTGCATGGACATACCAAACCTGGGCCAGGAGAGGGGCGGTGGGGAGATGATGTGTTCACATACACTTCAGAAAGTATGCAGTTGTGCCCCTGGCTAAGCTTGTACTACAATATACTATATACTATACTGCACTATACTATAACATACTATACTATACCATACTGTACTACACTATACTGTACTATACTATACTGCACTATACTACACCTCTCTACACTATACTATGCTATGCTGTAGTGTGCCATATACACAGTCCAGTCACATTAATGTGACCATCTGTCAAAAGCCAGAATAACCACCTTTCGCAGAGCGAACTGCTACGAGACGTGCAGGAAGAGAGTCACTTAGGTCCCTGAAGGTCTTCTCTGGGATGTTGAGCCATGCCGACTCTAATGCCGTGGCCAGCTGCGCTAGATTACGCGGTTGAGGATCCATGGCGCGAACAACTCGATCGAGATGGTCCCACAGATGCTCGATTGGGTTTAAGTCAGGTGAGTTTGCTGGCCAGGGGAGGACGGTAAACTCATCCTGGTGCTCTTCGAACCACGCACGTACACTGGCAGCTGTATGGCACCTCGCATTGTCCTGCTGGAAGATGCCATCATCCTGAGGAAAAACAATGCGCATGTAGGGGTGGACATGGTCCGCAAGGACAGATGCGTACTTGTATTGATCCATCGTGCCTTCCACAATAATCAGTGAACCCAGAGAATGCCAGGAAAACATTCCCAGACCATAATGCTCCCGCCTCCAGCTTGGACCGTTCCTGCAATGGTTGCAGGGTGGTTCCTTTCAGAGGTTTCACGCCTTATACGCCAACGTCCATCTGTCCGATGGAGCATAAAACGCGATTCATCTGAAAACGCTACCTGTCGCCACTCAGTGGACGTCCAGCTGCTGTACTGGAGTGCAAATTCTAGCCTTCTTCGTCGATGAACACCAGTCAGCATAGGTGCACGAACCAGGCGTCCGCTTCGGAGGCCCAGACGCAGCAATGTTCGCTGAATAGTGGTTTGGGAGACACTTGTGGTAGCCCCTTGGTTCATTTTAGTGGTCAGTTGCTCAACGGTAGCCCGTCTATCTGCCCGAACGCATCTCCGCAACCGTCGTTCGCCTCTGTCATCTATGGCCCGTGGTGCACCACATTTGCCACGTCGTTGATTTTGGACAGTCCCATTTTGCCATGCACGGTACACTTTTACCACGGCGGCACGCGAACAGTTCACAAACTCAGCCGTTTCGGAAATGCTTCCACCCTTGGCCCGAAAGCCAATGATCATGCCCTTTTGGACGTCGGATAAATCGCTTCGTTTCTGCATTACGCCAACGATTGAAATGTTTTCCGAAGCCCACACACACCCTTTATATACGCTCAACTGCACTGTGCTGCCACCTGCCTTCTGTGATTGGTTATTTAACTCTGAAGTGGAAAGTACGTGGTGGTCACATTAATGTGACTGGACTGTGTAGTACTACTGTATAATGTACACTATACCATACTACGCTATACTATGTTACCATGCTGTTCTATATTATACAATACTATGCCACACTGTTCTATGCTATACTGTGCTGTACTATATCATACTTAATAAGCTACTCTCTTGTACAATACTGTACTATGCTACTATATACAAATGCAATCATTATTTTACTATAATTTACAATGATATACTAAACTTTACTATACCATACTATGCTATACTGTACTTTACTATATTTACCATAAAGTTGAGAAATTGTCTGGCTTCCTCTGTATGCGATGCTTCAGGTGTGCAAGTCTCTGCAATATTTGGTAGAAGTGTCTTGATTTTCCTAAGATTATTTACAGTGTCTGAATGGGCGGGCGTGGTTGGCTAAATGAGACGGATAAGGGCGTTTGTTTGCTGGGGAGCCAGCGCAGGGGTGATGAGGAGTTATCCGCGGCAGTGCTGTCTGCATCGCGAGGTGTGTGTTGGCATTCACACAAAAACTGACGCCCGTGGGCATGGCCCCGCCCCTTTCCCACCAGATCGACTTTCTTCGGCAGAGGAATGAGACACGGACACCTCCTCCAGGCTGAGACATGTAATCTGGGCCTGTCAGGGCCTTTATCATGGAGGATCAACTGGCGTGCTGGGTCTTTCTCCACAGTCCCTACAGGCAGTAGGATACCTGCGCACGCATTCCTTCGACTCATCCCCGTCCCAGGAGGCGTATCGCTTGTCTTTTTATGGCAGCTCACCTTGTTGGTGGTGGTGTGGGGATTGGGGGTGTATAGCTGGTGTACAGTTGCTCCTCAGCATTGTGCAGACCAAAAACCATAAGAGTGCGACAACATGACTTGTTACCTTGGAGGACTTTCCATCATCGCCTTTGCTTATAAATGTCCAATTCTTTATCAACAGCGACTGCCTCTCGACTTTCCTTCTCGGGTTGTCTTTGCAAAAAGACAGTGACAGTATGACATGCTGATTGTGAGCAATTGCTCAGTTAGCTGTTCATAGCCCCCTGAGAGCCGTGCAGCCCAGCTCAGGGAGCCCTTTCCTGGGTTGGCTGTTTCAGCTTTCAGCCCCGGTGCTGTGAGTGCCTATCCGAGAGAGCGCATGCATCTAAAACAGCAATGTCGTTGTGCTCAGGACTCTAATCATATCAGTTGTCCCTGAGCCATATGTCTTTGTACTCTCTCTAATTGAATTGAGCCTTGGGATGGGGTTGGCTGGCATGCCTTCTTCTGACTGAGCCGCACTTAAAGAGCGTGGCAAGGAACTAGAGTTTCCTTAAGCATAAAAAAATTTGAAAGCTACCCTGCTGCCTGACTTTACCTCACAGATTCTACGCACATCCAGATCAAAGTGATTGCTAAGCTTACTTGCCACACGGTGGTACGCTAACGTTAGACTTATCAGAGATGATAGACGTGTTGGGACAAACACTTACCTTTATTGAATTCACCGTCACATGTGAGTGCATTTGATGCTCTTGACTCACCAGGTCTGACGTCAACGTGTGCTCAGATTCGGCAAACTGATTTATAAAGTCCTTTCTCGATTTGTGCTCCCGGAGATGCATGAAAATTAAGTTTTGGATTTACAGCCTCAGGATCACCTGCTTTATTTTTTTTGTTATTTATTTTACCTCTGTTCGATACTTCAGTGAGGCTACAGATGTAAGACTTTACTATTTTCAGCTGCGTTGCATCTAGAGTACAGATGTGCCATAACTTGTATGTACATGTCTTTAAAATCAATGCCAAGAATCTTTGGGGAATTTCCCTGAAAAGAGCAGAGGTAAAACATTTTTTTTTTCCTTCCGATTCTATTTTCCTGGATCCTGTGCTGCCTGAGGGCTAAACCATGAAAACCAAACACAAATGAAAACAGACTGACAAAGAAGACTTTTGAGGCCGCTTGGCTTCTAATCCAAATGGGATGTGGGTTTGAAACTGAAGGGAGTTACAGTTATATAAAGTTTAAAGGCATCCAAACAGAAATGACTCCCAATTAGGGCGGAGTGGTCTGCGAGGAGGTAGGAATCTGTAGGATGAATGCTGTCTTTTTCAAACTGCAGAGGATATGAGCACGACGAGAGGCAGACAGGAAATCGTGTAATATTTGGCAGTTAATTTTGGCCAAGTTTTACACATCTACGCAAAGTACTTTGTACAGTGACGTGGTAGAACCTCCCACTTTATTTTTTCAAGGAATGCTATGGAAAAAGGTACATTTAATGGAGCAGTGTTATGTGTTTTCCAGGTACATGGTGCCATTTTATAGCACAATAAAGAAACTATGTTGCCTTCAGTTGTTATAAAAATACTATTATATTTCAAATATGACTTTTAAGAAATGTACTTTGTAATTTAACACCTCTTTAAAAACGTCTGGTCTTTCTGAAACTTTGCCTCCAGGAAGTCATTGCAACTTCGTTCCTCTATGAACCCGTTGACAACGCTTCTACCAGCGTTGCTCTGAGAAGTAGCTCGTACAGTGAGCTCAGCATGTGCAGTTCCACCAGGTGTTTGCTAATAGATTCTGGGTAGTCTGAAGAAGCTGATTGGTGGAGTCACAGGGAAGGACTTCTCTGTTTGGACGCTGCAGCTCTCGAAGGCGGTGCTAGGCTCACCGAGGCGTAATGCGCAGCTGAAAGGTTGCCACGGGAGACTAAGACATTTTTCAAACATGCGTAAAATAATCAAGACAGCATTCCAGGTATGTTTTTGATGAGGGAATAACATTACAACATGTAAAACTCAAAAATGTTGATTCAATATGATACTTTCCCTTTAGAAGGTACAAATCAAGCCTGATTTTTTAAATGTTGATTATTCCTGATCTATTTAAAAATTAGGCAACTCAGTGATAATTTAAGAAAACTTGTAGAATTACACTGATGAAGACCTTTTGGACCATTTCTAAATAACTACAGATTCCAAGATCATTAATCCATACAAATGTAAATACGTAAAAGTTATTGGATGTGTTTGTCAAGGTCTGGAAGAAGACCCAAATATAACCTCAAAACTGACGCCTTCATATTTTAAGCTTATTTCACTGATGAAGTGATAAAGGAAGATGGCCTCCAAATTCTTCCAAATTGAGCTTCAACTGAAGCGCTAGATGGCTGAAACTTTGGAGTAGGAAGTGGATAAAACAGGTTGACGTTGGAATTCAAAAAATCATCTTCCCAGAACAAAGATCTTCATAAACATTTCTAGACGTTGCTTAAAAATTGGATCTACTCAAAGAAATCCACTAGTTCAAGTAAACCACCAAGGCTGCCAAGAAGACAATTATTCATCAGAAGCTTGCTGATGGGAATGAAAAGCATACGGCGAAACGGAAACTCGCTAAGGAGATATTTAGCAAAATGTTATTGTGGGTTTATGTTAACATTTGTGTCTGTGCTGATTGCAAAAAGTTCAAAGTGGAGTAAATCTGGTGAACAGATGGTTAAAGTTGAGTTTTTTATAATTCCCTTTCCCACCAGAGACAAATAACTTTTTAAGTACATCAATATCCTACCACTGACACTACATTAAGGTGCATAATGAATGTATATATTAAAAAAATACTCTTGTTCTGCTCATCTACAGTGCACACTCAGCTTAAATGAGTACACCTGTTTTGAAAAGTAAGATTTAGCTTTAAACAAACACGAGAACAATTTCCCAGTTTTACCAAAAACATTTTTTTTAAAACTCCATAATATGAAATCAACTCGAATCCCAAAATCTTCTGTTTTACTCAAATAAGATAACGGACAAATGAATGCACTCCACAAAAAAACGAGAACATGTAGTATTTTATGACCACTGTGACACCACCAACTCTTCTATGCATGGAGTGGACAATTTGTCACTGTACTGCAACATCTTTTTTATCCATTCTTTAAGAACAACCTCTTCCAACATCCAGGCTTTAAAAAACCTGGATGTTGGATGATAATTTGACTCACCTGTGCTGGAATTAAGTGGAACTGTTTAGTCATAAGTTGGACTTTTCTCCTACGATTTTAACTCTGTTGTCGTCATTTCTGCAACATGGGCTTGAATTAATTTATTAGGAAAATGCCTTTTTTGTGTCTGGAGATGAATAAATCCTATTTGCAATCAATGACCAACATTTGTGGAAGTGTTTTACAGTTTAATGCTCTTTAGAAAATATTGATTCAGAAAGTAAACTCAAGGTTTTCTGCCAAATCTGGTGGCATGTACTCATTTATGCACACTGTACATTTACTAAATCATGTCAATCACTGCTTAAAAAAAGCTCCAAGACCTTCTGCAAAGTCACAGACCTTCAAACAGACAGCAGCAAAAAGGTCACGAGTTACCGATGGAGCTGCTGCAGAAGTAAAAGGTGGACATAAATATGAGTCTAAATACGTTTTTATGTTCCTTGATAACAGTTTCACAAAGAGAGTGAACCAAAAGAGAAAATGTACCAAGGAGAGGAGATCAGCAGAACAAGGACTGGTGTTGGCAGAGTGTAACAGAGAACAGATCTAAGGGTCCATAAATACTTCACAGGAATAGAGAAATGTGTCCTGCACTTTGGTTTGTGTGAAGTATGAAATATCCCTGTCTGGCAGAATGTCATGCAGAGTGTGTGTTGACCTTAACGGAATGAAATGCAGAGGAGAAAGTAAACACACGAAGACCAAAAGCAGAACAAAACAGAACACAACTCATCATGAGAATAACTGAAATACAAAGGCAAAAAGCAGGTGAAGGCACAGAAAACAAGAAGTAACAGATTTACCTAAATAAAACAGGAAACCTCAAATGAGAAACTCTAAAACTAAAACCTACAACCCTATATGCACATAACATAAATACAAAGTCCACTATAATGTGACAAGACTTTACAATGAAAAAATAAATGAAAATCTGTAAGATGTATCTGTATTCAGTCATCCCAACTTTATACTCTGTTGTTTTAATCACAGTTTGTCTCTTTGGGTATGTCTTCACTAGATTTACCCATCTTTAAACTGAATAGTTTGACAATTCTTGTTTTCGCAAAAAAGTTCTCATTTAGTAAGATTGACTTGAGAGGATTTGTGAACAGAAATGTCTGACCGCAGATTCTCAGTTTGATTTAGGTCTCAACTTTTGACCATAAGGTGATCTTTGAAACCTCTTACATGTTTTTTCATAGGATTACTTTGTGATATCTCTCAGTGACTCAGAGCAGTTTCCTTGAGTATGGGAAAGAAAAGTATGATGCTGCCACCACCATGTTTGGATCTGTGCAGCTCCTCCAGAGACACCATAGGATTCATGGCTGCCTCTCTGGTTAATACTCTGCTTGTCCAGCCTGCTTTAATATTTTAAATGTTGGCGTTGTTGTGTAGTTTTGTATGCTTTGTTTCATTAATGTGAAAAGTTATGTGCTATGTATAACATAATACCTACTCGTAACCTCTCATCAGAACCCCACTTAATAATTTGAACAGATTTCATATCTGGCATTTGGGGGGGGAGAAACAACAACAACAAATCTGCACACGAAGGAGCTTTCCGAGACAATGAAATCATTCATATTATAGCATTAGAATGCTATAAACTATTTATTTCACAACGCAAAGTCAACTCAAAACGGTATTTAACGCTAAAGACTGTTATTTAGGAAACATGCCTGCACACTCAAGATTTCGTGGTCTAATCTCAGCAGCATTTCAGATTCCTTCTGCTTCACACAGGGCAACGCTGTGCTTTCCAGCTGCTGCTTCATGCTCCTCTCTCTGTGCCATGCAATTATACTGGTTCCCACCGGAGGTTTGCTTGGGTGGAGCTTTGCAACAAGTAATCTCAGGCATTAACTGCTTCTCACTGAGCACAAGTCACAGAAATCCACCAATACAGCGAGCACAAAAGAAGCTGGGTACGTGTACGAGCATGCCGCACTGGAGGACAAAGAGAAAATGAACCATTAAAAGACAATGAAAACAGGAAACTGATGCATGAATGAGACACACAGGGATACCACCCACAACACAATAAGCTTATTCTCATTTAAATATGTAAAGGTGTTGATGTGAGAGGAAAAGCTTGTTTGAGGAAGGACAAAACTGTCTAGCAAGTTGGCTTGAATGATAACAAGCATTCTGTCTCTGTTGGGTTTTAGCAAACAAAGCCCAGTTGCTTTGGATCAGATGTTTCAGGACACATGTTGTTCCAATGAGAGCAGCAGAGACAGCACGTTGCAGGGTTCCTCTGCTGCTCACAACAGAGTCGTTGTGCGTGAACACTGGTAATGCCTGGCACCGCTCACTTGCTCCTTGTACAATTCAGTCGATTCCCTCGCCGACTTCATTTTAGAGGCAATAGCGCCCTCTGGTGTCGCCATTCAGAACTCTTTATGCGCCTGTCTTCTGTCGCCAGGACTTTTCATGCTTGACACTCGCGTGCTGCGTCAAAATGCTGCGTTCTGGTTGTTCTCGGAACTGGGAAATTCGGACTTCTCGGTCGTGAAAATCAACTGAAGCGCCCTTCGAAGTCGGATTTTCCGCTGGGAAACTATGAGCAACTCTAACCCAGACACGAGGTGGTCTTCGGGTTTCAATATGGCCGCCACTCGCATCAACAGAAGTGACATGTGGTCGAAACATTTATTATACAAGACATTTATGAAAAAGTGCGTCTAAAACCAAATGTTACATGTAGCGCCTGCATCTCTAAACTGAAAAAATAAAATAAAAGTAGTGTTTGCTTACGGAAAGTAAAGCTTATATGGATGGCACCATGTTGAAACTCCAACTGCTTAACTAGGATGCTGTTATGTCTGATGTCAAACCCAGTTCCGTTCCATTTACCAAGTAATTGGAAGTAAAAGGACAAAACACTCAGCTCTAATGACATCGCCAGAGCCGACCCAAGTCAAAGACAAACTGCTTCTTTTTGAGACAACCTGACCAGCGGTGGACCTCAAAATGTGTTTGGATTCTCCTACAGAGGACACAATCATCTTCCACTTTATTAAGTATGGACTGATCAAATGCTTGTTCACACAAATAGAGAATTATCCAGTAAAATGGCAGCAATTCACTGCCAGGTTGAGATGAACTGCTTAAAATCAAACTGAGACTCAAAATGGCAAAGAAAGGGGCCTAATCTGAGTATTTCAGAAACTGCTGAACAACTGGAATAGAAACTGTTTGAAGAAAACAAAAAGAGAGAAAATATCCAGTTTGCAGCAGCTGTGTGGATAAAAGAAATGCCCTGTCCATGTTAGAGGTGAGATGAGAATGGGTAGACTGGATCAACAAAATAGAAAAGCTCAAACAACAGCCTGTTACATGACAACCAACGAGGGGAGAAAATTGTGTTAAGACATCACCTCTTGAAACCGATGGGCAACAGCAGCAGAAGAAGACCACCCGGGGTGAATGTCTATATATATATATATATATATATATATATATATATATATATATTATATATATATATATATATATATATATATATATACACACACACACACACACACAGATTCCTGTTAAAAGTACCTTAATTAATCATCAAAGTAAGAGCATGGATCCCTTCAAATGGACCACAGTCAACATTTGAGAAAGTGCCAACACTCCCACACAGTGAGCACTTGACACGCCGCACATTTATTTCCTCTGCAGCCTTAGGTTTCAATCAAAATGTGCACAGGGGTGCAGAATCTCTGAGGTCTGCACCCTCTTTCTGCATGTATAAAAGTGAATAATTGATTACGTTCAGGTCCTGGTGAGGAGAGAGAGCAGCCTGGCTCATCACCCTGTCAGAGTGCACTGTGGCAGTGATGCAGAAGCAGAACCAGGGGAAGCTGCAGAGCACCCACACCCACCGAAGGGATACAGAAGTACCCTTCCTCCTCCTCCGTCTCCTCCTCTCTCTCTCACACTGTCTCTCTGCGCTCAGTTTTCACAGAACTGCACACAGATAGGCAGGCAGACAGCTAGGAAGGCTGTGTGTGTGCGCGCGTGTGTGTCGCCTCTCCATCGACTTCAAGAAGCTCACACACCCAGCCTCCTTTCCCCAGCGCCGGGATGCTGCCGGAGCTCGGCTCGAGATGGCTGAGGCTGATGTTCATGTCGGTGGTGTGTCTGTGCCTTTGCCTGCCGGGGGAATCGTACACCAAGAAAGCCCCGAAGGTGCCTCGCTGCCCTGCGACCTGCTCCTGCACCAAAGACAGCGCCTTCTGCGTGGACACCAAGGCCATCCCCAAGAGCTTCCCCCCTGGAATCATCTCTCTGTGAGTCCACAATCCTTTAACAACCAGCCTCGGCAGCATGTAGGCTAGTACAGATGGCTACATCACTGATGTCACCCACGGTTATGTAATGATGCGTGGAAGGCTCGCTTGTTTTGATGACATATAAAGAGCACAAAGCCGACTTTCAAGCTGTAGAGTGTTTGCCAGCAAAACCGTGATAATAACAACTGTCATAAAAATGAAAAAAATACTAAAAAAAAAGACGATTTTTGTTCCTTTAATGTTCCAAATATAGATGAGGGAGAACGATCCAGAGAGGAATACTAACAATAGATTCCCACGCTCACTGCAGGAGACTTATTTCCTCTGAGAGATCCAGTCTCAGAGAGCGCACAGAGATGCTTTCAGCGAATTAAAATGCAAAAATGATGAAGACAGAGGGTTTTGCTGATGGGGATGTGGGGCATCTTAGCCTCAAACACCTGTGGATTGGATGGAACAGCGCAGGCTGAGGATGTCCTGGTTTAATAACAGGGAGAAAGTGGTGTTGGGAAAATTGCGTCCTACTTTGGAAAAGTTGCTTTGAAATTTACACTGGCAAGTTTTCAAGTCTAGGATGTAGATCAGGGGTCTGTAACCTGCGGCTCTGGATCCCTATGAGTGGCTCTTTGGACCCTGGACAATGGCTCCTAATAACTTTAAAAAAAATGTAAATAATTACTAATAACATTAAAAGACATTTTTAGAACTATTTTAGGTTGGAAGGAATATTTTTTTTTTCATTTTTTCATAATTTTCCACGACAACCAACAACTGCCAAAGTATTATGTTTTTCTTTATTTCAAAACTTAAAAATATAAGCTAGAGGGTGTTTGGTGGAATAATGACAACTAATTTCCTATATTAAATATTTGCCAAAAGGCACAAGGTTTTTTGTTTTTAAGATCAGGTAACATTAGTGGCTCCAAATCACTTTTATTCAATCAATCAATCAATCAAGTTTACTCGTACAGCAACAAAGCAGGTCAAAGTACTTTACATAATGAAAGCATAAAAACAGTCACCAGTTGTAAAGCCAGTAACAAACTTTACATTATGTCAAGTTATTTAATGGGGTTGGGGGCAAAAATGTAGACTCCTGCCTTAGATGGAATGAAAATGACTGGGCTGTCAGTGAGAGAAAGATGTTTCCCCCTATTATATACCTGCTGTGATGTTTTATTTTTGCTCATGGGATCTGATGGCGGTTTTCTGTCTGAACAGGACGATGGTGAACGCAGCCTTCACGACGATCCCAGAGGGAGCTTTCTCGCACCTTCACCTGCTGCAGTTCCTGTGAGCTGCAGAACACGACACCGTCACACAAACAGACACCACACAATCAGTTTAACCAGGCCTGTTGTTCAAAAGCGCCTTCGTGTCACAGGTATGCGTCGAGACAGACACAATGTTGTTGAGCAGCAACAATGAGGCGACTTGAGCCACTCTACTCCAGATGAATGCTTATTGAAAGCAGTGGTGACATAGCAGCAGTAATAAGGGTAAAGTGGCTCAGTATCAGTGTCTTTGCCAATGACTGACTCCCTTCAGTGCGGCTTCGTCACACAAAGGCGCGCTTGTCTCCTCAGATGCAATCAAGAGTGTGTGTTTATATGCGGCGGCGTGCAGATCTGTGTGTTTGTGGGAGATCCTGAAGGCATCAAAAATTAGTCATGCTTTTTCCACTTTGTGTTGTTTTACAAGTCCAAACTTAAATGGATTCTATTAGGATTTAAAATCATAGACCAGCATGATATATAGAGGTTTAAGAATGATTCATGATTTTCAGCAGTTTTTCTTCATTTGTTTTTTACAAATGAACTTGGAAAAATAACATTATTATTGTTATTATTACAAATATTTGTTGTCCAACAGAGAATCAACTTGGTTTGCAGTCACTCCCCATCTAATTGGATTAACATTAATCTGTTTTCTACTTCATATTTGTACACAGTCATGCACTACTTTATGTTGGTCTGTTACATAAGATAAAATGTTTTGCAGTCAGACTGTGACATTGTTAAAAAGATCAAGGCATCCAAATACTTTTAAAAAGTGCAGTAAATTGTACTGGATGTTCTACTTCCAACAGGCTCTTGAACTCCAACACCTTCACCATGATTGCCGACGACGCTTTTGCTGGTCTGTCTCACCTGCAGTACTTGTGAGTGTGTCACTGAGTGCACAGTGTTTTTCATATTTAGCAAATGTCCAACTATCACTGTCGACTTTCAAATATGAAGCTTTAATAGCAACATTACATTTCCTCTATACTTATATATAATATATTTTATGTTGACTATGTGGGTGGTTTCTCAGGGTGGCATCAGAAATAGGGGCAGTTTACAGAGGTATAACTTCACCGTCAGTTGTGGTGGCTTGACTTTTTCCTTTTTTTAATTGTTTCCAAACATTGAAGCTGGTACTCCATGTTTGCTGCTGAGTATAGACAGACTTACTTTTTATGGACCCACACTATATTTCATCCAGCTCCAAACACTTAGTTAATTTACTGTATTGTAATTACTTGGGTGCTTGCCCAGAGAGGCAT
Source organism: Poecilia picta (assembly GCA_033032245.1). Lineage (NCBI taxonomy): Eukaryota > Metazoa > Chordata > Actinopteri > Cyprinodontiformes > Poeciliidae > Poecilia > Poecilia picta. The sequence goes on from CM065361.1 coordinate 9,062,033, forward strand.
TTATGTGCAAACAGCCAGGGATATATTCAGAGAATTCTCCTGGTTGACCTTGGCAACATGCGGTATCTTGATCAAGCGTTATTACTGGCCGAAGTGGTTAAACAAAGGCTGGGAATTCCTGAGCTAAAATGCAGAGTAATTTCAGTGTATGCCATTCTAGCGTTATATTTTAGCTAACAACTCTGCTCTATATTTAGACCATATCTATACTGTGAAAGTTACATAAGGTTGCACAGACTGTTTTGTGTTATTGCTGTGGAGTCCTGTGGTGCTTTTATTTTCTGCAGAGTTCATCGCTGTATCTCTACCACGGACGGTAAATTTAACATCCACAGTCAGATCTGAGCGGAGAAGCTCTGCAGTGCTAAAAAGCAGAGAGCCAGAAGTGAAATTAAAAATAAATCTTTCTCTGACAGCTAGCACTTAGCCTCTGCAGTGTGAAAAAAAAAGCTGAATATGCCATCTAGTGAATTGATGTGCTTTAGAAAGTCGTTAGTTGATGGCTTGGAGTGGGCAGGCTGCTGGCTGAGTGGGCTTGACTGCAGCCCAGATTGCAGACCTCATCCTCACAGCGTCCTGCCTGCTAAGGATGCTAATAAAGTCATAGTCATTTCCAGACACCTCCAGAGAGTTTGGCCCTTAACTATGTACGGACAAAGCAAAGACAGGACAGGATCGAGTGATGCTGAAAATCCATTTGCAGAACTTGAATGACTTTGTATGTCATTTTAGACATAAAGTGAGATTCTCATCTGTCAAAAGTAGACTCAGCATTAATATTTGACTCTAAATCTGATTTTTAAAGCAGAAGCAATGTAGCTGAAATCCATTACTTGTTTCTGACAGATTTTTGCTGTACTGAACACGGACAATGACCTGGCCAACGAGGGTAACTTTCTGCAACAGAAGGTTATCTTAATGCGATTGATTTGTTCCCATCACAGATTCATTGAGAATAATGACATCCAGAACCTGTCCAAGTACACCTTCAGAGGACTCAAGTCTCTCACTCATCTGTGAGTATTTTAGGGTGTGGAGACGAATCTTTTACTTTGAAATGTCTAAACCTAAGCTATTTACTTTAGAGATGCACTGGCCAAATATTTGTGACCGAATTCTGATAATTGTTTTTTTGAAAGCTTTGAATATTGCAAAGTTTCATAATTTATCTCTAAGTAAGTTTTGTCTGTCACAGCAGTACATTTGGTACAGTTGATGCTTTATGGATATGTTTAACCCTTGTGCGTGCGAGGACTGAGGCAAACATAGAGGACTATGGCAAATGATACAAGTTTTACGTGTGTGGGGTCGGTTGGACCCCATTTCCAAATACAAGGGTTAAAAGACTGATAGCGCCGCCAAGGTTGATATCAGAAATTTAAGAAATGACAAAACATTTTTATCTCAATCTCAAGTTAAAGAACTTAAAACTTTCCATGTGCAAAACAGGCATCAAGCAAAAATCATTACATTATACAGTATTACTTAGCAATGGCAATGTGCATAGTATGTACAATGTATGTTTATTTCCTATAGGTGAGGAAAGCTGCACACCAAAAGAGAGACTGTGACTGAGTTTAGAATGACTATTCAGAAGGAGGGCAGTGAAAAACAATGCTTCTGTGTCATACAGCCACTTTCCGCATTTAGAGAGATATTTGTCTGGGCAGAGTGAGAGAGTGAAACTCTCTCTAGAAAGCATGAGAGTCCGCAACCAGAAAGGAGTTACTTTGAAATAAGATTTAATCATCTAATTTAAAGACTAAGTGATTTACAGTTTACATTTGAAGCATCTTTGGCCTCCATTGTTAGCATTTAGCAAATAGGAAGGTTAGCATGATTAGCATTACTAAGAAACATCAGTGTATTGTCCCAGCAGAAAATGTAGAACCTCTGCTTAATATTACGATTTTCAAAAGACTGCCAACATATCCAAATCCAGGCTGAAAGGTTCTTAGAGATAAAAAGAGGTAATTTATGTAATATTCTCAGCCTTCTTGTCTGCTGAAAGTCTCGCTCTGTCTTGGATTTAGAGTAAACCACAGATATACCTTGAACCTTCATAGAAAATACTATGTTCTTAATTCCCTGCCCTTTCTCTAACTTCATGTTTCACACCTTGCTCATAGTGAAAATAACCAATTCAGCACCTTCTTCCTTCAGTAACAACATCCACATCCAAGACTGTTGTCGTTTGTGCAACAACAACAGTCTTGTTGTCATTGCATAAAAAGGCTGAGAGCCTTTTTATATTCTTGTCGCCAGTTGATTTTCTTTGCATCTCTGATGTATACCTATGCATTTCGAACCGGACAGATGATCAGTGTTGATCCATATTACGGAGAACTCTCATTTTGCAGATCCCTCTCAAACAACAACCTGCAGCAGCTGCCCAGAGATCTCTTCAAACATCTGGACATCCTTACAGATTTGTGAGTTTGTCATGTTATCCTGAACTCTTTAATAAGAATGGTCAGTAGCTCAGTTTCTCTGAAGTTTAACATTTTACTGTTGGAGTGTGTGAGTAGCTGTTGAAGGTCAGGATGATCAATGAAAAAATGGGTGTTCAGATGATTTATGTCTGAAATCTAAAAAGACATATTGATATGTTTTTTTCCATCTTTATGATTCAGAGACCTGCGTGGGAACTCGTTCCGCTGTGACTGTAAGATCAAGTGGCTGGTCGACTGGATGGAGAAGACCAACACTTCGGTTCCGGCCATATACTGCGCCAGCCCCTTTGAGTTTCAGGGTCGCAGAATCCGAGATCTCACTCCTCGAGACTTCAACTGCATCACAGCAGGTTTTTTTGTTTTTTTAAGTCAATCTGTCTGCATCAGTTTGCTAAAGGTCATGATGTCGTTTCACTGATGTTCTCACTCTGATTTCTCATCCAATAGACTTCGCTGTGTATGAAACCTTCCCTTTCCACTCGGTGTCAGTGGAGTCTTATGAGTTCAGTGGAGATCAGTTTGTGGCCTTTGCTCAGCCCGACTCTGGATTCTGTACCCTGTACATATGGGATCATGTGGAGATGATCTTCAGAAGGTTTCACAACATCACTTGTAAGTTTTTGGTTGTGACGATAAAAACCCGATACATTGTACTCTGTAAATAATGAAAGCCTTATTCCTTCGGCTTCCCTCTTTCTCCTGCAGCTCGCTCGGCTGTGTACTGCAAACCTGTTGTGATAAACAACACTCTCTACATGGTTGTGGCTCAGCTTTTTGGTGGATCTCACATATACAAGTAAGGGCTGCAGTTCAGCTTCATATTTAACTAGTGACTGCAACTGAAAGGAACAGCTCAGTGGCAAATATTTAATGGTTTCCTTTAAAAAAAATGAAAATCACATATACTGTTTTTAAATCTACTTTGCACAAGTTTATTCCATTCATCCAATACTATCAATTGAAGTTGGTGGTTGTAATGTGATTACATTTGTGGAGAAGCTCAAATTAAATTCAAACTCTTTGCTAGATGTCAGCTATTTAAAGGTTTGTGAGTGTGTATTGTTGTTTCCCCCTTTTGTCTCTGTGTTAGTGTGAGTTAGCTTGGCATACACACCTCTCACCCAATGACTGATGGGGGTAGATCCCAGTCCAATGACCACATAGGGATTACTCAGCTATAGTAAATGGATGGATTGAGGCAGAATTTGAAATAAGGTCCTCATGTAAAAAATGTTAAGTTGATATCTTTGGAAAATCAGCGGAGCAGATAGTCATTGTTTTTCCATTAGACTGAATATTAGCTGAATTTTGGGAAATACCTTGACAGCCTTTGTGTGAACGCAGATGGGAAGAGGGACCGCAGCGCTTTATAAAGATCCAAGACATCGATACCAACCGGGTGAGGAAACCAAACTTTGTGGACACCTTCCTGCTGGACGATGAGTGGTATTTCGTTGTGGCAGACAGCTCTAAGGCTGGCTCCACCAGCATCTATCGCTGGAACAGCAATGGCTTCTACTCCCATCAGTCCCTCCATCCCTGGCACCGGGACACTCACGTGGAGTTCATAGACGTTGGCGGGAAGCCTCACCTCATCCTGTCCAGTGCCTCTCAGCCGCCCGTGGTCTACCAGTGGAACCGGAACCAGAAGCAGTTCGCTTTCCATTCCATAATCACGGAGCTGGCGGACGTGCAGATGGTCAAGCACTTCTGGGTGAGGAAGGTCCTCTACCTCTGCCTCACGCGCTTCATTGGCGACTCCAAGATCCTGCGCTGGGAGGGGCAGCGCTTTGTGGAGATCCAGACTCTGCCCTCTCGGGGGTCAATGGCGGTGTATCCCTTCACGGTGGGGCCTCGCCAGTACCTCATCCTGGGCAGTGACTTCTCCTTCTCCAGAGTGTACCTGTGGGACGACCTCACCCAGCGCTTCCAGCCCTTCCAGGAGCTCAACATGAGGGCCCCAAGGGGCTTCAGCCTGGTGTCCGTCGACAACAAGGACATTCTGCTGGCCGCCAGCTTCAAAGGCAATACCCTGGCCTACCAGCACCTGGTGGTGGATCTCAGTGCCAAATAAGCAACAGGAGGTGTTCACCTACCTTCAATTTAAAATGTGCCAATAAGACTGCAAAAATGTTGAAGCCATGTAACTGAAAGTCTGCTGTTTCCACAAAGGTTTTGAGTAAGTCAACTAATTACCTGATTGTTTATGATCTTTTGCACTATTGTTTAAAATCTAATTGAGTTATGTCAACATTAGAGTTGTGCAACTGTTGAATCACTGTTCTATTTAAAGAAACGATGGCTAGACCATTGTTTTTATTCTTTGTGTTGTACTTAACTAATATCCAGATAACATGCATGTACATTTTCAGAATTGTTTGAAAGATCACACTGGAAGTTGAATAATTGAGAAGAAAACTATGTTTTGTACTCTATATGGTGAACTGAAAACCCTTTTGCACGACTGTGTATAAAACAAGCTAACCCTAAAACACGTAAAACACTTTGTTTCATACCCATATGTATATATATCATCAGCATAAATTTGTTTTTGACTAAATGCTGGTTCAAATCAAATGAACATTTTGTCACCATTCATTGTAATGCCAATGCAATGTCCACAATAAAATGAGATTGGTGTAAGAATTTCAGTAAAGTGTAAAATCTTAGCAGCCAGTCAGCATTTTAATAGTTTGTACTGCTGCCTTCAATGCTGCTGTTTCAAAATTTCACGTAAAGAGTGAGAGGAGCCCATAATGCAGCAGCTCTGATTAAGATTTTGTGCAGAGGGTAAGGAGACAGTCTGCACTGTAGCTGGACTTGTTCTGCCATGATCAAGGATTAGTAAGATACAATAATGAGAACACAAATTAAATTTAAAAAAAAAAAGTTAAATAAATTGATTGTTTCTTGGGGGCAGCACAGTGGCACAGTTGGTAGAGCTGTTGCCTTGCAGCAAGAAGGTTCTGGGTTTGACTCCCAGCCCTGGTCTTTCTGCATGGAGTTTGCATGTTCTCCCTGTGTTTTCTCCGGGTACCCTGGCTTCCTCCCACAGCCCAAAAACATGACTGTCAGGTTAATTGGCCTCTCCAAATTGTCCCAAGGTCTGAGTGTGTGTGTGCATGGTTGCTTGTCCTGTGTGTCTCTGTGTTGCCCTGTGACAGACTGGCGACCTGTCCAGGGTGAACCCCGCCTCTCGCCCGGAACATTAGCTGGAGATCAGCACCAGCAACCCTCCTGACCCCACTAAGGGACAAGGGTGTAAAGAAGATGGATGGAATGTTTCTTGGTATAATCGTAACATAATGTAGAATTTAAAGTGTATTTTGCATGTTATGGTAGAAATGATTGTTTCTCCCTTTTCAGTCAGAAGCTTTGTCAAATTCACTGTAACACAGACTGCTACATGAAATCTTTCCTGCTATCATCCATGGCAGAAAAGAAGTTATCTATATAAATCTTTGAAGAATTTGAATTAGTATGAGTTGCAACCACATTTAATTTCCCTTTGGGATCAATATTTGAATTTAAATTATGTTTTTATTTTCAATTTGTATATAGGAATAGTATTCTTTTTGGGCCTATTAGTAAGATAAAATATTATAATTTAAATAAATAAATCATCTTAGGTCTGTTGTTTATAATGCAACTGAATTCTAGAAAAAAAGGCATGGCAAATAAATGCATGGCAGTGCCTTCAGTCAGAGGCCTCTTTTAGTGTTTTCTAATACAGACTGCTACAGGAGATCGATCCTGCCCACGGCCATTAATATGTGCAACTCATTGAAGAAAATTGTATGAGTTACAATAACATTCACTTGCCTTCTGGTATTACTTTAGTATTTCTGAATCTAACTGTATTTGATTAGTGAATATTTGTTATGGAATAGCAGCAAAAGAAAACAGTGCCATATTGTGGTAGAATGGGGAAAATACCCAGAAACTGCACTCAAGTTATAAGGTCCCTGATTCAGTATATTATTACTCAAGTAAAAGTAAAAAGTAGCAGTTCAAGAATAAGATTGCTTGAGTATTAAGTAATTGATCAGAACATCTATTTTGATATTTAAAAAAATTCATCAGGTAGATAAAAATATCAATTATATGCAATTTTGGGTATTTTAAAGATTAATGTGCAAAATAAATACACATAGGTTAGATAATTACCAGATAAAAAATTCAGACAGAAACACCAATTTTCTTTTTCACTATAAAACATATGAAACCAATACCTGCAGTAGGTGATGTGAACCAGGGCAAAGTACTTCCAATTGAAAATAATATCTTCACTCTATCTTCTTGACCTCTAAATGGCACAATAGACATAAAAAAGACATAAAACAATATTAGGACAATGAATCTTGGGTACAAACAAGATGTTTCATTCAAACAAAAACTGGTGTGTCTCTATGCCTGGTACATTTTTGACTAAAAGATGAAAAACTGAAAAGTATGGTGTAGAAAAACGACTCTGTAACATCTTCTCCAGTTTCTCAAGCGAATGTAGCAAGTTACTACATACCTCTTGTTCAAATTGTAAACTGTCACAAAAACAATATAAACTTTTCATATTATTATGTATGAAATAATACATAATATGTAGCTCAATCTTATTATTTTGGTGGGGTGGTAGCTCGATGCTTCCACAGTTTTCAAGCCTTCGTGTTTACAGTTACTATTTGTCAGAAAAATCGCTGCCCTTTTGTATGTGTATAAATGTTGCAACTGTTAAGTTCCTGAGCAAAATGCTGGGTGCGTTTTCTTTACTCTACAGCGCGTCTCTGGGTGGGCGGTAGCCTGGTGTCAAGAGCAGAGGGAAAGCCGCCGCTTCCCCGTCTTGGTGTAAATAATAAACACACACAATAATTTTTGTTGATATATAAAAGCTAGCTCCGCGTTAGCAGGAGTTTACAACACAGTGGCGAAGTGAAAGTCTCTAACAGTAGATTTTATACACCGGAGCCGTAATTCTCTTCGACAAAAGATGTCTGAACCGACGCGCTATCTAGCAATAGCTGTTAATATTAGCCTTCTCTCTCGAGTTCACCGTTGCCAGTGTTAAATCTAGCTATCCTCGCAACCAAGTTACCGTGAAGAGCTGCTTTGAGTGGCGAACCAGAACCTTTTCAGTGTGGGTTTTATAAAATGTCTACCACTTCGGAAATGAGCCTGCCACCTGAGTGGAACGACGACGAGCGGATGAACTTTATGTTCTCCGAGTTCAAGGAGAACCGCGATGTGAACACCACGGACTGGGACAGTAAGATGGACTTCTGGACAGCTCTCATCATGCGCAGCTGCGGACGGCGCGGCTCCGTGATTGTCAACCTGCAGGACCTCAATAAGACCTTCCAAAGGAAAGAGAAAACACCGCTGGGCCTTTCTACTGTAATTCAGACAATGGCCAGGTAACTGTGGGCGGGTCGGTGCTTGTCGGTATTATTGTCAGTCATGTTAACTCTCTCTCTCTCTCTCTCTCTCTCTCTCTCTCTCTCTCTCTCTCTCTCTCTCTCTTGTCTCTTCTCTGTCTCTCTCTGCTCTCTCTCTCTGTCTCTGCTCGTGTTCGTTCCTCCTTCCAGGTGTGGGAAGATCCAAAGAGAGTCCGAGTTCGCCGCCAGCGTGGACTGTGGGTGGGTTTCCTGGAGTGTAGGGATGCTGCTGGTGAAGCCGCTCAAGTGGACTTTCTCCTCGCTCCTGGGCAGCAACAGAGTTCCTCTGGAGGAGCCTTTCGTCGTTATCGAGCTAGTAAAGGTTTGCCACGACGCTTTAACTTCTGCTTAGTTTGATGCATTGCAACCACAGGCCGAAAGTAGAACTCTGAAAAGTGTGGCATGGATGTGTAGTCAGTCCCCATGTCCCATGGGATTTTATTTGGGTTATCAGGGTAAATGTGCTCGATTCAAATGCATGACACTTTTGGTCGTGTGTTGATCTCTTGCATAAATTGCTAAGAAAACTTAGTTTAGTTTTTTTTTTTTTCTTTCAAGAAAAGAGTTGTGAATACTTCCATAAGGGTACTGCATCTACTACACAGTCAGATATGTTTTAAGATGCAGCTGAACCGGATGCTTTACCTACTTCGGCGCAAGATGTGGTGATGCAACTTCGTTCTTCTTTTTCAGGAGAAAGCCGCGGAACTGCTGAAGGTCTACCGAAGCAGTGACTTTGCAAGTTGCTCAGTCATCTCGTTTCAAGAGCTGTGCACTCTCTCCTCCAACATCTGCGCTGATGAAAGCACCCTGTGCATGGCTCTGCTGCAGCTGCAGAAGGACAAGCGGGTCATAGTTTCCTTGCACGAGGGAGAGAAGGTAAAGCGGAATATAATCAGCGTTGGGGCTGCACGATGTTAGGAAAACATGGTTCAAGAGTCCCACCACGGTGATGTGATTATCATCTTTCTGTTTTAGGTCAGTTGCAGAACGCAGTCAATATTTCTGTCTGAACAAAGAGGTTTTATTGTTGCTCTGCTAAACAAATTCGTTATCGTTTCTTAATGATTTAAAATGAACTGTTTATCCTCAGGAGCTCTTTACCACAAGTGACACCAGAACAAAAATAAACAGTCTGAATGAGTAGCATTCAATAATCAGCTAACACTTCTTCATAATATGCGGTCACAGAACATTGTTTTTCATATGATGTGCAGCTCTAATCAAAGGCAACTAAAACGTTTTAAAATACAACACAAGTGCTTTGTACGATACATGAAGACATACCTGATTTCTTCTGTTTTCCAGATTGTGAAGTTTTGCCAGCTGGGACAGGATCGTGTGTCTCCGTTTGGTGACATAGACATCGGGATCTACCAGCTGCAGCGCAGTGAGAAACTTCTGGAAGAGCGTGTTCAGAAACTGAGCCTGGAGGCTGACAGGTTGATCGTAGACATGAACGTTCCTGTTAGACGTCTAGTTCTTGCATAAGCAGTGCGAATTACTTTAATTCACAAGAGCCAAATGCAGAGGGTTAGATTTGGATGCTTGTTTAGCATAATCTCACAATGAAAAATACTGGGGGGGGGGGAAACAGCCTTTAAATTGGCCTGAGAAAACAAATCATGTTAGAGAATATGTTTTTGTAATCCAGTAATTAAATCAAATATATTTGCACTTTAATGTGGCTTAAGGATAACATGCACTTTGCTGAGGCTTTTGCAAAGGAAAGTGTCTCACAGCATCACAGATCCACCATCAGACTTAACACTGAGCTTGAATTGTTTTTCCACACGTTCATTTTACAGCAGACTTACCAGAAGTGTGTGTTGTGGAAAAAGCTCAGTCTTTCTTGTATTTCCTGTATTTTTTCGTGCTGCAACTAAAGATAATTTCAATAGTTGATTATTTTATTGATGATTCTGACAATTAAGCAATCAATCTTCAGACAAACAAAGTTTTTTTGGGGGGATGGGAGGGTTTCAACATTTTCACTAAAGGATTACTTTACCGCAGTAATAACTTCATAGCTTTGAAGTATTCCTGTGTGTCTTTCAGGTACCAATGTTTGTGCAAAGAGCTGAAGATTTGGCGCATTAGTAATTTAGCTGTACTTTTTTTTTTCTATATTGCACTCTTAAAAAATGACTTCTAGGTGCAAAGAGGAAGCAAGAATTCTGCTGCGAGACGGGAAGAAAACACAGGTCATTAAAAACAGAAACTTTTAAGACGCGCCCTTCGAAATCACAGCAGCCGTTTAAGTTGACTTTCTGTCTCCAAGGCGCTGAGGTGTTTGAGAGGCCGGAAGAGAGTGGAGAAGAGAGCAGACAGCTTATTCGCCAAGCTGGAGACCATCAGGGGAATCCTGGAGCGAATAGCGCAATCACAGACCGATAAGATGGTATGAAGCGCCTTAACGGTTTGACGTCCACATGTCTTCTGTAACTAAGTTTTCCTTCATTGGTTAAAGAGTGTGTTCTGGTGTGTGTGCAGGTCATGCAGGCCTACCAGGCTGGAGTGTCTGCTCTGAGGGTGTCGCTTAAAGATGTGACTGTGGAGCGCGCCGAGAGCCTGGTGGATCAGATCCAGGAGGTACGCAGTCGTCACAAGACAGGAAGTTGTATATTTAGATTATTTATTAGATTTTTATTATTTTCTCCCATTCCATACTAACAGTTATGCGACACTCAAGATGAGGTGACTCAAACCATTTCCAGTGGTGTAGCTGCAGCAGGTAAGTCCTTCTGTTCCTAGTTGGTTTAATTTTCTTTTTCATTATTATTTATTTTATTCGTTTTTAGCACAATAGGATCATGTCACATGTAAATATAAAGAAATGTTTCACTTAAAAGTTTATTTACTATAACTTGCGCAATTAAGCACCAATAAACCTCCAATAATGATCAACGTATCAACACAAAAGAGTGATCGTTATCAAAACATTATCACTGTTTTGTGATTTAAAAAAGAAAAATAACAGAAAAAGATATATTACACATATGACACAGCACTCTACTGAGTCGATGTGCCTCAATTTAGCATAGTTTTAGTTGTTTTAGTTCTTTGGGGGCTTTTGTGTTTTTTACTTCTGATCCTCTCCAATTATAAATGCAATCTTTTTTTAGAAATATTTTTCTGCTCATGTGTTTTGTATTTTTCAGCATAACTTGCAGAATATATTAGTCCACCAAGTCGAGAAATTCCATGAATTTGAAGAACGATGGATTTGTTGGACCTCTGTAGCGTTTTGTGCTTATAATTCTAACAGCTGCTTTTTTGCAAAAAATATCATTTGCATACGCTTTACAATCATTCCCCCAACACTCAATAAGTCTGATAAGGAGTGATCAGTTTATTGACATATTATGCGTTTTGTCAGTAGATGAAGACATGGACGAGTTGGAGAAGGAGCTGAAAGCGTTGCTGGATGAGTCGGAGCCAGATGTGAACACGTCGGGTCTACCTGCAGTCCCAACGAACCGCCTGGGTCCCACCGGTGAGCAGATCCTCAGTTCTCTGCCCGACGTTCCCCGCGCGCATGTTACCGCTGATGTGCTAGAGGAGGAACTCAATCGGTTAACCTTATCAGAAACAGGTGCGCACCTTCAGATTCCTTCAGTTCTCTCTGTCATTCGCACGTTCCAGACAACATGTGGGTCTACTGTCTTTGTTTCAGGATCTCCACAGAGGAAGGCAACGTCACCATGGAGGAGAGCAGAGGCCGCTCAGTGATTTTTCATCGACATCCAAATCAAAACAAAGCACTTTACTTAATAAAGACAAGTACAGAGGAGGCATGCCAATCTGGACTTTCCAACAAATAATGCAGATCTACTTTTTAACTAGCTTGCTGTCGTAATTTGAATAACTCTTTGGCTCCAGTGGGAATGCTTTTAAACCGGTTAAGAGAACCGTACAAAAGGTTTGTCCTGCGTTTATGGATTATATGTGGACGCTCGTCATAGACCGTTGTGTAAAGTGTGTGAAAGTGACCTTCTGAGGTGTAAAGACGAAGCTGTGTAACAAAGTCATGCCAAATGATTTATTGTAACCATGTTTATTGTTGAGATGTACCTGGAAGGATGGAAAAGAATGCCTAAAGTGAGTTTAACCAAATATGTTAAAAAATACAATTTATTTTAATCACTTGTCTTGGGGTTTATTTGTGTTAAATCAATTAAAGATAAAAAGCCCTGTTGGTCTACTACACTCATCCTAGTGACACTGACAACAAAGTGAATCCTCTTACCATTTGATTGTTTCAAAATGTCTGACAAAATAGTTTTAAGGTGACTCCTCTGCACCATGGCAACTTCTGTTCTTTTCAAGATGAAATCCACTGTTTGGCAATCTAATCATCTAACAGTGTTAATGTGACAAGATGATGTTCAATTGTCAGTTTATATTCTTGCTGAAGCACAAATAGCGGTACTGAGTTCAAAATGACAATTCATCAGATGTGTCACTGTCTGTGATCAAAATTCAAAATACTGAATATTTTTGAGACATTTCTCCCTTATCTTAGGGGCACCGCTGTTGACAAACCTGGCCCAGTAGAGTGTCCTTTCCTCCAGCTTCTCCAACATTCATTCAAACCAAGTAACCAAACCAAAAAACAAAAAAGCATGGCAGTAATATGATTTGTATTCTTTAATGACAAGTGATTTTATTGTGAAAGCAGGCTATTAAGAGATTTAATCACCATTATTTTTGGTGGCGTGACAGGTACAGAGTGCATCAGGGTGGTTTTTCTTTTTTTTCCTTTTTTCTGTTGGGTCAATAATAAACAATAACTTAAAAATACAACTCATTACAAATCGACAGCCTTTTAAAAAGTACAGTTGGTAATATCACAATGTCCAGCAGTGTTTTAAAAATGCCCTTGTACGACAAAAAGCATTAATGAATATTGTTCAAACCTAAACGAAATCCTCCGTCATCTTTCCTCTCCTCCTCGCTCACCCACAGGCAGAAACGCTCCCTGCTTACATATATATACGTATATATAAATATCCATATTGCATTAAAATATGTCCAGTGCTGCTTCCTTCTACGAAGCAAAGGAAAAGCTTCAACTCGATAACCGGCACATTTCAGCTACAGACGTCGCAGCTTCTACCTACGCTCACGTGAGTATACAGGTCCCAAATAAAAAACAAGATATTTACGGAGCAGCAGCGTGATTACGTCACCTCTACCCTACGAAGCTGCTGCTTGACGTCTTGCTATATAAACTGCTGCTACCTCCTCTGTACTCCAGATATGTAAAGGTAACTTCTTGCCATGACTACATTTCACAGCTTGAGCACGACTAGGCCGGTTAAGCAGGCACTGACGCAGATATTTGGCTGAGAATTGGTTGTTTGCACCACATAAAACAGATCCGACAGGCCGAAGCAAAAAGGTCAAGATGTGAATAGTACAAAAGAAAAAAAAAAAAACTCATTGGGAGATTAATAAAACTCATTTGGCGTGCTTGACAGTAGTCCATTTCTACCGTAGAAGAAAACATAAAAGGTCCTCATGGAGTATCACGAAATGACGCGTTTGTTTATACTGTGGTGTTGCGTAAAAAGCAGGCTGCACAGTGGTTCAGGCTCTTCGCTGTTCTTGCAGTGTAAGTAAGTGTGTTTACACTAGGGTCAGATGCATAAAGAATGCATAAACCAAACACAATGCATGTGCCCTTATTGGATTTGTATGTATGTAAGAGCAATGTGCTAGTGTGAGAGATATTATACTAAAACCACACAAACAGAATTTGAGGTCAAATGAAACAAGCAGGCTCATCTGGAGGAGTTGGAAGACCTTGGTAAGACTTTAATAGAACCATTATTTGCTGCTTTAGCTTCTTGCGGAGGATGATATGTCGGCTTGTGTGCTTTAAAGCCCCACGTGTGTAATACTGTTGCTATTTTCCTTCCGGTTCGTTGCTTTGAACTTAGAAAGTGGAGTTGCATATGTAACAGATTTGAATGAAGTCTTTGTTGTGTTCATGGGTTCACAGCCGAGACCAAACACGTTTCCTCCATACTTTAAGCCAGAAATGTAGTTAAAGTATGACGGAAGTGCATGAGTGTAAAATTTCAAAATGATTTGGATGTACTGACAGAAGCACATTCTGCAGTGCCTGATAAAGGTATTCATATGCCTTGAACTTCTTCTTTTTTACATTTTACATTAAAATCACAAACTTCAGTGCATTTTATTGAATTTTATGCAATAGGTCGACACAAATTTCTGCTCCATTGTGCGGGGGTAGGAAAATGACAGTCGGTTTATGAAATGTTACAAACAACAAAAACGTTGCATGCATTTGTATTTGGCTCTCTATACTTGGACACCCCTAAATCAAATTCAGACCAAGCAGAGTTCACCATGTGCAAACTAATCTCATTAAAAATATTCAATATCAATTCATTTTGTAGGTGACAAAATAGACCAAAACTGAACTTTCGACATGCAAAAACACCGCTGTATTGCAGAAAACCAGCATAACCTGAACACACCACTTCAACATTAAAACATGGTGGTGGGTGATTAGGAACTGAACCTGTTAAAAGCTGCTAAAGACTTAAAAATGAAGTGTACGGTGTGAGCAAGGTATGAGAGCATGGAAAGTTGATATGAGTATGAACCATATTATTCAGATTGTTTATAAAACACTTAAGAAACCATGTATCATTTTCCTTCCCTTTTTAAAGTTATGCACTGCGTTAGCAGCAGAAATCCACCTAAAACACACTGACGTTAGCGGTTATGACGTGATCAAATCTGAAAAGGTTCAAGCTGTATGAATACCTCTGCAAGGCACTCTTTATAAATCTGGCAAACAGAATGCATAAACACACTTTTTGCCTTTGTGCTCACGCTCCTTTTAGTCATAAAACCAGAGTTTTATGCATCTGGCCCTAGATGTGCATCTGTGTTAATGCGCAGGTGCAGCATTGCAGTGTTAAACTGTCCTATCGGCTTCCGAGCGCTTCTGCAGAACCTTGTCCTCGTTGACCTGGTCCACTGCCAGCGTCTCCAGCTCGGCCTGCGGTGGGGCGAGGGGAGGGGCGCCGTGCGGGATGCGGTGCGCCACGCCCACGTGGGCCCTGTGCTGGCGCTCCCGAGCCGGGCTGTGTCGGGGGCTGGCGCACATGGAGGCCGCGGGGGAGCGGTCGGAGGCGATGGGAGGGATGACCGCGGGGCGCTCACGCACTACCTGCTGCGCGTCGGGAGACTCCCGGCCCGCCTGCAGGAACGGCGTCGGGTCGGGCATGGCGTCGACCGGCTCTCGCAGGACAACCCGCCTGCCCTCCGGACCCAGGCGATACACCTCTGTTAGCTCCGGGTGAAGAGGCTGGGAGAGGCTCTTCTTCATCCGGCGCCGCGGGGTTTCAGGCTGCCTGTCCTTGGCGGGAGGAGGCGTCGGCTTGTAGGAGCTGATGGGGCTGACGTTGGGACTCGCCTCGGAGGAACTTCCGGCCAAAAGCTTCTTCTTTGTGGCGTGAAGCTGCGAGGTGAGGTAAGCGATGGTGCTTGCCCTCTGCTCCAGCTCCCCAGACAACACGGCCAGCTTGTGGCTCTTCATCTTAAGCTCCTCCAGGTACTTCTTCTCCCGCTCTTTGATGGTGTTTTCCAGGACCGAAATCATGGCGTTTTTTTGCTCCAGGTCCCGGAGCAGCTCTGTGTTCTCCTCCTCCTTCTTTTTAAGTTGGGCCTCCAGCTCCTCACACCTCCTTTGCAGCTCCCTGCATCGTTCCTCGCTGCTGTCTGAACACACAGTAATGAGGAACATCACAGTTGTTAAATGTGTGATATAAATAAGACATAGACAAGAAGAAGAAGAAAAAAAACACAGACACATTAGACTACACACTCAGGCATTCAGCTCAGACAGTCTGTCAGCACAGAGAGACAGCAGGATCCTTTGGAGAGTCGTTTGCAGTGGTCAGGGAGCTCCGGTCTCACATTACAGCTTTTATGGGCTCTCATCTCCATCACTGCAGCTCCTACCTGACTCTGCAACCCCTCACTGCAGCCGACCGACTGTGCAGCAGATTACAGTCAACTTCTAATGCAAATTCAGTCAATTTTGTGCTTGGCTTATTCCAAGTCTATTTTGCATAGACTTGGAATTTTTACAAATTATCATAATGTTTCTGCAAAATCTGACCAATCACCTTAAAGTTTTTTTTAACAACCTGTAAGATAAAAGCTGTGATGCAAAAGGGTAACATTGGTCTTTTCTTTCTTTTTTTTGCAGAAATCATTTTGTATAAGCTTTTCTTAAACTGTGTATACAGTCATTGGTAAAACGTGGCTCATGTCCCCTGCTTTTCTTGTATTCGTGCCCTCTGGCCCCCGCACTTTTTCAGTTGTTACCACTGTGTAATCGGTTGCTATGGCAATGTGATTTTCCTAACGTCTTTAAATGCATCATGAGCGTGCGCATGATGACGCCGGTTACACTTGTGGATCTAATCACCGAAGGAATACCGACGCTGAGCTACACGGTCTGTGTCATGTCCAGCAACTAGCCAGAGCCAAAAGGCAAAACATTTTCCAGTTTTCCTTCAAACAAACCGTAATGATGCTGCATCCAGATAATGTTAGCTAAATAGTGGTGATCCATGCCAGTATGTCATATGCAGCTTGTTAACAAGAACACTAATGTCTTTATTTCCTGTTTTACATCCTTGCTAGTTAGTTAATGCCAGGAATAAACCTAAGCCTCTTTAATTTCTGTTCATAAGTTGTGCTCATTGTTTCCATGTATTTAAAATAAATCTTTATTGTCACAACAGAAAGAGCAAAGTGCCAGAGAGGAGACATTAGAGCAGAGGCCAGCAGCAGGACGATGATGCAGAGTTTTCTCAGGTAAGGAGAGATTATAACTTGATTAAAAAAAGTGAAAGAAATGGAAGGTATGTGCAACAATTTCAACTTTATCAGACCATGTTATAGCAAAAATAAAACTCCAAAAAATTGCAACTACGACCACAACTTTTTGAAAAAGGTGCCAAAAATTCTGTGATTTTTAGGGCACGATAATCACACACACACAAAAAAAACACAACATCCTGGAGGGGCTGAAATTAACGTTGTTTATATTCAAATATTTAGAAACTTGCACCTCACTTCTCATTTCCTGATCTCAGTCTCCCATTTTAAAAATTGAATGGTTGGAAACAAGAGTATCCTATTTCCTTCATGGGGGGCTGGTGCTTGTCAAGCCCAGTTGGCGCAGCTGCAGTGAGCAGGTTGGACGCTGTGCATTAGTGCTACAACAGATAATCTCATTTCCTGCACTCCAATCTAAGAGATGTCCCACACTAACATGATGGTGAGTCAGATTGGAGGCTTTAGCAACGTTGAGCCAACACAGCTCTGTCAAAAAGCCTACATCGTCCCACCGTGATCTCACGTGGCACCCTTCATACTCAAGACATCTTTACCAGCAGAGCGTGAATCAGACGAGGATGTGACTTCATGGCATCATGGTTGAGAGGGAAGCGGCAGCTGGGGGAGCTGCATTCAATAGCAGTGAGTCAGACAGATGGAGCAGTGCTTCCTGGGTAAGACGTTGTTACCAGGGAAAGAGAGCTGGCAGAGAAAGCTATTTCAGCAGGTGACATTCATTTATAGCTCTCTGTGGTACAGAGTTTGCTCTGTAGCTGCTGTTGGAAAGTGGAGCGCTCCCCTAGATGCCATCATAACATTTTGACATGAATTTATCTGACTTTTGTTTTTTACATGAAAGTGACTACTGAATTATTTTGAAACAGAATGTTGTTAATAGCAACTGACATTTTGCTTCAGATTTCACAATCTCCAGGTTTTCAAAAAGCTTTGAGTCACTGAAAATCATCTTAGCTAATCACACTTTCTCTTGGACTATAAGCAGGAATAAGAATAACATGCAAACTTTTTTTTTCTGGCCTTCCTGATATGTGTGATTCTTAATTGTTCATAGTGGAGCAGAGGCAAATAAACTCTCTTTGGCATCTTAAATTAGCCATTAGCACAGATGAGTATAGCTAGCATGACTACACTATTCCTTATAAAATGCTGTCCTTAACTAAATTTGACACTTCCAATATGCGGAATATCTGGTTTTGGAGGCTGTGCAGTTAGAAGGATTTTTGTTTTTGCTTATTTTGTTTTTTATTTTCAGACAAGTTGTGAATGTGTGTAACTGTGGCAATAGGATATTGTTTTTACACCTGGCAGTAGTAGCTCAGCATTTTAAATTGGCATTTCAAATAATGCCTGAACTACGACCCCACACCCTAAAGGAGTTTAAAGATACAGAGCAGGACAAAAGAGCAGAGAATCTCAGACACAGATTTCAAGAGGAGAGGCAATAGCAAATGAAGTGGATTAGGATGAAATTGTCACTTGATGGATGTCTGACGTGAGCTAAAATACAAACCATGATTATTAATTTCATTTCAGTTTTCATCCGTGTTCATTCCTCAACATATTGTAGCTGTCATAACAAAGGCAGCTACAATTATATTTTTATCTCATGATTTCATATATTGTTTTCTAATGAAAAAAACATTAGTTGTGTTTTAAAAATCCAGAATGATCAGCACGTAAGGACATGCATGTTTTTCTTTACAAAGTTAGCTAGCGTAATTTAACAGAAATCCTTAGTGTTCTAATTACATTTTTTAGCAATAGCTGCATAATGCAGGGCAATAGTGGCTTACCTGATGGATCGGAGCTTCTCATGGTGAGCTCGTATGTCAAATCTGTGAAAAAGAAAGATAGGGTTGAAACATGGAAAAAAGCACCTGTCTAACAAACTGCTCCCCACAAACTAAGCTTTGAGGATTGAGAACGTTGTGCTTTGTTTTGGTCATTAAATAATTTTTTGCCACCATGGTAGTTCAGCTTCATTGCGTTTAAATTCTCTGAAATATACTGACTTACCAGAGAACCAAGAAGCTGATTATGCATGTGCGCTGCTCACCTGTGCATTGCTGCTGTAATCGACGGATCTCTGCGTGAAGCCCCTTTAGTGTGTTAGCATGGTCCTGCTGCAGAAACAGCAGGTTTTTCTGAGCACTGTGCAGCTGATTCTCCAGAGTTACGTTTGCTGAGGCCATGGCGATATCTGTTTGGATCCCCTCCACCTCTGGAACCTTAAACCCACAAAGACAGAAAGCGTCAAGCCGTCCAGCACACACAAACTTTATCAGTTCAGCCTACAAACCACGAGGGCGTCAAGAAGCTCCATAGCAATTTTTTCCCCCGAGGAGTTACTTCTCCACTTAGTCATCCTTTTGTTTTATGCTAGTAAAACAGTGTGACATCATGTTACGGCAATAAAAATTATATTTATTTTTAGAATGTTTATGTACATCTTTACAAAACTGAAGGAAACTAGAATCTGTGTGACATACTTAAAGTTTTATCCCAATATTTTGAGGCAATATTGTAACTGTGATAAAGTGACGAAAAGAGCTTTCTAAGAAATGTATCGTGATAAACGATACGATGCATGCTCACCCCTAAAAATCTGTCAGATGAGAACATCTACTGCAGTGACTCCATCCAACAGGCTGAGTATCATATCAGCATGCAAACTGTGAATTTACAACAATATGTTAGCCAACAAATTCTGCATTCCAAGCAGTCCTTTGCGACTTATTTGGATGATGGTCTGTTTGAGATCCATTATGATCCATCCAGTATCTATTCTATGACTACCAAAGACCCCGAAGCTTCATACACTGATGCATCTGATGCTCCCACTGGGTGCGGCAGGTCAGCCTGCAGGGAAAAACGGGGAGAAAAAAACCCTCCTCTTCCTTCCTTGTCATGCTCCACCCTCCAGACCACAAGAGACATAATCACTCAGTCTAACAATCTCCACCCTCTGAGAGACACCAACATCAGACTCCACGACCCCCACCCCTCCACGCCCTCTCTCTGCATACAGGAACGAGCTTCAATTAAATATCCCAGACCTTCTCACTCTTACATCACCATCTCACCAACATGAATAATTCATCCTAAGACACCTGACTGAGCGGGCTCCCTCGTTTCAGCGGATGCGCAAACGTTTTCATTTTCATGGGGGAAAAGTAAGAGGCGGTGCCAGCACCAAAAACCCAGAATGTTTAGAACAAACGCAGCCAGCGGTGTCTCATAAAGGCTGAGGGGATAATCTATTATTGATGAGTAATGTGAAGTCCTTCCGGTAAACCCTGCGCTGCAAGCATATCTCTCATCCCAGCTCTTTCCTAGAATAGCTCAGAAAGCTTTCCGCTCGCAAAGACATGACCTCAGACAACTTCACTATCAACACGGCTCATGCAACATACTGCAGCATGGCGGATATAAAAAGAGGATTAAGATTAATTTAATCCTTTCAATAAAGTTAATCAAATGTCACGTTTGGGTCTCCTTTGATTTCTGTTTTTTTATGCACAAATACAGCCATCTGTGTTGTTTTTTCAAACTGAGATGAAGAATAATAAATTATACATGAGCTGCAGCAGCACGAGACATTAGGAACGAGATACTATCCTACGCCAACACAAGTCTCCAACTGTAACACTCTCAAATCTAATGCACTGTCTGCACATAAATACAAAGCATAAGAAAATCTAAGTGCTAAGCATTCATTGCTAGTTTGACTTCTACACAAATATCTGCAAAAATATTGAATAAACACTGGCTAAGTAATACTAGTAAGGGGTGTTGCTTCTTTAGACTTCACAGCATTACCATATCTGCTAGTTGTGATCATAAATATTTCCAAACAGCTAATGCTGTTCTTGTGAACGAGAGTAATTGTTGTAGACTTCTATCAGCCAGCTGACCAGCAGCACACGGTAACAAATTCAGGTTCAAAAATACTTTACTGCGCCCAAAGGGAAAGTAAATGTAACTCATATTTATTCACTTTTTAAAGAACTTTTCTGCTTTTTCTGGCATCTCAAAAAATGCCTTTAAGAAGCATGAACAATATGCAGGTAGATATTTGCCAATTTGGAACAGTAACTTTGTAAGACCTTGTTATAATTTGATACCTTCAGCTGGAGCTGCCTGTGTTAATCAATATTTTCCCAAAAAAAGAGAGTCTAAATGACAAACAATACATAAATCACAGTAGCATGAAACATTAGGAAGCCAATACAGGTTCTTAGTAGCAACTTCCTGTAATCAAGCTCAACAATGCATTATTGTGCATTAAGTTTTTCCACTCTGCCAGATTTCACTTTTGAAATATACAGCTTTTCCTGTTCTGATGTATCTGTAATGAGCTTTGTATTTTTGGAAAACCTACAAAGGTTTTTGTTCAAATCTGATCTAAGGCATAATCAAAGTATTGCCTTGTTCATACTGCAAGATTTTTATGCCAATCAGAAAGCAAGGTGATAAAATCGTGGAGAAGAACTGTCTTTTTGTTTTATTTTCTCTGTTAAAAACATTTCAGAAGCCATCGCCTTTGCGTTGCCTAGATGGCCATGCTTGTTAGCTCTGAACTCACATTTGATCTTGAGGAGTTTTGTGAGATTCCCCATCTATCTGAATGTTCATGAGTGAATTGTGTTATTGTGTGGTGTGTCGTTACTGATGTGTGGCTGGACTAAACCTGCTTTACCACAACTTTAAAAGCTTTGCAGTGTGAACCAGTAATAAGAAGTTCATTACGACTTCCAGGCCAGCAGGGGGCTCTCAATACATCAAATCTATAGATAAGTTTAAAAGAATGTTTGAAAAATAATTCATATGAATTCATTTTAAATGGAAGTAATCATACACACAAATACATTTGCAATATTAAAGTTATGTTAACAATTCAATTTTAATTTGGCTAGTGCGCGCACTGGAGTTAAATTTCATGCAGAATCAACCTGCAACCCAGTTCTATCTATATTCAACCAATCCATTCATCTATCTGCCCTTCCTTCCTTCCTTCCTTCCTTGATTTGGGGTCACAAATCAAATTCTGATTTGGCTCCCATTAAATTTATTGCCGGCCCTGCTCATGTTCCTAACACCAGATCATTACAACAGCAACAATAATAATCTTACAAGAGGAAAGAATGCCCCCCCCCCTACCCCCACCGTAACGATTACCGCTTGTATCTCTTAAGATGGTATAAATATCTGAAGCATCCCTGACACTTTAGATTTCAGCACCTGCATTGCGGACAGCACCCTGAATACAATACCTCTGCTGCTCCTGGCAGCAACAGCCGGGGGATCGTTGCTTCCCTCGAGGAGTGTCGTAAACTTTCAATAAGCAACAGTCAGGCTACGACATTCACTCTCGTTATCAAATAGCGCATCAGAGCTCGACAAAACCTAGCCGTGCCGCTTCATAACAACACAAAGATGCCATCACCGCATTCGGTGGGGTCATCACAAAGGCTGTCCTTGCAGCCAGTGTTGTGTTGTGTTGCGACTCAGGGAGGAGCTGTCCAGTTTAAGGAACCGCAAACGGGCTAGTTACGAGCCAGAAGCAACAAATCTTCCCTTGCAACAATTTGCTGTAGTCACATCACGAAAAACGCTTACTGGCTTTCTGGATGTTTCTGAAAATGCGACACCACCCACAAAACTGGGCATAACCCCATGGTAGCTATTGACGCCTTGCACCACTGCGCATGAATGAACTGACTGAGACAAGGATACTTAAAATACTCCAAACACTCATTACGGCATAAAACTAAGTCTGACCCATAAAATGCGCAAAACAAGCTCATACTGACAGTATTTTTGCAGTTTAATCGTCACGTTTTAATTACTGCAATAATTCCTCTGTTGGAGCAGGTGAATTATTAAGCTACTGCGCCTTTATTGATGTAGCCTAGCTAGAAAGCTAAGGACGCCGAAACCGGCAGCCCAACGTTAACGGCAAACATTAATGTCGGCTTACCTTTCAGCTAAAAATACGTGGCCGTCAAGAAGCTGCTAAAGCGCAATGAATAGTGGTCGAACGGGCCTAGCCGCAGCGGCTAAGCGCACTGCACCTTGCAGGTCATGTCGGCGGTGCTGCCAGCGGCTCGCCTCGGTCGGCTGTCTTCCTGTCAAATCTCCCTGAGCTACTAGACAAAATAAAGCGATGCACCATGGGAAGCCAGAGGAAATACTGACAACATACTCAACATTTACACTCTGCTTTTATCTTCCAGTTTGTAATATTCGTTACAAATACATTTGTGAATTTTCAAAGACGCATATTAGAAAGAGGGGTCAAAAACGGCGATTACTAACCTTAAAAAATAGAAACTGCGCAAGTGGCGGATGCCCTTAGTATGCGACCGTTTTGCGTTGATAAGCGTCATCACCATGGCAACGGAGTCCCTTCAATGCTCTTTACAGATGTATTTACGCCACCTAGCGATACTGTTGTAACGTTGCAATGCAGTAATAACGTTTTTATCACTGCATGGCAGGTGGATACCATTCTGCATTCACCTGCCGGCGTCAGGTGAATACAGAATGGTAAAGGTAAAAAGATGTGAACGGATGTAAGGCTGGGAAAGCTGTTAGGCAGCTGGTGGACAGCAGAGGGCAGTATAACTCTTCAATGGTAGTCTGAGGAACTGTTTTGTTTTTTCTTCACTCCTATTTCTCTTTCTCCACATCCACGCTGCATATTCTTCTGAGAGGAATGAAAAGTAGGTGGTTCTAGGGTTCTGAAAATTGCACTATGAACAGCCTTGTTTAAAACAAATTTGAATGTTTAGAAAACAAAACAACAAATCCACCATTTATTTGCCTAAGAACAAGAAACTGAGATACCACGATCTTCATTAATATTCAAAAACATATTCACGGATACTTTGTTTATGCTTATTTTAAATCTGATTCCACTTGAAGCTGAGACAAACTGGAAAAAAACATCATTATAAATGATTCCACATCTTCTTATACAAGTAAAGTGAGTGGTAGATAGTTTAGTAAGGGTGAAAGAAAGCTCACATCAAAATACTTGGGTTTACATTGCACTGCCATGCTATCTATCCTTCAGAGTCAAAATTAGAGAAATGAATGAATGTGGAAAATGACACATACCAAAACTCTGTCTTATCTTTTAAATCAACTCAGCACTTTTCTCTCAAAGCTTCACTGAGTTCCTGAGTCTGGGGTATGTAAAGGTGGAAAAACAGAGGCCCTTTCATCGTTGCCTCAGAATATCACTATGAATTATTTCTGGCCATACAAAATCCACAGGAAGTAGCTACTGTGTAAAACGATACAAACCAAAAACAAAAAGATTACATTTCCCGTCCAACCTCAGAGTGAACCTCACATCTCCAAACATAAACAATCTAAGTAAGTGGAATTATTGTCCCCATCCAGAAATGTTATTTTTCAAAACAGACTTTAATCTCTTTCTGTCTTTGTCCTGTTTGCAGTAGGGGTTAAATTCTCCTGATTACTTTACTTTTAGCATTTCTGGCACACTTCCCAGTTTCCAGTGAGTTAGGAAGTAAGAAAGCGATGCTGACACAAGAAGAAATCCCCCACAGAATCTCTTTTCCTCCAAATGATTTTCTTTTTATACAGCCAATTCCCTCCATTTATCACAACATGCAGTGATATTACATTGAGAGAAACTAAACAAATGAAAAATGTGTTCCTGTGAGTCTATGGTTTTATAGCCACTGTTTTCTTGACCTGTGCCTAAAGGGGATCAGATCAGGTTAAAATGAAGCCGAGGAATCTCCAGATTACATCCATCAACCAAAACTTCTCTTCCAGCAGAGGTTTGCTGTAAGCTTGGCATTACCCATAAGTATGTCTCAATCGAGCCCAGAGCCTGTCCTAGTTTGAAATTCATCTTTTATGCAGAAACCAAAGAAATGCTTTCTCTCGAACGCAGGCATTAACTCAGAAATACGTGATGCCATGCAGATGGTGGCAAGGGTTTTGGACATGAGCCTAAAATGTCTCTCTGATGGAAAACCAATAAGAGCGAGAAGTTAGGGTTTCATTTTATTTTATTTTTTTTTTGCAACTTCTTGGCAATTGTCACACTCACTGAGATCAAAAGTAAATTTATGTCATTTTTTAAAATGCGTCTCATTGGTATAGTTACTTTATTTCACACAGAACTTTTTACAGAGGCACAAATGAAATGTGGGCACATCACAGCCCGTCCCTTAGGGCACTTTTTTTTTTTTAACTCGGTCGAGCTGCCAGCACAAACACTTCTCAGGTTGTAACAGTTTTACAGTTTTTATATTGAGATTGGCAAAGCCAGTGCCTCTACAACTCTGAATACCCAATTTAATTTTCCAACACCCTTAATTTTATTAGTGTCTGCCTATAGAAATACAGTCATCAATGTATCATTGACAGTAACATGGAGTGGCGGGGATAAGGTTTCTGCTGCTGTGAAATGATTGAGGTTGCATGGTATAAACCTGAATATGTAACGTGGCCTTAGTGTGTATCGGTTGTGGATATTGAGATACGTTTAAAATATTGTCCTGCTGTGAAGGTGAGCTTCACTTTTAGCTTTTTCCATGACATTTTCAAAATGAGTTTTAAAGTGCATTTATTCTTTAAATGCCTCCATAGCTTCAGCATAGAAAAGCTCTCAGAGTCTCAGCGTTGTAAATCCACCTCCAGGCAAAACAGCGTCAGAGATGCTCTTATTCTGGATACATTTCTCACTTGACACAGCTTAAAAATCTGCAACAAATGTTCATCATGCCATTTAATGTACAAAATTATTAAGCAACAGAAGATATCACATAAAATCCAGGCCAATCTTGGAAGAAAACCTGCTGAAAAGTAAATATCCATTCAGGGGTAAAATGTATTGGTTTAGATCAAAGCATAATCATTTAGTAAAATGGTCCAGTTAAAAATCCACATCTGGCAAGACTTGAAAAGTGTTGTTCACATCCTGTCTTCATCCATTCTGACTGAGCTTGGGGTGTTTATGCCAAAAGAAAGAAAGAAAAAAAAAATAAACATTTCAATCTCCACAAAGTCAAATCTGACACAAACTCACCGTTTAACATTTTCAGGTTTAATTGCAGCAAAAGGTACTGTAGTTTTATAGAACATGAAGATAAATGCATGCCACAACATTCAGGTAAAGAAGTTTAGCAAGAAAAAGTCTTTTACTTCATTTAATGCAACGATATGTGTTGACCGGTCATAAAAAAAAATAATAAAATAAAAATCCCAATAAAATACACAGAATTATATGACTGTAACATGACAACATACGGAAACATTTACCCTAATGCTTACAAATTCTTATTAATATAAACAGCTTTGCAAGATATTGATTAATGGCTCATTAAATTTAAATTAATTCATTCTTATAAGCTGCTACTAGCAGGACTTCAAACCCCATAAATCAGGTGAAAAATAAAATTATAAAATTAATGGAATGGTTGGGAAGGCACTTTGATTAAATAGCAATACATTTCTCTGACACAACTTCATGCCAAAACTATATAAACTACAGGAAATTTACAAGCTGAGAAAGCAAAGAGAGGAAATTAGAGCCAGCATGTTACATGTTGGGATCCTGATGGACAGCCCTGCTGTGGTGTAATTGCATGCCTGCTGCCAAAATGTCTCTGCCTTTATTCTGGTAATGAGGCCAGACAGCAGGAACACAGCATTTTCTACGCAGCTTTTTTGACAGCCCATGGAGAGCAATGGATTTATTGCAGCTTAAAATTGACACATTAATTATAAAGTGCTAATGAAGCACTAATATCAGACTTTGATGTGGCTGTAACCCAAGGTGCCACGTTCTGCCAAGAATTTTTACCAGCGGGATCAAGTGAAATCACGAGGCTTTACAGCACAAAGTCAAAACAGTTTAAGAAAGTTGAACTCTGTCCCAGGTTTCACCAAGGCGGAGACAGGATGCACATTACAGACAGTCCTTCAGAAACCGAGCCTGGACTTTTCTGAGCAATTAACAGCTTGTTTGCTGTAGATAAACTCTCCTGATGTGATTTGGTAAAAACAGAATCTTCTGGTTAGTGAAAGCTGGAGCCTTACAGTATTCGTTTATTCATCTTTGTGTGACACCAAATTGTGTCTATTTTATTTTTGATGTGTTTGTTTTTTACATTTTTATTTTGCTTTTGCTCGAAGTTCAAGAAACTGAGCAGAGACTTTCACAAAGAACTGGGGTTTTATAAAACACACAGTCACAGCGTGACCTTGTGACGAAGGGTTACAAGGTCTGTGACAGCAGCTGTAAATAAGTAGGATGTACATAAAGAAGCTAATTTTAATGCAAGTGACCACGCAGGATTCTGAAGCACTTTGATCCAGATGGACTTTTTACCTCAGAATATTGTTTTCAAGATGTGAAAGTAATGTTGATCTTTTCACAACAAATTATTTTTCACAAATTTTAAAAGGAAAAAAAAATCTAACAATAATAATGTAGCAGCTCCCCAGCACTTGTCCCGATGGGTGATTTTCAAGGTTTGTTTATTATCTTTGATGTGGATCATCAGACAGTCACCACACCCATCTCAGTCACCATAGTCACCATGAAAACTAAACAGATATACAAATATTAGAATATAATCACATCTAGGTTTTTTTTTGTATGTTTTGGGAGTTTGAGTTCAGGTCTGGTTAAGTGCCAGTTTTTAAAAAGTTGTTTGTCAAAGGCTCAGATATAGTACGATATGTTGTAGTATTCAATAATCAAACAATATCTGAACCAGTTTAGTACAATTCCAGAAAACTTTGCCAGTTAATCTTATTATTATTATTATTATTATTATTATTATTATTATTATTATTATTAGTATTAGTAGTAGTAGTAGTAGTAGTAGTAATGGATAGTGAACAATTTAAATTAAGTTGCCTAAATTATTCAAATTTGTAGATTATTTAT
Organism: Poecilia picta; assembly: GCA_033032245.1. NCBI lineage: Eukaryota > Metazoa > Chordata > Actinopteri > Cyprinodontiformes > Poeciliidae > Poecilia > Poecilia picta. The sequence goes on from CM065361.1 coordinate 9,089,770, forward strand.
TGTAAATTATTTATAAAGTTTTGTTTTTTTTGTTATGTACCTCACGGGCTGCCGTAGCTAAATGAGGGCAGGCACTACAAAAGCTGGCAGAATCATTGTAATAATGAATGACTTTGAATGAACTGTCAAAGGTGCTTGGCACTATCAACACTCAGTTTTCCCTGGTGAAAGCAGCGAGGTACGTTTTCTTTTGTGTGTTGTAAGTTTTTAGCATTTTAGCAAAGTCTCATGGAAAATCAGCTTATTACCACACACACACACACACACACACAAAAATGCAAAAACTAATAGTTTCCTTTCAAAACACGACACAGAAAACTGGCACATGCTTTTATTTTCAATAGACTACTTTATACCCATGGTGTCTAAAATGAACTAGGCAATTGAAACAGATTAATTCTGCTGCCACAGTCCTGACCAACATTAGAAATAGGAATATATTGATATAATGAATCACATTATGTTGTGTGACTCCCCATTTGTAAAAGGATACAATTTAAATTCTAGTAGAGGATCCGTAAGGTCTCAAATGATTGTGGGCCTAAATGTATTTTAAAGTTGATGATCCGGTACGAACTCCATAGACCCTTCAAATCATCAGAGACCAACTCTATCGGTCTCCAGAGGACGAGAACCAGGGAGGATTTAGTCTCTATGCTCCACAGCTCTGGAATCAATTCCCTGAAAACTTGAGCTCTGCAGAAATATTTGTTTCCTTTTAATCCAAACTGAAAACATCTCTGTTTTCACAAATATTTCCATAAAGATTAAAAGATAGTGTTATGGGTTCGTTTTTATCATCACTTATTCCTGCCTTCACCTGGCATGATTAGATTAATGTTTCAGAGTGTGAAGCTCTAAACGTTAGGCTTCATGCTGCAGGGGTTAAACACTAGCTGCTGTTCATGGATCCTCCACATGGATTCCAGCGCCTGTGTGATCTCCTGTAGCCTTGGGCCTGCTCCAGTCAAGCTGGCCTACTCATCCTTTAGAGGTGGACTCCAAATAAAACAGCGCGGCTCGGCCAAGCAAAACCCACTACAGAGCTATTTTCCACCGTCTGTGTGGCCAGGCAAAACACGAGGAGACCGTTTTACCCCGCTCCTTCCCCAGATCAAGAAACACTAGATCAGTAAGACTGACGAAAAGGTCCAATCAACACACTGTCGGGGCCTTTCCTAAAGCCTCCCACTTCCTCCGTGGCTGTAGGTGAGGAGCTTTACCCAGTCCTGCTCCTCTCTGAGCAGGACCGCCTCGGCGCAGACAGGGTGTGTCAGGTGCGAGCCGCCCGAACTGAAAACATTTGCTTTTCAGCTTGTGTATTTTATTTCTTCCCACTGTCTCAGTCGGACACATTTCCTCCATATTGACAACATCCTGTGTTCCCACATGGTGTCAAGACGTTCCGAGGGACTTGCCAGACTTTCTCCTTCGCTCCAGCGCTGCACTGACCTGTTGCCAGTGTCGCACAGGGGCCTCCACTGCTCATCCAGGCTGACTTTTTAAATGAAGACGTCTCCGTATCGGGGTCCTCAGGGCCTCATGGAGGGTCTATACTTGACTATCTTCTTTCAGAGAGGACTGAAGGAGGCGGCGGATGACCCTCGCCCAGCTGCTGGGACTGGAAACCCCACACCAGCTGGCTGCTGTGAGAGCACAGGAAAGCTGTGGATTAAAACACCGGGAGTGCAGAGTTCTCCTTGACTTTCAGGCCACCTATGCTGAAAGAAAAACTCCTCCGCAAAAAAGTAGCATAATAATGAACATTATGTAATGTAAAGAACATACTGTATTTAAAACTCCTGGGTCATAAACAATAACCATAAACCATAAACAATAACCAGAAACATCAATTTGTACAACATAGTGGATTATTATAATGTGAAAAAAATATATAACAGTTTATTTAAGCTTATGTGGGGCATAATAAGTAGCAAAGTAATTCAGATTCACCTCAAAATCACAATTAAAATTTTCATTACACTTTATATTAAAACATTAGAGCAGACTCAGTTCACTAAAAGACTTGCTGCCTGAAAGCTGCAGTATGTAACTTTTATAAAACAAAATGTTTCTTTTACATATTTGTTGAAACTGTGAAAATAAATCTAACTCCTGTCCCTATATGGTCCTGCTGTCATCTGGGCAAATACACTGCTCTGTCAGAAACAACCAATCAGAGCCAGAAGGAGGGTTTTATCGCTATCAATCATCCTTGTGTATATGCTTTTCACTCCCTCCCCTTTGCACTTTGGTACCCTGCAGCTGGTCCACTGCAATGGAACTTGTCATGAATGCTCAGGCAAGTTAGCATGGCCACCTGTAATAAAGAGAGCTTCAATACTGGGACTATTTTTACTTAAGTCACTGTATCGCACTTTAAAAGCACTTTTTGCACTTTATTAACAAGCACTTTATTTAGCACTGCACTTTAAGCAGATATTTGCACATAAATAATTTGCACACAAGAAGTTTTAATTGTATTTATTGAGTATTTTAGTAATTAACATGTAGCCTTTTGTTCTGGGTTCTGCACAGCTGCTCCTCATTGAGAAGTGAGGTGGTTGCCTGTGAAGGGAGGATAATTGTTACTCAGAGCAATGAGCTACTGGTGGGTAAAATGGAGCAAATCTTTGTGCATAATCTGTTAGGTGTGGATTGCTAATTTGAAGTGACTCACTTGTCTTTTCTGTGTCCTCTCCAGGGTGTTTTTAACAAATCCTCCCAGATGGGTCCAGACACCATTTATAGGTTCAAGGAGAGGCCATTCCGGGGGAGGGGGATAATTGTTTATGGGTTTTTGTGGTGTTTCATTTGCTTTAAGATAAAACATAAAATATTTATGAAAAGTAAATTTAAATGTTTATACTTAGTAAAATGTATTTTAGATTGGTTAAGTGAGATCCCCCTGTGAATTGGAGGTAGTTGGGTCCATCACAGCTGGGACTATTTAAGCCTACAGTTTTACCTGTGAAATGTGATTGTGTGTGTGTTGATACTCTGAGAAGAATAAACCTACTGCTGTTTCCACCTGACTCTGCCTCAACTAGTCTTCCTCACTGTGAAATCCAGCCGCAAAAGGCTGCCTGACGGTGGATGAATACTGTTATTTCTCCGCTATCGGCACATTGAGCAGTGGGTACATGAGCGTGATTGACAGTGCTAAGACCCTCCTTCTGGTTTTAGTTGGTTGTTTTTTGACCAAGAGTGATGCATTTCTGCAGACGGCACTAGTAGCTCACTGAGGATGCAGAGGAGCTTTATTTTTTTATTAATTTATTTTTTGGTCACAAGTTATGTCTCAAATATGTAAAAAAAAATACATATATTTGTAAAAGTTTCACGCTACAACATTAAATGCTATTTCTTGAAGGCAAACTTAATAAAAAGGGTTTGTTCATCATCTTCCGGACCTAATTTAAAAATCAGATTTAGATTTGTAAACAGAAAACTGGAGCAGCCTGTTTTAGAGCAAAGCCTATTCATGTGTCAAAATGGCCCAGTCAAAGTCCAGACCTAAATCCAATTGAGAATCAGAGGCGAGACTTGAAAATGTTCAGTTGCTCAAAATTTATTCTGATTTACCTTGAGCTATTCTGGAAAGAAGAATGGGAAACACCTGCAGCCTGGATGAGCCCAGCTGGTAGAGACTCGCCTTTAAAGACTTGCCGCTGTAAATGAACAGCAATACGCAACATACCTCCAGATGTTTTTAATAGCTCTAAAAGATGTCCCTATTCATTGTAGTATTCCACAATTGTAGTGCTTATTAAATCCCGATATAAATGGGTGCTGTTTAATAAATCGTTGACTTGCATTGTACTTCCACATGTGGACTCAGACTTTCATTCTTCGCTTAGATTTCAAAACAGCCACACAAACCTAAGACTGAGCAGAGGAGTCTTTCAGAGCATAGCCTGCTGTTCAGTGACAAATGTTATTCAGAGTTTCATTCTGGAAATTCTTTCCATGCTATATTTTCATTCAGGCATGGCGAGTACGGCACTGCCTAAAAAACTCATGCAGGCCCCCTCCATTACCCCAGTGTGTGCAGTGAAAAGAGTCTTTATATACCACTGATGCTGACTCATTCTCGAGAATGTTAGCAACACCCAAACAAACAAACAATTATCCTCCACAAAAGATGCCCTTTTTTTTATCTTTCTTTCTTTCTTTTTCTTTTTTTTCTTTGGTTTTCCATCTTTCTGTCACTCTGGTGGAGCGTGCAGCAGATTCCACAGAGGCAGTAATTTTCTTTAAAGATTCAATTTAATTTTCCTCACTAATAAATACACCTTGAACATAAATCACTTCTCTGCTTTTCTTCCTGAAGGAATGGGGCTCTTAATGAATCAAGGGCCTGGCAACATCTCTGGGGCTTGATAGCGGTACGGTGAAATGACGCATTGTTCTGACTTGCACCTCAAAATGCCCCACAGTCATTTACTAATCCAAATGCATGAACTTTAAGGTGTGCAGGGGGGGGCATTAAAGCAGGAGTTGGCAAACAGTGCAACCGCAGGAGGGTGCATAATTTGGTTGCAAAGCGAGTCCATCTATGGAATGAAATAGTACAAATCGCTCCACAAAGTGCAGAACTGTGACTCTCTGTGACCGCACATCTGCTAGCTGAGGTGTTTGATGAGGGAAATTATGCTGACAAACGTGGCATGCATGAAATATACTGCAAACAGTTGATGGAGGGAGAAACTGGAGTTGGGGAGGGCTGTGTAAACTAAACTGGTGCTGGCTCTCCAGTCAGCGAGAGGGTGACAAGCCTTCTGAGGGAATAGTAAGGGGCAAAAATAACAATATATACTGACATAGCTTCCACTGCATGAACAGAAACTAGAGAAGGAGTGCAAGTCTGAATCGACGTTTAACAACCCTACTCCAAAAACTATTCAAATAAAATTATTTCTCAGAAATTGGCATGACGAAAGGATATCAAAATTGACAATGCTGGAGATGTTTAAATCGTTTAACATGTTTATTTGTTTATTTTCAAATGTGTATTTTAAAGAGGAAGTATTGTGTATTTTTCTGGCACATAGTGCCATTTTACACACAATCAAGCAACTGTGTTATTGCCGGTTGTTATATAAATGCTCTATATATCAAATATGACCTAAAAGAAATTTGACTTCATAATTTAACACCTGGCAACACTCCAGGTATGTTTTTGATGAGGGAATAACATTATAGCATGATGTAAAGCTCAGAAAGAGTCAGCTTTACAAAACACAGCCCCATTAGAACAAGTTATGGAGAAATTTTGAAGAGACATTTTGGCATTGTTTTGTGGTAATGTTTGCCCTAGATGTTGGAGATTTGTCAGTAAAAAACAATTTGTGATACAGATTTTACACGGGGCTACCCATACTATATCTTTCAACTGCAATCTCTGGATTTTTCTAGGCTCAGGATGACTCGAGCTCAGACACAAACTGCGGAAATGAGTAGAAACAATAAATTATGACTGCTGAAATAAATAACTAGAAGTATTGTTTTGTGCAAATCGTTGTTCTGTTGTTGTTGTTGTTTGTGTTGTCACTTCTTTGTATTGTCCAGACCACAGGTCAACATCTGATGGTTTTGTGCGCATGAATGCATTGACATTGACCAGTGAAACAGACAAATTGGTAAGAAAAAAAATTTAATTAAAAAAATATGTCAAATTTGCCATTGAGGGGAATTTAAATGTTGACTGAAAGGTTGCTCCCTCATCTTCCCTCTCATTTTCCACTCTGCCTTTTGTGTGAACCTGCCTCAGTTAATACACAAAAAATCTGAATTAACTGAGAAAATTAATCACATGCAGGAGTGAAAGCAACATTTGTTTCTCATTTCACAATATAGCTCAAACTAGAAGTTGTTTTTGCACACTGCGCCAGAAACGTCTGTGAGCATCTGCTTTGTGGATGTTATAGACCAAGGCTGACAGACTGATTCCTTGTCTTTCCACTCTATATGCCAAATTATGCAAACCAAAAGCTTGATTCAGCAAAGAGATTTTATAGTGTAGCTCTCTTCAAATAAATCTCAGCCAAATTTAATTATATGTATCCTTCCTGGTGTCTATCACCACCTCTTTGGGGAGTTGGAGTCAAAAATATAGCCTGAAGTAAAATAGGGCATTAAGAATATTTGGCCCTTCTTTCAAATGCACTTGTTAGATGAGATGCGTTATTGTCTTGGATTTCTCTCCTTCTCTTTCCCCGTCCAAATATTTTTTTGATGCCACCAAAAGAATTTGTCAATGTTTGTAAAAGCAGTGGAGCGCTCGTACTCAATGAGCAGGATCGCTATTTTCTCCCTCTGGCCGATACGTCACACTCAGTCGATCAGTTCTCTGCTCCTAATCCCACCAGTAATCATTAAGAACTCTGGGAGATTCACTCTTGGTGGTTTTATGTTACACACGCCTCACTGGACAACGTGAAGGCACAAAAAGTAGCATAAAGACATATAATTAATTTAAAACTGCTCCATGATTAATCACTTTGAGAAGCAGGAGTTTAGTGTTATTTAGTGTTCTGCGTTCACCTGCTGGTGGGCTTGAATTTTCAAAAAGAGACAGAAATCATTCAGACTGCAAAGGTGTGAAGTGTATAATCTCAGAGTCCTAAAAAGCCCACACAGAAGTTCAGTATGCCTCTTAATTCAAACTTGAAGTGGACGATGGTCTGTTTCTAAATGAGAGAAGTAACCGGAGAAAGGCAGCCACGGGGCATGATGCCGTCATCGCCGTGCCGATCTGTTGAAAATGCTCGGTGTTGCTTTTGTGTGCGACTTTCCCCGAAGGATTAAGCTTCGGTTTTGTCAGACGAAAACACATTCTCTCATTAAGGTTTCAAAGATTTTAGCAAAGCCTAAATGTATTGCTTTTAAGAAAAGGCTTTTGTCTCGCAAACTTTACTTGTCCGTGGAGAGTAAATACAAATGTCAAGTTAAAACGCAACCATCCAGAAATTCCTGCAGCATGTTCAGTGTTGGTCTCTCAGCCTCTTGGCAGCAGGTCGGACCAACTTCCATCATCAACAATGAAGGACTTTCCAGTTCTTTATTACTCTGCTCTAATCTCTCCACTCATTCTCATTGAGTGTCTTTATTATGCCATATAGTCTACAGTCATGTGAAAAACTTTGAATACTCCAATCAAACATTCAGTGGTCTCAAAAGAAATGTTCACATGTCAATGATTAATCTTTATTTATCCTTTTGGGGGGGAAAACTGATTTATTTGTAGATAAACACAAAAACATAAATTGGATTTTTCTTTATTAAGCAAAAGATACCAATGAAAATGTATATTTTTAACTGACACTTCACTCTTGTTTGGTTGAAACAACTTCAGAAAGTTGCTACTTGCAGCCATGAACCAGTCTGAGGACAGTTGGTCCACCTTCTTACTTTCAGCTTTGAGAAGTCTTTGACTCGGCCCAGGAATTTCCATCCATCCATCCATCCATTTTCTTTACACCCTTGTCCCTTAGTGGAGTCGGGAGGCTGAGGAATTTCCTTTTTTAAATTTTTTTTAATGCTTATCCATTTGTGGATTTCATTGTATCCATTTCTTCTTCAGCTTAAATTTTTTTCACAGTTGCTCTCACATTTTCTTCAAACTTCCTCTGATATGCTTGAAAAAAGGCCAGATCTTTGTTGCAGAAAAAGAAAAAAAATCTCCAAACCATGATACTTCCACCTCAATTATTCACTGTTGTTAAGACGTTTCTTCCCAGAATGCTGTAGTAGGTTCATTCCAAACACGTCTTCTGTTTTTGTGTCCAAATACTTCAGTTTTACACCGATCTGTCAAAAAAAAAATAAAAAATAAAACAACATTCAAACCATCCCGATCTTTGGACTCATTTTCTGTCGACATTGTTTCTATCAAACTTTATGGTCATTTAGTTGAGCCTATGATATCCTGTGGCTTCTCAGAGAAAGAGAAAAAGAGAATAACTAAAAATAAATAAATGATTATAGATAAACCAAGACATTGTTTAAGTGACTGAAAGTACTTTCACTGTTCTGTATTTGATTCATATGCTTTTAGTCATCTCTGCTTCAACAGTCATTGTTTGCTTTAATTGACTTTCTTTAGCACTTTTCTACTTGTAAAATTGGATTGTTTAATTCCTCTCAGATGCAGCTCAGATATTTCCATTTTTCCCCCACACCAAGTCAGTCTCTGAACCAGCAGAGACAGAAAGGACACATCTGCAACAGACATGCAGATGCAGAGCTGATGATTACAGCAAGTAAAATCACTTATTACTGTGCTGAAAATGGGCAGCTGCAGCCAGCAGCAGGGACAACAGTATTTTACCAAGAAGTGTTTTTTTTTTCTTTTTTCTTTTTTCTGTGACTGGAATGGTCCAAATGTTTTTCCAGGTCAGCATATTGATTGTTCTTTACGCAAGAAAAATAAGTGCGACAGTACACAACTGGCACTTTTGGTCTAAGTATGCAAAATTTAACAAGCTTCACTTTCCGGTGAACCGCTTTCTCACCAATAAAAAAAAGGTGTCTGTCCAAGAGAGTTTCAAACTAAGCCAACCTCTTTAAATGAGGTATTTACCTTTCACTCTAAAAACAGAGGGGGGAAAAACTGGGGAAAAAACAAGTCCAACAACCGCCTGTTTGCTCTGCAGCTGTTTAGTCAGGTGCATAAGCTCTAATTAGGTCTTTTTCTGCTTAGTCTGTGTGTTATTTGTACTATAATAGAGCTATAAACTGTTTAAAGCTGTAGGAATATCACACTGCCTGTGCTCCCAACAAGAAAAAGATGTGACTTCAAATTGGATGCCAACTAATTTGCAAAGCTGACTGGTGGTCTGACGGATGAAAAGATGCAGAGTCAGAATCTTCTCTTAATAATCAAGGCTCCCTAATCAACTGGTTGCCATAAAGACTTTTAATGAACCACTTTACAGTAATTTTGCTTTACAAGTTTGCCTAAAAGAGCAGAGGTGTCGAGACAGGCCTACCCGTCCGGTCACGGGAAAAAAATCCGCAGAAATAAAGGCACGTTTTATGAGAACAAGCTGAGTCTTAACAGGCGAACTGTCAGGGACGTTTCTCACCCAAAGCACGAAGCTAAACTCACAATGAGCATCGCGACAGCTGGTAGAGTTTTTGGAGGCCGGCAGCAATTTATTCACATGTTAAAAGACAGAAATTTCTACTGGGGATCAGAGGGGGGACATGCTCTCAGTGCAGAGGGCAGACGTGGGGGAGAGACAGTTGTGAAGTCACCTTTTAATATTCAAGGTCCTGGCAGATCAGAGAAGTAAAAACTTGTAAAAAAAAAAAAAAAAAAATTGTGCTGGTGCAAAAGTTGTTAAAAATCCCAACAAATTCCTGCCAATCAAGACTGCGATACGGTCTTACCCTCCCTGAGAGTTTTTCATCCACGTTTTTGAACTGAAAGGCACCATTAGTTCATTCACAAATCCCCTGCTGAGAGAGAAAAACGAAGCCAGCGCTGAGACGGCCTGAGTCACAGCAAGTGGACTGGTTTACAGTCACTCTCTGGCTCCAAGACTGATGTTCCGAGAGATGCTGCGTTCAGAGATGCTGCTGCGGACTGACCAACAAGACCTTCTCTCTCTCATTTGATCTTCTCCAGACTCACAGGTTTGACAGCAACACCCGTGTGTTTCTTGCGGGGGTCTGGAAGCCTTCAAGAGCAGTTTTGTTTGGGTTACCTTCGGCATTTGCCTTTCTTGTGATCCTGTATAAAATCACAGGAAACAAAAAGTTCAATCTAATTCTGTAATGAAACGCCCATAGGCACCGCGCGGTCTAAACAAGGACAAAGTTGTGCACAGACAGAAAATGTATAATCTTATTTGCCTGTCATCTTAAAGTCCCTTGCAAGAGCGTTAATGGCTCTTGAATTAATTCACCACAAACGTCTTTCACAAAGTATTTCAATGGAATTTTATGTGACGGACTAATACAAAGGAATTATTAACTGTGAAGTGGAAAAGAAAAATGGATTTTAAGTTTGTGCTTTTGTAATCAATCCCTTGTACTCTGATTCACCTAAATAAAATCCACTGCAACCAACTGACCTTATTAAAGTCACTTAATTAGATTAAAGTGCCATTAAGGACACAGTTGGACTGACCTTACAGATGTTTCCTACTGGTCACAAGAAGACGTGCGACTGGGGTGAAAGTTCAACTTTCCAGCAGAACAATAACTCTTAACATCCAACCAGAGCTTCAAAAGTGTTGTTTTTTTTTCAATAAATGGTGGACAAAATGTAAATTTGTAGATACTCAACAACCATGCAGCTGAAGTTGCATTGCAAGGTGTTTTCTTTCCAACTTTGCATTGATAAAGCCACCACAACATGAAGTTTTTGATCATAATGAAACAGAGGATTTTAAAAAGTACAACGGGTATGGACATGTTGGAAGTTACTGTACTGTTTGCATTGAAACACTGCTTTTCATCAACTATGAAGCCAGATAATTTTGCTAATTTAGCACCAGCCTCCACATCATGCAGAAACAAAGCATTCCAGGGCTCAGCTCCAGCCTCACAGGGGTTTTCTGCTACGTGTGTCAGATCTTAAGTAGCTTTTACCCACTTTGCTCTGGAAGAACATACTTCTAAGCAAGTTGATTCTTGTTGGTTGAGCAAAAAACACTTTCTTTTATTTTCATAATTATTTTTCCTATGTGCCCTGCCAAGCAGGCCTAATGAGTCACTAAGGAAACAACACCTGCCATTTGGCTGCGGCTTGCTTCCCTTTCATCTGAACGAGTCCCCAAACGGCTGATTCACACAAACGCTTTAATGAACCTTCAAAAGTAACGGCTGGACCTATGAACAGTTTGACACAAAGAGGCCAATAAAATATCTTGCCGCAGCGTTGGCTTTAATGCAGTGCTTGTTCAGACTTGGGCAATAGCGAACACGGACAGCTATGTAAAATATAAACAGAAATGTAATAATTATATAGATTTTTTTTTACAGCTTTCTTAGTATGAATTGTGCAAGGGTTTTTGTGTACTAAATGAAAGTTGCTCAGTTGGTCATGTGGGAGCTTTATTCTTAACTAGATGCTTATTTTTTTTATTTATTTTTTTTTTAGTGTGAATGCAAATTGGGAAGGTGTTGCCTTTACAGCTCTCTGCAGTTTTCTTTCTCCCCTCTATGTTTGTCCAGGTGCACACGAGGTGTACGTGTTAAAGCCACTTTTATGACTCAACCAGTTTCAGTTCTTGGCTCACCAGCGCTGCTGCTCTGTGCTGAGTAGAAAAAGTTTGGAACGGAAAACAAACCAAAAAAAAGGGTTCTGAGCAGCGAACTGAGTCAGTGAGAAACTCAAACGATGGTTTTTAGCTTGATTGGAGTGTTCCTAAGTAACTGTGCCATGTGTTGCAATATCGAAACATCAGTTCACTGAGAGCATACAATTGAATTTGCAGCAGATGTTTTGCTGTTTTAATTTGTGGCTCAAACTATTTACTACTTGATAACAACAATTACAGTGTCTTGCAAAATAACTAATACTTTGCATTGTATATTTTACACAACCACAGACTTTACTGTATTTTTGTGGGATTTTTACCCTTTAACCCTTGGACTGAGGCAAACGAAGAGGACTGTGGCAAATGATACAAGTTTTACGGGTGTGGGGTCAGTTGGACCACATTTCTAAACACGAGGGTTAAGGGATGCATCAGTTCAAAGACCGTCAGATGACATAGAGTGCTTTTGTGAACAGCTATTTTAAAGTCTTGACCCAGGTTGAGTTGAACTTTGACTGGGCCATTAATGATGATCATGCATTGATCTAAACCATTTCACCTCCCACACCATGGTTTATATATATATATATATATATATATATATATATATATATATATATATATATATATACACACACACACACACACACACACACACACACACACACACACTCCATTGACAAAGTGTGTTTTGAAATAAAAGCAGTGCTTTTGCATTTATGAGTAACTCACCAGGGACATTAAGAGACCAGACAGAGACAGAGAGACATCGACTCCATATATATATATTTTATTTATTTATTTATTTTTTGCCACACATAGGTGCCAGATAGTTCAGCTTTAGTTTCATCAGACCAAATTATCATCTTTCACATGGTTGCTGTGTCTCTAAACAGCTCATGGTAAACTACAAACTGAGCTATATATGGCTTTCTTTTTGGCACTATGCAAGCTAGATTTGTAAAGTGCAAGACTAAATGTCTCAGCAACAGATTCTCTCACTTGGGTTGTAGATATTTGTTGCCCTTGACAAAGTTATGACCATCCTGTCTGAATATTTGTCAGATGTTCTTTCCCGTTTAAGGCAAGTAAACAGTCTTTTGCCAAGAGTTCAATCCTTGGTATATTGTTTTATAACCTAAAACTGCTTTGTGTATTTCTTGGTTGGTTCGTTATTGTTCTCTGCCAAACACAGTTTTACGGTTTGGGTTTACAGTTGGATCAAAGTACAAACAGAAAGTTAGAATTATTACTGAACACATATTTAATAGAAATGAGGAACATGGAGCTGCAGCAAACAGGCCAAATGATGGAGGGAAATCACATAGTAGATCACTGAATACCATGGAGAATAATCCAAATAGAAGAGCTTACATAGTGTGGGAGAGGTTGAAGTCACAAAGGAACCAGAAGAGCTAATTATAGGTGAGTAGGGGTAGCTGAGAAAGATAAAAGGCAAAGCGAAGTTGGAAGATATAGACCAGGTAAGAAAGCAGGCTGACTGGTGAAGATAAATAGAGGAAATGAGAGTAATGAGCATAAAAGATCTAAAACTAACAAATTATAACTAGAAGGAACAGCAATAAAATGAACTTTAATTAAATAAGAAGAAACCAAGAAGCAAACAAACACAGGAAAGAACAGATAGCATTATAGCACTCTCATAGAAAAAAATTGATTAAATTTTTTCCACCTTTTAAGACAGATGGCTGCACTGTAGATTTCATTTTATGGTGTCTCTGTTAAGCGGGCTGATTGGAAATGCATATCATACTTTTCAGATTTATCAATAACACGCATTGATAATTTGTATCAATCTGTAGCGTGACCAAAAAAAACAAAAAACAAAACCACAACTTGAAAAAGTTGGGGTGTTTTGTGAAAACACAAGAAATGATGACAGAAACCATCAGGTCCATGACTGTCTGCTTGAACAGGTCTGGTGAGAAGGCGAACAGAGGCAGCCTCTCAGGAGCGTAATAAAACCCGACCTGTGGGCCCAGCTGGGGAGCCTCTGTGCCAATCCAAACATATTCACTTCTAGAAGTGTGTCAGCAGGTTTGTAGTACACCTTCGCTTCGCTGCATTCCTGTTGTAAACGAGCTTAACGCTGAGGATGTCGACTTATCTTGTACATTTTAAGTATAATATTGTCAGCAGGTAATGATTTTTTTTTAATTGTTTAGATTTCAATAAAGTTGTACATTGGGGATATCCGAGCATGCCAACCAAAACACCAACCAGCGGAGCTCCTGTTTTAGTAAAGGTCTACTGGAGAAAGCAGAACATGGTTTCAAGAGTAAACATAATTAAATCTGAAGCCTCAGAGACGAGACTATGAGGACAGGAGGCGAGAAACGAGGAGGAGAAACTTACACTGACTCCTAGAGGTCAGAACAACATGCAGGAGGTGCACACATCTTTTGCAAGTTTAATTCATTTTATTTCTTTGGTCTGTGGTGACTTTAGTTTAAGCGATGAATCCAAACTGGCCACTAGATGTCTCCTGTCACTGCTGACTTCCACAGAAAGAAACGCTTAATGATTCTGCCAAGACTTAAAGTGCCCCAAAATGCAGTTTGACAGACGAATGAGAGACAGAGATGCATGCAAAACTTAGAAAAACTTGAGAAAAGGCAAAAAAAAAGAAGAAACAAAGAAATTATCCTAAAATTATGAAGTAATTTTTTTTTTAATTTGTGGGGAAAATAAAACGTCTGATTTTCCTAAATTAACAAAACAGCCATGGTCTTCGAAAGACTTTCCATATCTCTTTGTCCAGTTGTTTCCAAATTGTTGCGTGGTTTGAACTGTTGTTATGTGCAGCACCACATTCATCCTTCATCTAATTGATAGTCACATAAAATATGAAACATGGCAGAAAAACCAGAGAGCCTATAGCAAATAAAAATGCATACTTTTTTTTATACTATTCTTCTGTGTGGTATAAAGCTGAGATTTTATTTTTTCCACATGTCAGTCAAAGTAGTGTTTTTGTATGACTGGATGAGTTTTATATAAAAAATTGTTTGTTGTAGGCGTATGGTGCCGATACTGTGGCCAAATGTAGGAGAAAAGTACAAAAACAACAGATTTGTTTGACAACTTCAGACCAATTAGCAGCATTTCTCTATCCAACCCCACCAGGCCTCTTATTGACAGTTTTTAATCAGGATTGTGCTTCGTGCGACTTTCTAAATCATGAATTGCACGTCTTTCTCATGTCCTCTTGTCCCGTTCTTTCTTTTAGTGCTGCTTTGCGCAGCCACGTATAGTAAAAAGCCATCTTTTTCACTGCAGCCAATCCTTCTGCTCGTTCCACTGCCAGGTCTTAAACAAAGTTAAGGAAATACCAAAACCTCCAGCTCTGCCAGTCGGGATTCTGTTTCATGCCTATCCAGTTGTTCCTGAGTACATTTCTGTGCAAATGTCACTGGCAAATACAAACTCACAGGAGTCAGTTCATATTTTAGTGTCTGACCCATTCAGACACAAGCCAGGTGAGGTGACTTTCAGAAACGAGTCCGGGCCGTGATCCACCTCCCCCCTCCTTCTGGATGGAAAACGTCAGGGCGTGGTGTGAGAACCTGTCGCCCTGCCAGCCTGCAGCCGCTTTGCACGGCTCCTACATCTTAATGGCCTAAATTACAGCTCTGTGCCTCATGCCTGCTTTGGCAGATGAGGGCAGGGTGGCCTCAGACACCTGAGGGAGGCTGATGACTCCTGGCTGCAGTTAAACCGCTGGGTAGAGAAACAATTCTTCTTCTTTCGGGGGACTGCTTTGTTCACAAATACCAGCACCGCTGTCACCTCTGGATCTGGGCCAAGCATTTAGGGTGTGGACCTGTTTTCATGGCATTAAATAGCTTTATTCTGACAATCTGGCATGTCTACCCTAAACAAAGATGGTGATGAGCTCATAAAATGGTTGGTGAGGGGCGGTGGGTGGGTGGGGGGGGGGTGCTAGGTTTTTAGTTACCTCCCTTTAGGCAATGAGTAAAGTCATCAGACTCCTAGATCAGGGTGGCGGTGGCAGTGACACTGAGTGGTGAGTAGAGGTGGTTTTTACATTAGTGGTGCTGTGGGCAAACCATTTGTTCTCCAACTCCCCCACCTCACAGAAGCCCCACCCTCTGCCGACCCATGCATAACCAAACACACACACACACACACACACACACACCTACACACACACACACACACACACACACACACACACACACACACACACACACACACTCCATTGACAAAGTGTGTTTTGAAATAAAAGCAGTGCTTTTGCATTTATGAGTAACTCACCAGGGACATTAAGAGACCAGACAGAGACAGAGAGACATCGACTCCATCGATTAGTCAATTAGTCAACCTGGTCATACCTCGGCTTCAGTCGGCTCTTGTCCAGTCTAAAAAATTTTTGATTTTGAAACAGAGGTGATTAAAAATACTCCAAATTGTTTTAGAAGAGTAATAATCCCCTGTTTAAGTGGATCAGATCCTAACCTCATTGTGTAGAGCCAAATAAAGTATAGTGACCACACATCGGATAGACATCCACTCCCTATTGACTCAACAGCATGACTTGAAAATGACTTATTTTCTTTTTCGAGCGCTCTTGGTCTCCCTCCATGCAGTGCTGCCCTTTTTTATTTTAAAAATAAAATGCATATTTCTCATACCTGGTTGTATTTTACTGACCTCGTTCAGCATTGTTGACCATTTCCCACAAACACGTGATGAAAACACCTGGAAAAGACGACACTGCCTGTGATGTGGATAAAAAGAGGGTTGAAACATTTTTAGGGCCCAGACAGTATGTATGTTTAGACTAAATCTGTTCAGAACGTCCTGAACAGACACCCTGCGTCTGTTCAGACTTCTGGTTTAGAATTTATATGAAGACTGGAATCTGGAAGACTGGTAACTAAATTCAGTAACACTTTATTTAAAAGACTTGACACTGTCATGAACATGACATTACACCTGTCATGAACATGAATAAGCATTCATGAATATTTATGATTGTTGTCATAAAGTGTCATTCGGTAAATTATGACACTTTTAATACAAAGTTGACATTATTCAAAATGTCTTTGTTATGACAACTTGACATTATCCAATAAGTCATTACTGGTATAAATTTGTTATAAAAGTATTACTGATTACACTTTAAAAATTAAATAACTTTATGTTATCAACTTTGTATTAAAAGTGTCATAATTTACCGAATGACACTTTATGACAACATTCATAAATATTCATGAAGGCTTATTCATGTTCATAACAGGTGTTGTGTCATGTTTATGAAAGTGTCATGACAGTCTTATTCACCCCCTTCAAATGAAGTTACCCCAAATTCTTTGTCTAGATTAGGTTTTGCATGTTGCGACAGCTACTCCTTCTGTAGTCCAGTAGCAGATGGCTGTCTGCACCGTCCCACATGCAAGATGCCCAGGAAAATTGGCAGCAGCTGTTCAGATCCTCACCAATCCGGAGCAGATCTCAGACACTGACTGGGTTTTATTTTTTGTTTTGTTTTTGGTGTTTGAGCAGTCATTGCTCAATTTGTCTTTAAACATGATCTGTCTCACTGTGTCACTTTGGAGAGGAATACCGACGACTGGTGTGGCTTAAAGATTGCATGTTGGACCACAAGCAGGCCTTCTTCCTGCTCCTTACAGGATGTTGGTTATCCTGTGTGGAAGCAGCTGAGAGGGGTGCTGGGCTTCAAACGCAGGGGGAAGAGGCGAGGGGATGGACCGAAGTCAGCAGGACAGGAGGGAGGGGGCTCACCAGACTCCAGAACGAACAGCCTTCTGACACATCAAACCCTGTAAGACCTATAGATGCTAATGAATCATTCTTCACAGACCTCTGCAGACAGGAGTAAAAAAAGTTCATAATTTCAGAAATTCAATGGACACGCACAAAGGGCAATTCTTTACTCTTCTGAATGTCGAGTGGGTTCCGTCTCCTCCCTACAGAGCCTTGTTCTGTTCACAATGGTGGGAGCTGTCTGAGAGACACTTGCAAATCTTGACTTGAGAAGTATGTGCAGTTGGTTGTGGGAGACGTCCCCTGTTCCGCTGGCATCTGAGTCACGGCATAGTGAGCGGCAAATGTGTCGAGAGGCATGCACCCAGACAAAGAAGCCAAACAGATCGAGCCAAATAGACGGGGAGATTAAACAGCTCAAAGTCAAGCATGCATCCGTGTGAAAGTAACAGAAAAGTTCAGAGAGGAGAAACCTGGTAATTATCGCTTCAGAAGAAGAGACGTCTTTGCATGTAGTGCAGAAAAGTCCTTTCCTGTCGTCCACATGTGTTTGACATTAGCCACCCTGTTGCCAACGTTGGTGGAGACTTTCAGAGACCACTTTTGGGGCCTCGTTGAAAGAAGCCCGAGGCACAAGAAAGTCTATTTATAGACCCCGGATCAGAGCAGGCTGCTGCTTATTAGTTGGGTTCATTATGAGAGGGACAACATGAGAGGAGGACACGGTGCTCTAAAGTAAAACCACCCACACTTTCTGTTCACGCGAAGGGCTCCAGTCTAAGTTAGACACAGCAACCTGGTTAAAAATGATTTTATTAATGAGGTAGATTTTTGTTTTAACATGTTACTCTTGCTTTCTAGCCATAAATGATTGAAATTACAGTTGATTTCGGTGCTGTAAAGTTTGTTGCTAAGTTTCGTTTGATCAATGGAGACATTTTAAAATGATCTGTATCGTCTCTGACTAAACTTTTCGATTCCTGCTATTTGTGATTTTGCCGTAACTGTGGAGTTGCAATTTGCAATGCAAATATTGCCTGCCTTTTGTCACCACTACGGCTTGCAAAATTATTGTAGTTGGTGCAAATTGTTTTGTTCAACTAACAAGTCTTCTTGTGGGAGAGAAACACAGCAGATGTGTTTTTTTATTCTAAAAACCACATCTTAATTATCTCTCACATAACATGAGAAATCACACATCATTCTAGTATAAAAATATCATTTGTAATTCAATACCTTTCAAATAATATTTGATAATAGTACTTGCATATTCAAATAATTGCGTAAATAAATGACTGGTGTCATTTGTATGAGTGTATTACAGTACAGATGCATTATCACAGCATACAGTATTTTCTAAATTAACCTGGACTATATCATCATAGTAATAGCTAAAAGATACTTTTCAAACATTTTTTGCTCCAATAAAGCAAAACAGGCTATATCAGCCATGTCAGCTGTAAGTTAATATTTCAAATAAGCTATAGAAGAATGTGCTGTGGGGATTAAGGTGCTAAATAGTCTGCCATGAATCAGTCTGCACAATGCCAGATTAAAATATGCAGTAATAACATGTAATACGTTTTTGTGATTTCAGACCTAAAATTTACCGATGTGATGTGGCAAATCTGAAATATTTGTCTGAACTGTAATTTGTCTGTGGCTCCAACATGGAGGAATACTCTCTCCAGCAAAAACCAAAGAATAACAAAATGCTCCTGGTCTCAGAATCTCCTCACAATCTAGATCTTTCCAGGGTGTCAATATGGCTCACAAAAATGTGCTGAGCTCCGCTCTGGCCAATGAAAGTGGAGGGAGGAGGGTAGATGTGCCTATGTGTGGTGAAACATTTTCTGTGTGAACATGTTTCCATCTGTGGGAATCTCTATCTGTGTCACAGTGGGGGCTCAGGATGACTCAGTGAGACCAGAATGTGAAGAAAGGTTGGAGACAAAACAGGAAGAGTTCAGTCTGAGCAGGCTTTCCCCAGGAAGCATTTAAATCTGTTATATTTTCATTCAGGCCTGCAGGATTTATCTGCCTACTCATGCAGCAAAATGAGACCATTTTAAGCCGTTATATTTGCTCAGCTTTGTGCAGGTCACCCATCAGTCCCCCTTAGGGTTAGGGTTAGGGTGACTGTGTCATATTTCCTCTGGATCAAGATACATACATTTGTTTGCATTATGGAAATCACTTCTGAGTCCTGTCCCTGAGATCTGGGAGTGGAGATTAATAACCCCAGTTTTGTTTACTCAGAGGAGCAGTTGTTCCTGCCCAAGGTTTCTCCAAAACCAGAAACATACTAAAACAAATAAAGTACAACAAATAAACCCCATTAACTCCCATTAGTGAACACGCCATACCTAGGTACAGCTAATACTGAGAGGAAAAGTCTCAAATTAAGCTTTAAATAGCTGCTTAAACATTTTCAACAACATGTCAAAACATGATAAGAGACTGAGAGAGAATCTGACCTTCAGAGGATAACAGAAAGGCTAAGAGTGTTACTGCAGAGCTATCATAGAGGTCCTGTATTTAAGAATATTGGGAGAATTTAAATGAAAAATGACCTTTACTTGAAAAGCTCTCTATCAAGTCCAGAGGACTCCAAAGCACTTTACCCATTCACACACATATTGACACTCCAGGAGTTTTATGTCTAACTGTAATAATCGCTAACATCAAAGACAGTTTGACATTTCAACTCTGTAATCGTTTTGCCCTTTTTCTTACATAAGTAAAGTCCTATTTTACAGCAGTGACTGTATTTTACTTTGTGACATCATTCTGCTTATTGTAAAAATTATTTGAATTGCTAGAGCAATGTTTTGCATGCTGTTCTTAAAAAAATCAAGGTCCTCTGCTTTCTCATTATGGACCTGCTCTGCCAAAAACAACCAATCACAGCCAGGACGAGAGTCTTAGCGCTGTCAATCACCCTTGTCTACACACTGTTCACACTCTCCCTCTTGCACTCTGCTATGCTGCCGTTAGACCTACACAATGGAGTCTGTCATGTTTGCTCAGGCTAGCTAGCATGGGCAATGGTCACCGAGGATAAGCAGTTTTCCTGAAATGGTAAGTTGTTTCCTTGTTGCTGAAAGGTGCTATACATATGAAATTTGATTGATTCTCTACCATTAGCACATTTTGCAGCACATACACGATGATGGTTGACAATTGCTAAGACTCTCCTTCTGGAGGAGGTTGTTTCTGGTCGCTTCTGACAGGGCGCAATGCGTTTCTTCAGTCAGTAATAGTAGTACTGGAAGGAGGAGCTTGACCTTTTCACAGATTATCTGTCTCATAATGATGACACTTTATGAGACACAACATGATGACAGTTTTAACAAATATGTAAAACAAAAGTTTTTTCTAAAAGTTACATTCTGTGGCTTTAGAATTAAATAGGAATCTGCTATGATGCTTCAAAACAGACATGGATCTCTACCAAAAACCACATCAGCCTTCACCTTTAGGGATTCTGATGTGGTAAACTCTACAGCCATAATGTCCCATTGCAACGAAAACAGAAAAATGTTGACTTTTCAGTAAGAGAAAAAAAACTTGTTTGAGTGTAATTCTTAACACTCACCGATGCGCATAGCATGTTCGTCTCATTAAATGTCAAGGAGCTTTCATTCACGTGGAAATACAAGACAAGGTCAGTTTTTGTCTCAAGAGGAAGAAAAAAAAACAGCAACTGCAATCAGGGATGCTGCCGAAAGACACAAAGACGGATTCACTGTGCGAACGGGAACATGTGCGCAACACATGGCGGAGCTTGAACAAAGTGAGAGCCACGGGCTGGAGAGGCCCACTGAGACTTGGCTACAAACAACCACCACACATCACTTACATACAAGCACACCAGGTTCCTTGTATTCTCGCCCCAACCCTTCGAAGATTCACACTATAATTTTTTACAGGTGCTCCTCGATGCGCGCCCCTGATTGAGTGCATGTGCCTGATGTGGTGATAAGGTATATCCGGCGCCTGCGTGTGAAAGTGCCTGCAGAACACCCAGAGAGCTCAGAGGACCTATTACAGCTAATTGCCTAAATAAAGCACAAACAACAGGAACTGCATAGCTGTCATTCAAAGACAGCAAACACGGAAACGACTCTTTCTGCGCGGCAGCCTCGCTCCGCTTCCTCCTTGCGCCTCATCCTATGTTCCTCTCTGATTGCTCAAATGTTTTAAAGGCTGGCTCTGGATCTCTGGGCTCCTTGTAAGATGACAGAGAGACTGTTGGAGTTGATTTAAGCTGGCCTGAAGTCAGACTGCTGAGGCTGCCTTTTTCAGCTGCAGGGTTTCCTCTCCACCCCGGCTCTTGCTGTGGTATTGATGGAATCTTAAAGATGCTTAGAGCCAGATGTCTTAAACACAGAGGGGAAGAAAGCAGAGAGGAAAAGGCAGACTGAAGGCCCACACAGGGCCTTTAACATGCTTCAGCTCTCTTCAGGCTCGCAAAGCTGGGAAGCATGTGTCCTGCTTATCAGGGAGCTGAAGCTGAGCTCAGGTCCGTCCAGGCAAGAAAGAAAATCTGGATGTTTTGCAGTTTTGCATACAGTGGTTTAGTTAACACACACACACACACACACAAGAAAAACAATCAGTGTTTGTTTTGTTTACTTGCAAGGTTTGCAAAGGCCTTCCATAAGGTACCGAAAGGTTTTCCATTGGAGTTTTTTAATGTAGGAAATCAACTTAAACTAATTTATATCTGTGAAGTGGAAATGAAATGGAACTTGATTTTGATTCCCTCCAAAAAAATAACTCACAAAAAAAATCAAAAAAGTTAAAGTGTGGTATGTAGTTATTACATGCCTGTTACTCTGATACCCTTAAATAAAATCCAGAGCAACCAACTCCCTTTACATATCACATAGTTACCAAATGGAGTCCACCTGTGTGTAAGATAATCTCAATATGAATCTAGCTGTTGAGGCATCAGAGGTTTGTTAGAGAACATCAGAGAACAAACGCCACCATGAAAACAGGAAAACAGCCAACCCGTCAGGAATAAAGTTGAGGAGTTGCTAGGCTGAATATTCAAAGTTAGTATTCAATCTATAACCTGAAAATGGAAAATGAATGGCATTACTAAACCTACTGAAAAACCGGTCTTCCTCCTGCACTGACAGACCTGGCAAGGGAAGCATTTTTCTGAGAAGAAGCCAAAAAAAAATCATGTTAAATGCAGAGGAGGTGGACCAGACACATGTAAGCTGTGCTCCTCAAAAATCTGACCTTTATAGACAGGAAGCAAGAAGAAAACTATTGCTGTATAAAAACAATAATAATAATAATAAAAAAAAAACATTTTTGGAGTTTGCCAGAAAACATGCAGGTGAAATAAAAATTGTGTAGAAGAAGATGCTCCTTTAAAATTAGACAAAAATGTTGCTTTTCGGCTTACAAACATGTTGTGTGTTTCAGAAAGCAACATTCATTGGGATTTTTTTCTTCAGCAGGAACAAAGAAGCTGGTCAAAGTAGATGAGTTGGGTTGGAGCTCCATGCATGGCAATCCTGGATGAAAATATGTTAGAGGGTAAGAAATGTTAGAGTGTCACCTGCAAGGCAATGACACTAAATATGCTAACAGGGCCACATTTTTCTGCCAAGTATTTGATGGGCTGCATTGGCCTAGTCAAAGTCCAGATCAAAATCCAAATGAGAATCTGTGACACAACTTGAAAACTGAATTCTAAGACAAGCAAAGCTGATTCTACAAAATGCAGACTGAACACACATGTAAACCAATAAAACCTTAAAATCCTTTTAAGTTTCCATCTACATTAAGAATATGCACTACTTTGCGTTTGCCACCACATAAAATCCTACTATAATATACGTATTTTGCACTTGCAGTTCATTTCAAGTAGAAGTCTAATCTTCCTGCTCACCCAAATCTTTCCCAGAATCTGAAAATGTTCAGAACACAATCTGGATATTTTAAGGTTTTAAGGGAGCAAAAACACACAATCCAAGTAAAACACAAGAATTTTTGTTGTCTTCTGAGACTACACCTTCTGAGTCTCCTCTGATCTTTTCCTCCCTACAGCCGCTTTGATTGTACAGGAAGTGCAGCTTTCTTCGGATTGGCCTAACATTAAGGTGTTTATTGTCTTAACCTCAAAAGAATCAGCATTGTAGACACTGAGGAGGACAAAGTCCAGGGCGTCGGACCTAGGGGACACGGGAAGCAAAACAGAACCGGAGTGGGTTGTATATTTGTTTAGTGTGGGATGTAAGGCTGCAGAACGAGACGATCAGATGGGCTGAAGGGAAGGAGACTGGTTCCAGTGGACCGATGGTCCTCACTCATGCCTGTGCACCTCATCATGCTTCTCCCATCACTAGACTTCCTTCCCTAATTTAGGAAGTATCTGGCTGGGGTTTCGCGCAGGCATTCCGATGGCTTTCACACACAATGCAACATAAAATCTGCTCAGTGCGAAATTCTCCGAATTGCTTCGCCATATGTGTAAAATCAGTTGGCACGCAGAATGAAAAGAGCCCCCACATGGCACCTTCCTTGCCTTCGTACTCCAGCAATAAAAAGGAAAGTTAGCAGCAAATAGTGTGTGTTCCTCTTCTGTAAAATATCTTGCAGGGCCGTTAAAGTTCTCTTCCTCCTCCGTGGCAGTGGAGAGCAGAGGGCTGCAGGAATGTGCTCTCTGCACACACAGGCACAGAAAGGAAAACTCAGACGCATGCAAGAATATAATAAAAGGAAAAACTCAATATTTTAATTACA
This sequence comes from Poecilia picta, assembly GCA_033032245.1. Taxonomy (NCBI): domain Eukaryota; kingdom Metazoa; phylum Chordata; class Actinopteri; order Cyprinodontiformes; family Poeciliidae; genus Poecilia; species Poecilia picta. The sequence continues at coordinate 9,113,583 of CM065361.1, forward strand.
TTTTTGTGCAGACAACGTATTTGTACATTTATGTTCTCAGAAATGAGAGTGCACCTGCAAGATACACTGTGCTGCTTTTGACCACAGTTTTAAACATCAACCTACATGCAGACTGTGATAGAGTTTATATTATCTCTGTAAAACTTTCGCTTTCTTGGGCTTTTTGAGCAATAAATCTAACTTTATTACCGTAATCTAAATTCTTAGTGCTATTTATCTTATACTAAACGCTCTTATTTCTTACATCTCAGCTTTCAATAATTAAAAACCCTGCATATAAAAATGATGAATTTCACATTTTTGCATGCCAGCCAACATGCAATTAAATGTATGCAATCACAGTTTGCAATAAACATCTGAATATCAGTGTATAATGTTATATTTTGAGTGCATCATATGACTCAGGTTGTGCTGTTTATGCTTGCTTTGTTAAAGTTGCATGGAGTCAGATGTGCTGCATAGAAAGAGCGGATAAGTGGAGGATGTTGAATGAAGGTGAAGATGAGGGGAAGTGTGGTGTTGGGTGACAAAGACCCTGCGGACGTCTTGCGTTACTCAGAGCGCTTTGATGCAGAGTAATATTTGGTCTGTAAGGAATTTGCTCATTTGTCTTTCATTACTGCTTTAATTGCTGTGTCTCAGAGGCTTTGTGTAGCATATAACAGGACAGTGTAACGCCAGTCTGCAGGCTTTCCTACAGCAACAGCAGACAGTCAACTGACAGAGGAAACAGAGATTTGGAAACAAGAACAACAAACGGGACTGATCAGTCCTAAATATAGCACGATTCCTGTGTGAATCAAGGATCGAACTTGTCTCAGACAGAACTAGTGTGATGACGTCAGGTCTAGTTTCCTAAGGTATTCCACAAGGATCTGTTCTTGAGCCTCTTATATATTAAACAGTTATTTCCATTTTTATACTGTTTGCACATCATGTGCTCCATTTTATCTACACATAGTCATGCACTTTGTCAGATCTAACAATCGTTTAACAATGTTTAAGCCCTTGGACGTTATTAAGATAACCACTCTTTATTGCTTTCCAACTCAAAATTAAAGTCTTTGCGTCTCCCATCTGTAATTGTTTGTCGATGACACAATAAAATACACACTTTTCTTTTAACTGTGCAATGTTTTTGTGTGTTGTATTTGTTGATACCTCTGTTAAAATAAACAGTGAAAAGGAACTTAGTGCAATTGATTTTCACAAAATGATCCAATAATGCCAAAGATGCATCATTTACCTTCTGCTGTTGAAATATTGAAACTGAAAGGGAAACTCATGGATTCACTTACTTTCTTAGTAATACAGCTGATAATTCACTTGAAGGCTTTCATAGAATATTGAAATTTAATTCGAAGATAATTGACAGATTTTACAGAGTGACTCTTTTCATACAAAGTAAATAAATCACTGATGCCACAAAACAGAACTTTGTGAGTTGAACACCACTGACGTCAGGATAACTGCACTGTTCAGAGTAAAAGCCCATCAGAAGTGATGCACACACTCAAAAGATTGGACAAACTGATGTTCTGAAATAATCCTCCCTCCATTCTCCACATCAAAGTTGTTTTTCAAAATTCCGCATCCACGGTAGTTTGGAAAGATGCACCATCATACAATTGCACATCTGTTTTGCATAAAAGTGACAGAGGCTCTAAAGCAACTCATTCTGAAATCAGCTCAACACGGCCAGAACTGAGCAGGTGAAATCTCATTATCTGATTTGAATTTTGTGCAAAAAAGAGAGAAAAAAAACTATCCTTGCTTGTTTAAAAGAAAGCATAGTAGGGTCCTTTCTAATTAAAATAAATGAAATTCAAACCCACTCTGTAAATAAACGAGCTGTGCTGAGTCCCTGCAGGTGGAATTAATTGTAATTATTTTGAGACCACATTCAGCCCGAGCCAAGGAATGATCTGTGTCATTAAGCGCGTAAAGGCCTCACTTAGTGACCGAGTACAGTAACAACTTGAAAGAAAGAAAAAAACCTTAACAGGCCGAGCTCCTGTGTTGCTCTCTTGCTTTTCTCTCAAATTAAAGCCATTTGTCTTCCTGAAGAGAACCAGAGTAAGATTGACAGAGCTTAGCGTTGGAACAACAGCCGTGCCCAGATTTGTTTCGCAGGCCACGGCCAAAAAGAGAGTTAGAGTATTAATGGGAAAATTCTCCCTGTTAAATTGAAGTGGATTACAAGTGAAGCCAATGGGATAACGACTCTTTAATATATTTATTGTCCATGTCCAGAATAAGATGGAAAAGGGGAACATAAATAAATGGATTTACGAGGTGAATTAAAAAGTCTCAACAGTGCTCCGCCGTGAACATGTGTTTTGGTCAACGTCGAAGGAAACGGGGCACATAAATTCCCCCGGGCTGCTGTCCAACTCAGATATAAACTGACGATTCATGCGTTTGCCTCCAAAGTTGCTCTAAGCACAAGCAGGGCTACAAAACACAAGCGCAATCAAACTTCAGGAAGAGAAAGCTCGCTGTGTGGCACTGACGAAGACTCGCTGCTCGAAGATTAGAGCCGTGGCCGCTGATGAGGAGCGCAGCGAGGGGAGCCATGCATGACAAATCCTGAAAGCAAGGAAGACGGACAACCAGGAGGATTTAGCTGCTCCGGAGCAAAACAGTCTGAGAGGAAAGAGGTGGGCGGGAGGGGACTTTACAATCCATTCACTTCTGTTACATTAATCAAGAAGATCTTGAATTTCAGAACTTGAGCTCAAGCCACGGCCTTTCTGATGAGGTAAGCCAAGGTGAGGCTTTAATTAGACCTGGGACTGACAGTAGGAATGACAGACTTCTCCAGATAAAGGACCTTTTACTCCCTCTATCTGATCAATCAGTCCATGTTGCTACATGAGCTTGTGTGAGTTTCCTGCTTTCGACCCGGCTGCCCCACCGCTCTCAAATCTCTGCTGAATTTTGGCCTCCGGATTAAGCTGACGTTTTTCAACGCTTTCATGTCAGAGCTTGGAGACCGGAGTGGAAGTATTAAAGCTATTCAAAACATGACCCCAATTTATTATAAGTCATCTGTTTCCTATAAGAGCGAGGTAATTAATGGCTGTAGCTGAGGGAAATGAGAGGCTGAGCAGATGAGAGGCAGAGAGAAAACGAGGAAAGCGGAGAAGCGTTAGTGCGGCTTAGGCAATTAGAGGCTGGAAAGGAAGGAATACCTACTGGGACTTGTTTCATATGGGATTACCGCTCAAATCAGATAAGGCAGCCGCCTTCAAAAATCGTTTGCACTTTCGCGATGTTTTGCATTTAGATCAATTTGCGGCATTTGTTTGGTGACGGGGACGAGAGGGAGTTCCCTCTGTGTTTACTTCAACCTGGGAAGAAGAGCATGTGTCTGTGTGCCTCTTATGACGGTAATTTTCCTCAATCCCTGCACGATGCATGGAAATGATTAAAGGAAAACTGGCCTCTGTGGTAGCAATCAGCAGGAGGAGGTCTCAGCTTTCTTCGTCTGACAGTTTTCTTGCACCTGGTGCATTTTGGGAGCAATTTTAGACAACAAAGATGTGGAGTGAGGGACGTGTGCAGCACTCTATCTTTATTCATAAATTTTGTACATGCATGTTTGAGCTGAACATGAAGATAAAGAGGAAATACAGAAGCTTTGAAAGTACTTGTTGAGTTTCTAATTAGAGATGGAAGATGTTTTGGAAAATGTAAATCTGAAAAGTGTGGCATGGTCAGACAGGATTAGCCTATTTCTTTTTTAGTAAATTATTTGTTTGTAAAATAGTATTTTGCTTTGTTTTCTTCTTTTTTTCCTGTAATGTTGTTAATTTACTAGAATATGATTAATCTGACGTACAATGGATTTCTGCCAGAGTTTCATATGAAGGCCAATAACTTCAATTTTGGTCTCATCTTTGTCACAGACTTCCATGTTGGCTTAACTGCAACCAAGATGTTTTGTGACTTCTTGGTTTTAGAAAGTTAAATATAAATGCCTGCCACACTGTTTAGATTTTTAATGGGGAACGTTTCTAAAAACAATGAAAGTACGAACCTTAAGAAGCTCAAGGGCTATTAAGACATTTGTAAATCACAAGAGCTGGATCCAATTATGCAAGGAAAAGTGTGTCATACAGTACCTGGAGATTTTTTTCTGCAAACAATCTGCCAACTCTCTGGAGGAAGTCTTTGTTCTCTAACAATTTGTTCACCAGCTTAAGTTTAGAGGAGCTCATAATCGGTAGAATAGAGATCGTTAGGAAGCAAAATAAAAGTATCTAATCTTTGTCCACATTTTCCTCAACAGACCTTTAAAAACCCACAAGCTGAACAGCTTTGGTTGTGGCGAAAAAGGAGGCCGAGATCCCAGATGACGACTGATTTACCGACCGAACGGCCAAACATCCGTTTTTACAGCTGGATCGGACAGAGGTGGAAAACTACAATAAATTTGGATGTTTGGTGAAACTGTTTATTAAAGAAGTCTGAGGGCGTTCTTGCTAAAATAACATTAAAGTTCTTTGAAGTTTTGATGATTTCTTACGTCCCCGTCAGATGATTTATTATTCCTGATGTCAAACTTAGTAAATTTCCACTGAAGAGCTGAAAGTTAATGCTGCTGCCTTGATGCATCATGTGGTAACGTATCTGAAAGCCAGTGCACTTATCAAGGGGTACAATTTCAAATTTTCAATTTGTCATCAATTTTTTAACTCTCTGGACACTATTTGAAATATAGCTACCTTATAAAAGAAGTATCATTTGAAAAACATGCTTTGTAATCTGATAGTCTGGGCATTTTTATGGCAGTTCACTATGAATGAATATATTGTACACAGCAAATGTATTCAAACCCCTCAAATTTATCACAAACTGTGCAGGAGACTTTGCAACTTGTGAACGATGGTACTCTGGTCAGACCTGACCAGAAATATAACACTTTTGGCATAGATGCAAAATGTGTGGTGGTGGGAAACCAACAATAAAAATCACCCACAGTCAAACACGGTGGTGGAAAAAACCACAGGATATGGGAATGTTTATGGGAAGTTTTGGTCATTCTTCCAGAAGCCCATTTGTGAGGTCAGACACTGATGTTGGATGAGAAGTCCTGGCTCAAAGTCTTTGCTCTAATTTATCTCACAAACTGTTCTATTTGGACAACAGTCAGCCCACTCAAGTTATTTTTCTGCAAACACTCTCCTCCATGCTTCTTCATTTTATGTCAAGGTTTGAATGCTGCTGCTCTGCCATGGAAACCCATTCCACACCTGACAAGAAACAGGAAGTTTTGTTTGAGAGATGTTTGTCCTTTCAGGAAGAAACATTTAAATATAAAGATGTCTTTAAGTTTCTGTCAGGAGCAATTAGTCTCACCAGACGTCTCATGTCCGGGTTGTTGGTTTCAGTGCAACCACAGAAAACTTGATTTAAACATACAGTATAATGTTTAAATCAATTTAATATTTCAACACATCCAATATAGAATGTGTGTCTGAGTGAGATGGTTTTATTCTCGAGTTTTATACTGTGTGATGTAAAATTGTACCATTGTTCACAGGAGATTTCAGCAGTAACCACATTCCACCTAAAGAGGTCAGCACCAAGATGTTTTAAGGCAGAACTAAACAAATTTACACTAAAATGCCCAACAATTACACAGAAACATAAAGATATAACCCTAAGTTACCCCAAACAGCAAAACAAGACAAAGAACGATTTTTAAATATATAATTTATTGGAACTACTCTGTAATAAATAAATAAATCTGAAGGTCAATTAGAGTAGGAAGCATGAAGTTCTGCTTCATGCTTCCTAAAAAAGCATCTGCTTTTATAAATTCACTGGTGTATTTTAACTGTACTGATTTATTTATTAGGCAATTTATATATTTCTGTCAGTGTTGGTCCTCCATATCCACATGCTTTTGTGCTTCAGCATCAACTTTTTTTGTCATTTAAAACATATTTAAAAAGCCAAAGTTTTACATTCTCATTTCAGTAAATCCCACATGTTAGTTCCAATTCTTTTTTTTTAATATTTACAAATTTTTTGGACTCATCAAAAATACAAAAAAGATCACTTTGGTATCAATTGTCTTCACTAGAAATCAAAACCAGGCATATGTAAGAGCTGCTGAAGCTGTCAGGGTTGGGTTAGTTTGTTTATTTCGTCACACACAGATTCAAGGTCACAGTGAGATTCGGTTTCTCTAACAGTCGACACTGTTGATAAGAAATCTGGGAAATGCAAACAGAGTTTCACTCCTACCCTCACCTTTTAGTCACATATACACAGAAACCCTCACACATCAACAGCAGCAGTACCACCACAGCCGCCACTATAGGTTTACACTGTTTCTACAAGTCAGATGAGCTGTGAAATTGTTATGAGGTTTGATTTATTGTCTGTGTAAATGGCGGATTCCCATGTTTGCTCGTAGCTCCCTCACAGAGCCTCTTATCACAGAACGGAGGCGGTTACACATCCGTACCCACCCAAAACACAAAGTCACGCTTATAGCAATCCACTGGCCCCTCTCACGCCGCGTGTGTAAAGTATTTTTGGTGAGTGCCTTGGGGCTTACAGTCGATGCACATGCAGGATATTTTTTGCACAGGTTCCCCGTCAGGAGTTTTTGTTTTGAGCCTCTGGCACCAGCGTGTGCCAGTCAGTCTCTGGCTCTCTGGTGTCTGTTTCTTTTGGTTTGGCTGCACCCACTGACAGGGTGTGGTAATAAAAGTCCAAAATTCATGGCAGACTGGGAGCTAATTTTAGCCCTCTCGAGTTGGCAACCAGTAGGGAGGCCCAGCAACAAACATATAGAAGGAAATGAATGTTACAAAGTAAGCCAGCAGTTGTCTCGTGTGTGTGATAGACACTGTGTTTACAGTTCCTTGCAAAAGCATTTGTCCATCTTTAACATGTTCACATTTTGATCCATGTCAACTATTGCATGTAATTGAACAAAACAAAGTTGTGCTTAATTGTGAAGTGGGAAAAGAAAAAGGAGATACAATTTTTGAAAGTTTGTTTTACAAGTCAAAAGCTAAAAGGTGTTTTCAGACCCCTTTAAGGTGACACTCCTAAATAAATAACACATTCACTTGCTTTTAAATGCCACCTAATTTGTAAGTAAAGTACACCTGCGACTATATAAACTTTTCTTCAGATTGTTAGCAACACTGATGAACAAACTCTGGAGAAGTCAACCAGGCAAACTAATAATCTGTGAATAATGGATTCACAGATCTGCCGTTTATGAAAGGAAGCAGAAAGTTTTCAGAAGCTACATTAGCCATGGAGGTGGATCAGACAACGCCACTAAAACATGCTCTGAGACCATTTGGGTTGAACGCTACATGCAAAAGGGTGGAAAGTTAACATTCCTCATCCTGAGTACACCACGTCCAAGTGGTAGCATCATGCTGTGGGGCCATGCTGTTCCTTATCAGGAACAGGGAATCTGGTGAAAGTTGATCTGAAGATGGATGGAGCAAAAATCAAGTGAATAGTGGAAGATGGTTTTTCAAAATGTGTGTCCAAAGCTATGTTAGTCTTAAATAAGGTTTAAATTTCAGTATATGCATGTGTTTGTATGTTCTAGTTAAAGTCCACACTTAAATCCAATCATTTATCTGTGGCAAGACAGATAAAGAAATTGGATTTGTCTGTCTTCTCTGAGTCTCCATAATACATAGTCAGACATTATGTATCCAATGTGGCAAAGCTTCAGATATTTTGTAGATTTTTTTAATGATTTCCATTTGTAATTTAAGAAAAATCTGCTTTTGCAAAGTTATTGACTCACAGAGGCTGAAAACAAATGAATGCACACCCCATATTTCAGAATTTACTTGTTAAAAATGTTGAAACTGCAATATTTTCTTTCCACATGGTGTGTCCCTGTGAGTTGTTCGATCTCATGAAATCTCAATAAAACACACAAATAATTTGTTGTTGCAAAGAAAACTGGGCGGGAAATTTATCAGAAAGAGACTTGCTACAAAATACTTCAAACATTTCCAGTTTTATTTACAGCAAAGTGTAGTTGCAATAAAGTTGCCCCACAAAGTATTGACTCTATTCTGGATACCATGGCTCTGATGGTATCACAGTGCATATCATCAACAAAATGCTAAAAATGTTAATTTTACTGCACAACATGCACAATAGAGATAAATATTAGCCTGTTTGAGTTCAACGTCTGTCGTTTTCTTGCATTTTACCAGTTTTGGTTTCTTTATCTGTGTTAGACTGCAGTCAATCTCCCAACTGTGATCAAGAATTGGACAGCCCACTGTCTAGCAATTTTAGCTGTGACTAAACTTTCACTGACTTACATTTAGCACCCCTCTTCTGGTATTTTGACACCAGATAACATGGATTGGTCTGAACAAACGTTGTACTCCTTAATGTCTTTTGATAATCTGTTGCAGGTTTGCAGCTTTCAGCGTTTCTGTCCGTCTTCCATTAACGCGTCAGTCGATCAAAGAAACTTGCGCTGAAAGTGTAGCAATCTCTTCGCATGTATAAGTGGCAGAGGCTCATTTCGGGAGGCTTATAGGCGCCAGTCCTACAGCCACGTGCAAACCGTTAAGATTTTCTCCCCCTGCAGCAGCCTAGCCCAAGCTCGTGCGGTGAAAAAGTCGAGAGCCAATATTTAATAACAAGTTATGTACCGAGATGGAATAAATACAATTTTGGGATTTAGCGCCAGAAACCATCATGGCCCCGAAACGAAGCATTCCTCTCACTGTTTTGGTTTGTGGGCTGTCAGCGGCGGTGGGGATTGGAGCTCTCTGGTGAAGCCCACTGATTCCCATGAAGCATAGCAGTGGTGAGGATGTTTACAAAGCTGATGTTTCTCTTTCCTTACCCCTTTTCTTTTCAATATCTCGGTGTCACACTCTTTCACTTTCTTCCTATCGTCTACCACCCCCACATACCCTCCCTCCATTTCTCTATCATTGAGCTGACAGAATGCAAAGTCTCTGCCTCTGACTTTGCGGTTCTGCTCTGAAACCCAACACTGGCACCAGGTGTCACTTTCCACATGGCTCCAGTGCCCACCAACATCTCTGAGCCGTGCAGTCATGGGGCCGGGTGAGTCGGGAGGTCAGGGTTTGATGGCAGAGCTGTAGCTGTGGGTCGTGAGGTGGACCCCCCACTCGTGATGCTTACATAACTTAAGAGATTGTAAATACAAACTGGAAGGGGGGGACATATCCCAGGGCAGGCGATCAAAAGGCGTCTCAGTCTGTTTGATCAGGGGTTGGTCTGTCAGGTGAACCCTATCAACGTGATCTCCTTTGAGCCCCGCTCTCCAACTCCCTGCTGCAAGGATTTGATTTCAGAGCAGCCCCTGGTGTCGATTCTTGTTAAACACACAGAGGCCTATTAGAGAAGCGGTGGGGGACCAGGGAGGGGGGAGGAATGGCAGCAACGAAGGACTGCATGAGTGAGAAGAGAGGGAGTAAAACGATGTCAATCAGGGGACGAAGTGAGTGTGAAGAAGCCATTCAATCAGCGTGCTGCTCCTTGTTGGAGCTGCAGACCAAAAAAAGTGATATTCTGATGGTTAATTTGTTGAAGGCTGATCTTGCAACAAGATACAGATCCATATAAGGTAATGCGTAAAGCCTTCACCTGTCAGAGAGATGCCCTCATGATAGAGCCGAGCTGCAGGTGGTTAAATAAAATATCTTCAGAAAATACACAGGAAACTGTGAGTACTTCAACAGTGGTATTCTGTTGTGATTCTAGCCATTTCTTCGCTATTATTTAGAGTAACAAAAAAGTTACTCTACCAGCAGAATCGGCTCTATCAAACATGGAAATGTGAGCTAAACAATCACGGTAGTTTCACCAGAAACATTTTCCCCACTGTAGCTCAGATAAATGTTGTTTGATTCCAGCTTCCTCCTGTCACATGTTGATGTGCCTCCAGGCAAGGTAATTCACCCCAAGTCACCTATTGTCTCTGTTCTGCAAACACTGACTGAAGGGGACTAAATATGCACATTGCTAAACATTTTGTAAGAAAAAAACCCTCCAACTTCTAAATTATTGACCAGTATGTTGTTTTGCTTAATGTCATGTAATCCAAATATGATATTCTGAACTTGCGGTTATGTGGTGACAAAATATGGAAAGGTTCAAGGGGCATAAATGCTTTAAACAAACACAAATCATACATAACCCACTGTTTAAAACTTCAAAATACATAAATAGTCAAACTGTGAGGAATAAACAGAGTGTACACTTGCACATTTAGCTTGCACATTTAGATGAACAGACACATGAGAAGAAAGAGAGGCCTCCTTGCTTGGAGTCCCAGAGTGCCAGGGTGTTGAAATGTTTTACTAAACCTGGCTAAGAGCAGACCGGTCTGAGCAGCAGTCTGTCCTCAGCTTGGAACTGTTGCACTGCTGCTCACCTCTTCCCACCACCAACATTTAAGAGCCAGTGGGAAATTTCTCACATCGTACGAAGCACATATGTATAAAGGACGGAAGAAGACAAAATCATACAATAAATACTGTATCTTTGTAGGGTTTTGTCCATTTACAGCAGGTCTTACCCCCACTTTAACAAAAGGAAAATCAATTGCCATTGTGACGCATTCAATGGAGTTTGTTCTCCTGACAGAGAAAAATGTTCGGAAAGCCTTCAGAAGGCCTTCATTGTTCAAAGATCCTGTTGAAGTCCAGACAGTGACGTTGTTAAAACGAAGGTGAGGTGGAGTGATATTGGTGAGATTTTAATCAAAACGTTGAAAGTGTGTGGAAAAAAAAGTGTATTTTTATTTAAGAGGTGTGAGTCCGCTATGAAACATTTATACATAATGTAGCAATGTAGTCTCTGACACTTTTGTCAACCAATCTTTTCGCTTTTTCTTTAATTTTCTGCTTGTTTAATTAGATATATTATATGTTTAGTGTATTTAGCAGTGAAAAAAATGCAGTAATTATTTTGTGATTTTAGAAATGTTTTGGGCCTTTGAGAACTTTTGACATGATGACGTTGGCCCACAAACCAAAAAGCTTGAACACCACTGGTCTGGTGTGTCCTCTGCTGCAGGTAACAGTGAAAATATGCATCATCAAGATCATCCAATGAACAGACTGCAAGAATTGACATTACTCAACAGGGTTGCACAATTACTAACACAGCCGGGGCAAGAATACAAAGAACGTCAACAGCCCGCTCAGCGTTTACTTCACAGGAATTGTTTTTGTTGGGAAGAGTAATGATTAAATGATCCAATGCTACTGCAGCTGTTCATCAAACCCGACAGAGAGAGGCCTCTCTTTCTTCAAAGGAGAAGAAAGATCATGTATTTCAAAGAAAAGATAAGGATTTGATGTGTTGTCTGTGGAGCTTCCAGTCTGTCGATTACAGAACAGAACAGCAAATTTTTTTCTAAATCAATTACAAATGTGTACCATGTCTGTCTCTGTATGGGCAGGGCTTCAGTGTCTTACCTGTTAATGCACCTGTATTTCCAGTAATCAACCTACTCAGCATAAATGCTACTTTTCCTCAGTCATTGTCAGAGTAGCTGACAACTCATGCTTCTCTAATGATTTCTTGTTCTGAAAACTACAGTTTTTAGCAAGCTTTTGGTTTTTCTCTTTTCAGGGAAAACTGCCTCTTTTTCTTGGATAGGCAAGAAAAAGATCATAGGGTGGCACATTTACGCATTGTATTGAAGTGTTTTTACTGACCGATAGACATTTTTCCCTTTTTAATCTCAAGCAACTGAAAGCCACAGGCTGTTTTTCTCCCTCAACATAGACTCGAATCCAGAGGAATATATGTCCGATGGTTCGTTTGAGGCAATGTGGCAAGACAACAGCAGCATATGACATGTGCTATTAAACCTATGGCTTGGATCCAAATTTTCTAAATAACTATGTTTCAGAAAGGTGATAACAGTTGCGCCCCCCTGCATCAGGAATGACACCCCTCTCCACCCCCCACGCTCAGCAATGCTAGTTGTGTCGGCAAAGTTCACCTCCCCTCAACTCCAAACACAGCAGCCACATCAAAGCAGCCGGGCCGGGCCACTGCAGCCCCGTGTGCTGGTTTGTTATTCTCCTCCTAAGGTTAATTACAGCTGGGACTCAGGGGCTGCCCGACCATCTGCAGGGAGTTTGAAAGCTGAAGTTTAAAATTCCTGCCAGGCAAAATGAAAAAATAAACAGACCAATCAATCAGCGCGCTGCTAAATTACACATCCCTGTGGTGTGGTTTGCCGAGGCCAAAGGTGAGTTAATGTCTTCCCCAGAAACTAGCGTGACTCCGACAAGGAGCGCCTCCGACGCACCTCCAGAGTCCAACCTGGCCACACTTTTTTTCTTTTTTTGTTTAACGCCATAAGGTTATGCAAGGCCAATTTCACTGTATGCATGGAGAAACGCCACAGCATATGTCTTCGTCACCTACTATTTTGACTTTGCAGATCTGATGGATGGTGCAGAGATTTACTTCACAGGGTGGAGAAAAGCAGGAGAAGAAAAGGACTGAGCCGTTTAGTAAAAAGATTTTAAAAAGCACTCAATGAGAAGGTGTGACGAAGAAGGAAAAGATGGACAATGGAGGGGGTATGAAGGAATGCGCTTTACGTCCCAGGCTTGCTTTCTATACACTGAGTCGTGCCATTAGTCTGCAAGTGGCGACAGCGCTAGGTTTGGTGTCTGTGGAGGCTCTCATTAGGGCTAAGAATAGACTGCTATTTGTGTTTGTGCAACTGAACTGCAGAGCTCTTTTTGGGGGGACGGGGGTCTGTTTACCATGGATGGGACTTATGGTGAGAGCACAAATGAATAGCACAAGTAAATAATATTCACTGCTACTGCTAGGTTGAGTTATTTCTTCAAAATGTCTTTGTCCGCCCTTCCCCTTAAATCCTCTGTTAAACAAAATGCAGCATTTTGTCGTTCTGGTGCCCCATGCATACATTACCTTCACCATCTGAAATCTCCAACAAAATGTCTTCTCCCGGTTTGGTGCTCTCGTACTGTATAAAACTCAAGCTATTTTGGAGTTAAACCAACCACAAGAAGTGTGTGTGTGTGTGTGTGTGTGTGTGTGTGTGTGTGTGTGTGTGTGGTGTGTGTGTGTGTGTGTGTGTGTGTGTGTGTGTGTGTGTGAATCACTCTGAAGCTTGTGGGTCTGTGTGCCACTCTTCAACTTTCCCAAACCACCTCTGTTTATTCTAATAAGGCACAGCGAACCAAAAGAGAAGCATTGACAGGGTACAGCGCTGAAGTACCCCTCAGTCTGTATTTATCGTTCCAATATGGAGAACTGGCGTGTCTAATTGCTTGAACAGCTATGTGTGTGTGCGTGTGTGTATGTTCCCGTCTTGGGTCTGTGAGTACACTGGCTGAATTGAGAAGCGAGTCCCTTGCAGAGCACCAAAACCAGCCTCACATGGTTTTAATGCTTCCTGCTTGTTGTTTTATGTGTCTGCAATAAATGGAGCCATATGCTATCACTAGACCTGTATGCATGTGAAGAAAGTATTTGTCCCCCTGATCAAGCTGGGCTCATTTGGGTTGACTCACGACCAGAAAGATCAGTTAATGAATCAGTGGAAAGAGAGGCATCATCCCTGCAGCCATTGGACCTCCTGGGAGCCTCGTTGGACCAAAAGGTCTCTCGCAGCCTTCAGGAGTTTGTGACCAGAATTCACTTCGAGTCTTGACGTCAGAAGTGGAGTGGGGGTTTTTTTCTGACGCAAAACAGGGAGTGCCTCGGTGACAGTGGCTGCTTCAGGTGTCACGGTAGCGTTGTGAGTCACAGTCTGCGTCCTTTTCCAGGTAGACTCTATAAACCTTGCGGCTCAGCTGGGCCGTGTTTGTGTGACGAGCTCCCATCAAGAGGCATCAGGCTCGCTGAGTTGCCAAACTCCCTCTGTTCTTGTGCAGACATGTTTAATTTTGCACACTAAAATTGCATTCACACCAGCCCCGATTAGTCCGCTTTAATCGAACACCGGTTTTGTTTGTCTGGGGAGGTGTGAATGTGTCATCAAACTCTCGTACGCCTACAAATCTAGGTCTCAATTTGAACTCTGGTGCGGTTCAAATACATATGTGGATGCAAGCAGACTGGAGACAAAAAGCAGGACTTTCTTATGAGGCATTCTAGGTAAATATGACCAAAACAAATATGTGAGTCTAGAGCAGCAGAAATGGCTCGTAGCCTTTTACCAACGACAAAAGAGAAATCCTACAATCGCGAAAATTTGTCTCACCTGTACTCAGTGTCTTCCTCAGAGGTTTTTATGTTGCTTCCTTCAGTGGTTCTTAGAGCAGCGCCTCCACAGGCCACGGGGGGAGGAGGACAGGTTTTCAAGCCAAACCAGATGAAACTGTAACAAATCTTGCAACTTTGGTCCCCAATCAAACTACTTGGTGTGAAAACTCTCTATAGTACCTTCAAATATCTGTATAGACAAACCATCCAACTGAACCGCCAACAGTAAAGGAAATTATAAATAAATGGAAGATACACATTTAGTGAATAGATGTTGTGTGACTGCCTAAAAATGAAGGGATGGATTTATATCGGCTGAAGTGAATCAGATATATTTTCAAGTTTTTACTGTAAAATATTGAGAAGAAGAAATGATTTGCTTTTATCAAGACTTCGAGTTATTTAAAATCGTCCATCACTAATTTATACCCGACAAGAATGATTGCATAAAGTTTCCCGTTTTAAAAAGGTGTGCAACTTATGTTTTAAAATCTGAAGTCGTAGCTGTTGTGTGAAAGCTGAAAAAGCCAGCCATTTGTAATTTTAGAGATGATGAACTAGCACAAAGAATTATTTTATTTTATGTTTCACAGTGCAAGACAACTACTTCCACGGGCCTTTGGTTGACTTCTCTTACACAAGGCACTCCCGCTACTCCTGCTTTTCAGAAAAAAAAAAAAACTCTTGTTCTAAAAATTATTTGTCCTGACAAGTTTATTATGGTCTGATACTTTTTGCTAAATGCTTTTGGGGCCAGTCGTTTCATGCATGTAAGCGCTTCGCAGAGTGGTATTCCACTGTTTGCAAGAGTTGTGCACAATAAGATAAATCTGTGGCAGGCAGTCGTTCTGCTCTCTGTGGACCCTTCGTCAATCATCATGTTGTGGGCTCAGTTCAGATGAATCACCACACACACACGCGCTCACGCACACACACACGACATCCGATTCACTCAGCTGCACCCCAAGGAAGAGACTCCAGTGTCTTGGCAACAGCAGAGTGATGGCTTTAAATATATCCATCAGTAGCATCAGTAGTAAATTCTCATCATGTTTATTGCCTGTGAGTGTCGAATGAGCAGACGGCTAAGAATGCGTCTTTCGAAACTCCTTGACTCATCAGTTTCCCACCACGTTGCTCTCCTGCTCTGCCTCAGTTATCCAAAAACTAATAAAAGTTGAAGTAAAATAAAACACGACCTGTTTCACCTGAAGGCTTGGGAGCCGCTCTTCTCGTGGCCGTTTTATGTGACGATGAATTACGGCGCTTTTCAGTATTTAAACCCCTTGAAATTTATCACATTTCAAACTGATTGTATTTTATTGGGGTTTTGCATGACAAGGACTGCAAAGTGGGAAGTAGATGGTGGTCAACACATTTTACAAAGAACCTGAAAGGTGTGGCATGTGCTTTCTTTTAGCCCCATTTACTCTGACACTCCCAAATATGATCCAGTGAAACAGTGTGTGTATAATATTGTCATAAACAGAGCTGCTGTAAAGGCTTCACACTGATGACTTTTGGCATTAATGTAGACCATTAAACGTAGCAGGTGTGAAGGCTGCGTAATTATGCTTATGAAATGTTGTCTCGTCATAAAATATATTTTTCTGTTTGTCTTGAATTTATAAAAACATCAATCTGAAGAATAATTTTATAAATTATTTTAAAATCCCCTAAATCCTAATTAGATTTAGAACCAAAATGGGAAGAAATACTCTATGCAGAAGAATGAGCAAAATAAACATTACGTGTCATTTAAAACTGAATTTATTTCTAATAATATTATATTTCGATGATTAACTATGTAACAAAACAAAAAGTAATATAAAAACCCCAAACATAAAACTTAGGGCTAAACTAAATTGTGAAGGGAATAGAATGAATTTTCAGTAATAACTGATTCTGGTTGCTTTCTTTGAACCGGCTTAAGCTTCTGCTTCACGTTCTGCCATTTGTCTCGTTCTTTGGCTGCCGGGATCGTCCATTTCAACTTCAGTACATGTTCTTGTCTGCCTGGAGACACTGGAGTCTGCAGAGTCTTAACATCCTGGTGGTTCAGAGTCAGAGGAACCATTTCACTGGATAAACTGGATTCTGGTCTCTGGTGTAAGTGCAGAAAGGCAAAACCAACTTAGCTGTTTTGCGTGCTGAGAGTTGCAGTGATGTGGCTGTTAAGCATGAGCAGAGAAAGGAGATGACAGCAGCTGCTTGGCTAGAGAAACCAGTAACGTGTGTGTGTGTGTGTGTGTGTGTGTGTGTGTGTTTTGTGTGTGTGTGTGTGTGTGTGTGTGTGTGTGTGTGTGTGTGTGTGTGTGGCAGCGTCTCTTTTTGGGGAATCTGTAATCCAAAGATTCTGTCTGCAGAATTCCAAGGGTCAAGGCTTATTCTGCTGGAACACAATCACCGATTTCCCAGACGGTAGACCGTCTTCTTCAAAGATGCAGTACCTCACGTCTCCTCCGGGGACAAAGGTGGTCCCTTCTTCGTCTAACCCAGTGGTTCTTAACCTGGGTTCGGTCGAACCCCAGGGGTTCGGCGGAGCCTCTGCCCTGGAGGTAAAGACACGCTTGTGTAAAGTCGTGATGACGCCCCGCTTTGACATCACTTGCTGCGGAGGATCACGTAACATTGCTTAGCCAATCAGAGCTGCGGAGGAGATCTGATTGGAGGAGCTCCACTCTCAGCATGGATTTGAACTTCAGCAAAACTCACAGTTTTTTTCCAAATTCTGTAGCTTTCGGTGTAGCCTACTTCTAAATCTGCTCCTTAGTCGCATCTTTTCGGGGTTGGTGCTGCCTCTAGTGGCGTGGGGGTGGTAACACAACTAATATAATTACATTACATCAGAATACCGCAAAGTCTTTGTTATTTATTATTAATTTTTCATTCTCTTAAGAATGTAGAGCTAATTAAATGATCTAAACAAGACCTTAAAGTGGTTCCAGTTTCTCTCGATGGTCAACCTGTTGAAACTGTGGCAAATTTTAAATACCTTGGATCGTTCCTGGACAGTCAGTTCAACTTTGCTGAAAACACTGACTATATTTGAAGAACTGTTCTCAGAGACTACCTTTTAAGAAGACTTAGAGATCTTCTTAAAGTGACCCAACTAGACTCTAGTTGGGTCACCCATATGTCTTGAACTGGGAAAAAAATCATCTTATTTATCACTACAGAAGGGTTCAGTGAATGCGAATATGCATCTGATGGGTTTGGTACCTCAAAAAAGGTTAAGAACCACTGCTCTAATGTCATTCTGAAGACTTTTCCACAGTGTTGGTCAGAGAAGATTAATAAATGCGCATATATGTGCATTTGTATGCATAAGGTCACTTTTCTACCAGTCACTGAATGTAAGAATGGCTCATGACACATGAGTTGTTAAGGTGAACTAAAAGCATTTAAGTGTTAATTGAATTATTAGAACTTTGTGTACTAGTTCCTATGAGACTAAGCTCAGGTGCAACGTGTTCCCGTTTTTAATCTTTTTACAATCGTGGGGTACCTGGACCTAAATGGAACCACCAGTAGAGATAAGTGGTACCACATCCTTTACTTCTCTCCGCAAAAGCATATACATAAACCTCAAATTACACGCAGGTTACAAATGACGCATAAAATGTCGAAAAAGTCAGCCTGTAGGCTACTGTAGCTTTTTCGACATTTTGTGATGCCATACCTATAAACGATGCATGAATGTAAAGAAAACCCAAGATGAGGGGAAAACAATAATAATAAAAAGTGTTGACCTTTGACTGGCTGGTGTCTGTCTCTCGCTTCTGCCTCCAAGTGTCGCCCCATAAAATGCTCTCCGCTGGAACTCAGTGCCTCGTAGATCATTTCTTTACACCCGAAAGGAAAATTTCTCTGAGAGAAAGTTCCTGAAAATTCGCGGGGAGGCAGAGTTAAGCAACAAGATGTCTGCATACATCTTCATCTCAAAGGCCCCGCGCTCTGCCACGATAGCTCTCAATCTGTCAGCGGTCGGCCCGCGGCTCTGGCGGCTTCAGGTTACCCGCTGAAAGGCAGGTTTTCACTAGCAGGGCTGCAGCCGTAAATTGATGCAGATGGGAGGCAGACGAGAGAAACTAAAAATCATAATAAGATGCCCACATGACAAAACAACCCACACTCCCTCTGCAGCTATAAGTCACTTGACTTTTTAATCAGCCATAGAAAGGGGGGAATGAACATCCTACGCCAAAAGCTGCACATTAAATTCATTAGCTGAGCTCTTTGAGCATTTCAGTGCATTCGGAGTGGTATTTAAAAAGTCATTTCTCATTGAGTCGAACATAAAACTTGAGGGCTGTCGTTTGAACTCCGCCCCATCCCCATTTTCTCTGTGGTATTTGGGCTTTGTGGAGGATAAAAGCGCCCTGTGAAAACGGATCGAGGAAAATGGACCACTTGGCTCACAGCTCAGAGAGGCGAATATCAACGCATCCCTCAGAATGCCTCCTCTCCAACTCAAACAGAGCTCCCGGTCGAGCGGCAGAGCTTCGCTTGCCAGAACATGCAGGGCTCTTTTATAGCTTACACATGCAAAATCCTCGCCACAAATTCCATGTCTGGATGCTCAAGGCCTAACCTGAAAATATTAGCATTTGTCGAGTAAAAAAGGCCCTTCGAGTGGCCTCTTCTCCCTCTGCCTGCGCCGCTGTACCTGTCTGACCACTCTGAGTGGACTGAAGGAGGCACAATGTGTATGCTCTGCGTGTTGAAGCCTCCCCGTATGTCACAGTGGACCGGTGAGACAATGGTCAGAGACCGACCTCAGCTCCAGGCCCACCCAGCTGAACAAACCTGCCGCACAAATCCAAGCTGAGGTTCCAGTTTGGGTTCTGTTCAGCGTCTCCTTTAATCGCAGCTGGAAGGATTCTATGAGACAAAAGTGCAGCAGCTTGCCTGCAGAGAACTCCACTGGGTAAATAATATTTTTGGCTTTTCACATCGAGTACAGCTGAGGGGTGTGCTACTGTGTGCGAAATGTGTTATACTTTAAAGGGATAGTTTGACTTTCTATGGGAAGTTCTGTTAAAACCCCGTGAGAGGGAATTACCTCGAAGGGAATGGTTCTCTTAGCACATTCCCTCAGTGTAAATTCAGATTAGTAGGTCAATCTACAGCTAAATTTAAAGGGAACGGTAACTGCAATCCATAAATCAAAGCAAACCTTTGCCACTCTAAAACAATTGTAATATCAAAAATGCAAATTTTCTACTTTCTGCTATCACCATGTTTGATTTGGACAAAAATATAAAAAGAAATGAATTATGGTTTGCATGGAAAATGGATGTAGGAGGTAGAAGTTCACTTAAACTTTTTATATATAAATATATATCTTTTTTTATTTTTTTGACACCACTTTACTTTTAAATACACAATGGAGTATTAGGACTAGACTAAGAAAAAAAAATATGAGAATAAAGTCATAAAATTACAAGAACAAAGTCAAAGCAACTTTACTCTAATATTATTTTGGCTGTATTATTGTAATTTTAATACTTTATTCTCTAAATGAAATGGGTAATTCAGATTTTTTTGAAGGGAAGTTCCTTTAGCTTATTAGAAGTATTCACACGCTTCTCTGTAAGAAGACTGAGCCACATTAAGCCACAGTGAAGACATTTATTATCAACTAATATTAGCATCTTATCCCAGTTTAATTTGTAAATTTGGAACAAAAATTGGGCAGGGTTTTAGATTTCCATTATCCTGAGGATTTGTCTACCTTTCTATACACTTACTGCTAGATGACATGTTTCTCTGTGGGTAAAGGAACTTTACTTATAATCACTTACTTATAAGCTCACTTCAGTGTATTTGAACTGATAAGTGGCAGAACGTCTTTGTCAACATACTTGTCTGGTAAAACAAGTACTTCCTTTGTGTCCAAAGCAAATCAAAGTTAGGAACCGGATCATTTCTTCAGTCGGGAGTGAGTCAGAGGACTCAATCACAAATATTGTGGTTGCACTGGTTGACCTGCTTTTTTGGAAATACCTTCCTGGCACGTGGCGTGTTTGTGGAATAAGTTTCACCAGATTATTGTCTTCCATCCAGAAAATCCTCACCTATCACTACTCACCACCAGAGACACCTATTTGTCCGCTGCTGGCAGAATTAAATCAAACAGCGGTAAACAAAATAATTCCAGTCAAAGTAATGTGCAAACATTAAAGGTGTTAACCATTAGTGCTTAACTGAGCTGAGTGTAGTCATTTGGGGACTGCGCAATTGCCTTGCAGTGAGAAGGTCCGTGTCCAGCACGCACCCCGCCTCTTTTAAAACACGTCTGTTGGTAAGACTGAAAGAATGTTTTTTTTTACTTGTAACCTGACTCATCATGAAACTGAACTCAAGCTGAAAATCCCTTTACGATTTCAGCTTCAGCACCCAGCTCATTCAATGAACTGCACTGCTTCTGCTCGTCTTTCCTGCCGTTTCTTTTATGAAGAACAGCAAGTGCAGTGTTACCTTTCCATACTTACACCAACACCTTGCATGACTAAGCTAAAAGCTACAGAGGCGCCTTCATGTTGTTACACTGAATGGGAGTGCAACAGAGCAATTTCACTCAATCGGACAAGTCGGGGCAAGAGGGCTTTTTTTTGGGTTTTCTTTTTTTTTGGTGTGGCACTGCTAATACACCCATTCCACACATCCCAGTTTGTTTCTTTGCTGCAAGTGTGTCCCTGTATGTGTACAGGTTGAGACACGGGGATCTAAACACAGCCTGTTTATCCACAGCTGTGTTGAGCAACAGCTCAAAGATGCATGGCTCTGAAGGCCTGAGGCCAGACACCAGCTGCACAAAACAACACCGTGTGTCACTGTGGACGTGTCTGACTAACAAGCCCTCCGTCAATAGGAGCCCAAAAGCTCTGTCAGCACTCTGAGAGTCTCGAATCATTTTTACAGTCCAGACTTATTGTGGGCACTCGTTCTAAAATTAAGCTCTTTTGAATGGGACCGTAGGATGAATACTCCCCCAAATGTCTGAAATGTGTTTTTGTGGATTTTACTGGGCAGGTTTCTTGCATATGTCTGTGCAGCAGTAAAATCCAACGTCGTTGACGGAACGTTAATTAGCTTAACGGGAACTGGAGCCCACTGGTGGACAACTGACAAGACCGTCTTCTGAAAGCCTAATCCTTCTCTTTCAGTTTAGCACTTAATAAAAGCTTCTACTTGTTAAGTAGAAGTTAGCTGCATGGCTGACTTTGAAATGAAGACAAAATCCATCTCTTATCTTTAAAATCCAACAGGACTTTCATTCAAAGGTATTAGATAAACACAGTTTGGTGATGCACTCTATGTTTGCCGCTTAAAACTGCCCCTGCACTTGACCCAGTTACCCAGTTATCCATTATTGCTCTGTGTTTTTCAAAGACAAATGTTCAAGTTTCTAAGAAATTCATCTAGTCAATAAGTAATTGTGTGCCTGTCCAAAGATCTGCTTTGACATGTTGACTTAAAAGCTGTTTACATGCAGAAACAAGGAACAGAATTCCAAGAATTTATCTGTTTCTGTTTTGGTCTGTTCGTTGTTGTTTCACATTTCTGAAAATCTAGCTTCGCATATTACAAGAATCGTTTATTTTTTTTTGCGAAAAGGTAAAGCGCACAGCCGTCATGGGTTTGAGTGGCGGCTTGAACCCACTTTCCAGTCTGACAACTGTTAAATGAAGCCCACTAATCCTGACAAAACCTTTAAAAATAATTATTTCTTTTGCTGAGTTTAATCAGTAAACAGGTTGGTATGTCTTGCAGCTGTAGCCACTTCAAACAATCGGGAGGTGAACAGAGTGTCTCCATAGAGAGGCAGTTGATTTAGTAGTTTTGGAAAATGCTGCGAACGTTTCTGTTTATTTGAATGAATTTTTAAAACAGGGCTGTCTGTTAAGAAGCTAAGTGTAAAAAAATAAAATAAAATAAAAGCTGCTTTAAATCGGATTTTGTAAGTTGCAGCATCAAATGCCTAGAAAGGTAATGATGGCACATTATTTATGTACATCTGACTCTCTGCATGTTGTTGAAATGCAAATTTGATGTATAACGGTGTGAAAACAAAAATGATGTTGATTTACTGTTTAAAGAAGAAGTGAATACTTCCAGAAGATCATGCCACTCATCTATTTAAAGTGACGAAGCTGCAGCGACGTGGGACGGAGTCTAGTACAAGTTCTGTCACCAGAGTGCATCTCGTTGCGGTTCTTCTGCTTCCTGGGCAATGATTAGTTTATGAATAACTCTCCACATGAACTTTACAACCACAGGGTCAACCTGGATCTCCTGTACTATGTTTTTATTGTTCTACATTTTAGAGAAAAAGGGAACTGCAGAAATGCTGATACCTCCTGACGGATGGCAGATCTTTGATGCAGCATCTAACGCTGCATCCAGTCAGTGAAGAGAATTCAGCAAGACTTTGCCTACATGCACAGATAAAACTTGCACAGTTAATCCACAACAAGTCGGGGAATTCCTCCTTAAGCAAAAGATCCAATCAGGTAAGTGATGGTTAAATAGATTAAGCAGCAGAGCTGACTCACTCAGGCAGACCTTTCAGAAGATTAAGTCAAAGGAGTAAAATAACTTTTTGACTTTTTGCCTGCGGCCTTTTTCCAACATCTCTTGAATAAATATTTGTTTAAGGTAAGAGGAAAAAATGTGGTCAATTATCACTTATTACAATGTCAACCTTTCAGAATTTGGCTCATCAAGCTGGCAAGCATGCATTTATAAACAAGAGCTTATGATTTTACACACACATATATTGAAGCTGGAGAGGTTTTTTGTTTTTTCTTTCCATCCCCGTTGAAGGCAAAAGCAGACATGGGTGGTCCACACTTGTCATTCCATCCCCAAAAGGCAAAAAGGCAAACACAAAGCAC
The DNA here is from genome assembly GCA_033032245.1 of Poecilia picta. NCBI lineage: Eukaryota > Metazoa > Chordata > Actinopteri > Cyprinodontiformes > Poeciliidae > Poecilia > Poecilia picta. Next base: position 9,136,742 of record CM065361.1, read on the forward strand.
TATGGGAAATACAACCCTCGCTGATGGCAGAGCACAAGGGGTGCTGTCTGCTTGGCAGCAGCACAAATCACTTTGGATGTGGGAGTTTAAAGTGTTTCCCAAGCAAGAGAAAAGATACTGCAGGGAATAAATCCCCGTGCCACTCAAGAGGAAATCCCGGTTTGCTTGATATTCCTGTAACCGGGTCCCAATCGCAGCGGTTCAATCCCAGGGTAATAAATATTGCGTCTCTGTGGTGAGCTGCTGTCATGTTTACATTCTCCTCAGATTTGTTGGATCAGATTTGGTGCCCTTAGCTACCTGCGCAGAGCTAACACTCACAGCCTGAGCAAACACGCAGAGAGCAAACAGGCTGGGCTGCTCCCAGGAATAGAGTGCGGGGCTTATTTGCACCGCAGGAGCACAAAGAGCGCGGTGGAAAGGCGGCAGCGTGTGGAGACGAGCGCATCTGAAGGAAGACGAATGGGACAGAAACAGAAACGGCCGGTGTCTCTCTGTCCCTCTGACCCCGCTGTGACCTTTCCTCCGCTCTGCGTTTGTGCGTCCGGCTTCTCAGCGTGACCGCCGCGCACCTCCAGCGGTCAATAAATGACACAGAGGATCAACACTCTCGCACAAAGCACAGATTACATCTCCGTCCCTGTTTCTGTTTTATGGTTTTGGACACCAGCGACACTCCCCGCACGCTGGTGTTTGTTTGACAGGACGGCGACTCGTGTGCGCCAGGCGTCTCTCTAAGCGGAGACAGACTATTGACTGTCTCTCCGCCGAGTTTCCCCGCAGAGATATGGATTGGCATGTGAAACCGTATCGCTTCGACAATCGCATATCTCACCGACCGCTGTGCGTTAAGCGGAGCAGGTGTTGCGTGTACCTATCGACCGCTTCGCAGAAAGTTGCATGTGAGCGCAAATGTCAGAGGAAGTGGCACGCAGGTGAATCACTCTGATTACAGCTGAGAGTCAACCCGCTGCTGGCATGCAAAGCCAGCAGCTGTGGAGCCTGAGGGCGGCTGTTGTTAGGGGGTCACCGTGTGCTGTGCGCTGATACACATGCGAACCGATCCCCTCGGAAAGCCGAGAGGAGGCAGCTCCGGAAAATGCTTGTCACTGAAAAGAAACCAAATTTCAAAGCTCATCAAAGCTGGGGGATGATCAATAAATCCCGTTGTTTTTCCTGAATGATGACATTTTTCTTCCACGTGTCACGGTACACGTGGTGGGCGTTCACACGAGATCACTGGATCAGGGGTCTGTGAAGATTCTGATGTGAATGAACTGTTATCGATCCAAACGATGGCAGCCTCCCCCCTCCCACCCCTAAAAAACCTTCTTATATTAGAGTTTATAATGGCGTTCCACCAGGTCTGATACTTGGACAAGTACTTTTTGTTTTATACATTGACTGATACATTTATAGTGAGTGCTATGCTGCTCATGCTTCATCATATTTATCCAAAAAGACTTTAATATCTAATTAAGTCATCGAAATTCAAACCCTAAAATCTTGAATAAAATTTGTTTTTGGAGTTAGACACCTTAATGGCCCAATGACCCTAAATGGGATTTCTAAATTACATTTTGCTAAAGTTTTCTATGAAAATTGAACTCCCAATATCAACATCTATTTCAATGACTTACTTATTGTTACATATAATATTGCAAAATCAAAAAAAATCCTGCTCTGACTACTGTAGAACCACACTGCTGAGAAACCTTATACATGAAGCACAATATGTTTCTAATTCCCAAAATACAATTTAATTCACCTGATTCATGTTGAATTGTCTTATAATTAGATTTTATGAAATTATATTGTGAATCTCACTCAGTATTCACAGGTATTAGAGACCACAGCAAAACCTTAAGAAACTGAAATACCTGAATATCTAAAAATGCTTAACTCCCTATTTTAGTAGTTCAAACATCAGGTATGGCTTAATACGCATTAAAACCCACAGTAGAAACAGCCCTAGCATTACTGCAGAAGCTAACATCTGCATTCCCAGGGGGATCAGCCAATCAGTGCCACGGAAAATGAGGTGGCGTTCCTGGATTGCCAGCCAGTAGCATGTAACGTTGCATTGCACCAAGGCATTTCCGCTTCCTAATCTTATGAATTTTCTTTTGAATGCTCTAGATATCTTCTAAAACATAAAATCTGTGAATAGTGAAAGTCTCTGCAAATAATTTGGAGTTGCGTTCCACAGAAAAATCACAGGTGAATCCATGAACACTGAGCCGTAAATAAGCAGAGGCCCACTGAGTATTGACAAGAGCTGATTATGCATTCAGCTAACTGATTTGGATTGAACTGAACAGTGCCGTTGAAAATGTTTCTAATGATCCTAATGACTTGTGACGTTGTGATGGACCAACCTTTAGATCACAACCGACTAAAGGAGAGAAACCTTGACGGTGACTGAGAAGGCAACATGGTGCAGACTGTCTTCTCCATTTGGGAAGCATCTAAAAATCATTAAAACCAGATGTTACCGAAACCTCACAGATGTGAGGATTCAAGGCTGAGATCTGGATGGCATATTTGAAATTTGCCACCCCCCTATCCCCCCCCGACCATCACGTAGCTAATAGGTTCCTCTTCTACTGAGCAACCTTTAGCTCCGTAGAACAGGAGTGCAGCTTGTTTTTTATGTGTACATGGTGTGAAAACAGCATGGAGAACGGACACCTATGTGAGATGGGGAGGACACATGGCTTAGAGAGCGAGTGTGTGTGGAAACCACAGTGACGTTCTCCGGCAGATCAAAACAACTGTCCTGCCAGGACGGGCCTCTTTGTGGTTTGTTTACAATAAGAACTTTTCCAGACAGCAGGTGCGCACGCCTACGTGCGCCGAGAGCAACACGCCTCCAGAAAGAATGTGGACTGCGCTTTGAAAATGTGGACGTGAAAAACCGAGGACTGATTCCAGCGCACGTCCATTTTTCAGCTGTGGCAAACAAATAGGCCTTGCTTCACCTGTGACCTGCCACCCGGCTTCAGCAGCATCGCAGCAGAACAGGAACCACAAGCCAGGCGTTTTTATGTCAGTATGACACGTTTTAAAAAGCGAAACGTCTAGGAGATCAAATAATAGGACGGGTTCTTTCTTTTTTTGTGTCGATCCTGGTTCTGCCTGTGTGTGTGTGCAGGCAGGACAGCTCTGAGACGGGAAAGGATGATGGAGCGCTGCAAAATGATTCATCAGCAGACAACTTGGCTGTCCTCCCTTCGACTCTGTCTCCGTCCCGATCTCTCCTGGGATCTGAAACCCTCGACTGAAGAAGTCTGATTGCAAAGCTCCTCAATCATCTCCCGCAAAAACGCTAAAAGGTGTCAGCTCAAAAATGCAGCGGGTTTGGCAGCTGCGGCGGAAAGGTCACGGGTCTGAGGAACTTTTAACTGGAGGAATGAGAAGTACAAAACAGATATCCAGGCTGTTATCCTGAAAAATGATTGATCGCTGCCTTTCAAAGAGTAATCCAGCTGCCTGATGAATGAAGGTACATGGAGAAAACATTGAGCAGGCTCTGTCACAGCGAATACCTTTTTTCTTGCTTGTGACCCGTTGAGCTGACTCCTTCTTGGTGTAACATTCAATAAGCAAACACATCAAAAGTTTTTGTTTTTACAAGTCGCCTCATTACAGTGAAGTCTTGAAGCAAAAGTAAATTTAAAAAATACAGTCACTCTTAGTAACATTTCAGCTAAGGTGACTCTTTTTTTTCCAAATGTTGGTGAACAAAGGCTTTAGTTTGTGTAGCTAAAAGCTTTGGTATAAATATGTTAAGTTTGGACTTTAGACTTACATGAAGCATCACCATAATTTGTTCTTGGTTCATTGTTCTCCAGCACTTTTCCAGTATGTTAGGTTGTTATTATTCATTTTGAAAAGATTAACAACACGTTTCCACCCCCCATGAACCAGAGGTAGTTCAGAACCATAGCTTGCACAGCAGTGTGAAGAGACAAACGTTCATGTAACCCTGAATCCAAACCCAGCAGAGTCACTGCAGCCTCTTCCTGAGGTTTCCCCGACTTCTTCATCTGCAGCTTAGACGTGCTCACAAACACACTTTCTCCCACAAAGAGCACGTTCGTCATCTGGGTCCGAGTGTGCCGAGGCTAATCTATTCCAGAGATCTGCGCTAATCCTCCAAATGCCTAAGGATCGACATGATGGCCTGTTTAAGATGGAGCCGATGACACTAACACACACCTGACTCGCAGGAAACAGCAGTATAAACCTCTCTGTGCCGCTTCCTGCTGACGGCTCCCAGTCGCCCAAAACAGTTCCCTCCAAACATGATTGCAGCTGCACATGCTTGTTAAGGATGCCATTAAGCAAACGCACAACCGAGACAACACACGGACAAACAAAGAGGTCGAAGTTCATATAGGATGCTGGAGGAAGCATCACACACGATCTCCCTGGAAGGTCGTGGTGATCACCATGGAGACCTGGTGGACCATCAAAAGGCTCAGTCAGGTGCTTCTCTGCATTTCTATGCTGTTGTTCATTTTTGTTCTGCTTTAGAGCACCAGCAGGTACAAGTGGGAGCAAACCTGCGACAAAAGGTTGAGATCTTTGTCCCGTAAAAACCCTGATGACTTCTGTCTGCTCAGCTGTTTTCACTGCCCTGTCTGCCTGTGTGTGTGTGTGTGTGTGTGTGTGTGTGTGTGTGTGTGTGTGTGTGTGTGTGTGTGTGTGTGTGTGTGATTTTCTGAGTGGTGTGCAGCACAACCTATTTGGTTACTGGTGGATGAAGCATTCCCACCCATCTCCACCCAGTCCTGAAATACACCAGTCTGCATAGTCAGAAACACACACATGCACACACACATAGAGGAACTTCTTTACCTTCTTCTTATTGACTTAATACAGAGAAGATAAAATAAATGTCCAGCAATAATCGCCACTTCTGTTTTTGTGTGGCCTTTTTGAAGGAGCTGCGATTTGATTGGATTATAAGCTAATAAGAAAGTTTTCCATATCAGATGTTCTGAATTAGGCCACAATTGAATTCTTTGATGATGCTACAGTGAATTTTTAAATCCAGGCTTGGATAGAAATGAGTTTGAGTGCTAAAGAACATGAGTCTCATGTTAATCCATTTGCAGATGATCCATCTTTGCACAGGTGCATCTTCATAAAACAGAATAATTTGGAAAGTTAATTTGTGTCCATTTAAATTAAAATGATAGATTTCTATATGATATAGATGCACTGAGCATTGTGACATGTTTCATACATTTATCCAGTTCATTTTTGATTTCCTAGAAGAATTTATTTTATATGAACACACACACAGACACACACGGTTTTTCATACAATGCTATCGGGCTTATATAAACACAAAGTGCCGACTTGACGGTTGTTCGACACAGAAACCCTGGAGAAGCTGCGTTCACAAGAAACCGCTTCCAGACACGTTAGGGGAAAGTTGAGTGGAAGGAAAAGTCCAGTAGAAGTTATACAATGAATTGTAATCTCATTCATGGTAAGAAATTCTGTAGCTTTGTGTGTTAGATCTTTTGATTTGTCTTTTGCTGACATATTTATCAAAGGGTTTTTTTAAATAACAATGAGAAAAAAAATCAAACAGCCTGACTAGATCTGCTGAGAGAAGATAGATAGATAGATAGATAGATAATAGATAGATAGATAGATAGATAGATAGATAGATAATAGATAGATAAGATAGATAGATAGATAGATAGATAGATAGATAGATAGATAGATAGATAGATAGATAGATAGATAGATAGAAGATAGATAGATAGATAGATAGATAATAGATAGATAGATAGATAGATAGATAGATAGATAGATAGATAGATAGATATATGTGGGGTAGATAATCAACAGCCTCCTGGTTCATTTGTTTACAGCCTCCAAACTGCACAGCGGGAGACGTGCTCCCCCCTGTCGGTGGTGCGTGGAACTGATCCAGATCATGAGAGGCTGGACTGGACCCAGGTGAGAGAGAGAGAGAGAGAGAGAGAGAGAGAGAGAGAGAGAGAGAGAGAGAGAGAGAGAGAGAGAGAGAGAGAGAGAGAATTAAGCTGGCAGGATGATCAACAGAGAGCTCTCCTCCTCCTCCTCCTCCTCCTCCTCCTCCTCCTCCTCCTCCTCCTCCTCCTCCTCCTCCTCCTCCTCCTCCTCCTCCTCCTCCTCCTCTGAGCTCACAGTCCGCAGAAACACTGAATCAGTGCGGAGCGAATGAGAGGAGCTCATCCAGATCAATTCCAGAAACACGCTTGGATTCTTTTTGCTTCTTCTTTTTTTATTAAGAAAAGCGACTTTAAAATTAAGTCTCCTGGTTTATTTTCCGATTTTTGGAATATTTTTCTGGATTAAACACGAGCATTCTCGACGCGCAGGTAGGCGCTATAATTTGATGAGAAACAACCGCAATTTAATAACTGGTTGAATCTCCTCTGATGTTTGAATCTCACTGTCTTCATTCAGAAACCTTATTCAGCAGTTCAAAGGGATTATTTCTACTCAGCGCGCCAGTTTGGGGGAGATTTTCACAATAAAACAAGAAGAAGAAGAAGAAGAAGAAAAAGAAGAAGAAACCTGCAGGTCGACTTTGTCTAGGAGTTTTTTTCCAACTCTGCTGTCCCAGAAATGGTGGGGCACCTACATTTACAAGCGATGGATGAGAGCCTCAAAGGAAAGAACCGCGATGGGCTGCTGGACAGTCCGGACTCGGGTTTGCCCCCCAGTCCCAGTCCGCCCTTCTGCTCTCTGTCTCCGGCTCTGGTCGAGTCGCGCTCCGCCGGCTGCGCGACGCCCGTCGACAGCAATCAAGGATGTTACAGAAAGGAGAGCAGAGAGGGCAAGCTGGTAAGAAACCACTCCACTGTCTCATCTGGGTCTTATTTTACAGACATCTAAATGCAATTTTACTCTGATTTACCTCATGATCATCATGATAATGACAGGGCTGACGGGGGAGGAAGTGAAAATGTGAGAGGATTTTAGCGTTTGAGCAGAAACAGACTTTCAGATCAGTTCTCTCTCTCGCTCTCTCTCTCTCTCTTAATTCCTCTGTTACAAACCTCTGATCTGGCTCTCAGGGTGGAGATGCCACCAGCCCCTCATTAGGAGCCATCAGGACATGGGGTCCGGGGCCTCTAGATGTCCCCTCTAGATGAGACTTCCAAGGCTTTTTTAATTTTTATTATTTTGTAGCAGAATGACATAAAGCTCCAGTTAAAGCTGAACAGAAAGTGAATTTAACACTAACCAGTGATTACTAGAGCTCTTTGCTTGGGTTTCTTCTGATGAATCAGATGCATGCAGTGGGCCCTGCGTTCTACTGCATCTGTACACAAACCCCTCAGGAGATTTCTGTTGAAACTTGTTCCTACAGGCTAATTGCTTGTTAAACAGATCTGGACCTCCCCAACCTGTTTGAAGAGAAGCAGCTGTGCACCTCCTTTAACATTTCCAGGCTTATTCTGACTGATCTGTTTAACCAGAAATGATTTGTTCCTCCTCTTTGACGTCATTAAGTAGAAAAATAATAACAATAATAATAAAATAGTTGCAGGAAATTACAGCTTCCTATTTTTAATCATATCCTTCCTAATGTTCATGGTTCTTTTAACAAGAGACTAGAGAATTTGAGAGAACCCCTCCCCTACCTGTTGCGGCTCAGCTGGCTCAGAGAAGTCTGTTACAGAGAGAAATTTAGCTAAAAGTGAAAAGAATGAATAATGTGCATGCATGCAGCACAACGTCGTAGAGACGTGCTGCATATTTTGGTTTTGAAACGATACCAGAACAGAGCCAGTATTGCTGATACTGATACAGATACCGATACTTTTTAAGTTTGAGATACCATCAAACTTCTGACATGTAGGTGTTTTAATGGTTTTCTCTTTGAATTATTTTGTTGAAACTGAGGACAGAAATTGAACAAAGCTTATAGGCGTCTACAAAATACGTTAGTAATGTTTGAAAAAGATAAACAGAAACAATAGAACGACAGAACAGATTTGTGTGCGTCTTTTCCTCAATAAGTAAAGTGGAAAAATAAATGATCTTTTGAGAGAAAATAAAAAATATATACTTTTTTTTAGGTGAAGTTGAGAAACTGAACCGCAAAGTCTGAAACTAAAGTACTGCTGTTGCCACGCTATTATCAATCCAATACCGATATTGACTTGGTATTGATATTATCAAAAGTTTTGACAATTTATGTCAAACATTGTTTCTTTAGTTAAGCTATGATAATAATTTTGCAGTTGTTGCAAAATAAGTTGAGTTTCTGTTATGTGAGTAACAGGAATTTGGGTCTTGTTGTAGATTTATGCTATGCAGAAATATTATGAAGAAATTATATTATTGACTAATGTAATCATCTAAATCTCAGGAGCGAAATCAAAGTTACCAAACATGCTCTAATCATCTGATAATAGGATGCTCCAGACACGCCTTATTGGGGAGTAAACAACTTCTACTCATTTGGCTCTGCGATCAGCCAAAGATGCTTCAGAAAAGCAAAAAGACGCTGCATTTGGTTTGTACTTCTAATCCTCTGAATGCTGCTGACACTCTCTGCACCAGCAAACGTCCACATGCACAAATCCACATTATTCTCCCAGAGATGTTTGCTATCAATAATCCACAGAGTCGGTGCATGTTGAAGCACTTATTCAGCTGAGGACAGTTGCCCTCTCCAGCCCCATTCCTCCCCCCACCAAAAAGGAAATGACAGGATTTGATTAATGGCAACTGCAAACGTTTTCTCGTCTTCCAAAGTGAATGAGAATGAATTTTAACGAGGGATCTCGCAGTGACCCGTGAGTCAAGGGAAAGTCTGATGCAGGTCACTCCCGGTTCCTGAAGCCTCCTGGAACATGCCTGCGCAGGTCCAGGTGACGGCGGAAGTGTGTGAAGGAGGCAAAGGAAAAGCAGAGTTTCTGCAGCGGAGCGTCCGTCTGCTGGAGCCCGAAAGGAAACTCTGAATCCTCTGGAAGCTCGGATCAATCCGGCTCTTCCAAACGTCAGCCTCTACTGGACTTGGCTCCCTTTGTGTGTGTTGTGTGTGTGTAGGTGTGTAGGTGTGTGGTGTGTGTGTGTGTGTGTGTGTGTGTGTTAGTGCTCAGTACACGTTTTACACATTTCCTGGTGTGTTTTTGTGTTGTTTTTACATGGTGCAGAAGAACAATCGTCTTTCTTCTATTTTGGGGTGCAGGTGTTTGTCAGAGCAGCAGCAGCTTGTTGCATAAGTGTTTGATGACCTCCAGCTTCTAAACACGGATGAATGTTCAGACAGTCTGTCTGTTTACTAACCTGGCTGCTGTTGAAGATGTGTAGATAACAAACAGCTTTTCGTTTTTCCAAAAAAAAGATGTTCATATCTTCAGATGCATAGATGATGTGTGATGATCTGGTCAACTTTGAGTCAGATCAACACGTTTTACAGCACAGATTCCAGATATTTCTAGACTTCTCGGTCAGTTATGTTGATTTTACATAAAACATAATAAAGTTCACTGTGAGTATATGGAAGATATTTCTATAGTAGTCAGGGAGGAAGGAAGGTAGTGAGGAAGGCAGGAAGGAAAGTCACAAGGATGGAATGAAGGAAGAAAAGATAGAAGGAAGGAAGAAGGCTGTATGACCCATGTGAGGAAAGTAAAAGGAAAGACAAAAGGAAGATGCACAGGTAAGGAAGTAAGGAAGGAAGCAAGGAAGGGTGGCACAAGGAATGAATGTGGAGGTAAGACAGTTTGATGGTGGAAGGAAGAACGAAGGAATGTCTAAGAAAGACTAAGGAAAACTTTACAAAACAAAAGAAGCAAAGGATGGAAGGGCTCCAGGAAGGAATGATGCAAAGATGGACAGAATTAAGGGAAGAAGAAGAAATGCATGGAAGTAGGAGAAAAGTTGGAGGAAGAACACAGGGAAGGAAAGAAGTAATGGCACAAAGAAAGAACAAATGACACGAGAAAGGTAGGAGAGAACATTTAGAGAGGAGGATCAGGAACAAAAACTGGAAATAAAAACAATTTTCCAAATTCCTGTTTCCCTTCTTCATTCCTCTGCGAAAACTGCTGAAATCAGACTGCAGTCTTTTCCAGACGGTGTGGAAGCGGCACTGCTCTGAGTTTCGCTCCAGGCCGAAGGAGAGCCCTGAGCTAGCGTCGAGTTTCACTACTGCTCCTAAATAGTTTCACGCACTTCCATCAAATTCAGCGCAAACACAGGATGTAAAGTCAGAGGCTTTTGCCGTAAAGAACAGCCGGCAGCTGGAAATCTATGTTTTGCTTGGCGCCGCTCCGCCCTCAGTGGCCGGCTCTGCATTGTGCATTGTGCATTGTGTGAACTGTGGACTGCTCAGCTGCAGACCATTTCTTCTGGCCTTCCAGGCTGGGTTTCTGCTTTGTCGAGGTGACGTGCGTGTCGCAGGCAGCGGCAGAGGGAAAGCCGATCGCACACACCTGTACAGCCTGTTCAGGTCACGGCAGAAAATGAGCCGCCTGTCGACTCGCTTCGTTCGGGCCTCAGCGGCGAGTCCAGCAGCTGCGCCGCAGCTCAGAGGGGAGCGCTGTCGCCCTTGGCCTGCTCTTGCTCGTCTCTTCTGGCAGCATGCGCGGCCGGGGCCACGGCATGTGACGGCCTCCTCTGTGTGTAACCCGAGAGCAGCAGAGAGGCAGATCTCTACCAAGCAGAGCGCTTGTACCTACGCGACAATGTGGGACAATGTCAGAGAAATACTTGACTCTTACATCGGCTTGTCGCAATAAGCAATACACCGATTAATCGCGCAAAAAATTAAAACGAGGTTAATAATTTCCTTTTCCATAATTTACTGTTTCGTTCTTTTATCTTCTTCTACCAAAAACTGGATGTTAAAAGTATTCAGTCTGATGCGTTGTTCTCAACTAGCCCCTTGTTTTTGAAGGACAATTTTGTCTACAGAGACTTTATAGTTCATTTTATTTGTTGTTTCTGTATCTTGTTTATTTATTTTGTATATTTAAAATGTCTTTCAGTTCAAGTCTTCAATGTTCATTAGAATTTAACATGCATTGATCTTTAACAATGTGTTCTTGCATTAATATATCATTTCTCATTTTAAAACAACAATATTTATCGTTTATCGCATTAACTTCCGGGACAATTTATTGTTAATTTGTTGTCATGACCTCGCCTGCGAAAAGCTCGCAAAATGTTCCCCTTTAATCTCTTCACGTTCCCACTTCAAATTACAACCGCAAAGATTAAGGTATTCTGTTGAGATTAGTATTCACCTCCCTTTGCGGTGCTACCCTTAAATAAAACCCAGCGTAGCAGGTCGCCTTTTGGAGTCTCCTCAGCAGCAAGCAGGGTGCTCCTCCTTTGTGTGATTTAATCTCGGCATAAATGGAGCCGCTCTGACGGTTCAAACGGCGTCACAAAGCAGACAGGTCAGGCAGATAAGCTGAGGAGAAATTTATGACAGGGTTAGGTTATAAAACAATGTACCCAGCTTTGGTGTGGAACGCTGTTCGATCCATCACCTTGAAAAGAGCAAGAGAAAGGTACAGCTGCAAAACGTTCACCTGATGGGACAAGCTGGGCAGGGAGCGCATTCATCAGGAGAGCAGGCCAAAGGTCGGTGGTGACTCTGGTGGAGCTGCAGAGACATAAAGCTCAGGTGGGAGAACCGACTGAAAAAGAATACATACATTTTGTCATTTACCATGAAGAATTTAGCATAATAATTGTTGATTTGTTGTTATCCCGACAAATTTCAGTTGTTGATGGTAAATAAGATAAAAACTAAAACAGACATCATGATCGAAAATGTTATTTTTGTTTTCTTAGCTGTTTGTTCCATGAAAGCATTAGTAAATATCAGTGAATTTGGAAACATGATTAAATGCATTTACTGTGTGCAGTTTAGAGATATAAATCACACGTTTAAGGAAATTGCAGCCTGAAGAAGCATGTTGTAAATGTACATATTTTTCAAGAACATTATTTGTGTATGTGAATGCAAACTGTTACTTAAAAAACAAGTAATAAATAGGGATTTTATCATAATCTTTATCATGATCACAATAGTACCACAAAATATTACGCTAAGATCCATGTCGCCCACACAGACACTTTCCTCCCAATCTGACATGGCTTGATCTATTTTACAAAGAAGAAAGGTCCAATATTTTGTTTACCTCTGGAGCAAAAGCAAGATTAGAATAAAGTACAATCTAATTTGTATCTGTTAGGATGAAATTTGAGGTTCAAAATATTTGAACATGTTTGGATCTGTAGAACTGGTTCTTATCCCCAGTCTGATAAAATCTGCTGCTACCTTCATCTGTCCGGTAGCAATGCAGCTAGCATTCGTCTTGTTTCCTGTCTGCCTGTTAGCCCTACATGAAATTCTGGAGAAATCCACACAGTTTACATTGTAATTTTGTGGTTTCTTCAAATGTTCCCCACTGGGCGTAACTAGGAGCAGAGAGGGTGACAGGTTAAGCCGCACGCTGAGCTGCATGTGGACAGTTTGACTGACGTTAAACACAACCCTTCTAACAGAAGCCTTCCCTGCTTTCTTTGCACCAAGTGGATTGAAAATAAATCTTAAAAAAAGATTGTTGAATCTGAGATGAAAAAAAAAAAATGGAACTTCCTCATTTTTTTTAGTCTGCTGCTTTGTGTGTGTGTGTGTGGTGTGTGTGTGTGTCTGGGTTTAAAGACTCAGTGATCCAGTAAAGACATCTTCAATACTTTACTCCACCTCAAACTTAAGTTCTGATTGTATTTAACTATTTACAGCTAATAATATATATGTAAAGATCTACTTTTTTGAACTCACGTCACGTCAGTCTGTCATTAAAATCATTAGTCAGCCAGAACAGCTATTAAAGGAAGGCCAGGTTAAGAAAACAGAAAAATAATCTCCAAGCGAATGAGCAAAGTGAGACGGAGCAGCGCATGGCGTCTCCATCGCTGGTGCGGTTGTTGTTTTAAACTTTAGCGTTGACCTTCCTTGCTGATCTTTGCTGTGTCACTTCTCTATCACCTCATTACCTGTTTCCTTCACTCCACTGGGCTCCGAGCAGCACCACAGACACACTCTCTTACTTTTCTTCACATTTTTTCCTCTAATTTTATATTAGGCAAAGGCTGGTTTGAAATTTGCCAAGTGTTACCTTAAGTAATAGCAACCGGGTTTTGTGATGGTAAGAAATATCAATATCAAACACCAATCTGTTTGAAACACTTGTGTTTCAAACAGAAAAGCATCAATTATTCCATCTGCTAGTATTATGAAATATGGTAATAATTATTACAGTTATAGTCATGCTATGTACGTCTGTGGAGGAATTTAGATATTTACATAAACTGTAATAAGAAACATAACATTTTGTTTTCTCTGTCTGATATTAGAGTAAACTTTATCTGATTTAGGTCAGGTAAAATTACCAACATTATCACAATTTACTATATCAGAATATTGAGAGATGGAACTTTTTTTTTTACTATTTAATTACTTTCCTCAAAGTCAGAAGTTTACAGACAAAAAGATTACTATGCCTTTTTGCAAGCCTCTCTCATTTAACACTTGAGCAAATATATAAACATGGTCTGAAATGTCACGCAGAGGGGAAGAGGTTATTGCTCCAATAGTCTCATAAAAAGTCAGATCAAAGTTTGCAAATCCATCCAGGGACAGATATGAAGATTTTTGTCCCAGTCTTGGTGCTGGATGGATTGGTATTTTTCAAAACAGCATATATGTCATGCATAGATATTAGAGATTAAATTTCAGGTTCAAATTTGCTATTTTAAACGGTAAAGTGCAATAAAAGGAAAACTGGGAAAATAACACAAATCAATGAACAAACACCCTGAATATAATCACCTTACTAAAATAACGGCCTAAGTACATTTTTGACAAAAGACAATTTAGGCAAGCAAGTCATTTTTTGGGGGAAAAAAATCATGTTTAAGAAAGGTGATAATATGCAGTAAATACATCCAAAGAACTCATGCTGATTTAAAAGAAAGGAATCGTGAACAGAAGTTTGAAGATGTTTCCAAGTTTAAAACTGGAGAAATTTTACAACCATCTAAATTCACCTTTCTTAAAAGCATATTAAAAAAGGTATACCAGGCCTCCTTCCAGCAACAGGTGGGGGATGGGCAGTACTTTGAGTAACCCAGTAATTGTCTCTGGGACTCATTGAAAGTCTTTAAAATGTGGGAGTATAAGAGAAAATGTGATTAGTTTGGAGATTGCTAACGCTACTGCCACCTGCTGGCAGAATAAAAGTTTTTTGTGGCATTTAAAAGGAAGAAATATTAGCTTGAAAATATAAGGGCAAACTTGCTGGATGAGTGCTATGACAGTTGTGAGGGTGGGGTCAACGGGGTTGTTAACCTGGGTGCTGAAATCCATCACCAAGGCTGCATTTCTCTTCTTTCTTTCTTTTTTACAAGAATTTCTGCATAAAAAGTAGTTCAACAGGTCTTACATGGAGCTGCGAGAAAGTGAGTCATATTTTTTTATTTTTTCACAGCTGCCCTACCTGCTGCTGAACTGTGCAGGAACAGACCCGAAGTCTCGCATGCACCCGGTGTTCTACGGAGAGAGCATCGAGGTCAACACCAAACCGGAGCAGGAAATCAAGTTAGTCATCATACAGCTGGTTCTCTCTCACTCACGTAACCGCCGACACCTTCCTAAACGGCCCTCTCTTCACCCTCCCAACCCCCATCTCCCTTTCAGGTGCACGTCTGCGGTCAAGTACGACTCCGACAAGCACTACCGAGACCGGGTGGTGTGCGCCCCGGTTCCCACGCCCACGTCCTTCAGCGAGACGGTGGTGGCGGTGCAGAACTGCACTTGGAGAAGCTACAAGACGCAGGTGTACCTGGAGCCGCGGCAGAAGCCCGTCAGCTACCAGAGCACCACCATCATCTACCCAAAACACGCCAAGAACACTTACCGCACCACCCTCAACTACAACCCCACGGGCGCCCGCCGCTGGTTCGTGTCCACGGTGCAGCTGGAGTCCAGCGAGGACACGAGCCCCTGCGTCATCTACACAGAGGACCTGTAGGGCTACATGGCGCCATCAAGGGGACTTCATACTTCATTTGAACTATTACCTTTTTTAAAAAAAAAACAACAACAAAAAATAGTGTGTTTTTCTCACAATAAGGAATTTGGACAGATCCACACCGAAAGAGAAGTGCCGGGAGTTTTAAACCCCGGCTCTTAATCTGAGAGTCAGAGTATTTTTGATTGTCTGCTGCTGCAGTCTTGAATGGGGCCGTTGATGCTCTACAGCTGCCCTGCAGTGACTAATGTCTTATTTAACATGAGAGCCAACAAGCTCAGGGCCCGTGCTCCCCCTTCTGGTGGGACTGGAGCCTTGGTGAAGGTAACCTTCAGATTCCTGGTGTCTGTATATAGAGAAAAGGGGAAAAAAAAATTATCGACACGTGCTGTGGATTTTTACCCAGTCACACCGATGCAAAATGTTCTGAATATGGCTCTATTGCACTTGTTTTCTACATGTCGCAGTTCCCTCAGAGGACCTGGCGTAGTGGTGGGGAATTTCTGTGTTGCCTTTGAAAAGTGGACCAAAAATAGTTTATTTCCTTTGAGTAACTCCATACACTGGAGAACAAAAACTCCACAAGCGACTCCGAGCACAGGGTGATCTGGAAACCACGCCAGATAATCACCAACTCAGTTTACCATTTTGAACTTGGTAGACAGGATCCTATCTTGTTGTCGCTGACGGGCTGCCATGACAACGGTGGACACAGAAATTAGGCCAATTTAGCTTTATTTATTAAAATGTAGAAACTAGAATTACTTGGGACTGTGTGGCTGTAAGTCTACATCGTCTGAACTTAAGGGAAAAGTGGAGAGAAGGCCCATTTAGGAAAGGTGAGCTTATTTCACACAGGAAATAAAAACTAAAGACAAAAGAGCAAATTTATTTAGTATGAATCCAGAACAGTTGGGCACCGAGGCTAGCAACTAGTTTGAGAGGAGCCGAGACCAAAGCTAATTTCTTCCATTTTAAAACAAATTTGACAACAGATCATAGCGGCCAATGCAAAAGCTCCTTTATAAACTATTTAAATCATGTCACGTTTAAATCGGGAGCTTATTTACGTCAATGGTTGATCGGGCGGTGGAAGTGCAACACCAATAAGCTTTCTGTGGAAAACAGATCTGAATAGAACATGACTCATCTTTAGTAATAATAACACTAAATTTAAACTTAAACGCTAATTTAGTGATCTTGGCTCTGCTTTATTTTTGTGCTGTACAGTTACTCTGACCTGAACATGTTCTCTGCTCAGTACATGTTTCATACAGGAAGATCACTGGTAACGGACCGCCTCCAACGAGCCTCGTCACGTGAAGAACCACCCAAAGCAGTCGGGACAATGTTGCTGTTAGCTTTGGCCTTCAGGGCCAACTAGTCTGAGAGTGAACTAAATAAAGGCACCAAGAGAGTTAAATACATTTAAGACAATCATTTACATATATGTAAAAACTCCCTGATGTAATATGTAAAATAAATGATGAGGTTTTTGAAACCAGAGAGAACTTAATTGGATGTTAAAACTAATATTAATTGCAAATCTTATTTTATATTCCATGAAATTATCGTGTGGAGCCATTTCTGATTCAGTGTGTATATGTATTTTTTGTCTCCACATCCAGTGTGTCCAAAGCAGAGCCTTGAAACCACATAAGATCACCCTAGTGAAGAAATTAGGGGTTTCTCTGTTCCTCGTGTGTGTCTCAAATCTAGAAATATATATCAGGTTGCTGAATAGGACAACTATTCAGACTTTACCTCAAATTTCCCGTGGTATTTTATTACAAATATGTATTCCTTTTTTCTGGTGAGGTTTGGAGTTTGTCTTTTTTTTTGTGGGGTTGTTATTATTTGAAGTGGGCATGAGATGCCAGAGAAAGTGCTGTAGCTTCCAGAAGGTGCTGCACACTGCTTCACAGCTGCCTGAAAGAAGGCCAAAAGAAAAAAAAAAAAAAGTCAAGTTTGGCTGCTTGGAAATTTGGGTGTGGAAACAAAGGAGTGGCACAGATCACTTGTGTTCATAAAACAATTGGGAAATTAGCATATAAATCTGGGTGCTGTCGCCGTGGTAGAATCGCATTTTAACATCCTGGCCCATAGTTTGAGGGAACCTCCTGGTCAGAGTGGAGGCGGACCAACAAGAGGACGTAATGCTGAGGCAATGCAGTGAGACAGATGGCACTCAGGGGACAACGGTAAGTGTAGATAGAAAGAGCTGAGAAATTAGGAATATTTGCAAAAATGAATATGTAAGAAAAGGGAAATAGTTCTCTCTGAGGTTTTTGTTTTTGTCCTACCAAGCCAGAAGTTCCTGGGAGGTTTGAGTTGGCCTTGAATTGATGGTCTGTGAGACGTTTGGTTCTGATGGAAGAAAGCCAACAGATCTTATATTTAATACCTTGGTGGTTTTATGTGATAATTTTTAATTTTTTTGTTTTTAAACACTTGACATAACATTTGATGCTGTAAAATATTGTCCTATTGTGTATATGTGGCATCGAGGCACTTCATAATTCTCTTTATATTTTTGTACGTCAATCATTGTTCCAGTTCCAATGAGAGGTATTATTTAAGAAGATGTATAACCTTAATGAATAATAAAAAAGACAAGCCAATTCCCAAACGGTTCCAGCTGTTTGAGTATTTGTTTTTGAAATGTGGAGTTCTTGCTTTTTTCAGCTTTTAAGCAAGGCGTTGTAAAAACTGATGAGCTCCTAACCTATCAGTTTCACTCAAAATAAATAAATAACTTACGTCAGTTCAGCAAGTTAATACAGAATAGTAACATATTTAAAGTGCAAGGAATATTTTGTTGATTCACGTTGATGTTCCACAATCGTGGGGTTCTCCACACTTCAGAAGTTTGGATCCAGAGTCTGTAAATCGAGATGCCAGTGGTACCGAGTGCACAGGCATTGATATCTGACTGTAACTAAAACAGCAGCAGCTCCTGCAGCAGAGCAGTGGCGCAGTTTTCGACCAGAGCCTCTGCTCTCTCTCCATAGACGATCACATAATTTTGCCAGTTAAACAGGACTGAGGCGCCCTCTGGTGGAGTGGCGAGGAATTTCAGAAAGCATGATTCTCTATTCAGGAAGTCATTTGTCTTTGACTGTTTGGGTGTCACAAAACAAAAACAGTTCAAATTTCAGAAATAATGACATATGTAATCCACTTATTACAGTATAACAATTTTATTTGTCGTTTTGGTTTATATATATTTAGCATTTGTTCACCTTCTTGATTTCTGATGTGCCAGATGCTGCTCTTGCTTTATTATTTGTAGGCCCTCAAATATGGACTAGGATAGCTGGAGGAAAACGCTTGACTGTCATCTTAACTGGGAACTTTGAGTGGCAGCATCAGGACTCAACATTATG
This sequence comes from Poecilia picta, assembly GCA_033032245.1. Classification (NCBI taxonomy): domain Eukaryota; kingdom Metazoa; phylum Chordata; class Actinopteri; order Cyprinodontiformes; family Poeciliidae; genus Poecilia; species Poecilia picta. Next base: position 9,155,208 of record CM065361.1, read on the forward strand.
TGGACAAAATGGCAACATCTTAAGACATCAGCTAGCATGCTAAGGTGTGGAAGAAAATAGCGCTATGAAATGACAGCGACAGTTAGGATAAAGCTAACGTGGTTAGAAAATTGCTTTTAAAAGACTATACCGTAATTTAAATTTGCGCTGCCCATCACAAAATAATAAAGAGTTGAAAAGGTGCGGATGAATGAGGCAGCCGACAAACCTGGCTCGGTTGTACCGGTTCTGTCAGGAGAAATGGGTCACAATTCAAGCAAGTTAATGTAGCAATCTTGTGGAAACACCCAAAGACATGTGGCCCAAATATTAAAGTTTGAAAGGCAATTCTGATAACTTTTTTAAATATACTTCTTTGAAGTAAAAATAAAAACATATTTTGTCATTTCTAACCAACCTAAAATAGTTAAAGTTTAGTCTGATTTAATAAAAGACAGTGAGGGGAAGAATAGGTTGTATTTGTATACAGAGTATGTAAATATCTGGTTTCAATTTCACCGTTCAGGCTCTTCTGCACCCAGCTGACATGAGAATTTCTGTGTTTTGGTCCCATGTGATGTTTTTTTTTTTGCAAAAAAAAAGATCAGTTTTAGATTTTAGCCTACCATGTATGCTTTTCAATATGCAAAATGCTGCAACATTTATAACACGACTAGATTACAGTTGGCTCATCAATTCCACACTTTATAAACAGTTTCAGAAGTTTAATCTGCTTCAATAAAAGAGGATTCCCAAGAATAATTCACTTTCCAAATATGATCTGACTGAAAGATTTGCTTGCACCGCCCCCTGCTGGCGCTTAGCCGTCATTACTCCAGACCTTCCCCGTTGAGCCAAGCTCAACTAAACCAAGTGGTGAGAAGAGAACAATGAGCCTAAATCCACATAATGCAGCTCTGACACCATGACTGGCAATAAGCTTTTTATTTAAACATTAAGGCAGTGTCTTTTTTTTGTGTGTTTTTCATTTTTACACTGCTATCCACAAAGCTTGCTGGTGGGCATGTAGAATTTAACCATGTGAATATTTCTTTTCATAATACCACCCTTGAAGCAAGCCACATAAATATTTACATCTCTTCAATTCTATATACAATCCTTGATATTATACAGTGGGTTATAATAAAAAAAAAATATGCACAAAATGGTTGAACAATGTACTGTTTGTCGATCATCCCCCCACCCCTTTCTCCTACGATTGGACAGTCCAGATTTCGTCCTTTTAGGTTTTCAATGATTCATTTCATTTCTGCGAACACAAGTGTGCAATGACAAAAAAAAGAAAAAAAAAAGTAAGAATAAACAATATAAAATGGATGCATGTTAAAAAGTCATTTCAGTGTACTTTTAAAAACAACACGTTAGTCATCGCTTTAGGGAACAGCTGGATATGGCTTCGTCTGGTTTTAGCGTCACATTCCAACGTTTCAGCAGTGGCAACGATGAGAACACACACACACACACACACACACACAGAGAAGGAGAGGGAAAGGGAGCAACGTGTTTCTGCCTCTACTGGCCTCAGTAGGAGGAGCTAAAGCACAGCTGAGGAAAAGAGGAGGCGGTCCTACACCAGTCGGGTCTGCGCTGAGATGAGTTAAAAAACAAACAAAAGAATAATAAAATAAAAAGACGCCAGAGAATCTTCTTGAACGCCTCGCGCAGAAATACTGCCTTGAAAAGGTGAGACTAATTTAGCAGAACCGCCTTCCGATCCGCTTCCTCCGACACGTACAGAGAAGGGAGGTGCAATGAAGTACACTTAAAGTAGTTTACAGGTTTAAAAGTGAAGAAAAACTTCAGATGGAGGTCCATGTAGGTTGATGGATGACTGAGTAAAACCATTAAAGCTAAGGCAGCGGCGGGGAATGAAGGGGAGAAAGAAAAAAAAACGCAAATACATTAAAAAGGATAGCAGGACGTCTGATTAAAATCCGTTTGAACCTTCGCGAAGCAGTCTGGAGGGGGGGGAGGGTAAAAGAAAACTTGTGCGTCACTTAATGAACTTCAGCACTAGAATTTGTAAAATAAATGGCACTTAACACTAAGAATATCTCTTAACTGTACAAAATCTGCCCGGATGTGGAGATGTATCCACGCAACCCCCACGAGGCAGTAAAAGCTCAGAGACGGGACTCCAGCGGGCCAGAGGAGGCCGGCGTGGGGGGGGAGGGGGGGAGTCACAGAAAGATGGCTTTGTTTTTTTTTTTTTTTTTTTTTTGTTTTTAAATCTCCTCTTTAATGCAAGGGAACTCCAAATTCAGAGCTTTGAAACTCGTTCTCCACTCCGACGTGATTCGTTTTTCTTTTCTTACTGCGAGCGGAACAACAAGAAGCGGCGAGACGCCTCCGCAGTGGGACTTCTGCGCCGCCTCTTTAAAAAAGAAAAAAAAACAAAATGCCATCGTGATCACCTCGACAACTAAGTGCTTTATATGCAAAGAACTGTTCCGACAAACACAGACATGGTTAATATAAAAACAAATAAAACAGCAAGAGTGTCACTTGCCCCAGTGCCGTCCATCTGGCAGCTCCTCCCAGTTCCCCCAACACATACAGATTCATGACATCAGCAACAAACCGCTTAGTTTACCCTGTAAACCTCTGATATGATCCCACCCCACCTCAAACCCAACACCCCCGCCCCAATAGATCTTTGCAGATAACAGAAGACAAATGACACCATCAAAAAAAAGTTCACCACCAAAAATGTACTAAAAAAGCCGCAGCTCACAAAACACAGGACTGGACTGACAGTTCCAGAAAGAGAAACGAAAAGAACCAAAAGTGAGGGACAAAAAAAAAAAAAAAAAGAAGAAACCAAGATGCTGATTCTCCTCCTGTGTCCTTTTTGCTTGTGTTCTTGTAGTGGTAGCGGACCGCCGGCACACGGAGCTCGCCAGGAACAAAACAAGAGGGTTCATCCGCTGTGAGAGTCGGGTCCAACATGGCGCCGTTACAGCCGTGTGCGGAGGCGCGAGCACGGAACGGCGGCACACGGCGAGCTCACGATGCGTCTGTGTTGATAAGGCCAGTGAGGAATAGTAGTAAAAAAAATAAAGAAGAAGAAGAAGTGATTTGTCCTTCAGAGTAGTACTGGAGTGAATGCATAACACGCAAGTGCGAACGGACACACAGAGCCACAAAGATTCGTCCTCGTCGTCCAGGGAGGAGGACGGCTTCACGGCGAACAGCGGCGGTGGGAGGGGCGCGGGGGAGACTAGGCGCAGGACTGTCCTCTGAGTGTGTTTCTGTGTGTGTGAAGCAGTGTGTTTTCTGGTCACTCGCTGTCAGACAGGGTTTCATACTGAGAAACAAGCAGAGGCTTGGGCTCCTCCTCCCAGGGGCGGCCCTGGCCGGGTCCGGGCCCCGGGCCGCCCTGCTGGCCAGACGAAGGGGAATGGGCTGAAACTGTCCCGCTGGGGAAACGCATGATGAGTGGGCTGTATGGAAACGGGGTCGGGGTTGAACCTGGGTGAGAGGGGACAAAATACATTTTAAAAAATGGCTTTTAAAATACATTTTAAAAAATGGTTTTACAGCATCAATGCTGTAAAACAGGATTTTAAATTGTATTTTTAAGACAAATTAAACTTTAGGTTTTAAGCCCCCATTAGCATGGCTAACATAATTAAGACTACCATCTGTGTGGTTTTTCTACAGAATATAATGTAAACCATTCATTTTAACTTGAGATTTTCAAAATGGCTGATAACATTTTCAATCACATTGAGTTAAATGGAAAACAAAAGGTTCAAAATGATCAAAACAGAGCAAAGCTGCTGTTCTACGATCAGCCTTCCTGCTACCTGCTGGAAGTCTAACTCTCTCACAGACATGTCTCAAGTTTCCTTTTAAATTGGCTTTTCAAGTGAATTCAGAGGTAAAAAACATCTTCTTAGCTCAGTATCTACCTAAACCAGCAACTTTTCCCGTTTAAAGAGCCACTTTTGTCCCCATTGCTACAAAATAAAACCAGAGCCACAAAACTGATTTTCTAAATATGTTCTACTTAAAATGTTTTATTATATAAGCTAACAAAAGTAAAATAAGATTTATTTATATTTTCAGATTTATTACCAATGAAAAAAAAACAGTTTTGTGTGAGTGAGGCAAGCCTTTTCTAAAAATATGAAAAATACAGTAGCATCGTTTGAAGCTAGTCGCTTTTAAAAGTCTGTTGTAGATGTTAAAAGCAGATTTTTGGATTTTGCCATAATAAAACAAAACATTTTGATTAAAACTTTATCAAACTAATTATGATATAGTTGCGTCAGTAAAACCTCTAAGTCTGAATGAAGATTAACCATTAAGATTCCCGACTCCCATCAGGAAGCGGCGTGCCTCGTACCTGCAGACAGGGGCCGGTCCTCCCACACCCGGTTGGTGAGGGGTGTCCGCCGGTTGCAGTCTCCCTCTGAGTGGACAGACGACACGGACGAGGGACGCTCGCTGCCGGACAGACCCGGGCCCGGGGACTTGGCCTTGCGTCCGTTAGAGCGCCCGCTGCTCTTTGAGGACTTGGAGCCGCCTGGAAACAAAGGAGGAGAAACTCTGATGCTCTTAATGACTTAACATTTAACTATTTTCATACATATGCCAAGTTACATTATTTTTTTTTCTTCCAAAGCTGATTAAATTATATATCCAGTTACAAATGTGCATTACAGATACAAAAATAATGGTCAAGTTCAAGTACCGTATTTTTCGCACTATACGGCGCACCTAAAAACCTTCAATTTCCTCAAAAGCCGACAGTGCGCCTTATAATCCGGTGCACCTTAAATGTGGACCAATATTGAGCCACAACAGGTCTAGCAACTACGGTAAGCAGCCGCCGACTTCATTTTCCCCCATAGAAGAAGTAGTCGGGCAGTTGGGTACAATATTGCAACACCAACACCGTGAGTGAAACAATGTTTGGGGCAGCCTACTATATAAAGCACTGGAGAACCAGTTTTTTTTTAATAAACATGGATGTGTAATAATAGACTACGGAACAAATTGGCAACCCAAACTGAAGCGTCTATTCTATACGCCTTATATATGAAAAAATTTTTAAATAGGCCATTCATTGAAGGTGTGCCATGCGGAAAATACAGTAATAAATTCTAAGAAGATCTTTGACGTCTTCAAACTAAATTATTCCATGAGGAAAAACAACAAACTTGGACAGAATTAGGTCATGGATGAAAGTTCCTTGTACAAATAAAACATTTAAAGAAGTGTTTAATGTTATCACAGAAAAGGATGAATAAATGGTTCAGAGTCAAGAAGTCAACCAAAATGTAGTCAACAGATTTCACTTTTTAAATTGAACAATTTAAAAAATGTTCAATTTTTAAATTGAACAATTTGACTACATTTTGATTACACACCAAAAAATTTAGGGCTTTAGGCCTGTTAAATGATAGCTATGGCTTAAAGCTAATAAAAACCAAATAATCTCACATTCTCAAAAAAGATAAATAAAAAAACATTTTTAACAAAAATATCAGCCTCCTAAAAACCAAAACTCAGGTGCTCCACTTTATATGTATATATAAATGGAGTTAACAGGGTGTCCGCTTTTCATTAAAAGGTAATAAAAAAGTCTTAATTTCATGCTTCTAAAATTAACAAATTAAAATGTCTTGAATTCATTAAAAAAGAACTTAAGTTGGACTTTAATATGTTCATAACAGGACTTACACTTTGCCTTGACAGAATCATTAAATCTTGTATATTCTATGTATGTCTTTCCCTTGCAGATCTTTTCTGTCAGGCAAATGTTTGAGTCGCGCTCACGACACATTCATTGCGACTCAAGATGGTTGAGGCTACTGCTGCCTAACTGCTAACATACACAAGCTTGATTTTCGTCATCCGTCATTGGAAAGTTTTGCGATGCAGGTCTTAAATTCCACTCACACTGGTCTTAAAAATTGCTACGTTTGAGTTGGTGAAACCTGCAGAAGTCCTGGTTTAAAAACCGCGGCCCAACGCGTGAAGCGTCGACTATAAAACGAGTAAAGAGTGGCACCTTGGGAGAAGGAGTCGTCAACCCGTCCGTCTGCAGACATGGCGGGTCCCGTCGGATTAGCAGCGCTGGATGGGGAGCGCTCCTCCGAAGAGTCATCGTACTTTCCCATCAAGGCCTTTCTGATTATGGCCTCCAGGCCGATGGAGTTGCCAGATGCTTCTGGAGCCGGGTGGCTGCGCACACTCACAGGCCCTGGACGGGAACGCAGACGCGGGTTTTTAAAGCGAAGAAGCAGTTTTTAACTAAAACCAAACCGAGCTCGCTTCATTTCCGTCAGAACACAGCGGAGTCTGAAAACACTTTAGTGTGAGTCAGTCTTCCTATTACACAGCGTACCTGCAGTAGTGGAGGCTGGCATGTTAAAGATTTCCGTTCCTGGCTGACCGGCATCTGGAATCACAGAGGAATCGGAGGTTAAGATCGACTGGTTCTGGTTTTTAATGGGTTTCATCCGTACGGCGAGGCGAGTCTCACTGAATTCGGCTTCGTTTCCATCGCCCGTCCTCTTCTTGATCATCTCCTGCTTCTTGGACTTCACGATAGCCGACGTGTTCTCCGTCAGCTTGCTGAAGAAAGCCGGAGGCTGGGAGGTGTTGGGTGGAGAGCGGGAGCCAAGCCTTGCATTGGAAAACCAGCAGGAAATTCAGACACACTTAGAATCACTTAGTTTAATTCCCCTCTCTGTTTTTTTTTGGTGATGACCTGAAGCTCAGAAACCAAATATTTTTCCTGTTTAGTGAAGGCACAATGCTAAGTGCTTTTACACAAATAAGACAAACCTTCATTTCAATCACAGAGATCAAAAACTGTGCAACTGAACAGACCTAAATGAACATTCAAGCCTTTTCAAGGATGTCCCTTACCCTTGTTCCCCCTGCTCGTTGGGGTAGGAAGCCCCTCCCTGGACGTCGGGCTCAGAGCTGGATGCGGGAGGAGACACCGGCTCAATGCAGTCATTGGAAACGGGGGACGACTTCTGCTGCTGTGGAGATCTACAAACAACACGATTACTACATGTGATGCCGTGTTTTGAAAAAAAAAAAATTATTGTCAAAGTCCAGCCCACGTTTCCTACCTGTCTCGGTTACATTCCCCACTAAAGCCCTGTGAGTAGCGGGACGCCTGAGCGGACTCCTGTGACGTGGGCGGGGCCTGGGAGGCACTGGATGGACGGGTCAGGTCCAGAACCGGAGAGCCGTGGTAGCTCTGCTGCTGCTGCTGCTGCTGCTGCTGCTGCTGCTGCTGCTGGCTGTCCCTGTAGTCTTTAACTATCACCTCCTGGACAGAAATATTAACATGGAAGACATTAAGGTGATGTTTTTTATTTCATCTCCTGGTTACGGTTCTTAGCCGCAGCCTTACGCTGATGTGTTGTGCCAAAGTGACCACTCTCTGGCTGCCTTTGACACATGGGGATGGCGGCTGTTGGCCTGGAGACAGTCTCTCCTCTGATGGGGGTCGATAGAGTCCTTGTGGTGCTGCAGAGGAACAAATGCACACATGTTAAGAATACACACACACACACCTGAACCTCTCAAAGTTAGGTCAGACTTTCCTTTTAAAGCAATAAGCAAATCATTTTAATAAAAACATGCACATTTTGGAAAGTCCTCATAGTTCCAGCGGGTTTCACTAACAGGTGACGCACCACAGTTTTCTCTTCTCGTGATTTTTTTTTGCATGAACAGCCAGTAAGCAAAACCTTTGGCCAGAAGTGACACTAAAATTAACTGGTTTTGCATCAGTGACTCATACAAGTAGAGTGTGCACAAAAAGGAAACAAAGAAATATACAAAGTATACAAAAGACCTCAAACGGGTTGAGCTAGTGTGTCTGTGAAAAGGAGGATCCAAAAAGGATTCACTGAAACAAACCTGAAATTCATGTCACAATTCATTTATTCCTGCTTGGCCAAGTGGAAATAATGTCGTAATATGGATCCAGCACAGTTTTTAGAAAACATGCACCGATTGGAGTTTTCTGGCCGATCACTGATCTTTAAAAGTCACTAGATATAGATAGCACAGACATGGCATGGTGAGCTTCATTGCTCACTATGTTTTTTCTTTTTCTGACATTCCAGCTGGACCAACAAAACCCAAGGCTTCGACATGACCTGTGCCTCTCGGCTGCCTTTCCCATGAGTCTGTGAATGCATCCCAACAGCAGTGGGATCATCTACGTCCCTATGAACTGATGTGAATAAACCACTTAAAACAACTCTTTGAATTCAGCCATGAAGAATCCCCAAGTGCCGTTCATGTAGTTCAAATGGCAAAAAACTACCAAGTGTAAAGGAGAGTTTGAAATGTGTGGTCAAAAACCAGGAAGAAGCTGCCATCGGTAAGTCTGCAAGTCTGAACAAAACTCAAACCATTTAGTAAAAAATGCTTGTGAATTTAGTCGATTTGATTTTAGTTGCGTTTCAATTTATATAAATTTTATACTGATAAAGTGTGTAGCGGAAACAAAGCTAACGTTCCAATCACCACTGTAGGAGCGGAGCTCCTTCGTATTTGGCGACACCAAACAGGTTTCAAGGCATTCCCATTAAACAAGAAACCTGAAGCAAACGAAGCCGACTGCAGCTCTTACCGAGTGTTCGGATGTCTTGTTCCTGAACAGACATGGATTTGTTTTGAGTCTTTTCTCTACTTGGTGTGCCGCTGTCCTCGCGGCCGGATGGGTTGTCCGACTGGGAGGGCAGCAGACGGCCTGCAGGCGGGGGGTAGGAGCCGGGGTAAATTCCTCCTGGGCCGGGACTGCAAAGCTTGGGGTCGGATTTGCTGGAGGCGCCGTGCTGCTCCTGCAGGTGTTTAGGCAGACCGCCCCTGGATTTGCCTCCATCGCGATTCTGTTCTTTGGCTACGCTCGAGTCCATGGCAGATTGGTAGCCGTCAGGCAGCACACCTGATTTTTGGAAGGAGCCATGGAAACCTGGGTAGCGGGATGCTGAGGGTATGGTCCTGATAGGAAAATAAAACAAAACACACCACATATTTTTGCATTTTATTGGTAGAAAATGTTATAGTTTTAGGAAGCAACTCCGGCTTACCGTAACACCGACGAGTGTTCAAGACTTTTGCCTCCGGTGTTGTGCAGCACGCTCGGCCTCTGCTGCACGTTGTCCTGGGTGCGGGGAGACACCGGGGAATGCTGGTGGCTGTAGGGTTGAGATGCAGGTCTGCCGCTGCCGCCGCTGGACAGGCTGTGTTCTGTACCTGAGAGACACACATTCATGTTACTGTACAAACATTGTCCATCAAGATTCAACCATTAACACCCCCTTTTAACTTATTCACCTTGTTACAATCACCCAACTTCAATGTTTTTACTGGGAATTTATCCGATGGATGTAACTATTCCTTAAGTGTGAAGTGTGGAAGGAAACAGGCATTTGTCTTTCAGATTTTTTCCCCCCTTTTATAGATAAATCTAAATCTGCAATTTCAATTCACTTTTACATTGTATCATTTAATACTCTATTAATGTCGTGTGATGGTTCTTGACATTCAACAGCAAGGACAAGGTAAACCAAAATATAACAAGTAATTTTGGTCATTTTAACTGACCTGACAAGAAAAGTTTAGTCTGATTTAACTTCAGGCAGTGAGAAAAAAATATATGCTAATAGGTTTGGGAAAATATCTGGTTTCAGCTATAAATAATGATTTCCAAATGTACGCTTTGGATCAAATATTAGATTGCAATTTAATACAAAGCTGTGCAGTTTTAAACAAACATTTTCAAGGACTTTATGCAGAAGTCAAGCACTTTCCAAACCTTGAAAACACTTTGAATTGAAATTCAAGAATCCTCAAGCACCAGTACGATCCCTGGTTCTGTATTCAGCCATCTGTCCTCTGACACTCAGAGAAGCAGTTGTGGTTTGATGAGACCAACATTTTACTTCCCAACACTGAACATAATCTCCAAAGAAAACCCCAGTCATTTTCCTTTTACTTCAAAACTGTGTGCGTCTGTGGTCTGATCCGCCACATAATACCTCCATTAAACACATTTTGTGTTTGGAACGTGAGCAAACACAAACTACAGTTTTAAACACAGACTAAGGCAGAAAAGCAGAATTGTTCAGGTACCTGGTCGCCAGATGGGGGCATGCTCCACATTTCCCAAAGACCCTCCCCTGTCTCTGTCTCTTTCCCTGTCCCGATCTCGGTCCCGTTCCCGATCTCGATCTCTCTCTCGTTCCCGTTCTCGCTCCCGGTTTTCCCGTTCCCGTTCTCGGTCCCTGTCCCGGTCTCTTTCCCGCTCTGACGACGACGCGCTCTGCATTTTGCTCATGTGTGAGGGGCCGACTGAAACGACAAAAAAAAAAAAAAAAAAAAAAAAAAAAAAGATGGGTAAAAAAGTTATTTTAAACAGATAAAAACATTATTTTGTCAAGGAGAAACTCATAATTAAATGGAGGCGTACCGGGGGAGATGGATGAGCTGGTGTAATTCCTGGGAGGGAATGCGGCGTTTGTCCCAGGGATGTAGGTGATGCGATCCATCGGGGAGCCGGCCGCCCCTGCAGACGGAGGGACCAGGACGGGTAAGTGCACCTGAGAAAGATCAATGATCCCTGAGGAGAGGAGGAGAGATGAGAGCCAAATCAAGATGCAGTTTAATGAACAACAAACATACAAAGCCTGAACAAACTTCATGTAGTGACAGTCCAACAGGCTGATTTCTTTATTATAAAATTTTGCAATGAAAGAAAAGTAAAAAAGGTTATTTTTTTTAAATTGTTTTTCTTTGGTACAAGGAAGTTAGTTTAACCAGTGCTGCACTGGGGGGTCTGAAGTGGATCTTTGGACCTTCTACAGTGATTCTTAATAATAAAAAATAGTTAAGATCCAAATGTTGTTCATGTAACAACTGTATTGAATTTCAACATTAAGAAAACCACAAAGTACCTGTAATATATTTTTAGATATTTTTTTTTACCATTAAGGTGGAAACCATATGCTTTTTTTTAGAATGATTTTTTTACATGATTTCCACAAATAATGCCACGTAGAATAAAATGTATTCATCTTGTTTTAGCAAATGTTTTAGACTTGTCTTTTTTCAAAACCAAAAAATAGGAATAGAATGGTGGTTCTTTAAAAATAACATTTCCTACAGCAGATAAGTTGTTTGTTTTCCCTATTTGTGGCTCCAAACAAATTTCATTTAGCTGGACAGAGTGAAAGAGTGCAGACTCTGGAAGAATGCAACAAAAAAAGCATTGCAGCATCTATAATGCAGCAACAAAACAATTGTTACAGAACCATCCAATTTAAATAGTGCCGTTCAAAATACAAATAAACAAAAGTTAAATTAAATGTACTCCTATATTCTCCTTTGCTGAGGAAAATATTTTCTCGTTGCAAAAATACTAATGATTAGGCGAGTCTTCTTTAGTTGCAAGTTATAGCTGGATAATCACATCATCGTTTTAGATTCATCAGTGAAGCTGCAAAATGAATATGAATATTCCCCAATGCAGGCATAAGTGGACCTCATTGTAATAACATCTTATTTACCAATGCATGTTGCATCACAAGCTCTAACGAGATTTATTTAACACGCCAAGTGCAGCAACGATTGTTGATAAGTGGCACTGCTAGATGGCTAATGTTTACAGTAAAGAGGCTCAGCTCTGCTCCAGACTGGAGGTGCAACACGTCACTGCAGCACGAATGAATAAACTAAACAAAATCTGTTAGGAGATGAGTTATCCATAAGTGATATCAACAAGAGAGTTCTGCAAATTCTCACCTATGCAAAGATTCTCAATTACAGTGATGAAATGTGAAGATTTTAAATTCATATCCTTGCATTGGGCTGTCCTTTCATCTTCCCGCTCTCCTTTGCGTGATTTCATGACATCAGAAGTCAATAAATGTTTAAATGAGCATAATAAACATAAAACAAAGGCAGACAAATTCAAAGGGTGGTTAACCTTGGCACAATATCCGCATTACATCAGCAGCTCTGCTCTCTTTGTAATTATTAACCACTCAAATGGTCATATTTGTCGATCTTTTGCCAGTGCAAAGGAATCAGCTATTTAAACAATGAGAAAGTAAAACGATTTACTTATGCAACCGTGCAGCTGACCGACGGAGGCTGCTGTCAGGTCTCATGTAAAACGATCCGGTTTGGGTCTGATTTCTACGATTTGTTCTCTTGTCGGGCAGCAGCTCGTGTTCCCCTACAACAACAAAGGTCGCCAGCTTGTTTGCATCCCCCACTATCAGATCAAACCCAGGCTGAACGGACATCGCTGTTGTTCGGTAAAAGGTAACCCTAGCCTGTGTCTGTAAGCGTAGAACTCCAGATTCGGGTTTCAATTTGGCAAACAATCTAAAAATAGTCGATTTCAAGTCAGAGCGACAAACGGCAAATGGGACTGGGGGCAGCGTTGGCCTTACCGCGCTGGGCACCAGCAGAGTAAGACAGAGGAAGCGCCTGGTCTCGAGGAGCGAGGCCTCTGAGCAGGTCTGAGCGCTGCGCGGCCATGGCGGCGGCCGCGGGCCACTGGTGCATCTGCTGCGAGGTGATGTAGTCGTTTATCAGGGTCTGACGGTTCTCCAGGGCCGTCGTGTCAGGGAAGCCACGGATGAGGTAGGGGTATGGGTGAGGGTACGCCGGGTTGGGAGCCAAGTGGGAGCGAGGCAAGTAGTAAGCTCCTGCGAATAAAGAACAGGAAATGTTGTAAATCATTTGTAGTCATTTAAAGTCAGAGATGAGATATAAACTGATTGTTTTCTCGGGTTGCATTCAAGTGTTTCTGCAGGTTTCACCAAGTCAAGTTTAACGCTTTGTGAGCCTATTATGAATTCATTTAAGACATGCATCGCAACAGAAATGCACAACAGAATACTGGATATTTTATGTTGCAGTAGTGTCAAGCTTTTTTGCACAGAATGTGCGTAACATCATGTAGGTCACAATGTTGGATGCCAGTGGCGAAAACGAATGTTGTCCAGCCGACTGGTCATATTACACTTACATATGATAGACAAAAAAAAAAGCCTGTGATTTACCTGGGTCGATGGCGATTCCACGAGGCAGCGCTGCGGGGTCAAAGGTCAAGGGAATGCGGTACATGTCTGAAGCTCCCAGGCCAGGCAGCAGCCGTTCGTAGGCCTGCTGATCTGCAACGCCGGTGAGCGGCGACTTGGTGGCCCTCATCTCTCTGGGAGTCGGTGTGGCTTTTCGCTCCTGGGAAGAATTCTTTCCAGACCCTGAATTAACAGGAAAAAATAAAAAAGAAAAAAAGTTTGGAATCTGGATTTTATCAACAATAAAAAGTGACATATTTGACTGTGGTCTCATTCACTGCCTGCAACAAATAAAACCTTTGTTAAAAAACAAATAAAGTCACTGTTCCGTCTCTGTGTTGGATATGCAGAGTTCAAACATTTTCAACACAAGTTTTCCAGCAGCACATTTTGGAAAAGAAGACAATACAAACGATCTGAAAAAAAAAAAAAAAAAAAGACAGTTTCACTTTATTATATGTCAATTATTACTGCTTGTAGTGTCTTGTTTTTTTTTCTATCCTGCAGACAAGAGAAACTACAACAAAACGTTATGTTTTGAAGTATATCTCCTACATACCCAATATACTCTGATAGTGCAAGAATAAAAACCCTTCAATTTCATTAACGTTGTTTAACGTGCTCAGTATAAGCCAACCTTTATTTAAAAACACAGATAGATTAAGTCATTGAGAAATTAGGAATGATAAATATTCATTACACAAAAACCCATCCATCATCCCAAATTGTGTTAGGGCAAATGACCTTCCTGCGGAGATCAAATGTTTGAAAACTCAAAGAAAGTTGCAACAAAAATGTTCCTGCTGCGTTCTTTGGTTTTTAGCAAGTAGAAATAATTTTGTTGATTCCAACTAATCTAAAACAAGAAAAGTTCAGTCTTATTTAACTTCAGACAGTGAGAAAAAAAAGTCTGCCCTTTTTATTACCTGTATGAAAATATCTGGTTTCAACTGTAAATAATCTTTTCCAAATTAAAGCTTTTAATCAGACATTAGATTGAACTTTATTGCCAAACTGTGCAGTTTGAATATCAAGCACTTTGAAAACACTAAACTGAAAACAAGCCTGGATGTTCCCACCTTCGTGTTGCCTTTGACTGGCTTCCCTGGGCAGCGGGGATCCACGATGAGACGGTCCAGGGTAGGGGGTCCGTATAGCACCTTTTTCCTCGTACCCCATGGGGCTGTGGTGCGCTTTGCCTCCCTGCTCAGAGCCCAGGGTGAGCGGAGAAGAGCGCGGTATGGGGCTGGCCGTGCTGACCACCGCGCTGGGCCGACCCTTGGGCCCCTCCTCATACCGATTTCTGTCTGGACGCATCTCCAGGTGGGAGGCTGCGTTGTGGTAGGAGCGCGGCGAGCTGGCGATGATGGAGCGGACATCGTGGCGCTTCCCAGAGCCGGCAGCATCCGGCTTTCCAGCTGCGCCCTGCAAGAAACGAACCAGCTTAGGACTGCATCCATCTTTACTGGTCTATTGTAACTTCAGACGACAAAAAAACCTGAGAAATACATTTCAAATTTCTAGTTAAAGCTCAACATCAACTTCAGTTTTGCTGCAATTCATTATTTTTTTATGTTCTGCATAATATTTGGGAGCTAGAAAATAGCTGTTAAGATTGTTTAATCATTAACTTAGTCCGTGTTAAATAAGGACAGTCACACACCAGTTTGATATTCATTCAATAAAACTATATGATTGCACATCACCTCATATTTTTGCGTGCATTTGTTCCCCAGGTTCAAATTACAGGTCTCATAAAGTTAGTTTGACCTACATGTGTCAGAAGCATTCCAGCAGCCGTTAAGAGAGCAGCAGATACGCGGGCCATTAAAATTCAGCTGAAGGCGTATTTTAACTACGGGTTCCTGAAAGTTGTTCTCCAGAACCTGACTTCCTGGAACCTTTTATCTATGCATGCTGTTCTTTTTTTTATGTGTGTTTCTATTGTCGAGTCTAAAACTGGGGCCGTTTATGGAGATCAGGCCTTCCTGATGTTGAGCAGTCCGATGCCGCGGCAACGTCAGAATGTGATTGAAACTTCCAACGTTGAGCTAATACAGCATTATTACATCGGAGATCGTTTCATAGAGGTCATAGTTTAAATCCTGCCACATCAAACTGTGTGAAAATTTAGATTTTAAATAAACAATTTTATAGGAAGAAGCGACCTACTTTACAGGTTAAATTCTAGACTAAAGGCTATTGATGAGAGCGTAACTCTCCATTCCTGTGGCGATTCTGAACAGATATAGAAGTCTGCACTTTGTTTAAATACAAAATCGCCACACTTAGTGAAAATATTTAATTAAACATATTCAGCATGAGCATCTGGGTTTAAATGTGTATAGAGTAGTTATTTATTAATACCTCTGTGAGGAAAATTCACATTTTACAGCAGCAAAGCAAACAAAATGTACCCTATCGCATATAAAAGTATACAACAACATAAACAGTTTTATATTAATAAAGTATCTACAGATAAAATTAAATTAAATTAATTAGAAACCTGAAAATCAGAGATTTCCAAGTACAGAATACAATTTGTATATATATTATAAAACATGACCAGCTGAGGAAGGAGGAGATTCTTGTGATTAAACGCAGGATATTTTGAGCCAGTGAGAACGGTTCTGTTCTGTTCTTTGCCTCTGTTCTATTTATAAACAGTTCAACACGATAAGCAGTTCATTTCAAGCCTTCTTGCCTTAGTAAGAGTTAGCCATTATTTGGTCGTAACCCAGTGGGTGTGGGTGGATTTTTCAGCTCTCAGTAATGGCGCATCCAGAGCCGAAAGAATCAAACGGATGTTTGGTTGGGCTGGTCACTGATAAAGCCTATCCAGCTGATGAATCAGCCCCCAAAAAGCAACAACGAACACATTCCTAGACAACTGTGGAATGATGCGTTTCACCATCAGGCGCATACCTGCGATATGATGCCCTCCTTGGATGATTGTCTGCCCTCGTCTCTTGGAATGAGGTGGATGGAGCGTCCAGGCTCCTTCACCGTGGGCACGATGCCCTCTCTACCCTTCATCGGGTCAGAGAGGGAGCCGGCGCCACGGGGCGGGGACGCCTCTCGCCTCATCTGCTTGGCTTCCCTCCTCATGTAGGCATCCTGAGCGTCGAGATGGCGGGGTATACCTGGAAACAGAAGATTATGTTCAACCCATTTCTCATGTAGAAACAACGGACGGTACGCTTGGAGTGCATTTCAAAGCATCCTACCTTGAGAGATGGAGCCTCGGATATGATGCGCGTCATTGTA
Organism: Poecilia picta; assembly: GCA_033032245.1. Classification (NCBI taxonomy): domain Eukaryota; kingdom Metazoa; phylum Chordata; class Actinopteri; order Cyprinodontiformes; family Poeciliidae; genus Poecilia; species Poecilia picta. The sequence continues at coordinate 9,171,554 of CM065361.1, forward strand.
AGACGCGTGGTGAGGGCTGTCTCTGTCGTAAGGCATGGCACGACCGATGAGACCTGAGGCAAAGGTGGAACAAAGCACAGCAGCAAAGGACTTAGACGCTTTTTTTCACTGTGCTGTTAAAAGACGTTTTAATAAGACTCCAGAGAAAGAGCCAGTGATTGGAGGGGATTTTTCCAGTTGTCTGGTTCGCAGAGAACATTACAGTGGATGAAAACCTTTTTTGATCCTGTGAGTGTGTGTGATACTTTTAGAAGTGATGCGGCAGACATATTCATTTATGCAGGCTAAAAGTGTATGAGTCTCAAGTGTGTTTTATCAACAGTATGAATGTTTTAAGTAGAAATATTTCAGTCATGTTGGATATTTTTCTTTTTTTTGTATGAACACAATGTTAAACTCATACTGGCTAGTTAACATGTCTCACTGCTGAACGCTATCGGTCAGAATCAATGTCAAATAAGGCTTTTGAGCTTGTTCCAGTCTTACCTTCACAATTGGTAGCAGACAGAGCGTCTCTCATCGGCAGCCCTCTGCCTCCTTCCATGACATCATAGGATCGCTTCAGACCCAGGATTTCTCCAGACAGACCTGAGCCTCGGCCGTCTTCTTTGGGAGTCTGAGACTGCGGCCCTGTGATGTTGGTTCACACGGATCCGGTGTTTTATATAAACAGCTGAACACCTAGTGCGCTACCTGCCAGGTCAGCAATCTTGTTACTTAAAGCCCGTGTACTCACGGTCATACGAGAGGATCTGTCCGCTGACGCCCTCGTAAAGGATCTGCCCTTTAGATGGTGCCTCGTCCCGCTCCCTGTCGGCTCGGCTGGAACTGTCCTCTGAGATCAGACGTGATATGGTTTCTCTATACAGCACATCTGCTGGTGTCCCCTGGGGTAAAGAGGCAAAAAAAAAAAAGAGGCATAAACTTTGCCATCTCTGCAAAAAGCAGCATCCGCAGTCTGCCTACGACTTTGGTTAGGGTTAGTTATTATGCTGGTGCATAAGGAACCACCGAATAACAAGCGACCATGAATAGTTAGGTTTATTACTCTCAAACTTGTTTCTTTGTATGGTACCGATCTTTAACCCTTTCATGCATAGTGGTCACTACAGTGGACAGCTGTCTAAAATCCATTTTCTTGTGCTTCTTGTGGATTTTTATGTTATAAATGCACACAGACCACTGAAGTGGACACTGATGCATCATAAAATTGCTGCAAATGCAAGAAATTATTTTTGTTGAATCCAATATGGCCGACAGACAAAAAAGCATGCCAACCGACATAGTCCCTTCTTCTACAGTAGACGACTCTTGCAGGTAAAAAAAAATATTGTGACATCAGATAACCCCTAAAGAACAACACTACTGATTGATTTTTCAAATAACTTTGTATTTGGAGAAAATTACAATTGATCTCCTAAAAAAAAGATTTTTTTTTTACAGATTTTTTCCTACCTTTTTATACACCTTAAGAAAATCAAACAAAAAAACGTGAAAAAAAAAATCCTGACACAAAGGATCATAATTCATGCATGAAAGGGTTAATGACAAAGTCTTATAAAAAATAATCTCAATTATTTATTTAGTGACATGTTAGACCAAAAGAAATCAATATCGGTCAAAATCGGAATTGGTAGGTTAAGCTTTCAAAGATCGGCGATAGTTCAGAAAACTACAATTGGTGCAACCGTAATAAAAACTATGTGGGAACCACGTTATAATATTACATTTGGCCATGCAGGAATAAAGGAGTTCTAAAATAATCTTAGGTTTGTGTTCATTACATTAGTAAATTCTTTTGGATCCTCCTATTGACAGCACACAAGCTGAATACATTTGTGGTTTTTAGACTAGGAAGAACTACAAACATTTTTGGAAATCTTATAGATAAGGACTTACATATTCTAAGGAAATCCTGCATTGTAGTGTTTAAGCAATGCTAGCTGCGCCAGTCCAAAAACAACTTATAAAAGATACTAAAGACAGAGCTGATAGACTGAAAACTATCAGCTCTGTAATGGTTTTTGTCAGTTACATGGTGACGACTCTTCATTTAATATAAATCATTTATCTTAAGGGAAAAATCTGAGATCAGAAAACAATCTCTGGAACCATCACTTAAGATGATTATGGGCTTTAAAAGCAAGAGGAATTAGATGAATACCATCCTGATGCAAAAGGCTGGCGCTGAAGGAAAGTAGCTGTGTTTGCAAAACACAGGAAAGAACTCACCATCAGGGTCATTGACTTAAAGAAGCCAAACGATCTGATACAGAAGCCTGGCACTCCACTGAGGCCTGCTCTGGACAACATGGAGCCATCTTCAGAAATCTTGCTAAACATAGTAGTCTATATTGTACACATCTATGTATCATGTTTAAGCAGTTTCAGACTTCTACAGCTCCGCTGCTACAACAATCAGTATAGGAGGCTCATTTATGCCTGCGGCAAATATCTTGCACATCGTTTTAACCAGACAATGTGTTCAATCAAAACATAAAGATGAACACGAATCTCTGAAGCAAAGCTCCAGAGCTTCTAAACGAAGAAAAGGTGAAGAGGCTTGAAAGCAGAACATAACATTCGTGGGTCTAAACTAAACCTTGAATAACATCACTTGTGCTTGGCATGAGTCATATTTCTCCACGCACTGATTGGTCAAGAGATGATTGCATGAGTGGATGGTGAAAAGGAGAGACAGCAGTTACTGGGAGAGGCCTTGTAATCTGCTGGCTGCAGCTTTTCCAAGAAGTGTTTACCAAAAGAGGGGGGAGAGGGGATGGATGTCTGTTTACAAGGTAGTAATGACTAAAGCAGTCCTCACCTGCTCTCCAAGAAAACCTCAAACACACACACACGCACACACACATCCACCTACTAATCCGTCAAGAGTCGCACTAAACAAGAGGATGAATTTTCATTTTTGCTTTTTTTCTTTGCCTTTAATGTTGGCGGATGATGGCCTCCTCTGCGCTTGTTTGCTCTCCAGTGCCAGTTGGATGCGGCACCGGAGTGGGCCTATCAGTGACCAAGGTTTAGCCAGCATCGAAAGTACACGGATAAATAAAAGAGGGAACAGATGCAGCACAGCATGTACCCGTTGCCAGGACTACGGATCCATTCAGAGCTGCGGTTATGTCACAGCGCGGCGGAAATCCAGCAGCAGCCACCGCCGCACATGGTTTGCCGTTTGACCTCTCACCAATTCTCCTCTGTTTCTCTTGCATCACAGGAGCAAACGTTGAAAAAAAAAAAAAAAAAAAAGAAAAAAACGCACAGAAGCCGCTTCGTATTTGACAGCAGCTTGTGTGTTCAGAGGGCAAAAAGCTGGATTGGATTTTTTTTTTTTTTTGTGTATGTGCTTTTTTTAAGAAGTAGCGTAAATGATCAGAGGATGTGGGCGGAGTGCGAGCTAGTCTGTGGTGTGAACCTTAACACGGTTTTACAGTGTTGGTTTCAATTGGCGTCGACTGTAGGTCTCAGGTAAATCACATTAACCTCAGCAAAGCTCTCTGAACTGCAGAGTCAAAGAACAAGCAGGACAAAGTGTGGCGAGCAACAGGTGCTCTCATTTTTAAAGGCTATTTCACATTATGTTGGGAGGTTTTCAAAAAGAGGAAGAGGACAGTTGGCTATAGGACAAAAATGAAACTCAACCTTGTACTGTGTCAGCACAATATTTATAATGCGCAATCGTGAGGCTGGTTGCTTTAGAAATGGCGTTACTAATCCTTAAACCTAAAGAGACATTCTTGCCGTCATGCCAGCCAAATAAAACTTTAAGAGTTGCAAATGTCAAATGGCTTTATGAAGAAAAAAAAAAGACAACTTGTGATACATATTTTAGGAATTTAAATAAAGATAATCAAAGTCTAGCAAAAAAGGATGTTTTTTTTGTCTGTGGGACAGAAAGTTGTACATAAAAAAGTGCATAGCTTCCAACTTAAAGACAAGAAAATCTGATCCAAAAACATATTACCAGTGCTTTTATTGTCATACTTTGTGAAAATTCAGATGAAATATTTCAGGAATAAAATGAAGAACCGCTAAAAACCTTCACTTGTTGTTATATCTAGCTTTAAAAATATTAACTGGGTCTTTTTAATTTTTTTGTCAAACTTTTTAACAGTCACTTTAGAAGGTCCAAAGTGTCATTTGTGGCTCTGGAGGTTGGGTTAGGACTGTTTCTGTGAGACCAGGTTTATGTTACTCCGCTCTTTCATACAAATAGTTTTAAATAGGTCTGAGCTCACCTGTGTGATGGAGCCCCCTCGGTAGGAAACCACAGACTCTGGTGGTATTCTGGTCCCAGGAAGACCTTTGGTGATGCTGCCTCCTTGGACGCCTGGAGAAGAGAAAGATTTCATAATAGCTGAAGGCATTTTTTTTTACTCTCTAGAAAAAAAAAATAAATTGAAAAGGTTAATGAAATACTGTGAAAGTACAGTTAGAGCCTTTTCAAATAGGTCCTTATTAAATGACTAAATGCTACACATATAAATTTGACAGCTTGAAATTAGCCCCTGTCTCTTTAAGAAGTTCCCGCTCTCTACATGGTGCCGTTTGCAACCGTTCTTAAGAACATCGCACTGAGAAGGAACTTGATGAGCTCAGCAGATGTGCGTTTAGTCCAGGTGTTTGTTAATTGCTGCCGCCGCTAGTCTGGAGGAGCCGAGTAGGGAAGGCGGTGGAGGGGAGCTCTGTGAGGCGGAAGCTCTGCTGCCGACTGCAGCTCTGAGGCGCGTTAGCTGGCTAGCTAAACAAAGTGCACCACTATCATATGTCCAAGCCTCTCCCTTCCAGAAACACGAATATACGACAACAAGATGAGAATAAAAATCTCTTCCAGTATCGGCTCAGCTTCACTTTTTGGGTGGATGCTAATACGTTATAAAATTACAAACATTGGCCGATTCTGATGCCAACATAACGTATTGTGCATTTCTAGCAAAAACATTTTTCTGCAATTTCCGGATGTTATTCCTACAAAACCACAAGTATAAAATCACAGCTCCAGGACCAATCAGTTGTCTATGAATGATAATAAAGTTAGGAAGCATTTGCACCCACCACGAGCAGAGGAGTTATCATGAGGCGGCCCTGGGTTTGATAAGTTATCAGGCTGGGAGGAGCTGTGAGGAGACAACTGCTCCTGCTTCACCACTGGGAAAGTACCTGCTGCGTAATGATGAGCAAAGTCAGATCACAATGTCAAAAATAGAAACGTATGTAAAACTATTTAAAAAGAGAAAAAAAATGAATGCAATTGAACTTTGTTTTGGTTTTACTCACCAACTTTCTTCTCAATCCAAGACAACCCCATTGGTGCGGGAGGCAGCTTTGTGTGATCCAGCCCGTGGGCTGCTCCATGCAACTGCACTGGCGTACCCTGAACACACACACACACACATTAGGTCATCAGTGTAAAATACACCAATTACTAGACCTGTCAGGGTTACAAATTTAATTGGACGATAAACTGTCCCAAAAGTTATTGCGATAAATGATAATATTGTTGATTTGGGGCCATTTTCAAGTGATATAATGGGAATGGGTTAATAAAACAAGAAAACATGCACACAGATGAGTAACCTTTCAATTCTAATGAACATTTAACAGTGGAGCTGGAAGACATTTTAAATGCCCAAAATAAATAAACGAAACAACAGACAAAATTAATTATAAAATCTCTGTAATAAAAACGGTAATTCATAAAAACAGGGCATAAAAAAAAGGGCTAGTTGAGACCAAAGCTTTTGTCATACAAGTTTTTGGTAGAAACATAAGAAAAACGAAAAATTATACAAATGGAAATTGAGCTCGTTTCATTTTATTGCTTATTGCAACAGGCCTATCAATTACATCATCACAGCTCTTGCTTTTAAAAATGTTAACCAATATCTCAAAAAAATAATTGTTCGAAACATCAAAACCGAGTGTACACCGTATTTGTTTCTGCAAATCGACTACAAAACTGTTTAGCTCATCGTTGTGGTGACGTACCTGCGTGATGGAGCCTCCAGGCTTGTTAGAGGAAATGAGTGGTGGTGGGTCTGGCATGGAGAGGGGTCTCACTGCCGCTAACCGCACACTGTCCTGTGGCAGACCAGCGAGCGAGGGGAGGCCTACCTGTGGGAACGCTGGGAGACAAAACGATAAAAGTTATCCTCTGCTGGTGAAACAGAGCAGCAGAAGCAAACGGAGAAGATTCCTCACGGTTGAAGTGGAGCAGGTGTTGGTCATGGCTCATCTTGGCCATGTCCCGCGGGGCCATAGGATACGGCGAGAGAACCGGGCGACCCAGGCTGGAGGTCCTGAGGTCGTCCGGACCCAGCGCCTGCTTCTTGGCGTCACCGTGTGGAGAGAAGGCTCGGGACTTTTCTAAAACACCATCACATGGAGGGAGTCAGCACCAAAGTAAAACAGGAAGCTGGACTACATCTAGTATAAGAGGCCCTCCTCTGTGCTGCTTAACCGTCACACTGCACGTGTGAACTACTACTACTATTACTGCCGCTGCTGCTCTGAGGATAGTTTCATCTGTTTATATAATGAACTGAAATCTTTGCCACAGATAAAGGTAATACAACCCTTGATACCACCTCATTTCCACAGTGTCTCACCTCTGAATTAGCAGACATGCATGCAGAAAAAATTTAAAATAAAAACGCTACAACCAAAACCTTAAGCTAAAGAGTTGTAGAAAAACACATCCAGGAGTCATGACAAGCGCATGGCGGGTGAACCTGATCGCCTAAAAAGCCTTTGAAGGAAAAGTGCAGCGCTGCAGCCTCTCAGCATTTTTCTGCTGCATGCAAACGCATCTGCACAAACTGCATTCACCACGTAATGTTGAGGCATGAGCTGGTATAAGATTCATGTGACGCGAGTTGAAATCAGAGAATTTCACAGAAGTGTGTCGTTAAATCCTCAAAGGAAAATGTACAACATGATCAAATTGATTTTATTTACAACTGAGCAGCAGATGGAGTTTGCAGCCATTCGGTCTTAAAGTAGTTGCAGAGTTTGGGTGCAATAGTTGCAAATTTTAAAGGATTTGAAATATATGCAGGCTGATGGCTACATATTTCTCTTCATTTCATAAGTTAAAAACACACAGGAATGCCGTTTGAGATATATTTTTACAGAATTAAAAAAAAACCTGAAGTACTAATAAGTCCACTAAAACTTTATTTGCCTTTTTCCAGTCAAACGTTTCAGAAAACGTTTGTGTTGGTGCCGACAACCTTAGAGAGCACACTAGTAGCTGCCGAACAGATGTGTTGCTACCAAGTAGTTGACTGTATTTTTTTTAAAGCTGTACTAGTAATGGGTGGTATTTAGTTTCCACACAATGACTGAGCTTTCAACCAAAAATATTAACAGGAAGCCAAATTTATTTTGCCTGAAAGTGAGGAAGAAAAACAAAAAGAGTGAAGGATCCATCTTTTCAGCCAGTTGACTGTCAGGTCGGAAAATGGCAGCGCTGTGTTTTCCTATAATTCAATTAGCTGGAGAAATCCCAGTCATTCCAGCATTTTCCCTGGAATTTTATTAAAATGACTTGAAACTACAAAGGATGATAAAAAGCATTAAAGGTATGAAAAGCTGAGCTTTTCAAACCTCGGTACCGATTACAAACGTTTTCTGTCCTGAGATTACAAAAAAAACAAAAAAAAAACAAGAAGAAAACATGCAATAACTTTGAGTCAACATTTGAACGGTTGGGTTCATTTATCTGAACTAATCTTCCACAGAGTCGCATACGAGCCTGACTGTAAGCTTGCTGAATGAAACTATATTCCCTTCTGGGTCAGTAGCAACATCAGATCATTCATCAGACCTCCTCTGCCCAGGAGTGTCCCAGAAACGGTTAAAGGCCCTAAACAGTGGAGAACAGACTCAAGGTCAGACCTACTTAATAAAAGTAGATCAAAAGCCACTAGAGCTGCACGCTGAGCAGGATTTTAATGTACCCAGTTTTTTCTTTTATTCAGCATATTTATAAATGTGTACCTCTATAAATAAATGTATGAATACCTGAGTGTAGCAGGTCATGCAGACTAGGCTTTGAGCATTTAGCTGTAGAGAGGAACACTAAGGTCTTAAAAAGTTACCAATAGAAATGGATAGAAATGGTCTGTCATACTTTTTCCAACTTAATAAGGCTCCTACACATTGCCAACAAAAAAACAAAGAAAATCAAAAGAACAAGTGCGTACAGACAGGACTTTAACACGTTAATTTTGATAGATTATATATATTGTAAAGCTTTAGAATGTTTTATGCAAACGATCCTAAAACATGAGTACAAGCATTTGGCACCAGTCTGAGTAGGTTATAATAAAAACAAATGTCTTTGTTGTTGAGCTCGTAGTATGTCTATTTAGTCAATAATGTAGCAACAAATCGGGATTCTGAATTGAAAATGTTGCTTATTTTGTCGATATATAGAAAATTAGATTAATTAATCTCATACGATGCAATTAACCCAGGTAATACATTTTAATGGCGTCTCACCACTGCAAATGGTGGTCATAATATGGAAACTCAGAGAATCCAAACAGCCACCTTCATCGAGTTCAGCGCTAGCAAGTTGAGAACAGCAGGCCAGCTATGGCAGCAGATAGCCCAGCTAAGTGATCAGCTTGGTCTCTTTTGTTCAATATAACAGCGTTGTTATCAAGTAAATGTATTCAAACGTTCTTTACTATGTCAACATTCAGAGACGGATAAATAAATATCAATAACATTGTTATAAACTCGTTATTTTTAGCAGCCTTGGGAATAAGAGTTGCTTTTCTGGTTGAAATAGGAGTGATTAGATTGTGTTACGCGTTTCAGTTTCCTTGACTTATGATCCTATGGTGTTGTTTTCACTCAAAGTTGCCATGCTATAAAAATCTCATACCAGTCCATGACTAACAGAGAGAGAAATTGGGGAAAAAATCCCAACAAATGTTTGTGGGCTCGTGCAAGTGGGCCCACATTTCACTAAGAGCGAAAACAAACCATTCCGAGGCGCGTACCGTCTTTTTCACTGGTGGAGGGGCTTCGAGGGCGAACTCGGGGGCTGCTGGTGAGAAGACCATCTCGCTCTCTGTCTGCCTGAGGGGCATAAGGCTGCGGTTTGCCTGCTTGGCCAGAAGGCAGCTGCTGTTTGACTTCCTGAGAGGACTCTCCGTGAGCCATGGTGATCTGCTCCTGGTACAGAGCCAAGGCGTGGGGGGGCTGCACTGCTTTCCCACTCCGCGGAGTGCCCTGCACAGAGGCTTCTGGCATCTTCACAACGAGAGAACACAGAAATAAGACGGTTACATACAAGCGCCAGCTTCTCCCAGGCACCGACATATGGCTGGGCTGCTTACAGTATCTGATCAACGTGATAGTAAAAACTCATCTCTTATTTCTTGGCGAGCTAAAGTTTCACTAATCCCTGGCATCTCGTTTCTGCCCCACAAAGCAATCTATCCCATCATCGTCCATCTGGCTGTCTTATCTTAAACAAATATGACTTCACCATTTCACCTGCTGTAACCGCTTGATTCTGCAAGTTGAGAAATGGGGACAGCGCAGATATGGCTGCAGAGATAAACCGGGCTGTTTTTAGGTACAGGACACAATCTTGCTTCTAAGCCCCAAAGTCGTAAAGGCTGAGATTTTCTGCAGTCATTAACCTATTAATGGAAGAAAAAAATAAATAAAAATACGAGAACAAGACCCTGCAGAGCAACTCACAATAGGTGGTATAGCTGCAGCCCTCTGTTTGAGCTGCTTCAGGTCCATGGGCTTCTGCAGAGACGATATGACCCCGTCGTGGGAGAAGTTCAGCAAACTGGGGCGTGGAGACGTCATCCTGTAAAACACACAGACAGAAAGTATTAACAGGCCGACGGGGGATGCAACGTTTCCTGTTTACTGAGCTTGCAAACAGATGACGAGCGCCATCATTTAAAGTGCCTGGTTCTGCTTGTTTTAAACATCTGTAACTGAATTAAGAGTATAGAGTCTGACCAATTAAAGAGCTTCTGAAGCTCAAAAACCAATAAAGTTTAAAAATACTCTGAAGTAGGCAGGTTTTAAATGCATTTAACTCAGAGGTCAGAACTTGTTTCTTGGAAGACTGTTAAGTGAGATAACCTGGAGGATGCGTGAACTTTTGTGTCTGCGAAACGTCCCGACTACTGTCATTTTTACAAGCTGAGAAACACAACAGCGTAGGAACAGTTAATTATTAGACCTGGTACAATAATATGTCGACAACTGAGGAACGCACAAACAGAAGAAGGAAATATCACACCAATTAATTAGCAAGAAATAGAAATGGGACAATTTTCCTTTCATTGGTACTCGGCAAGCAAAATGCTTAAAATAAATAAAAATAAAAATCTGACTCTGTTCACTAAATACATGAAAATTGAAGCACATCAACAGACAACATGTTCTTGAATGTGCTCGTTTAGAGTTGAGCAAAATAAAAAAAATTAAATAAAGGTTAGAGATGTTTAACCCTGTGGGCAAATCCCGATCTTTTCACAAAAAAATTCAATGCATAGAACCTAATCAGATATGTATCCAACGGTTTTAAAAGCATCTGCAGTCTGACTTTTTTCATCAAAGACACAACATGTACTATTATTCTGCACCAGAAGAAGCCAGATGAGGTAAATCTGAATGTAAACAATGGCTGGAGTGAGCAGTGTAAACTCAGCTTTCTGTTTTCTTAGCTTCCTAGCGTCTTGTTTTGATCTCATCACAAAGCATTCGGTTCCCATTGCTAAAAAAAAAGTAAAATAGATCCACAGACGGGAGCATCCATTATTACCTCCTAATCAATGCACTGCTGTGTGACGTCTACGTTCCTCTTCAGTGCATCCGTGTCGCTAAGAGGTTGTAAAGAGTTCACACAGAAGTCTGATTGCGGTCACACTTCATTCGTATGATCAACCATGCAAAAAAATAAAGTAAATAAAAAAAACAATCGGATTTCAGCAAAAATAAAAATTGGAATTGCGCATCAAGACCAGCCATGTGTCAGTCATTGGTTGAGGTTTCGTTGCGATTAACTGTATGCGCTCTCTCTCGCCCTGACAACCGACTCATCTGCTTGTCTGTGTTTCGAAAGGAGAGCCTACTGCCCTTAACTTTTTATTTTTCTCAAACATAGAAAGAACTGCTGGATCAGTGCTTCCGTTTCTTCTTTTGTGTGCAGGGTTTGCTCCGTCTTCTCAAACTCCAGTCGATCCTTCTTCCTGCTAAACAGGAGTTTTCCTTTCCGCTGTCGCTACATGCAAGTTCATTTTGAGGGATTGCTACAGAGCTAACGACTCCTTGCAATCGAATGTCCGCTGTCGCTAGATGATCATCCAGGAGAAACGTTTTCTTAAATCTGAAAAAATCAATTGGAATGTATTTACTTGATTCTGAAATGGTATGATTCAATTTAATTGACTTTTTTATTGTAAAGACGACATATGTTGTGGATTGGTGCTACATAGTTGGACAGATTTGCCTGATTACTTAAAGCTTAAACATAAAAGCAAAGATTGAGATGGGAGTTTTCTGTTCAAGCCGTCAGGATGTTCATTACAGCCTTCTTTGGGAGGTATTTTAGTGCCGAAGGAGGAAATACAAGGCCGCTATTTATTTTTGAACCAACATAAATGGTGGTGAAAATTGTCAGATTGTTGCAGTAATGGGGATTTAGGAGAAAACTCCAGGCAACAACACTCGGTGTACTCAGTAAACATTAGAAAGGGTAAATTGGTTAAACAAAGCTGCTGGGTTTTATGAGTTCTTAACCATTATGCTTCATGAAAACGTAGGATTTAGAGATGTTGGAAAAGTTTGACCTGAGCCAGAAAATATTTCCAATCTTGGACATTTTACAGAAAGCAGTCACATGCAACGATGCTAGCTGTCCTGCTGCTCACACCAATTGATAAAAAAAAAAAAATAGAAACAGTCAAAAAAGATATGAAACGTCAATCCGACTCATCATTTTGCATTGAGTCGTTAAATTTACACATGGTATAACATGGCCTCTGCCTATAAATGATGAATGACCGTTCACAGCAGAGAGACTGGTACATCTGCAGAGCTGCCAATAATTTTCTACTGTCTGCAACAACCTATCAGAGTATTTTACCATCATTTTCCTCAACAAAACCACAAAGTCAACAGAAGAAACTTATCTTAAAATCACCATTACAATCTGAAAATCTAAGCCTCCAAAAGCCACAAGTTGCAACAGGATAACAGACGGTGACTGTGCAGTTTATTCATATTACCTCTGACAACATAATAGCTTAAAACAGCACTAAGGGTATCTTCAAACAATATTGTCCGATAAACTCTGTTCAATTGGGGATAAAAATTGCAACATTTGTTACACTTTCAGCTGGTGTGGTTTGCACTTCATTAAACTAACCAAATCTTTAGAAAAACCTGTTATCCTCTCGCCTGTAGAGGCACTACACCGAGAGCAACTTCCTTCTTCAATGTGAACAAAATTGGGAGTAGTGGTTGTAGGATTTCTCTCGTCTTTGGTAAAAGACCACAAGTTTCTCCCACTAGCGCTGGACACTCGCATCTGTTTTGGTTGTGTTTACCCAGAATGCACTGCACTGCAGTTCGCATCCTGCTTTTCCAGGCAAATGAACTAAAGTTTGACTAAAGCAGACTGAACAGGGCTGGTGTGAATACTGCCTTAATGTTCAAGTGAAGGATTTCTGGATCAAAAACTAGCAGATGTCTGAATTCAGAAAATTGGGACTGGACATAGACCCAATGAGCATCAAAGATGAAATCAAGATGAAACCTCAATGAAAACTGCACTCCGTACTCTGCCAGAAAAAGACTACTGATCCTTTGCATCTGTGGGGAAATAAGTGCATCATTACTGCCATTTCTCAACCAAAAGGCAAGCTTATTCCATTTCACAGAAGCCAGAAGAGAAATTTTGATTCCAAATGATTTTTCTGAGTGTGCAAATGAATACAGAGATTATTGGAAAGCCAGCTCAGATTTGGTGCACTTCAATAAAGTGATCATAGCAGCTTTTTGCACTATACGGATTTTTTATGCAGTAAAGCTCCACTGAGCTGAGATGATATAGATCTTATTGCACCAGCAGTAAGCAATGTATGGTAAAGATCTAAAGTGTATGACACATCCACAAACATCTGAACACAACAAACTGATTTAATGACACACTTTTAAGCTCACAGCACAAGATTACTTAGGCAAACACACACACACACGCACACACAGACACACGAGCCCGCACAAACACATTCCCTCCCTCCTATTGTTTGCTTTGGCAGAGAGGGCAACATTTCCCTCAGCTCTGCCAGTACACGCAGTCTGCTGTCATGGAAAAAAAAAAATTGAACAAACACTGCGCTGACAGGACTAATCATTCCTCCCACGAACTTTGACACCCATTTGTTCTGGCCTCATTCACAGACTCACTCACACACACATCATATTATATATATATATATATATATATATATATATATATATATATATATATATATACACATATATAATTTTTTTTTTCATTCATTCAAAGTGGAAATAAAATCCGTGGTTGATAGGAAGGAGCAACCTGTGGCGCACACACACACAAGTGGCTGGACAAATATGGTTCCTCTGCCGTACATTGTAGCTAGGCAACTAATACCACTTCAAAACCCTCGCTGCTTTGTTTTCTAGTGTTTGCCGTGGTAGACCGGAGAAGTAGGACACCCAGAAAGATACTTCAAAATCAGCCGCCCTTTGCCTAAAATAATAAACGAGGAAGGAATTTAAAAAGGTTGTATAATCAAGCTTTCTAAATCCAGTCCTAAGGGAGTCTCACCTTTTCTTATCTGTGTTATCCGTCTCCTCTATCTCATCGGCGCTACAAGTGGCACTAGAGTCACTGTCCCCATGCAGACCTGCTTTGGTCAGGTGCTCCTTCTTGGAGCTCTTGGAGGTTTTGACTTCCTCCTTCTCGACTCTTGGAGGTTTTTTATCCGTGGCATCGCTGGGCGGTACGGGCTGCGGCTGTTCCTTGTTGGGATCCCCTGTTTCGGTCTTTATCTCCTGCTTGATGGCCGATTCTGTCTCCTCCTTGACGGGAGGCTTCTCGTCGCCTGCCTGATCGTCCTTCCTGTCCTCGGTGTTGGAGTTGCCCTTCGGCCTGCTGGTCCCTTCCTCCTTGGCCTTGCTGTCCTCCGAGGAGTGCGGCGAGGGCAGGCTCTCTGTGTCCGAGCTGTTGTTTGCTCCACCTGGGAGACAGTGGACAAAAAGATGAACAGATTAGGATTTATACTGTAAATCATTTTATGTCCCTGTAACCCTTTTCTCTTCCATCCTCCCCCCATCTCCATCTGCTAGACCAGATTCTTCACAATGCCAGTCTTCTGACTAATCAGGTTTCAAAGTACAATAAAGGGGAACATAAAACCATTATGGATGGATGCAATCTCCTGAGCATTCACCACTTTGCTGTGGAAATACAGCACATCGAGCATGTTTCCATAAACAAATGGATTTGTTTTCTATTATTGTAGCTGCTGAAACTGATAAGTCATACAAAGGTACTCAGTAAGTTTAGCTGGTAAATTCTGCACCGTTAACAATTCACACGCCTCTGATGTCATGAACACGTTTAGCTTCAAGTGTTTCTGTAATTTTGCTGGTTTTACTTCCACAGAAATGCAGATTGTAAGCCAACACCTGACACTTTATAAAACTACTGTTCACACAAACTGACGTACTGGTGTTGGGCATCGCTAACTAAAAGGTTAGTTGCGCTAACCCTGAAGCTCTTATCATAAACATTAACTCTGCTAACGCTAAAGCGATACATCCAAATGAAATTTAAAGGAAGCTAATGCTGAAGCACCAACTTTAACTCAATTTATAGCTACCCATGAAAGATCACAACCCTTAAACACCATTTTAATTTGACATTATGTTTGCTTACATGAATTTCACGCTCTATAGTTCCCTTAGATATTGTATTTACGTTTAGATCTTGTTTTCCAGAGTCCATCTGTTATTTTGTTACAGTATATATGAATAAAGTTATTGGGGAGTGGAAAGAGAAACTACCTGTGAGGAGAGGAAACAGAACTGCTAACCCTTCACCTCCTTCAAAATAAAACGATTAACGTCCAACTACTTGAAGAAACCATAACAGTCAATAACCAAAACTTCCAACACAACTGTTGAACTTTACTCAACTAAAATTTGCCAACACAGTCAACTGAATTAGCACTTTAGAATTAATCCGTATAATTAACTATTGGGAAACCAAGTGCAACAAATAACATTTTCAAATTAGCTTAAAAGCTCTAAATAAAAAAAATTAGCTGTAGGTTATCTTAAAAATTTTCCCATAAAGGCCAAACTCATTCATGTTAATGAAACCATTTATTCTGACATACTTCTGACAATTGTCACTGGCTTTGTAAAAAATACAAAACAGATCTCCTGTTGTAAAACGTAAGAGCAAAAACTGATGAGTAAGCTAAATTCTGCCTAGTCATTCTTGTGCTGCAAGGATGTCTGTTGGGAGTGAGGGTCTTTAATTTATGGTAACATTTTAGGTTTTGTTAAAATAGCAACACAAAAATTAAATTCTTGAAAAATACTAATTTACATCAAAAACAAACCATATGTAATTCTCCTTAGCCAACAAGCTAACAACAGCAGCATTGTTCGCTTAAACTTCCCCTATGAGACTAACAAAAGGGAAAAAGAGAAGCATGCTAGCTAACACTACAACACATATGTTGAGACCAACAAAGAAGGTCAGCAAAACTCCTGTACCTGCAGGACTGAAGTAGTAAACCTTCTGGAGGACAGAAGCTAATGCTATCTGTTTAAATATTAGCTTCACGGACACAGACAACCCAATGTGTTCTCTCAAGATGCGTCTTCCAGTGTCAAAGTTCTGAACCACGACACTCTCTGTTCTACCGTTGTACAAATCAACACAGGAAAGCAGGCAGCTCAGTCTGCTACTAAATAAATGTAGCAACAAAACAAGCCAGTGTGCCCCTGTCCATTACTCTTCCATTTAGTTGTAAAGGCATTGGAGGCTAATGTAGCTAATAATAACACAGGTTATGTCTGAGCCAGACTGACGCTGACAATTAGAGCAGAAAAAAGTAGAAACCCGTAGGAACCAAACCTGCTGCAGCACTTAAACACTGAAGAAAATATTCTGAAAAATTACCAGATTGAATAGCGTTTACTACTGAACAGATATGCATGGACCAAATCCTTGCTTACACTATAAAAAAAAAAGAAAAAAAAAAAAAAAAAAAAAAAAAAAAGATTTGCATGTACCAGATCCATGTTGGTTTTGAACACAGTTTGTTTTAGTGTGGAGTGATCCTTTTTGTCACTCAGTGGTGAAATGTATTCACATCAACAGCAAATTGAAAGGCAAATGGAAGCACAGAGTAGAACGCGACTAAGATAAAATGAAAGTGTGATTGAATCAAAGGCACATAGGATACAAACAATTATACTGTTATCTCGTCTACCAATTTGCAAAACTCAGAGAAGACAGTTTCAATTTCTGTTTGTTTAAATGAGGACTGAATTGTCCCGTACTGTTGAAACTTAAAATACTGACATATTGCAATTAATCATATTATAGAGTATGAAACTTCAGCATTGTGACAACTCAGCTATACTTATTAATACTCATAATCAAAAGAAAGTTTTGGGAGGGATCTTGAATGTGTTTTTTCCCAATTGCATGATGTTCCTAGGAAAGATATACCTTCTCCATCTTCAGGCGCTTCCTCTTCGTTGCAGCTGGCTCCTGAACCCTCGATCTCCTCCTCCTCTGCAGGATACATAGCGCTCGCCTCTTCGTTCTGCGAGGCTTTCCCCCTCCGACGGGCCTTTCGCTCCTTCTCCTGGGTTGAAACAAGAACACACTTCACATGCAACCCCAGAGACGCAGTCAAAGTACAAACATCAGCACTATGGGAAGCAGGTATGGCTTCCTTACCGATTTCATTTTATGCTGCTGCAGGATCTCATCCAGTTTCTGCCTCTTCTTGTAATTGAAGTAGAAGTTTTTGCACTGCGACACGGTTTTCGATCCCACCATCTTGGAGATGGCGGACCAATTCCTACCATACTGGAGAAGGCCTGGAACCAACAAGTGGACAAGTGACGAGATTAGAGAAGGGACTTTGTATTTAGAATTACCAGCTAAAAATCTGCAACAGTAGAGAAAAGAAAAGAGATTCTCTCTATGAAGAGGCAAAACCATCCCTGTAAGAAATACATCACACAGGAGGCCAGTTTTAGGTAATCCATCATCAGTAATAAGTCCAGATGGCTTAAACTTTCTAAGCATAGCAGTCTGCATCCACAAAGTCTAAACGATTAGGGCATAATGTGGTAGGTGGGCCATCAGTCACACCAGCAACTCACCCCACTCTCCTTCACTTTGTGTCATATTTCTAACTGACTTTGATGTGACCCAATTTCAAGAAACCCAAGTCCTTTACCCAGTCAAGCACATGATTGTGTCTTACACAAGAGTCAACAGGCACCCGCTGGGCCTGAGCTGTGATGGATCAACCTGTCAGGAAACACACAAGCTACCTTACGCGCACACGTAAACAATCAGGGAGCATACATGCTAAAAAGGAGCTACAGCAACCGGTCGCAGCGTGCAAGTCCCAGTGAGAAAGACCGTGCAGAATTTGCTCCAGTGGCCCTCCCTTTTAGAGTCTGCAGTTAGCCAAAGGCAGCTCATTAACTGTGTGTGTTGTAAGAGGCTTAGTTTACACCACCCACTTGCTTCCTGTGCCAGCCTGACAGGTCTTGGCAACAGGACAGGATTCTTGAAAGGTTGTTGGGGGCGGTGTGAGGGAGGAGGCGGCGGCAGTGGCGGTGGTGGGGGGTGTTATTAACAGGCACGCAGCCAGCACATCTTGGGATAACCTTGGACATGGGTTCAGAGGTCTCTGCATCTCATCGCTTAATGGAGCCGATAAGGCCAGAGGAAGCTGCAGGAGAGGGAAGGACAGCTGTTTACAGCCCTGTCACTTCACTTCGTCAATCTGTCACAGACGCTGAAGCTCCCTCAAACTAATCAGCACTAAGATTATTACTAACCGCTGGCTAAAGAGTTGGACTACTGTTTACTCGGAATTTCCGCAAAGAAGCTTGTTGGTAAATTTTTTTTCAAAAGCAAATTTACGACTAGAGATGCACTGAGAAATCGGTTGTTGATCAGTTTTAGCAATTCACAGGCCAGCCGAAAACTCAATAAGATTTAAACTCAGGCTATCTTGCTTTGACAACCGAGGATTAAAAGTAGCTTTCTATTTTCTGAAAGCTGATGTTTATGCCATTCCAATAAATAATTTCCAACAGCAGGAAGCCGTGTAAACTTATTTTGAAGTCACACCAAGTCAAAACTGGGTCAAACATGGTTCAGTTGAAAATACTTTCCTACAAAAGAGAAATAATCGTATTAAGTGTTAACTTAATAATTTGAGTATGAATGAGTTTACTACTACTATGAAATGGTATTATGTAGGAGCAAAATGGGTGCGCAAATTAGCAAAGGAGTGAAACAACCTGAAATCTAACCAAGCTCTTACAGGTTGCACTGACAGTAACGATCTTCAGTGTCGACACTGTTACAGAGTGAGGATGAATCAAAGCAGGATATTTTTAGTGCCAAGGTTACAAATAAAGTCAGAGGAAGCACACCCTTGTAGAAAACAAATGTGTATTTTATACATTTAAAAGATAACAGGATGTCTTTCTATTGCAAGGCAACTATTTTCAATACTGTTGAAAGCATTGAAACTTTGTCATGGAGCCCATCTAGATTCAAAAACGTTGGCTACCATTTGGATGTCTCTGAGTTAAAATAAGGATCTATATTATCAACTCCAGCTCTGAAGAAGTGCCGTCTTGCAACATTTATATGCATCAATGCTCAAACACACCTTAAATCAATAGTTTTTCAGTATCTCGCCAAGATCTGCAGAGGCCATTCAGGTGTGTTGGATCAGGGATGCATCTAAAAGTTGGAGGACAGTACCTCTCAAGATCAGTTTTAATCATCAACTCTATTTATTTTGTGTTTTAATTAAGAACACAAAATAATTAAGAGTCACTGCTCCCAATGCAAATAATCACATAAATAAAAACAACTACTTATGTTAGGGTATCTAGAACACATTTTGAATGATGTTCATGTATCATATTATGATATACTTTTTAAGTAGAGTATAAAGAAACACAGGTATCACAAAAGCCAAAGATCGGCAAACAGCTGCTGGAGTCTTATCGGTGCATCTCCACACAAAACTGATTTTTTTCTATTCTGTCTGCAAGGGCATTAGATATAATCTGAGCACAGATCTGAGCACTAAAAGGAAAAACAAGTGTTTACTGTCAATTTTCCTATTAATGTTAATTTAAAATAAAAATATCAACAACCACGTGCAATGTTCCAGTTTGAAGTAGAAAAGCCTTTCTAGCAAAAGAAAAATCATACCCGTTGCTCTAACTCTCTCCATGAGGACCAAGACATGTGACAAACACACATTAACCTTTTACAGCCGTCCCACAAGCAGATAGCAGGGGGGATTCCTTTGCCCTAAAAGTACCTCGCTACCCAACATGCTCAAAGGCACCATTAGCCACCAAATATGCATATTTAAACAAGTGAGACAAACTCTTTGCAGCAGCATGCATTAAAGCTAAAACAGAAAGCAAAGTTCATTTACAGAAAGCAAAAGGTCACTTAGTCCCGACACCCTAGCTGCACACTGTTGATTTAATCATAAGCCAGCACACAATACAAATCAGCTCTGGTCGACTCAGAAACTTAGCTGCCGCAGGAGCACACATGGCACAAACATCCAATAAGCAGCAGCCATGCTGAAACAGGTGGTGTCTTCACACCCAATCACAACACTCGACTTCCAGTAGCTCCTCCCCGAGAAAGTCCAATCAACACCTGGTGTGGCCAGAAAGTTGTTGTTCCTGTCTGTCACATGCCCTGTCCCTTGCCTCAGTCGTGGATTTTGCGGCCCAGCGGCGGAGCAGCTCTGTCAGGCGCTCTGGTCTCTCTAGAGCTCCGGCTGGGAGGCTCTTCTGGGGCTGGGCCTTCCGATCCAGAGCAGAGGAGATGAAAACAGCTCGGTCGCTGCGCTCTTCCTGCCAGCTGGCTGGAAACTTGAGCCGGTGTCAAGTTGACATGCTCCGAAATGGCACATGCTCCTCTCTCTCTCTCTCACACTCTCCTTTTTCCTCCCGCTAATGTCGTCCCAGCGCTCCGGTGAGTGCTGCTGTGCTCTGCTGCGTCTCTTCCCCCAATGGCGGTCGTCTGAGAAGACTTCCACAGGAAAGTGGGACTGTGGGGCGGCGCTCTATGCTCAGCCTTTCTCTCCCTCATCTGATCTCTCCTATCTTTTTTTTTCTCTCCCTCCCTCCCTCTTTCCGTCGGTCTGTCCCGCCCCCTGCCTTGCTCTGCCAGCAGGCGCGCCGGCACGCACGCACACACTGGAACAGACAAACGCATGAGTGAGTACAAACTCGCTAGAACTCCCCCACCGCCGCCGCCCCCACCCTCCCTCTCCGTCTCTCTTGTTAATACTCTTGCACACAGACACAAACACACATTCAGGCAGTCCAAGAGTAAACAGAGAGCAGCGAGGGAGAGGAAAGAGATAGAGAGGGAGCCCAGCCACGGAGCCAGAGAGACAATGGAGAAAGGGAAAGGAAAGGATACAGAAGTGGAGAGTAAAAGGGGCACACAGGCAGGAGAGAGAGAGAGACAGACAGACAGAAGAGAGAGAGAGAGAGAAAGAAAAAAGAGAGGAGAGTTGATGTTGATACCATGAGAAAGCATAAAGGCTTTCACATTTTTCCTGACTGACCTGCTTTTCATCTTGAATGTGACCTCTTCAGTTTATAACAACACAGAGTGAGGGGGAGAGGGAGGAAGGGAGACCGGGGGGCGGAGGAGGGAGAGAAAGAGGTGTTTGCCAAATCTTCCACAGCTCTTGCCAATCTGGGCCGCTGCCATCTTCTGATCCAGAGACAAGAGCGAGAGACTAGAGCGGCGGCGCAATAAAGAGAGAAGAGATAGCGTGGCCTTCCCTGCCTGCTGCTCCTTTAAATGGTTTCCTCCTGCACCAGATTAGTGCACCTACATAAACCCCCGACCAAGACGGCTGCACATGAGGCCGCGAGAATGCAGACACAACGGTCGCCAAGGGTTTATAGTGACCAGAGGTCGGAATAGGCCAGTTTTTCCCCTTGAACGGCATGTAAATTACTGAAAAACTGAGAACTCCCATCATCTGCATTACATAAAACTAACCAACTGAATGCATTTCGACAAACTTTCTTGAGTTTAACAAAAGCTACTGAAGGTCAGGGAGACATATTTTATTTAGGGGTGTCCTGATGCAACTCTTTCACTTCTGATAAAGATGTTGCAGCTTTGAATATCGGCCAATACCGATAATTACACGATTAGATATCAACACAAATCAAATATACTTCTGTAATTAATATTGTAGTGGGAAATGTTAGATATAAGGCTTGATCAAGTGATATCAGTGTAACAGAGCACAATAGTCAACAACAGGAATGAGAACAACTGATTCATTCATTATTAAACAGTTGGTCTGCATGCTTGTGTCCAAGATTTAAGATCCAGGACAATATATTCAGAAACTCGTTTTTGGCTGATAAATTTTGATATCAATATCGAATTGGGACACCTCTAGTTTTAATAGTTCTATCATAGAACAACCTGCATATTTTGGGCCCTTATTTGCAGTTTTCCTATAGAGAACAAAAGCCAAAATCTGAATAATCAGTCCTTAATGAAAATCTGAAACTGGTATCGGCCAGGAAAAATCTGATCAGTGCAAACCATTCAAGTAGTGTGGCAGAGTCATTGCTTAAGGCTAAACTGGCTGGCAACAACACGCCGGAGCGCTGATGTTCTGCCAAGAACAGTAATGTCATTATTCAGATCTGGTTAGCTCAAGGGGATAAATACAATAGCATCAGGACACCTAAGCCTCTTTAAAACATATACATATCAAGCATATGACTTGGAAGAGCTTAATTCAACACTGTGCAGAAACGGGCCAAGGAAGGCAGCAACGTTCAGTGTCTCGGAGCGACACGATCCCTGTGGGCGGGTTAGAGGATGGTTGGTAGAACTGATGAAAAACATTAAGAGCAGCTCCTCCTCTCTGGCTCTACTGAACTGTAGCTGGAGTCCTGTGTTTGTGGTTACATAAGCCCTTCATAGAAGCTCTGCTTCGACTGAGCTGCCAGGCTAATCCTCTGGGATGGAGTGCCCCACTAATCCCACGGCAGGAGAATGGAACTGAAGACATTAACCAGGATTACTACACAGGACCGTGTTCAAGCAAGGCCAGCGGCAGTTATCACTAAATAACCTCATAACTCACAGAAAGAAAAAAACAAACACACACACTTAGTAGGAGACACTACCTAAAGCTGAGCAGATTTAAGGCCAGTTTTGGTTGATTTAAAATGGAGAACAAGGACTAGTAGTAAGAAGCAGAAAGGGGTCACACCAGACAATCTCAGGGTATCTGCAAGTCCAATTTCAGACTTTTTAATGCCACCTTGGATGAAATGCATGACTTGTAAACTATAAATATAAAACATAATTGGAGGATCCTGCTGTATTTCTACCAACCATTGCAAAATCCTCTGCAGTGCCAAGCTTAAAACTTTTTTTTGTTGCATTGTATTGGTTGGCAACAGAAGTAAGCCAGTAGTGAAAAATTAATGTTGTCTAGCCAACTGGTGATGAATTTGCACTTACCCATGGCAGACACAGGAAAGCTAGCGAGGGTACATTAGCAGCTAATTACCGGTAGCCTCAACCACCTCAAACCACAGAATGCAATGAAGATGTCTGCATGAGACTCAAACGTTTATCAGACAGAACAGCCTGGTTCAATTTAAGATCATCATACAAGGACAACTTACAATTTATAAAACAAATTCAAGACATTTTAAGGAATTAACTTTAAATGCATGAATTTAAGACTTTTTTAGTCTAACCAACTACATGTGAACGGCACCAAAATAGCTGCCTACTCAGGAAATCCTGACAGATGTCAAAATTTAGAACATTAAAGTCTGACATAAAAAACAAGAGATGACCGACCCATCGCAAACTTTATATTGGCTAAAAGAAAAAGACATTTCCCCGCTAAGTGCTAACAGGTAGAGCTAATCCCAATTCTTCAGTGCGTATGGATTTAGATTTTCCTCTGTAAACAAAACTATGTTGGCCAGCTTCTGCATCAATAACATATTTTAAGAAAAAACCCTAATAGATGTAAGAAGCAATTTAAACTGCATCATCTGCAGCAGTGGCTCCTAATGTTGATCCTCAGAATCCACCGTCCTTCATGATTTAAATGTGTAAAATAGAGTACAGAGAAATTATGATATTTGGTACCCGTTACCAAGCATCATGTTTTGGATGCTTAATACAGCGCAAAATGTCAACTTAGTAATAATTTTCTCCTTGTTTTTAAAAAAATCAATAACATTATAAATAAATAATTATTAGTGACTTGATATTGTTCAAATCTTCATATAATTCTTCAAGGAAAAGTGATCCCAGTCATAGTGTATGTAATAGAAACCAGGTATCTGAGATTAAGACAGACATTTATTCCACATGGAATGGTGAAAACTTATTAATGCAAAAAGTTAAAATTAAATAACATTTTTAGAACAATATAAGTAAACATATTTGACGGAAATCATCAGTGAAGATCAAAGAATCCCACATAGAAAATCTGTATGCAAAAGAGCTTGCTGAATTCGAGAAGCTCAATCAATCAGTAACTGAGGTTCAACCAATATATAAATCAAATACTCTCGGAAACACTCACACACATGCACACAGAGAGCTAGTGCCGAGAAAAAGCGGGCAGGATGGCAGTGACCTCTGCAAATCAGCCATAGGCTTTTGGGTAATCTTCAGTCAGGGACAATAAACAGCCCGAGTTAATGACTGCTGCATTCCCAGGGGCTTGCTGATAAGGGACAGACTTTACAGCCTCCCTGATAAAAGCCGAACCGCCTTGACCCACAGAGAAAGGGAAACGGCTCCAAAGAGCAACAAACGCCTTTTCAGGCAGACTGAGAAGCACACGCACAGACACAACCTCGCAGCACGTGGCAGCTGCCGCCTCTCCAACAGGAAGTAACACCCGCGTCAGTCGGCGATGCTTTCAAATGGCGCTCGGGCGGCTAACGCTTATTGATCCGACAACCGCGTTGCAACGTACAGTGAAGCTGCCAGAGTGAGAAGACAAAAAGTTTGATCTGCATTACCTTTTTTGGCTGTTTCCATCTCTTCTTCAGTCCAGCGAGAGCTCTCATTCATTTCCAGATTGGCTGTCAAAGAAAAAAAAAAAAAATAGAGAAGCAGCGAGTTAGAGAAGGCGGGAGGAGGCGGGGGAGCGGGCAGTTGTCATAAAGTCAGTTAGGGAGTGACTGACATTAGGAAAGGAAGAAGAGAAATGAATTGAAGACGGGGGGGAAAAAAACAATAAAAGGGTGGGGGAGAGAGGGAGGAGGGCAGCTTGCACTGAAGCACTGCAGCTTTGGTTGCTAAGGACTATTTGTTTTAGATGGAGGAAGCAGGAAATCCAAGGAGAGAAGTCAGTTAATGATTATAGACATAACAACTGGCTGCTTTCCCTGCATAGGCTGTGAGCCAGGCTGTCAGGAGGGCTGCAGCCTGCACTTATACATCCTCTGTATGGACTTGTGAAGGGCACAGTGGGCCGGTTGGCAACGTTAACCAGCAGAAGACCAAACAGTGGCAAGGGTGGGGCAGCTTCCTGCCAGCCACCCCCCACTCCTCTCCTCTTCCTTCTCCACCCTTAGTCACCTGGGGAATCCCTGTGACTGAACCTGTGCCGCGGGAATGACTGCGGCATGCACACACAACTGCTGAAACATCACAAATCCTGTACTAGCCCAGAGCTAAAGCGTTACATGACTGAATTACTATCTGAGGGGGCGGGAGGAGTGTGGGAAGGAAATCTAAGCAGGAAAACACTGCTGAGCACGACTATTTGTTCTTAAGTAATACTTCTGCTTTTGAGGCAGGAAAACTTCAGACGGATTTCATTTGAGTTATGCCAATTTTGCGTGTCCCTTTTGCTAAAGAGTTTGCAAAAGAAAACAATGATTACGGAGGAACAACAGTACACTCTGGTGGTTCAGAACGTGAGGCTACAAGTAGATCAAAGGTCACTCTCTCTGTCTAGTACCACTGGTGTTAGAACTTCTATGAAATTTTATTTAATAATTAAAAAATACAAACTTTTTTGGCATTTATTCTTAATGATTAGCCTCTAGCTAAAGACTTCACAAATTGTTCTCTGGGGAAACATGATCATTGATTTGTCCTACACTTCCAGGATTTCGGGTTTCTCTGAACCAACTTTTCAAATGGCAACCTTCATGAGTTTTAGTAAAGATAAAAAAAAAAAATAGAAAAGAAGAAAAAAATAAGAGTAGGCTCATTTGTACTAACCTAGCTCGTTGCTGAGCGGCGGAGTGGTCGTCTCCTCTCCTTCGCTGTTCATGGAGCGGGTATCGCGGCCTTTGCGGCGGCCCTGACTGTTCGCTGTTCGTCTTCCCTTGAAAGCCACAGTGGGCTCCTTGTCCTCGGCATCTTCTCCAGAAGTGTCATCCCTGCATTTTAGAGATGGCGACAGAGTTAGAAATGCTGCAAATTGATAAGTCACAAACAAGCAGGAATTTCTTTTAATTCTGGACATTTAAATAGTTTCATTTTTAATGTAGCAATTTTCCCAAAATGAAGAAAATTCAGATAGGTCGAAATAAAATGTACATACACATACATATACAAATACTTGCACATGTATATGGTTGAATCTTAAGCAGAAATCAGAAGCTTTATTATGTTTCTGGCTGGATATGGGACCACTCCTCCGTATCAGAATAGGTATAGTTAATTTAAACTAGTATGGTCTGGCAGACCATATAATATCGATTTCATCATCTTCTTTTTTTACTATTAAAGCCAGTTTCATAATAGTATGTGGTTGGGATCCTTGTCCTGTCAGAAAACCCATTTCTGCCATATTCCCAGCCATTTGTCCCAAACCATAATGTCTAACACAGAAGGATAGACAAATCGGTGGCATCAGTCAGAATCAGAAGGTCAGACTTTACAAAGATCTGTGTTCAACCAGAAAGCTGCAATTAGTGCAAAATTGTTTTAAAATGGACAGAATTTGAGACTTCAACAGTACAACGGTGCCAGGAACATCAAAACTGTTGTTTGAGGGGATAAAAAAGGCCAGACTAACCACCTACGGTTAAGACTTTAACCTTAGTTATGGACAATCCCTAAAATGCTGATCCTCTGCCAGAAATGCAAAAAAAAAAAAGATAAAACACCATCAGTTCTGCCAAGAAGTTTGCTCAAATATCAACACAATAAAAATCATTCTAGGCATTTAAATCCAAGTCTGTTTGAAAGAGTCAAACTTTTTGTGGACTGGAGAAGACAAAATAAATTAAAGCAATAAATTCAAACTAGCGAACCCAATTCTTTTCTTTTTTCTTTTAAGTTATCAAATTGAAGTTAAAATACACATATTTCTGGGCAATTTGAAAAGACTGAAATCTTGCTCGGCAAAAGACGTTGGGGAGCAAAATGTGATTGTGGGTGATATGCCTACACTGCTCTTTCATTCTTTTTTACTCTCAGGATAATTTATCGCGTGTCGCCACAATGGCATGGAGGAGATGGCAACAAGGCTTCAACCTCCTGCTCCTCCATTCATCTTCCTCCTACTCCATTAATCTTGCCAAAGGGAGCTAGTAGCGCTCTAAATATAGGCAAGCCAGCTGTGCCAGGGGTGACAGGCAGGCAGCAGGGTGTGCAAAGAGCCAGAGAGTCCCCAGGCCTTTCCTCAGAGCAGGGAAGCAATGGCCACTGGTTCATCAACATCACCATCATCATCTTTTTCAGCCCAGATGCTTATAAATATAGGCTGGCATTGCTTGAAACAAACTGCAGGATACAACCTCAGCTGACAGCATAATAAACAACCTAACCGCAGACACAGAGATTTTAGTTCTCAGGCAACAGAAAGCCGTGATATTCCATCTGTTGTTTTTCATCCTCTGCAGGAACCCAGCCAGAAAAGATTCGCTCGTTGATCACTGCATCCACCTGTCCACCCACCAGTGCCACAAACACACGCACACGCATACCCGCAACATGCAACACACAGTGTGTCAAAGTGACACCTGGTTTAATTATGGATATTATTTTTCACAAAAAAATAAAACACAATCCAGGAATAAAAAAATAAAAACAAAAAAAAGGACACAAGTTTCAAACTTGTGGGAGAAAGAAGATCTGGCATCACGATAAGAATTGGGAAAAGAAGTAGAAAGAAAACATCTGCTAGAGGAGAATAACCTGGCAGTAGGTTTTGAAAGAAATAGATTTTAAAATCCACTCTAGCTTTCCAATGCTCCATCATATCTGAAAAATATGTGGCATGTGATTACATTATTTGGGTATTTATAAGTTAAGCTGGACAAAAACTGACTCAAAAAATAACATTGTAACAACTGACATGATACAAAGATATGTAGTGTTATTTATTTCACCTGTCAGTGGTCATAATGTTGTGCTTAATCAGAGTACACTGTTATTGTCCTTCTGCTTTCACACAAACCCCAGATAGTGAGTTGTGTAGGACTGTGACTAACTATTTAGCAATCAATTATTCTGACAATTAGTCGGCTTTAAAAAAATATTCTACAGATTTTTTATTTAACTTCAAGCTATTTTTTATACAATATTAGAAATCTATTTTGAAAGATGCAAATAAATAACGCAATTTCTTTCTAAAGAAAGTAAGCATTTTGCTGCCTAAAATGCAATAATATAGCTTTCCTTTGGTGAACTTCAAGCATGTGAAGCTAAAACTATGAAATTTGAGAAGATCTTAGTAGAACATATTCACAGATTAAAGGTTTTCTTTTGCATCTAAATGCACATATTTTTTGCAGTTTTGGGAAAATTACTCTTCTGAATATGTTGCTTTTTCAGTAAATGGCCTTTTCGTGTACTCCAGTTAACGATTAATCAATTACTGAGTTAGTTGACGATTATTTCAATAATCAATTGTTTCAGCACTAGAGTTGTGCATGTAAATACTGCTCAGTACTACAGTTAATTCTACCCACTTCAACAATGTGAACCATTAAAAACTTTGCATCAGGCTACAGATCTAATCTATGGGTAACAGCAGCATATGCAAACCAACAGTGACTTTAGAAAATCACTTAAAAGTAACCAGGAAACATTTTCTGGTGAAGACAGTGGGAAAAAAACACATATAACCTCAGAGAGCAACTAATTATTACTTACTGCTATCCAATCGGCTAGTGGTAGATTTTTTATTCATTATACAGCTCTAACTCGAACTTTAGTTTTTGACTAAGTGCATGTCAGGAAATGAACGAATTTCATAACTTTAACACGGTTTTTCAGTGCCGAACAGCTTTCATTTCAGGCACGATTCAGAAGAATTCAAAAGCGGCTCACTTCATTCCATCCTCCTTGTCTTCAGCTTCATTTCTCTCTTCGTCTCTCTCCCCCTCCTTCTCTTTTTCCTCTTTCTCCTTGTCGTCTTGGCTGTTCCTGTTCACTTGTTGCTGTTGCTGCTGCTGCTGTTGTTGCTGTTGTCTGCTGCTGCTGCTGCTGCTGCTGTTGCTGTTGCTGCCTGCTGCTGGCCGTGCTGCAATTAAACGACAAACATTGAAATGCTCCGGTAAATTTCACATCTCCAAAACATTTCACGGCTGAGCAGTTGTTCATTTAAGCTGTTCGGATTCATTTTAGAGAGAATTCTGTAAAAAGCGTCTGGTTATAAATATCCAACGCGCTGGTCGCCTGAAGGGAAATTAAAAAAAATAACGCGTCTCGTTAAACATCTTGGACCACCTTCAGCTCGACAGCGCGAATAATTTAGAGTAAACTTGTTTCATAAGTGAAGAGAAAAACATTTGTTTTGATGGATAAACATTTAGACCTCAGATCACAACACCTCGTCGAAACAATTATACCCTTAAGAATTTAAATAATGATTGCATCCATTTCCACCACTGCTTTGGCCCTGATGAGCCCATCACTCTGAAACAGAATTAATCTGGACTAATCAGGCTGCCTGACCTTTTGTAGATTGCTGCTTAGCCTCATACTTGTGCTCTCTAATAAACTGAAGCCTTTTTTTTATTAGCCTCACCATTAAGGGGGTTTTCTTAAGGCTACAGAGATTCATCACCTTGAATTATATTTCTATCAGCTAAAATTATGCTCATGATTAATCGTTGCAAGATCTCTGCTTGATTTAAATATTTAATATCTAAAGCTGCATTTTTTTCACCCCAACCACATTTTTCACAATCTATTCATGAGCAAACTTCGAGTCACATCATAAGTTAAGGTGCAACATCTCAATTCTCTGGAGATCTTACCCACAAAATTTTTTCAAAAGTTCAATTTGTCAGCAAAGATGCAATGTTTAATACTTTACCTCCACACGTCACAAGCTCCGGTCGACTGGCACTTAGACAAAATTACTTCCCCAACGTAAGTTTCCAAATAACATGGGAACGAGAAAAACAGCCTTTTCTCTCTCGCACTTATGTGCAGAATCTTGGTTTCGCTTCGATTCAGCTACAGAATGACCGCTAACCTTCAAGCAAAATCTACAAATTGTCATAAGAAGTAAAACAAAACAGGATATGAGAATTCCGAAATTATAGCAGAGCATTTCTGCTGTATAACTGCACCCAGAACCACTTCCTCACCAGCTTCCTGCCTGTCTGGGCTTTCGGGGTTAGAGTTCAGACTACTACAGCCGTGCACTCAGACCAGAGAACCTTCTAAGCTGCATTATCTTATTAAATTCACAATTGGTCTCTGCTAACAGCCGTCTTTGCATTAGCTGCTTCATCTAGGGAAAAACAAACCGCCACCGTCTACAAGCACCAATACATAGACCGACTCGTAGATGTTTAATGGTAAGAGAACGTTAAGCGGAACAAAAGTCTCTCTCTTCCTGTATGTCATCACTGAGGCCCAGAAACCCCATGAAATAATCTCCCCAGGGCTGATCTAGTGACCGCCCATAGAGAGGGACGGAGCACTTTGACTCAGTTTCTCTCCGGCTCATGCAATGTACAGCAATGCACTTTCACTTCCTCCTCTGAGCACACCTTTTCCGTCACAGTGAGCTCATTAGATGTGACAAAACATGTGGAGCGAACGCCAAAGCTCAGACTTCATCAGGAAGGCCAGGAGACGTCACGATACGCACAGAATGAAAAGGTTGTGAGCAAATTAAAGTGTAGCTGTTCCCACTGCGTCTGATGAATGGTTTCAGATGAACAGGCACAAAATGTGGACGGATTAAGGAAAAAAAAACAAAAGAGTGTAGAAATGTAATTGGCAAAACATAATGAGCTTTGACAGACTTACGGACTTTTTGAATATCTCGAAGTCTTGCCAGACCAAGCTTACCTTGTTTTAGGTCCGTCAGAATAAGCAAAGCTAACGTCACAGTAAGTACAGAAGTAATGTGTCGAAAATGTATTTATTGATGTCTTCAAAATCAAAAGTTTAAGGAAATGTTCTCATTGGTATGCTTTTTCAGATCTGCACACAAATTCTCTAGAGGACTGATGAGAGTTTTGTGATGGATACAACAAAACATTGACTTTGTTGACCTTAAGCCACTTTGTAACCACCATGGCTGTGTGCTGAGGTCAATTTCATGTTTGCGTCTCAACTTTAACATCCAGGTTGATGTGTGTAGATGTTACTTCAATATTTCCGCCATAATGTTCTTTCTTCACAATACAGGATATCCCCCAGTGTATTATAAGCCTGGTGGCCCGCCAAGCTTTACTAGCCCCACCGCCAGGCTAAGCGTTGCTTGTTTATGTTTCTAGGGAAAAATAAATCTTTTTTTTTTTTTGTCATAATGCCCAAGCAGTTGCACTTTAGTTTCATTAGACCACACGACTTGTCCAAAAATTAAGATCTTTGTTGCAAACTGCAATCAGGGCTTTTTGTGTTTCTCCTGGGTCAATGGCTTCCTCCTGGTTGAGTGACCTTTCAGCCCATGTTGGTTAACTGTGAATAGTGACACCGTCTTACCAGCCTCTTCACCGGGTCTTTGGCTTTTATTCTGGGGTCAATTCACACATTTTGGACCAAAATACGTTACTCTCCATGACACAGAACTCGTCTTCTTCCTGATGTGATGGTTGGTTAGTCCCATCATGTCTTGCCTACAACGTATAATTGTTTGAACAGATGAGCAGGGCACCTTCCAGCGTCTGGAAAATATTCCTAAGCATGAACCAGACTGGTCCAATCTGCTTCCTGATATCTCGGCTGATTTCTATTGACTTTCCCATTGTGTAAAGCATGAAGGCAGCATTTTGAGGTGAGGCTTTAAAGTATATCCACAGGTGCGACTCCAAGGAACTCAGATGTGTCAGTTTCTAAAGCCATGACATCATCACCTGGGCTTTCCCTCGTTGGTTGGTTAAAGTGGCCGTTATCATTCTTGAAGACATTCATAAATACATCTGTGACGTATTCTTTCACTCGTTATTTTTGGTGTTTAGTAAATGGAGATTATTTTTGGTGGTTCAAGAGGAATTTGGTCTGATAATTTTCCTTCCAGGTTACAATTTTGCCCTACATCGCATCGGTATGTCACATATAGAGTCCAATAAAATACACTGAATTCTGTGATTGTGGCTTGACAATATGTGAAAAAGCTCCAAGAATATAGTTCATATTTCAAAATCCTGTAGCTCAATATTTTACAATACACCAAAAAAGGTGTTTTCACAAATGTTTAAGAAGGTTGTAAATGATTTGCAACATTTTCCATCTTCTTCCTCTGCATATAAGTGCAGTCCAGCTTTCTGTTAGAAAAAAAATCATCAAAAGACATGTTGCTAATTTTTGCCAAGTGTGTTTAAGAACAAGGAATATCATGAGTTTCAGAGGAGTAAATTACATAGTAAATAAGCTTCATATCCACCAGCTAATGACCAGTGACAGCAATATATGCATTTATTTTCAGCCTCAGGAAACCTGTATATGTACACAATATTAACATAATCCATCCCAGTTGGAAGAAAATGTGATTTTAAGAGGTGATAGTACCAGAGATCTCCCTCGGCGTCGGTTCCTCCGCACTATGTTCTTGTAGTTTTCATTCTTTTTGGTCAGGTAGTAAAAGAGCACACACTCTGCCACCGTCTAAAATGCAAATGTAAAGGTTTTCACTTCCTCTGAACACAAAATCACTCCAAAAATAGCAAAAAGAAAAAAAAGCATTTCATACCTTTCTCTCTAGAAAAGAAGCGATCAGGCCAAAGTTTTTGGGATGCTGGATGAACCTTTAAGAGGAAAACAAAGCTGATTAGATTTAAATCGTCTGAGCTTCCAGAGTAAGACAACAAAAAAAAAATCACAACATAAAAAAAAGAGAAACATAAAAGTTCATTTAAATCATCTTAGATGCGGAAAGAAACATCCCAGATGACAGTTGCTGGTGAAGGCAGCAGGAGTTTGTTTTTGGTGAGTGTGACCCAAAGAGGAAACTAGAGCTCTTTGTATGTGGGTAACTTAAAAGTCACCAGTTTTACTGTGTGGTCTTGATTTGATTTGGTAGCTCCAAGCCTCTTAGTTCTCACGAAATGGGAAGATTCACTTCCTTAGCAAAACAAAAAACAAACAAAAAAAACACTCACTGACCCATTATTGCTTACGCAAATTTTATAGGGAGTAAGGCATGTTAAAACCCGTGGCATAAGGCGCTGCTGCCAAGAACTTTGTGTAAGGAGCTTAAGTTGACTCATGTGGCATTTGACCAGAGAGAAAAGATTTTACCGGTAATAATTACAATGACTGGGGGGGAGGGGGTAGATTTTTCTCACTTCTCTCGGAAAGTGTCCCTCTCTTGCTCGCTCCACATGTTCATGACCTGCCGGTCCTTGTAAACCTTCATGGGGTCATCCATCAGCCCGTTCATGTTGATGAACTTGATGCGCTGCTGCTCGGCGTCAAACAGCATAGGGGGGATGACGGCCAGCTGCCGCATTTGCTTCTCCGTGTTCTGCACGTGCCACATAGATGGGAAAGAGAAAGCAAAGAAAATGCTGGAGTAAACAGACTGCTGCTGAAAGAGAAACCACTTCTGTTTTGTAAAGATATAGCCCCTTTTAAACCAAGTGAATTAATAGGAGAAAAGTCATTGATTTATTTTCTGTTTATAATTTAGCCATCAGCACAACCCTGTAGGAGTAGAGATGATTTCTTTTCTTTAAAATAAGCTTTCTTAGATTTTTTTCTTCAAACCTGAGCTTAAATGCAGAAAGGAAGAATGTTCACACTTTTATTTGCACAGTTGGGGTTTCTAGTGTCAAGGAGAAAAACAGAAGTTTATAAAGATGTTTTTGATATTTTCAGTTAAACACTGTTATGTATTGTAGAGTTTAAAAAAAATTAACAACCACTGAGTTCCCATTATGACCAGTCAGCTCTACTGCTGACTAAGCAGGTTGTGAAATGCACTGTGATCAATATCAGGGCTTGAAAAGAACAATGAAATGATGCAACACTACAATGTAAGCAGTTTGATAAACTTAAGCAATAAAAAATCTTTAACATGAGGCTGGATCTTAGATGGTAAATGAGAGCAAAATTGTTAAAATGGGAAGACATTCAACTTTACATTTCCACCCCAAAATGTTAGAAAACAAATGTGAATCAACTTGAAACCTCAAGAAATTTTGGATTTATTGACATTAATTTTGTGTTGTGGTTACAAAAACTCTTTCCTTTTGAAAACTCCACAGTTTCCCCAGTCAGATTTTCTCAAATCATATTTTGGACACAAGAACAGCCAGCCGTAGATAAACTCTTAAATTCCTTTGATTAATTGCAATCCTTTAGAGCAGTGGTCCCCAACCCCCGGTCGGTGGACCAATTGATACCGGGCTGCGCAATAAATAATTAAATATTTCTGTTTTATGTGTTATTTAAGTCTGAAGGATCTTTTATTTTGAAAATCATTTAACCGGATGCTCGGTTACTTGCACGCGAACACTGAGCCACAAGCAGCAAAATGAGTAAGAGACAGATCAGATGCCTTTGGAAACTCTCTTACGGATCACGACCCCTCCCCCCCCCCAACAGAAATTACCGGCCTTCACCTATCACGGCACACGCACCCCTTCCCCGGTCTGCAGCGGAATTGTCAGAGTCTTGACCGGGGACCACTGCTTTAGAGGATTTAGAGGAAACCAATGATTAGGGTGATGGCAATGAGGCCTTCAAGATTTTTTATTTTATTTTTTTATTTACACTAAAATCTCAATTTTAGTAAAAAAATAATAATAATTCTTCGCTGCACTGCTGAATAAGAGATTACAAATGACAGAAAATATTGTCAATCTCCCAGATAAATAGAAGCAGTCAAACGAGTTTGTTTGACAAGACGGCAGACCTTGGATCCTGATAGCATGAACTAGGAAATCCCAAAATATCCAGATTTTCCCAAAATTAAATTTTCAAAAACAAAAAAATCTGATCAATCAATAAAATCAATTTCTTGCCCGGTTCCACTGTCAGCTTAACAAATGTGAGGTTTAGATCATATTTAAAGGAGAACTCTACCAACAACAAAAACTTTGAAGCACAACATGAAAACTGGAAAGAAACCAATTGTTCTAGGTGAGAAAATGTATAAATGGTTTAAAGTCACAGTTTGTGGTCTCCAATGATTGTTAAAAAAAAACATTTAAAACAGGATATCTGAAAACTTCAAAAATAAGTTGAAAGTTTGTAACGGAGTGTAAGGACTCCAAAACTTCAACTGCCTACGGATTAGACAAAGTGAGCATTCTGAACAAAACTTACCTTTCTCTTGCAGACTTGCATTTCAACCCAAACAGTTGCCAAAGGGCAATTTCAGGTGGGGGTCAAACTAACTTTCACAGAAAGAGCTTACCTCATGCTCTGATATTCCATCAATGATTTCGGAGACTTCATGTTCGCTGCGGGCTGCAGATGAGGTGAGGCCACCTCCTCGCTGCCCAACGCGGCTGCAAACACACAAACACAGAAATCCTGTTGGTGATTCTTCAGAACGGCGGCCATAGCAGAGCACCGGAGGCGGTCGGGCTCTTTTGCGCGTCTGGAGCGAAATCCCACCTTTGCATTCGTTCCTGCATCTCTCTCTGCTTGCGGATCTCTGGGAACTGCTTCTCGTAGTACTCCCGCACCTTGCTCTCCTTGGCTCGGCGCCGCGGGTTGTTTTCAATGCGCTCCACTTTCTTCTCCCAGGCCTCCATTAGCTGGTCATACCGCTGGCAGAACTTCTGCTCCTGCAAGATTGGATCGAGAAAATAACTCAGAGGAAGCAGAGCGACACGCTGAATGTTCCAGGCCAAAAACGATTAATCAAATTCATTTAATTAACCGTGATTAATAATTTTAGTTTAATTCTAATTAATTGTTTATTGAAATAATCGGCAAGTAATTTGGTAACCGATTAATCGTTAACTGCAGTATCCAGATTTTTAAAAAAAACATTTTTTATGCCGTTTCATTAAAGAACATACTGGGAGCAGTAGATAAGCTAAAACTATTCAAAAAATGTGAATTTAAGGCAAAAACTCTCGAAATATGCTCCATTAAAAATCCTTAAGTGGCATAGTTTCAGCTTAAGTTAATTTAAATTCTGTTAAAAACACTCCTTCTAAGGACCTTTTACTGTCCAATTTACAAACAGCTTAATAAACAGCATTAGATAAACAGCTGTAGATACATCCTTTGTGACAAATGATCAATAGTACACTAATGGAATTCTCTTAATTTTTTCAAGGAATTTAATTATTTGCCTCTTCGCATCACTTAATGTATACTGCTCACAAAATTAAAGGGAACACTAAAATAATACTGTTGAAATGTATTCACCATTTTTATCTGTTTATTTTTTGTAAATTCCAGGTGGAAAGGGCTTCATGTTCACCATATCATTGATGGTGAATACATTTCAACAGTATTATTTTAGTGTTCCCTTTAATTTTGTGAGTAGTGTATTAAAAACAGTGTAAAAAAGCTTAAGTGGTTAAATGAAAAATCTGCAGAATGTGCCAATTTTATTTATCCGTCAGAATAAGCAACAGAATAATTGATCACTGAAATAATCATTAGTTTGCAGCCCTATAATGTTTCATGCAGAGTGGGGATTTGGAGCAGAGGTCTGGCAGACAGAGGGTGGAGTTTTCCTGCCTCCATCACAGGCAACCTACTAACCCTGGTGGAGACATGACCCTCGGAGGGCCCATAAACTACACGGTGATATCTCTGCACATACAGCTGCCTCCCCCACAACATGAGAGGAGAGGAGATAATAACCTATGGCTCAGATTTTCATTCTGTCTCGCATCAAATATGTTTAAAAGAGAGGAAAAGCATCGATCTTGCGAATATTTGATGGCTGATTCGCAAAAATCCTTCATTCACTACGTAGTTTGGCTGAAAATTTATTCAAAAGATCTTTCTTTTTTTATTTTCCACTCTTCGGCAGGTCTAAAATGGCCACTCACTTCGAGGAGCAGCTGGCCCGGTTTCACACCAGTCATCTGTCATTGGCCGAGGCCCAGCTGAGTCACAAACGGAGTTTTCTACTTACCCACTGTTTACGAGCGTGATTTCTCCTTTTGAAATACAAGATGAGCTTCTTCCTCATGGCGTGGTTTCTGCATGGATAAAAGAGGAAAGATAGGAATAAACTACATGACACTGAAACAGAAAGAGTCTATATGTCAACGTCTGGACTTTACATTCGTCACATCTTCCTCTTCATGTCTATTGAATATTTTCCCAATTGATTTTATTAAGAGATCTCATGTGACAAACCAACACAAAGCAACATGCTGTTAGATGATAAATCATTTTCAAGGTTTTGCAAATAAAATTTGAAAGGTGTGGAAATTAGGGAGGTTGAATTTATCATATCAATAGATATATTGTGACAAGCTTAACCTCAACATCCCGAAATAAAAAACAAACGCAGACAGTATGTTTTGTTGTAGTAAAAAATATCAGCAATTTTTGTTCCACTTCTCAATTACGCAAATATTTTACTTTATCTAGCTCGTACAAAACCCCAATGAAAAAAACATATATATTTCATTACTGCTTCCAGATATAGCATTTTGACTGCCATGAGGCAGCGTATTTGCACTTTTCAACCTCAGTTCTTTGCAGCATGAATGGTAAATAAAAAAAAAAATCTTACAATACACTTTCACATGAACAGAAACAACGCCGGTCATGGAGTGCAGCCGCTCGATAAACTCAATCTCACTCCTGGGTGGAAGGGACAGCGAGGGGAGTCAAACTTATAAAACTTGTCTGCGTTTGGAACGGCCAGACTCGCAGCTTCAAATAAAGGTCAAGGCCAGTAATCTCCTTAGGCAGCTGCCCGGTTTGTCTCTTTCTTCGCTGCAAGACAAGGTTTTATTCCTGACACTTAATCTGTCACTTGTAAGGTCATGCTCTCCACTGATTAATGTAATCTTAGTCTATGTTAGACACTTCGGCTGAGCTCCTGGTTCCCGCTGGACCGAGGCAAGGACACATGAATTACAAAAAAAAAAAAAAGGTTGCCATCCATTGGTGTATGAGGTAATCTCAACATAATATGGCTTTTATGAAGGGGAACAAACATGCAAAGACTTGCCTCGTCTAAAAAAAATAAAAAAATCAGATTTCTAGAAATAATTGCATGTGCTGAGCCATACATGAATTTGCAGCAGGAAAAATTACTGTAAATCCAGCTGCATAGAGGTGATATACCCATGCTGTGCATAACAGGTGAGAACCTATCTGGTGAAGCGAGCGCGCGCACACACACGCACACGCACACACAAATTAAATCCAACCCTGATAAAGTAGATCTTCTCAAAAGACAGAGATGGTATTGTCCTCTGTACACCAGATGGCAAAAGACGAGATTAGCAGCCCCGTAACCTTGCAAAAAGGTTCCCTTTGTCCCGTTCTAAGCCCGGGCGCTTTCTAAGATATCGGAGAACTCTGTAATTTGGCATAATACTTTAAAAAAAACACAAAAGCTGATGAAAGATTCATTATATGCAGGCTTGTGATAGATGTTTTGCAGTTGTTTTTGCTCAGGCTTGCTAGATAAGCAAAAAATAAAGGGGGAAAAAAAAGGCCTGAACTTCAAAGTTCTGTCCTCAGCGTGTGCGGTTACACAGAGATGTCGGCCTACTTTTCATCAGCTGACTGCGAGTGTGTGTGTGCAGCAAGCAAACCGGGAGGAGGGGTTTGGGCTCGCAGAGATCCACAGAGATATCGGTAGCCATCGCTGCCGGCGGGGATCGATGCCAAACTTATCAAACCGGTTAACAAAACAAAGAAGCTAATTGTGTTCGGTCAAACTGACACGCTGGGATTTAATAACGCGCGCAAAAAGACAGAGTGAAAGCGGTTTTCAGTTAATTGCTTTGAGGCAATAATACTGATCAAACGGCACGGGATCAAAAGGAGTGAAGACGGCAGTGAGCGGTTAATAGTTCAGGATTGTCTTGTGGTATGCCGCTGTGCCCAAGCTGCACTGTCAGTGGTGGAAGAGAAACCCCATGACAACCTTCAGATGTGTCGCCATGAGTCAAAATCTTTTTTAAAAAACTTCACATGGATAAAACTTTTAGTCACCTATGCTGCTGAGAAAAAAAAGCATCCTGCTTGTGAATCAAATTTTTTTTAGTCACCAGATGAAAATTAAATGTGACATTTTCTGTCAAATTCGTTTTTTTTTAAATAATTTGTGATTCTGTAACACAAAAAAAGAACGTACAAGTCTGCAGTCTCATGTAAGAATAGAGTTTAGGAGAACTCCAAGGCTTCATTCACGGCAGGTGTTGATGCTCAATTCCACAGTATGGAACGATTATAAAGTTTAACCAATGGGAGCAGACAGCATTGTCACAAGATCATAAGGAGAGGGAAGCTAATAAAAAAGAAAGCAAAACTAATAGCAATGTCCTTTTGTGGAGCAACAACTGCAATTTCTATAGAAAAGTCTGTTTGGATGAGTCATCAGAGCCGAGAGTGGTGGGGTTGTGACATGATGTGCTTCACCGGTACACTTCCTTCATAAGCTCATAATTATCGTTTTCAGCTATTGCTTACATCTGGGTTTACAGTGTGTGACTTCTTCTGGTGCAGAATTATGACGCAGGTCTCACAATAATGACAAAACGCGACGTGATCGTTCAGACTGCAAGTCAGATATGCATCCGAATTACTACCACATATGGAAATGGCACAGATTAGATTTTTTATGGATGAAAATATCAAAATTAGGTCGTTCAGAGTGCAATTTCCAAGCAATATAATGCAAAGGCATAATAATGCAAGAGCACACTTTCAAAGATCAATACATTTTACACTCCTATGAACATTTAACACTGGAAATGGAAGACCTTTTAAATATCCAATGTAAACAAACCAACAGAAGCAACAAATAAAGTGAATGATAAAGTCTGTCAATAAAATTGTCCTCCAAAAAACAAACAAAAAAGGGCTAGTTGAAACCTTGAGTTTTGTCATTCAGTTTTTGGTAGAAAGAGAGAAAGGGTAAAATGATAAATCATGCAAATAGAAATGATTGAGCTTGTTTTAATTTATCATGCGATTAATTGATTTACTGCTTATTGCGACAGGCCTAAGATGACTAAACAGTCAACTTGTTGGAAATCTGACAGAGCAATCAATGACTAAAAATGATCATTAAAGCCAGAGTCACGTCCACATGTAATCCTGACTGATGCTTTATGTTAGTAATCATGGCCACGAACACACAGGAACTGCTCGAGTTATTCTGACATGCTGTAGTTGATTATCTGGGCATCAGAATATGACGGTCGTCCCTAATTTTGATATTTCTTAAACAGTCCAGCTGTTTCCTCCCTCAGTCACATGTCGTCATGTTAAACAGTCTCATGTGGTCTGTTGTCTGCTGCTCCTCATCTCTTGTCTAGAGATCACGCCGTTTTCTGAAAATCTATCCCAATCTCATAGAGTCAGCAGTAAACACATGCAGACGCTGGCCACGGAATGACAAATTTATTTGTTTTATTTCATTAAACACTCAAGTGTAAATTAAATAAGTGTTAGTCTGGCCCATAACCTTGAAAATAAATGACTGAAAAATGTGCCCCGTTATTAACACTGCAGCTGTAAGTGGTAATCATAATCACAAGCCAACAAAATACGCACTGTGGTCAAAACAGGGAAAGTTTCTGCAGCCTTAAGTTACATTTTAAAGGTCATCAAAACATGAGAGCGAGCCCTTCTTCGCATCACATGATCATTCTTTAAACCCCGACTAAAACAAGGGTAGACCACACAGTGCATTTGTTTCAATAAATCCTTCCTCATACTAAATCAACACGTAAACGTGTAAAACTCTAAATATGAACATCCAACATGTTTGTAGAAAATGTAAAAGCCACCAGGAGACAAGAGTTCAATAGCCCACCCAGTTTTTTATTATAAAGCCCAGTTATGTAGCCCTACAGACCTAATTACATCACAACTGTGTTGTCTGAGTGAACAAGATGTTGCACACTTGACACTAAAGGGTGGAGTGGGACACATGAGCATGATTGGACATTAAACAGGCAGCTGAAATATGATTATTCCCACAAGTTTTACAGTACAACATGGGCAAGTCCTACATGATGGGCTCCAAATGTCAGAGACACAGAGTAACCAAGCAACAAAGCAACACATTTTTCAACAACACCGAGTGAGCGTCTTCGTGGGAAAGCTTCTCTCTGTCCTTGAAGTGAACATCGGAAATTGGCCAACGTTTTATCCAAGGACACAGTGACACAGAGGGACAAGATGCACAGTAGGCACAGAGGCAACCAAACAGGCACCAAGAGTTGTTAGAAACAACAAAACCAAACTGGAAAAAAAACGTGATTGTTAACTTATTGTGGATTATTAGGGATGCATGACACCCCAATAATAAAGTCACCAGCGTCAACCAATGTTAGTAATTTTTGACATATGATATTAATGTGATTTCTAAAACTGGGCTAATATTAATAGCAGATATCTGCTTCCATCTCACTGCCATTTTGTGTGTGTTTATTTGGGAGGGGCAGGGGTTTGGTCATGTGGGATTTGTTTGAGCATATGAAAGTGATGGTGATGCAGCACAAGATTGTGGGGATTTTAAGCAGAAGCAGAGAATAGTTGGGTTTTTTTGTTTCTTTTTAAATACATATCCAGGAATCTTTATGCATTACAACAGATCCTTCCTCCCTGCATCACTGCTCCCAACAATATGTGTTTACATCCCTGCTGTCATTTGCAGTTTTTCTTATTTCAAATAAAATTTCTGCTGATATTTGCACTTTTCTGTTTGTAGTATTTTCACTTCTTCCAAGTTTTTTAAGCACAAATACACATGCACATTTTGCATTTTTTTTTTAAATTACCCTACAGTTTTCATAGCCACACTCGTAATTTTACAGTAAGTTGTTCTTAATTCAGAATTCAGTTTTTTATACACACACTCACACACACACAAACAAGTTTTTCTAACAATATTGCTAAATTTAGAGAAAATTTAGCAAAATACCACATTGTTTTGTTGTTCTGTGAAATGTAACACTGAAAAACAAACTGATAGTAGCTAGCTAGTCAAGCTTTCTGCTCAGGTAGCCAGTCTGTAGTCAGCTGTTTAACAAACATGTTGCCAGCAGCTTGTAAACTATCATCTTCAAACAAAGAGTATTACCTTCATAAGAGGGATAGGTGGCGCTATACTGCCTAGATCTGATCAACAACATGCAACAAGTGAAGGAAGGTGGGAGTGCTATCTTACAAAAGGAAGAACACCAATCACAGCACTTTCTCCGCTATCTCTTCTAAAAAAACAACCTTCAAGATATACAAAGAGTATGCTAAAATTGTTAATGCTCTTGAAACCATTAATTGTCGTAGTTATACTACGACACAGCTAGTCGGCTGATTTCAGATGTCGTCAATGTAGTTGAGGATGCAATTCTTTTTAAATTAACCAAACATTAGATAAATACTGTAAATATGACAAATGTGGAGTAAGACTTACATCTTGATGTTCTCATGGTATTGTTTGGTATCAGATGGCTGATTGTACAGAGGCTGCAACAACAGGACAAAAAAATAAATAAAAAAAACAATTAAAGAGGTTACAAAATGGCAAAAAGGCCTAAATTGGTTTCCTCTGTCATTTAAAAAAATAATTAAACATGCCATCAATTAGAGAAGTAATGCAAAACTTTGGAACTAATGAAAAGAGGTCAAATAATCTGATCTATTTTTAAGCTGAAATTTCACAGAATGAACGCCCCCTGAGGCAGAGCCGAGCTCTACAGCAGCCGATTCGCTGCTCTATGTTTAAAAATTTAAGGACAGAAGAGCACACAAAGATGAGAAGAAAAGTCCACGCAAAGTAAAAGTCGCTACTCACCAGTTCCACTCTGGGTCCCAGCCCCTCCAGTATCCTATGAGCCTCTTCTGCCTTTTTCTGATGAGAAAAGACAAACAGAAGAAGCACATTAGCCAGCTGCCATCACCACGGCAACATGGGGAACACGCTCACTAGATCACCAAGGCAAAAAAAAAAAAAACACGGCTTGCTACAAAGGCTGGATGGGGCTGGATGCATGGATAGATGGAGAGCTGGACCCACTGCCTATTATTAGAGCTTTTAACTCAAGCTGGGCCACAGCTCCTTGCCTCAGCTCTCACTCTCCTCTCTCGCTCTCTCCATCTTCTCCAGCAAGAAAAAAAAGAGAAAGATTACTCACCTCCCCTGAGCAGAGAAAGGTTAGCATGAAAGACCAGGCAGGCATGAAAGCAAGTGGGAGTAGACGAAAAAAGTGGGAGAGAAAGAGGGGGGAAAAAAAGAGTGTAGCTGGAGGAGTGGAGGGGGGCACTTCAGAGCTGGAGAACAGAGATGTTTGACCAGCAAGGAAAAAGTCAATCTAAGACGGGTCTTTTCTGCTCGTCCTTACATAAATATTTGGCTCCAGCAGACAAATGTGTATACGTCTTTCCAAAACTCCAAAGCAATATTCTCACTCTACTCTTCTCCTTCATTTGCCATGTGCAGATGCCCTCGGTGCATGTAGTGACATTTTACAGCTGATGACAGTGACGGAGCAGGCTGGCCACATTTCAGTGGCAGCTTTTATTTCTTTATATGAGGTTAGACTATTTAACCTAATGCTGCTTAAATATCCTCAGCAGACTGACAACAAGTTGAACTCTAAAAGTTAGACAACCATCATGTTCAGAGAACATACTATAACCTTATTTTCATGTAGCAGGGACAAAAATCTTCATGGTTTTAAATGATTATGTTGTAAAATTTCATTCGAAAATACTAATATTGATGCTAAAATTTTCACGACAACACATTTCTGCCACTGCTTCATGTATAGAATCAGCAACAGAAATCGGTGCACCGTTATCGTATTGTTTATCCTTTATTGCGACAAACTTCTTAGAGGACATTAGATTTATCATTGTCTTGATTAATTTGAATAAATTACATTAAATTAAAAAAAATCTATTATCGTAAATGTTATTTTTATTATTTTTCACTGTTTCACGGGAGCATCAAAAAATATCAGTAAGTTTGAAAACACTGTGTGCAGTTAAGACTTATAAATCTTAAAAATCACTTACACCAAGAGTGAATGCAAGCTAGTCACAACTGGGTCAAAAGTGAGTGATTTTTTTTTAATAAAAGTTGTGCATCCACCGAACAAGGAAAGAAAAGAGCCACAGCATTACACAATGCACACGTTGTACATATCAATTAAATGCAAATGTTGCTTCCTCATCATCAGTGAGTAGGAGTAACAGGCTGCAGAGTATTGCCTCAGAGAGCACGCTCACAGCAGC
This sequence comes from Poecilia picta, assembly GCA_033032245.1. Classification (NCBI taxonomy): domain Eukaryota; kingdom Metazoa; phylum Chordata; class Actinopteri; order Cyprinodontiformes; family Poeciliidae; genus Poecilia; species Poecilia picta. Next base: position 9,215,721 of record CM065361.1, read on the forward strand.
AGCACTTAATGAGCAGCAATTATTAAAAGGAGACTTTCATCCTCCGAGAGTGGAGGGAGGGAGGCTGGGGGATTTCTCTTCATTTCCGAACTGTGATACTTCCAGCTAATTTGAAAACAAAGCTGTGAGATACTGAAGTAGCTTCAGAAGACAAAAAAACAAAAAAAAACAAGAAATAAACAATATCGATGGAACTAAAGTGGAGAGGGGAAATGTGAGGCAAAACATTGTGGTTTTCCGTAAGAGTGTAATTAATTAAAGTGCTGGTGCTTCATTAACATCTTTCATGTTTGTAAGACAGATGTGAAGAGGCTGAATTTAGTATTTCAATCATGGCCCCCGGTGGTGGCACACAGATTCACCACAGTGGCACTCGCATTATCGCCGCTTGTAAAGTTAGTAGCCGAGGGGATATATTCTGCAGGTCACGTGATCCGATGCCAGCAAACGTGAAACCAGATTTCTGAGATTGATTCTGCGGCTTCCCTGAGTGATTACAATCCCAAACCCCCACCAAAGGGAATCCTGGGAACAAAAACAAGAAAACGGATAAATGCAGGGGGAAAATACGCTAGTTTTACTTTGAAAAGACAAACGCCACACAGTCACAGGAGGTTCATGTCTTTTCACATCCCCATGTCTGCGACAGGAATGTTCTCCAAATGCAGGGAGAACGAACCTGAACCGAGTCGTCTCTGGGGGTTCTGATGATGGGGCTGAAAGAGCCTGCGAGTGTGAGCCCCAAAGGGACAAATGACAGTGTGGAGACAGGGAGAGCTGAGGCTGAAGTAATTCCAGCCACGTGTGTAAACACCATGTGCAACCATTTCTATTTAGAACACAATATGCCCCCCCGCGCACCCGTCGTCCCTTGAAGACAACTCAAATTTAGCATATCGGCTGGCGACAATTAAACAGCGGCGCAAACTCAGTTGTAAATACCAGAAATGCAGAAGCGATGAGCAAAGCAGGAGCGTGTGACTTAGAATAGAAGCAGCTTGAGCCTGGTTTGACTGCCACGATGAGGCTGGATGGCAGCAGGCCAGGGTGCATCATATAAGTCAGAGGGAAGTGTTACAGAGGTTAGACCGCACGCTCGGGTCACTTTATAACTTGCGCCATCTGCCGTGTCGTCCTGTTCCATGGAAGGGCTGCATTTTAGCTGACCACGGAAACAATCAAAGTCGCGCGCTGCGCTTCTTCCTATAGGGTTCCCGACGGCATTTCGGCGGTTATCCGCCATTTCTCTGAGACACGCAGCGAATGCCAGTTTGGGCTGAACTATAATTGTCCATTTTGAGTGAATTGCCTGCACACTGCACTGCTGCCCAGCATAGATGTGCAAAATTACCCAGCTTAAAATATATGTTGGATATTAAAAAAAAAAAGAAAAAAAAATCACAAGAGGCTCTTCAGAGTTTCAGTTTTGAACTTGCAATTCCTACAAAAAGTGAAACCCTAGCTTTTAACCACAAGGGGGACTGAGAGCACTGAGAATCACTGCAATGCTCCGTGGTTCATCTTCTGCCCACACCTCAACTTCCTGCGGCGAACATTTCCTGCTAGCTTTTACGAGGCACTGCTCCATGAAGAGGCTGATTAATCAGAAATATTTTAGAGCAAAGATCAAGGGTTGTGCGAGTGCAAACGTGAGTCAGCTTTACTGTGTGTGCGCCTCTCAGAGTCAACACGTCTGATTCATCCTGTTTGCATGTTGACCTTTAGTAGCATATTCTTTCAGGCAACATTCCTACCTTTCACGGCAATAACAAGTAAGAGGGGTTAGGTATGACATGAATACATTTTGACAAGCTTTGAGATTTGTTTTGCTTTTCTTTTTCTTTCTTTTTTTTTAGATTTATCTCACAGAAAGGAAAAAAAGTATGACAGACTGCTGCTTTTCTGGGGAGGCAGCATGTACAAACAGTATTTACTGTGCAACCCGTCACGCGGCAGCCGTGAAAAACAATATCACGGCCCCACCTTTCAACGTAATGAATACGCTGCAAATGTGATCGTGTGGCCATATTGAAATACCAAGGAATATGTGTCAAAGGGGAAGGCAGCAGATTAAGCACGCCTGTTTGAGTGTTTATCTTCCACTTACTCGGTTCTCATCGTAGATGATCTGCACCAGGCTGCGGTGCTTGGCCTCACTGGGTGGCGGCGAGATGGGCCTCTCGGGTTCGTGGGGCTTAGCGGCTTCCTCCTCCAGCTGTTGCTGCAGCACACACAAAAAAAGATCAGATAAATTTTCTATTATACTTAATGGGGAAAATGTTGAAAGCCGACAGTTTCTGTTTACAGATATTCCTGTCACAACAACTGTCGCTGGATGACAAATTGTCCCGGAAATCGTTGCGATAAACGATTACATTGGCATCTTGAGACAATTTTCAACTAAGATAATAATACTTTCTTTAATTTCTAAAGAGCATTTAGCATTGAGACTGGAAAATATCTAAAAGATCCAAAATAAATCAACAAAACAGGAGAAACAACAAGAATCTAAATGGATTATGAGGTCTTTGTAACCAAAATTATGTTTAAAAAAATATTCCACTTTGACAGGGAAAACAGGAAAAAGTGGGAGGAAGTGCAAACTAACTACTTCATACTAGATGTCAAATGTTGGCAGAGCTCCTCAATATGCTGAGGGAGCATCTCTAACGACTGTTGTCCACGTGGAAATTTTTGATCTCAGTTTAATTCATCATGCGATTAATTGATTTATTATTGCTTAATGTGGCATACAGTACGTGAAAATGTGACGCTTATAGAATGTAGGTTATGGCTACATATATAGAGCCAAGACTACTCTTTCAAATAACTAAAACAACAACACAACATTACAGCTTTGGAGATGAATCTTTCATAGGATGGTTCAACTCAATGGCAGACATGTTTCACCGGTGCTGCTATTCGCGTGGCGCTGCACTCTGCCACTTAAGATTATGTGTGATCAAGGAAGGGGAAAAAGAAACTGAAGAACGAAACCAAACATGCCACATTTATGGAGCTACATCAAACAATGAATTAATATACTCTGCAGCAAAACTGAATTTGATTAGCACAACAAGATTGCACAAACAGAAGGCAGACATATTCCTGATTCAAATGGCTTTTCAAGCAAATAAAATCGATGTTTACAGTGGGAGCGTAGAACGAGTGGCACCGCGTGCGCATAAACAAAAAGGTACGGAGGGAGAAAAATATCAAACGAGGAACTGTGATAATGGAAAGATGAAACAACATTGTGGCTCAGAATGCGCACTTTGGCTTTGGAGGGAAAAAAAACAACACATAAAAATAAAACAAAATACTTAATTGATCAATGGTCCAAACAAGACTATAATAATTAAAACTAGAAAATTCCGCAGAAATTTTAAAGGGCCTGCCAAAGTGTGCCCGTCGGATTAATAAAGCGTTCTGATGGTAAAAATTAGCAATAATGCTAAAGAAAGCTGCATTGTAGTCAATAACTTGCAGGGAGTCAAAAGCATGTTGACTAAGCTCTTTTCGTACCATTTACTATGTTGCATAAGCTAAAATTAGCCGAAATGCTAATATTAGCATGAATGCTATCAGTAGCATGTAGAGCATCACTAGCATGTTGTCTGTCATTACTTACTCCATTCACAATACAAAATGTTGCTAGTCAGTAAGAAAAGTGTTCTGATGCTTAATATTAGCATCAATGCTAAGCTAAGTTAAATTGTAGTCCAAAAATGTTATTGCTCTGGTTTCCATAAGCCAGTTCTATAATCAGATATATATTGCCAATACTATCACCCTACCTATGGCAGTGCACAGACTCACACGGTTGAAATGGCCTATTTAAAGTCAGTATTACACAAACTGATGGGTTTTACATTGTTCATCATCAATTGTTAATGACTGAAACTCTTGCCATATCCATCACCGTAGTTCTATAGCTGATCTAATTTACTGCAATAGTGCAACAGCTGAACCCAACAGCTAATATCTCTTACCTGAGAAGATTATCGAGGCTTTTATTTTGAAATTTTCAGTAAGCTTCATTTTAAATGGCAACAATAATCCCATTACTAACAGTGGTTTTCTTAAACAGTTATCTAATACAAAGTAGAGCAATTACATTATGTAAAAATTGTCAAGGCTTTTATTTTGAAATTTTTCATACGCTTAATTTAAAATGGCAACATTCATCCCATTTGTAACAGTGGGTTTCTTAAACAGTTATCTAATGCCCAAAAGAGCAATTACATGATGTAAAATGGTTAAGGCTTTTATTTTGAAATTTTCAGTAAGATTAATTTTAAATGGCCACATTACTTCAATATGTAATATTGATGGGGTTAAATCAGTTATATAACGCTCAAAACACAAGTAGTTCTGTATACCAGCCAAGTCCTCCTCTGCAGTAACAGACAGTTCCGCCATGTTGTAAATTCTGACATTCTGAGTCATGGCCGTAGATAGAACTACAGTTAATATGGCCGGTTTGTAGTCCAAAGCAGAAGCTCTGCCTTTCTCTGTCTTCTGTTGCCATGGTGATCAATCCTAAATTCCAACTGTCAGCTGGGGGAGTGAAGTGCAGGGCAGATTGTATCTAATATAGAGGGATCGACGTCAGTTACCCCTTCCCATAATTTTACTCTGAAGCACCTGGACAGAAAACCGTAAGCCCTAGAGAAATTTTGAAAACATTTTACCGGAGCAGACAAATTTATCTATGTCATGACCAAGTTTCATACCAATAGAGCAATTTTTGAAGGCATGAGAGCGATTTCAAAATTATCTTTGGGTCAAAAATCCACTCTGTTTCTCACTCTAAAAAACGGCAGTTGATTTCAGTTACACTCTAAGGTTTCGGCAGTTGGAAATTTCGCTCGTTTTTCACTTTTTACGTCGCCATCGTAAGTCCGATCCCCAATAAAAGTAATAGCTCCCTTCTCGGCGCCGAGCCACACGATTTGATACCACTTTTGTGGGTGGGCACGCAGCGGTACGAGCCGCATTAACGGTGATGGAAGAATAATAAATAATAAACAGACATTCTATTGACAGAAGAACAATAAGTGCCTGCCATGCAAATGCATGGAGGCAGTGACTGACTTGCTTCGCAAGTCAGTCACTGCTCTCCTTATGCATTGCAATGGCAGGCCCTAATAATTAACTGAATGAAAATGATTAAATACTAATAAAATATTTAATAGCTACAGCCCTATGTGTATTAAAGTACATAATCACCAGCTTGTGCCAGTGATCAGTTTGTATTGCTGCGAGTCACAAAGTCAGGACTTTAAAACCGGGAGGGTTGAAATACATTTACATCATCTAAACGAGCCCATAAAGTTGTCTCCTTATGCAAGTATTATTATGTTTACCCAGAGCACCATTATAGCTACAAACTCAGAAGATTTATGTCAAATTATTTCCATTACCTCTAACAGATAAGGTCTGGCAGCTGTGTTGGTGTAAGAGAATGACGTACTGCAACCGGGAAGGTTTTAATAGTGATTTGAGAAAATTAGGTTAGGTGGTTATTTTTGACTGGACAACCGATGTGACGTTAGAGGGCATTTTTACCCCAGCAAGGATAAGAACCGCAAATCCAGTTCAACTTGGAGTTAAAGTTCTCTAAAGACAAAAAAGGGCAGTGAAGTTGTATGTTTACAGGATTATGAGTTTAGCCAGTAAGTGAAAGGACTACAGGTGCAACAAATGCAGTTTTCTGACCGATCACAGATCTTTAAAAAGCCCAACCTTTCAATTTTGACAGATGCCAAATGCTTTTATAACTGACCCTGTTAGGAGCTATAAGATCACACAGATCAATACACTTTCAATGTTCCAACCTTATTTTACTGAAAAACACTGAAAAAAAACAACCTTGAAACAACTACATGCGAGTTGTTAATTTATATTTTTCTCACAGGTAAATGAAAAGTTTATACGTATAGGCGAGTCCTATAGGTCAGCCCTCAGAGAAAAAGTAGACAGTGGCTGATTTTCAGACGGTTGTAAAGGTAGACAAGTTTGATGGATATGATCGACATAGGTCTATCACCAGTCACAAAATAATTATGGAAATTGGAGCAGACACATTGGTGAACACTATAAAAAAATCAATTAATTACTGGTAAAAATATTGCAATCCACATATGGAACTGCTAGATTCAAATCCAATACTGAAGTGCAATATCAAAACAGCAAAGGATTGCATAGATGTAATATTTGGTAGTCCAAAACATTACAGCTGCCATGCATTCAAACTCTGAAAAACTGGAAAAGTAAGCAGCAGTGAAGAGGATCTAGGTTAACTACCTTTGGAAAATGTCAGAATAACATTGCAATGTCATTTTTTCCCTCGTACTGTGTGGCCAGAAAAATCCAGCCCTATTAATTCACAGGTTTCTGAAAATACCAACCAAAAAATTTGAAATGATATCTACACGAGAATCGTTTGACAAAAGCTTTAATGCCAGCGAATCAGGCTTCCACTGTACTTTGTGAGCAACCATTAATATAAAAGCTGTCTTAATATTTTAACTTTTATGTACCCACCACTCCAAAAAAAACTTGACCACTACAATATGGAAACCTTCAACTACATACAGGAACATTTAATCGAATGTATTGTAATGGTGTAAAATAAAACAGATTTGCTTTACTAAACACTAAATGAAAAGTGACCTTCAGAAATACTCAGGAAATATTTGGATAAATTTACTGTAAGCTGTGAGTTGGGGGGTAAAAGCAGCAAAGTGTATGTATTCTGTGACCAGCTATGTGGAAGCTGAGTTTGGGTGTCAAATGCCTCGTTTCCACTGAGCGGTACGGCACGGGTCGGGGCATTTTATCCATTTACATCATAAAAACGCTGCACACACCGTTTCTGGGTTCCCTTCAGTTGTAGGAACGGTGAGGTCAGGGCAAAGCTACTGGCGTCACACAGCACAGTTCATTGATTGGTGGACATAAACACAAGACATACTAGGGCGTCACAGTTGCCATCGCGCTAGTATGACGCCATGTTTGCTGTTTGGGTTTGACCATGTCTGAAAGCAAGAGTTCAATTAGTGGTGGAAATGCTCTTGGGAATACGCCGTATCGAACCGACCAGTGGAAATGAGGCAAAAGGGCGCTGCATAAACAGCTAATCTACACTAGCCTTCAGAGCAGGGTGGAGTAATGGTGGCCTCAAGATTGTCCACGCATGAGCACAGTAGGTTGGCTCATCTTGTGCCATGATTTCCCTAGTTAAGCATCTGGTCAGAAAAATTCAGGCATTCCCATGAAGACACCCCCGTTCCCTTTCTAAACCCACCTCATAGTAAAATAAAATAAGCCAACCATCATGACTTTGGCTGACACACTAGCTGAAACGTAACCTCTGCCTCCTGCCCGTTCACTTAATCTGCCAGAACTCTTTAAAAAATTGTTTATCATGCCGCTTAATTAGTGCAGATGTTTTAACGCTCAGCCCGAGCCGGAGTGTAATAATATCCGGAAAAACATTCACCATTACGGGAACCTGAGAGGAGGGGTGCAGATTTGTTCTGAGAGCAGCTTTGAATTATTCAAAAGCTTCCATAATCAGAAGTTTCTTCACCGAAGAGAAACGAATTCCTCGTTTCATCTTTTTGGTTAAAGCGTAAATATTCTTAACCAACCGGATATTTTCCTGTTGGTGTGTTCCTAAAATCCATTCTTGAACTGAAGGACTCAACATTAACTATGAAATTAGCAGTTCTATCAAACAATAAGGGAAATGCAGGCAGACATGGCTTCCAACAGCGACCCAGGCAGAATGTCTCAGGTCAAGTTTGGCCCTCTGCAGTGGGGACCCTGCAACTTTCACGTGTCTGAAGAGTTCCTCCTGGCTTAGTCCAAGTCCTGCCTGGCTTCTGCTCTCCTCCACCAAGCTTTGATGAACCTCTCCACAGGGCTTACTTGCTCTTCCATCTCAGGTGTTCCTCTCTGTGCTCGGAATAATTAGCTGTGAAGCCAGACTTCAAAACGGGGAGGTCGGCATACAGCGTACGTGCCGTTTAGCTTGGTAACGTTGTGAAAATGTAGGTGGTGTCCTTGAGTGTGAGCGAAACCCACCAACCACAGCAGATAAGACTTTTCTTGTGAAATCTTTGGAACGCAACACTTTGAATAGGTGAAATCACAGCTATATCTGTCGTTCCTCGAGGTGCCAAATGCTGCATTTGAAGGATTAACTGGACTTTTTTTCCCCTAATGAGTGTATTAAGCAGTTTCCCTCCACATACATTTACTTTTTAAAATTATTTTTTACATAATTTTACAAAATTCAAAGAAAAATGTGAAACAAAATATTTTTTTTAAAATATTGACTTTAATTTTTTTTATTTCTTTTGCACCTTTTATTGTTATATTTATTTTTACATATTTATTTGTATTTCTACATTTAATTTTAATTTATTTTATTTTACAGATTTATTCTTATTTTAACATATTTTTATTTTATTTTTATGTACTTAGAATTTTTTAAATAGATTTTTATGTTTACTTGTATTTTTCCATATTTGATTTTATGTTTATACATTTGTATTTTACAGATTTATTTTTACATTTACCCATCTGCATTTTTACACAATTATTTTTATTTTATTGTTATTTTATTTTAACGCTGAATATGACAGGTAGCCAATCAGAAAGCACGGATTCTCCTCGCACTTACTGAAGGGAAATTAAGAGGGGAATCCCAGCTGACACTACCCGAAGTCCAGCGGACATTGGAGATGATATGTGGAAACAACATTAATGTTTATCCAACATGTCGTGCAAAGAATATAGAAATGACAAGGGGAGGAGTTGGAGCCAAATTGCTACCGCACTTGATAAACCCGGTAAGTTTTCAGCTGTTCTTCGTTAACGTGACAGTCAGGACTTTACGCTGACTCTAGCCACATTCATAGCCAGATTCTAGTAAAGCATTGATTAATTCCTGATTTTAAAATTAGTTAACTGGACTTGTAGCCATTATTTTGTGCCCATGTGGCTGGACACCACACGACGAACCCAATCGAACCATTATACCTAGGATTTCTGCCGGCTAATGAGTCTCTCAGGTTTTGAAAATGGGCCGACAGTCGGCCTGCAACTTGTGTTGTGTGCGCTGGACATTACACCGAGGAAATGAGGTAGGGAGGGTCAGTGGAGAGCACTGTCATCAACAGAAAGAAAAAAAGACAGGAAGAGACGATAAAGCCGCTAATTAAAATGAGGTTGATAGGTTTAATTTTCAGTGCGATTAATTGATTTATCGTTTATCGCAACAGGCCTAGTAGTAGTCGGATGTAACAGCATGTTTGATGGATGAAAGCCAGTTTATTCATACTACAGCTTCTTTAGAAAACACTACGCAGCCCGCTGGGAGCCAGCGTGGCAGGACTGGTGGGAATATGAGCGGTTTCACAGTAACAAAATGTTCACCATGCTTTGGCTCCGTTATTTATAGCTTCATATATATTTAAATGTTTTTTTCTCTGTAACAAAAAGAAAAAAAGCAAAAGAGAGAGAAGAAAAACAGATGCCAAAAATTGTTCAGCATAATCAAAGTAAGGCAAGCAACAAACCACAGAAGCTTGAATGCAGAAATTCGCTCTGCAGCTTTTTGCAAAAGTATTCACACCCTTTAAACGTTTCCACATCTTGTCATAAAGTCCAATCTAAAGCCTACAATTACACCTACAGAGTGACATTTTTGTCTATTCCTCTTTCCAAAATCACTCAAACTGAGAGAGATGAGACGAAGAGCACAAGTTGAACAACATATAAAGTCCTGACTTTGACTAAGCCACTTTCATTTGATCTAAACCATAACATTGTGCTGGAGTTAGGTGACCTTCTTGCCCTGGTTTCAAGTCTTTTGCAGCCTTTAACTAGATTGCTTCCTTGATTTTCCACCTATCTTCCCATCAACATCAAAATTTCCCCACTAGGGGAGGGAAAAAAGTGTTTCCACAGTGTGACCCTTCCAGTTCTAATAGGCTGTTCAGGTTGTCAAGTTTTCCATCATAAATAGTGCTTAGGATAAACTGCAGCCTAATTTAGGTTGATCGAAGACATAAAATCATAATGGATCCAAATGGCTGTTAATGACTGAAAGGGCAAACACAATGGAATGAGAATTCACTTAAAAAAGATGTCAAGGCAAAGAGTTCACATGGGAAATAAGCACTCAGAAACCCAGATCAGAAATAGGCAAATGGTATAAAAAATAAAATCTACTCAATTCGCAGGCTTTACTCCAAATCAGAAATAATATCACCAAGGCCATAATTATTAAAAAAAATGAATTAAAAAGACAACAGATACTGTCAGTATTTCAACAAATTTTCTTCTTTCAAGTTGCTAAAAAAAAACAATCAAAATAAATCTTATTGATGAATATTAAAACTAGATGAAAAGATGACGATATGAACACTATGACTGCCACAGAGATGAAATTGAGTCGGGTGAGAACCTCCTGGAACCACAAAGCAACCAGAAATTATCTCCAACCAGATCGAATGGAGCACCCACCTGCTTTTTGCGAAGCTTGCAGATCTGCTGCTCCACCATGGTGATCTCCCTGTCCACGCGTTCCATGTTCTGAATCAACTCCTCCTTGGAGAACCGAGCCGGAACCAGATCCAAGTCGGTGTCCATGTGGACCGGGCTCACCGGCGAGATGGGCTCCAGCTTTCCGATGGCACTTCCACGCTCCTGTGAATGTAGCAAAGGTAAACATTACCTCGAGCTCAAGAGAGATTTTCACAAGTAGAGAAACCAGAAGATATGTTTGAAAGAATCTATAGTCAATGTTGAATAATCGAGTCAAGGTTAGGAAGAGAAGTTCTCACATTTGTTTTTAAATCAATAACGCTCATTAAAGATCTGCAGAATGTGCCATTTTTTATTGATTAATCATCAGAATAATTAATAGAATAATTGATTACTAAAACAAATCGTTAGTTGCAGCCCTACTCTCAAACTGTTACAAAGATTTAATTAAGATGTGTGACAAAGCATTAATTTATGAAAGCTGACAACAATATTAGTTAGTGAATGGACAAAATGCAAAACAATGTAATGGGCACGCTTGTGCAGGAGGGGAAGAATCCATTTGTTCCCGATGAGCGACTGTGTTTGTTCTGATGATATAAATATATGAGGCCACGATGCAGCCTGTCCTCTGTACGTGTATGTGTGTGTGTGCATGCGCGCGCGTGTGTGTAGGAGTGAGAGCCATCCAGCTTGGGTTTTGTTCTGCGTTATTTTTAAACATCTGAAATGAAGGTTATGTAAGTGGGCTAATCTGGACTAGGCAGGCAGCATTACAGCCTTGTAGACCTGCTGTGATTGAAAATGTCAGAGCCAGAGGATGTTGAGCGGCTGTCCTAGATTAAGAAGCCCACAGTTACCAAAGCCAGTGAGTCAGAAACAAACAAACACACACAAAAAAGAAGAAAAAAAAAGTCAAACTAGGAAAAAGCACTCGCGGGATGTTTTGACTTTGTCTAATCTGACAACCCCGAGTGTGAATAAAGGCACTGCTTCTCGTAACCCGTGTTAAAACTCAACATCCCGGAAAACATCTGAGGACAGATTAGAAATCCTAAAATGTTTCATTTCTGCTTATAATTCCAGCCTTGACAAGTTTTTTTTTTGAATTAAGGAGATTAAAATGTATCTATTGATAAACAATAAAAGTTATCTGCTTTGACTGGTATGTTCAGCCAAAGAGGGAGCAAAATGTTGACCTGTGTATCTAAGCCATGTTCTGAATTCAAAGTGCAACAACTTAATGTGAAGCAGTCAGCAGGGAGAACAGGCAAGATCTCTACCTCAACCTCACCTTTTTTCTCAGTTGAGATTATTTGAAAAGCAATGATAATAATAATAATAATAATAATAATAATAATAATAATAATAATAATAATATAATAATAATAATAAAAAACAGGTTTGAAACTTGAAGTGTAAATAGCTGCAGACCGTCTCCGCCTGTAGATTCTGGCGTACAGCAACAGAGCTGTTGCTTCTGGCCGCCTGTTTCCCATTCTATATGAGTCATGCTCCAGGCATCAGCTTTGTCAGATACTACTGGCTCACTCCCTCTTTTCCTGTCAGTCTCCAAATCCTCCCTTTCCCCTTCCCCCATCATCTATGCCTCTCTACTCTTGCCCTTTGCCACTTCTTTACGTTGCTTCCTGCATTCCATCAAGCTATTGTAGTCCAAGCAGTGATTGCATCTGACTACACTTATGTAACAGGTTTACAGCTCTTGCTGCTTTAAGGGAAAGCACAAGGATTCCTGAATACTCTCCTGTCCCACTCCTCCTCCTCCTCCTGTGTTATTACTGTATCTATTTACCATTCTCTGGCGGTCTGCCTCTCCTGGCAGTTTGAGGCACTCTGTCATGTCAGGGACGCCTCACAATCAGCAGCTCCGCACGGCAAGCAAGACGTTCTGATCTGCTGCTCGTAACTTCATCCCCTTCAGTCTTTTGAAATCTAGGTCAGCTCTATTATTTATTAATTGCCGTTTCACAACTCCCTTGGTTTTTCTCCTCTGCTGCTCCAAAGATCCATCTCTGATTTAGAGCAGAATTCTCTTCTGCATCCCCTGCTGCGACAAGTTTAATGAAATCCTTTAGGTTTCTTAAAGAGTCTAGTTGGATTATCCAAATAAGTTAAATCTTAAACAGATACGGTATTATATTTCATGGGGGGTGGGGGGGGAAGAGGCAGAATCTAAACTGTATTATCACTTCTAAGGATCGTTTTGTCGGGTGTTTTCAGGCCTGATAGTCTGGTAGACGCAGTTTGACTGGTGGCCAAAATTGCAATATTTGTTACATAGTGCGGTTCAATTTCACACTGCACTGTGTCAAATGATCCAAACCTCTTTGAGAAACCCGTTCCTGTCCTCGCCTGTGGTGGCGCTGCACCAAGATGACAACAATATTAGAACCACTGAAGGAAATGACACAAAAATCTCAGAAGACACGAGTGCAACTTCTTTCTTCGCAAAATGTAATGGAATGGAGTAGCATCAGATTTTAGCGGGTGTAGGATTCCTCTTTTGTTCTGGTAAAAAAAAAAAAAAAAAAAAAAAAAAAAAAAAAAACACGAGCCATTTGTCTCAATAGCGCTAGGCTCTCGTGATTCACTTCAACCAAAACGAGACCGAAGTTTGCATTTTTGGAGTTCGATTAGATATTCACACCTCCTGAAACCAACCAGACTTTCTAGGCAAATGGGCTAGAGTTCGATTAAAGCAACCTAAACAGGGCTGTTATGAATGCACCTGTAAATCCCAAATCCTCCAAATTAATAGAATATGGTTGATATCAGTTATTACAGGTGAATTCAGGATGATACACTAAATTGATACCATACGTTTTACACGTCTCTCACCTTTGTCATGTCCTCAGCCCCTCCGAGAGATAACGGCTGCCGGTGGGACAGAGGCCTCATCAGAGAGTCTGATCCCATCTCCAAACGAGGACGCTTGATCTCTCCATAGTCCACCTCTGATTGGCTGGGGGCCTCCGGCAGGTAGATGTGCTCGTAACGGATGTGCTGCTCTTGTCCTCTGAAAGGAAGATAAGATAGTTGTAACAAAAAGGTTTTTGTGCTTGGTCATTGCTTTTTACTAATTAAGGCATAATAGGCGCTGGACACAAGCTCCGCAGAACTTTAGCGTTGCCATAGAGATGTGGTTATATTTGGGGACGAGTATTCTTTTGAATACAGTCAGACGTGTTTTTGCAGCTTAAACTACAATAAAAAGAAACACCACATAAGTGAGCTGGATGGCATTTCATGATAGGCTTATGTTTAAAAAAAAAAACAAAAAAAAAAAAAAAAAAACAGAATCATGGCCCACTGTACCAAACTGATATGCCATTTGTGAAAAAAAGGAACAAATGGTGATCTAGCCTGATGTAAACAGTGTTTTGTTTATGTTGTTGTTCATCCAGACTGGCTTCTAAGGAGAAGAGTTATTTTGTTGTGCTCTGCAGCAGAAAGATCATAAATCCAACTTGTCTTTTGGGCAACTTTTCTTGTCATGAAATGACAGGATTCATGGCTGGGAGCTTTTGTTGGCATTCGTTCTTGACGTCAGCTTAGCATGTTGAGCAGTGACATACTAGAGAGCATTCAATTATATTTTTTAAATGACTGGTATTAGAGTTGGAACACCCCTGGCTTTAAAAAAGCATATTAAAAAAAAAACATATACTTGGTGTTTATTTGAATGATTTAACGGCCCAGGACTCTGCATCAGCAAATGCCTTCTCTTAGACAAAACCCTTATAATGTAGTCATAACTCCCAGTGAGACGGCTACTTCAGTTAAATTACAGCCATGGCACACATTCAAAAACAAGAACCAGGTGAAAAATTAAAAAAATTAAAATAAGCAATGGAAAGGAGTTCTATGCAGATGTTAAAATTCACTTGATCAATAGACGCTGATAGTTTCAGTAAGCCACTTGCTTTTTGTTCTTTCGAACCAAATGTTTTCCACCCCCCAACCCCACCCAGGAGACAGAAGCCACAAGGTCAAAGCCCTTGCTGTCAGTGTCAAATTGGAGGCAGCTTGTAAAAAGAAGAGAAAGAACACAACCATAATTGCTGGACCAGGCACACAGTGGTCTGGTCTGTGGTTTTAATCTTTCTGTGGAGTTCGGTTATTGAAGGGAAGGTGTAATAATCAATAACACCTAAAAACTGGGAGACATTTACAAAGAAGGTGCAAACAAAGGGACTGTGAAAGTGTTTACTGTGTGCATTAATTAAAGCATCATTTTATTAAAGCATCAGTGGGTGACATTAGTAAAAAATAAAATATACGTTTGTTTTTTTTTTTACATATTTGCTAAAACTATCACAGTGTCATGATAGTTTAGTATGAAACCCATAATCTGTGGGAGGAAGAAAAAAAATTGAGCTCCCCTGACTTCTCCCAGTGCGAACTAGAAACAACCAATCAGAGCCAGGAGGAGGGTCTTAGCGCTGTCAATCATGGCCATGTGCGTGCTGCTCGCCGCCTCCTCCCGTCTCCTCTTTTCTATCTGCTAACCCATTAATGTTAAGACTAGTAAGCATGGTCACCAGCAAGGTTTTCCTGTAAGAGTAAGTTGTTTCTCTGTCATTAGCACATTTAGCAGTGTGTACACAAGATTGATTGATTGATTGATTGATTGATTGATTGATTGATTGATTGATTGCGCTAAAACCCTCCTCCTGGCTCTGATTGGTTGTTTTTGGTCAGGAGCAGTCCATTTCTTCAGACAACAACACTAGCTCAGGGAGGAAGTGGAGGAGATCGATCTTTTCACAGATTACATGGTGACACTTTATATGTAAAATGCATATTTTTTATAAAAGCTAAAGCTAAAGATAAAAATCTTCCAAAGACCTGGCCCATGTTCGACACCAACATGATGTGCAATTGCCTCCCTGCTTTTGACTGTAATTTCTCACTCATTTGCTGGAACACTTCTACATCTCCATATGAGGTTTAACACTTACATAACCACGTCACCAGACTCTAGCCCCCCTGATCTATACCCCTCTACCTCCTGTGAGCATGCAGAATAATCTCGCCCCCGGGGAGGATCTGTCTGGAGGACGAGACAAAGATGTGTGTGGAAGCTGGGGGCAAAGCTTGAGGAGGGGGAGCTCATCACAACTTCCCTCAACAGCTCCATTACTTTCCTACTGGTTCGGGCCGCGTTACGACAAGAGCAGAGACGGTGTGTGTAGACAGCAGCCTGTTGTTGTGAGAGCCTTCAAGTGTTTGTGTGGTGGCTGATCTCTTCACTGCTCCCCAGAGGAGCAGCTCTGCAGCTGTGTGTAAAGCCAGGGACGGTTAACAAAGAGAGAGAGAGATGCCTGGCTGAGGTAGCCACAGCTGGAATGAATGAAGCCTTATAAAGAAAGTACAGGAAAGTACCAAATGGCCCAATACCCTACTACCAGAGGACAATAACCATTTCAGGTCCTGTGTGGTAATAAAAACTAAATAAAGGAATACATTATGTATGTTTTTGTGGAAATCAATCTGATTTTGGGATGCTTTGTGGTTTATGGGGAGAGATGGAGAAAGGAAATGAAGCCTCGATGGATCATTAGGATTGGACCAGTTACCGATCTCGAGGTATCCTGAGGTTTCAGCAAGTTACTGCTTCAAAAAGCTCTCAGGTTTTCCATCATGCTGCTTCGACGACTTAAAGTCTACTTATTAATGTGACAGAGGCATTTGCTACAGTAATATGGAGAACAAAGTTACAGCATGTACCTTCCCCAGCTGCTGACGGCCAGCTGGCTACAAAAAAAAAGGAATAAAAAGGTTTCTACACATTTCCCACACTTATAAAGAAATTAGATCAGGCTGTTTGGAAATACTTCTGGTTGCAAAAAACAGATGTGGCCGACAGCCGTATTATAGAAGCTCAAAGAGCCACTCCCATTACTCTTACAAAGATAGACACATCTGCTGACTAATGCACGTCTGCTCAGCAACTGACTACAGGTCATTAGTCAGCACAGTCTGACTAATGAACCATGCCAATATCAGTTTATAATACTAGCAGTGTTGATCTTTAGACCAGCAAAAAAGACATAATATTCTGTACAATATTATGTACAGCATGTGTTTTAAATAGGGATGTGCCGATCAGGTTTTTTTCTGCCGATACCGATGCCGATCACCCCTGAGGGCTGATCGCCGATACCGATCACATAATTATTATTTAGTTATTTTTTATCATAAACACTACCGTTACATTATGTGGAAAAAGGAACCATGAATTCACCTTAATTTAGACAAAAACTTGTTTTTAATAACTTTTTCCAAGAAGAAAACTAAACAAAACAGGCATTGTGCAAATTGTACTGCTATCAATAATACTATCTTTATCAGACTGAAAACATATGAAGGCTCTGAAGAGGCTAAATAATGCAAAGAGCCAAAATAAAATCTCTCAACATTGCCAAAAATTTCCAAGTATAAAACTTAACATTCAAAGGCAAATACAGGATCTATTACAATAAACAATCCAGAGTTACTGAATGAAAACTTCCTGTTAGCATGGCGGCTAGTTGATTACTGCTAGTTCCGATTGGCTGTTTCTGACTGAGCGGAGTAATTATGCAGAACAGGGAGGAGATCTATTATTTTTTAGAGATTATCTGTCTCATGTTAGGTCAGAGAACGTTTTAATACGTATGTAAAATGTATTTTTTAAGTTAGATGCTGCAGCTTCAAACAGGTTTGCTGTGAGAGTCACTACCAGGTGAGCAGAAGCGGCTCCGTCTGTCAAATATTACTACCTGTAGCGTAGCAGCGGTTCAACAGCGAGAGCAGAACCAGCGTCTTACATCACAGCTCGAAGACTTAAATTATTTTCCAGGTTATTTGTTTAGCTTTCTGACCGTCATGCTAATCCGGGTGAGTGTTTGTAGCTGTGCGCTGCTTTACCTGCTATCTGATCCTCCATATGTCTTTTTACTGCAGTGAGCCTCAATGTAGCCAAACTGCGTCAAGTATGGCGTTGTTTTTATGTCACATTAGCTTCATTGTGTTGATGCATTTTGACGTACTTCAATTTTCCGCCGCAACACGCAAACTTCCCCATTCACTCAGTGCATTATAGTTCCA
Source organism: Poecilia picta (assembly GCA_033032245.1). Classification (NCBI taxonomy): domain Eukaryota; kingdom Metazoa; phylum Chordata; class Actinopteri; order Cyprinodontiformes; family Poeciliidae; genus Poecilia; species Poecilia picta. Next base: position 9,233,397 of record CM065361.1, read on the forward strand.
CATCGCTTAGTATTTGTTGCTGTGCGTTTGCGCAGTGTGACGGAAAGACGAGACCAACTGCACAGGCAGGCTGAGAAATGAGATGCAGGTGATCGGTATCGGCAACAGAGCCAATGATCGCCGATCACTGATCATGCACTTTTTCACGAAAATTGGCCCGATTGTGATCGGTGACGGATCAATCGTCACACCTCTAGTTTTAACCATGTTTTTTTTTTATCAAAACATATTAAAAACTAATAGTCAATATACTGTATTGATTTTGCAGCAGCAGAAATAAGTGTTTTAAGTTATAACTATAACTGTAAAACTGTGATAAAATTACTCTTAATGCTGTATGATATGTCGCAAATATATGTGTTCATCCAGATATTAATATCATTAGACAGTAGTCATTTCAGTTAGAAATGCCTGGCGTACATTAATTACAGGCTAATGTATTTCAAGTGTTATGCTAAAGTAACTTTTAGTCAGTGTGCATAGTGTGTAATATTTTACATATTTTGCACACAGCTTTAGAAAACTCAGATACTGATAATGGGGATGGATTTCGCAAACAATTGTAAAATAAAATGTTGTTGATGAATTCTTGATTAAACAGGATTTCCCCAAGAAATTTAGCTTAGCCCGGCGGTAGGAGCACATATACCTAGCTTAACTCGTCTTTGCCATCACTGTCATTGGTGAATAGAAATTTAAATACATGAATAAAAAAATTAAAAAATAAACACTTAGTCTGGGGCTAAGGACAAGTAAAGCCTGGTGGCCCGCCAGGCTTGTAATACAGTGGTGAGAAACCCTGTTTCATTAATGTCAATCTAAACAAGAAAGAAAAATTATAAAGAGAAAAAACTGTGTTGAAATGGACATAGGGACGGATGGCTGATGATGGAGGACCAAATAGCAGAAAGAGAAGGAGGAAGTTCAAGCCATCTTTTCCACTGATCATAATGGTGAAAGATCATATTTCTGACTCACAACAACTCTCAGGCTAGCTTTCTAGTCATAGGGCACTTTAAAGAAGTGTAGCAAAAGCAAATTAGGGGGATTAGCAGAGCTTTCTGTGGAATGTCTTGTTTGCTGGCCTGGAAATTGTGCTGTCATACAGCAAGTCTTTTAAGCCACATTGCACAGGTCTGTTGTGTACGCTGTAAGCTGTGAAATATGTGGACACACCCAACTGAAAAAGTCAAGTGCACCACTGAGTCTGAACCTGGGATCATGCCACAATTTCAAAGATTTTAATTGTGGTAACTGAGCATTTAAATCCAATCAAAAATAAAAAGTTTCAGCAAAACAACAAACTAAATTAGTTACAAAAAATGTTATAACTTCCAAGATTCATTAAAAAGTGGCATCTCTTTGGTTTAAGAAGGAAATTTGTTTACAATAGCCGTTACTGCAAGAGAACCAGCAACCAAAAAAAACGAAAAGAAAAAGCTCTCCCTCTCTTCAGGAGCCCGGGATGATAGCTACTGGATATGAAGAGGTTGTCATGAATGTTGCCTGAGGTGAGGATGAAGATGAAACATATCAAGGAGCACTACAGAGATTATTCTGTTGTGGGTTTCTGGCCTATAATTAGCTTGCATTTCAAACATTAGCAAAATAGCACATTGCTGCTTTGCATTCTGCGCACGACGAGCAGGGAGGAGGTGAAAATCCTCACAGAGAAAAATCCAGACCAAGATCTTTGAAAGTTCTATGTGAACAACAATCAGAGTAGTTCAAGTAGAGAGAGAGGGAGAGAAAGAGACAGAGAGAGAGAGATAGTTGCTGAGATGTATAAAAAAAGACGAGCACACATCTAAGCAAAGCAAAGTCTAAAGGATTGCCAAGGCCAGAATTACAGCAGAATTCAGAGTCTGAATGAAAACACAGAATGTGGCCTTCAGTTTGGATACTAAGCCTTCTGAAGGAATGGAGAAAGCCTTAGACATTCTTCTGAATGACTGCCCACCCCTGATGCCTGCCAGCATATAACTGAGGCCCTTTTTCACAGATTCTACAAAGAAATGTGGGCTAGAGGTATGCACTCTTATATATACACAGTCCAGTCACATTAATGTGACCACCACGTACTTTCCACTTCAGAGTTAAATAACCAATCACAGAAGGCAGGTGGCAGCACAGTGCAGTTGAGCGTATATAAAGGGTGTGTGTGGGCTTCGGAAAACATTTCAATCGTTGGCGTAATGCAGAAACGAAGCGATTTATCCGACGTCCAAAAGGGCATGATCATTGGCTTTCGGGCCAAGGGTGGAAGCATTTCCGAAACGGCTGAGTTTGTGAACTGTTCGCGTGCCGCCGTGGTAAAAGTGTACCGTGCATGGCAAAATGGGACTGTCCAAAATCAACGACGTGGCAAATGTGGTGCACCACGGGCCATAGATGACAGAGGCGAACGACGGTTGCGGAGATGCGTTCGGGCAGATAGACGGGCTACCGTTGAGCAACTGACCACTAAAATGAACCAAGGGGCTACCACAAGTGTCTCCCAAACCACTATTCAGCGAACATTGCTGCGTCTGGGCCTCCGAAGCGGACGCCTGGTTCGTGCACCTATGCTGACTGGTGTTCATCGACGACGAAGGCTAGAATTTGCACGCCAGTACAGCAGCTGGACGTCCACTGAGTGGCGACAGGTAGCGTTTTCAGATGAATCGCGTTTTATGCTCCATCGGACAGATGGACGTTGGCGTATAAGGCGTGAAACCTCTGAAAGGAACCACCCTGCAACCATTGCAGGAACGGTCCAAGCTGGAGGCGGGAGCATTATGGTCTGGGGAATGTTTTCCTGGCATTCTCTGGGTTCACTGATTATTGTGGAAGGCACGATGGATCAATACAAGTACGCATCTGTCCTTGCGGACCATGTCCACCCCTACATGCGCATTGTTTTTCCTCAGGATGATGGCATCTTCCAGCAGGACAATGCGAGGTGCCATACAGCTGCCAGTGTACGTGCGTGGTTCGAAGAGCACCAGGATGAGTTTACCGTCCTCCCCTGGCCAGCAAACTCACCTGACTTAAACCCAATCGAGCATCTGTGGGACCATCTCGATCGAGTTGTTCGCGCCATGGATCCTCAACCGCGTAATCTAGCGCAGCTGGCCACGGCATTAGAGTCGGCATGGCTCAACATCCCAGAGAAGACCTTCAGGGACCTAAGTGACTCTCTTCCTGCACGTCTCGTAGCAGTTCGCTCTGCGAAAGGTGGTTATTCTGGCTTTTGACAGATGGTCACATTAATGTGACTGGACTGTGTATATATATATATACTGTATATATATATATATATATATATATATATATATATATATATATATATATATATATATATATATATATATGTATTGATGATGGTTTTCTTTCATCTACAAAAAAAAGCCAATTCCCTGCTTCACTGAAGAAGTTACAGGAAGGCATCTGTAGTGCAGAAAAATTGACCGAATCATTTCTGGGAGGCTGCCAAAGCACAAGTGACTGAATGAAGTGCGTCAGTGAATCAGAAGCTGGTGGGTTGCATTTGAAGTATGGTGCGTTTATTTCCCTGCGGGGGCCGAGACCCAGCGTTAGCATGCTGACGAACTAGGCTAATAGCCATTAAGCATCACCAGTGTACAGATTTGTGTATTAAAATTCAGACTATAATCCCATCTGATGCTTAAAGACATCACCACAACAGCCCTACGTTGCTACAGAGTCACTCTACCATCTGCTGCTACCACTGTCGTCAATCCTGGAGGATTTGGTCCTGAAAAGCAGCCACTGCTCCAACACCTGGACGTGAAAACAATACTCGGAGCTCATCGCTTGCTGAACACCTTACGTCTTTTGATGCATGCAAGAAAATATTAAGAGGGAAAGGCAAACTGATCCGAGGAGACATTTTCTTGTGACGCGTTTCTCTGCGAGTCATGCAAAATTCACATCTTGTACATGAATCATTCATAGGTGCTCATCAAGTCTTGCCCTCGAAAACACATCTCTATTTAAATGGCGCAGAACACTGCCAGGTACAAGCCCCGGGTATGCAGAAACAAAGTACTATTCATTCGCAATTTACAGTTTGTTTACTGAAGATGGAAAATCTCCTCAGGCCCCCATTGCCCGGCAGAAGCGTTTGACACAACATTATGAAAGGAAACAGCTCGCGGCTACCAATTACATAAGGATTACTCCGGGGGAAGAGGAGGGTTAACGGGCAGAGGCTTTGGTAGAACAATGCTGCAGAAAAATGCAGATGGGATGGGATGAGGCTCTCAGTTCAGCAGGCAAACCTAAACACGAACTGATTTGCTAGAAATAAATCAAAGCAAACCACAACATTTTAGCACCAACACGTTGATTTCTGACCAGCTACATCGACGTTGTGTAATAAAACACTAATTTCTCTTCAGAACAATTACTGATGGATAGAAAAATATGGTGCCACAAACTTGGTGGGAACAGACATTAAAACCACAAACACCCTGACTTGATGGATATTTGAAACAGTGCAGATGGAGTCAGTTTTATAAATTACATATCAAATATGGATCAATTAGTAAAGTACTTTTAAAGACTTTCCCTCCCTATGGAGAGTGTCAATAGCTGGACATGTGTCCAGTTTTCCCCAGATTATTTAGAGGCATGGGAAAACTTTGCAGGCATTTTCAGTTAACTAGTTGACGACACCACAAGTTTTCAATTAAACGTTTTTTGTTTTTTTAACAATATTGTTATTTTCTGAAGGTTTTTATTTTCTCTAAGCCATAATTATCAAAATTTCAAGAATTAAATGACGAAATATTTCACCCGATACGTGATGAATCTGTATAATATACAAATTTCACTTTCTGAAATAACTGACAATACTGTACATTTATAATGACATAAAAAATTTTGACACGTATCTATAATCACAGCCATTGTACTTTACCACTTGTTGCTTTACAACAACCGCAAACTTCTTACTAAAACTTAGCTGATGTACACAAACAGAATTGTGACATGGGAGCCACCATGCATGATTTTCTAAAACAAAACTTTTCACTGCAATTACTGCTGAAAGTCTTTTGGGGAACGTCTCTACTATATTTGTGCTTTTCTAACAAATGAATGTGCATTGATCTAAGCAAGGGGTGCACAACTCTAGACTGGATTCTACCTGCCAACACATAGAAATTTGTGGTTGTAAAATACAAGGAGTATGAATACATTTCAATGAACTTAACAAGTAAATCACTTCTACCTTTCATTCCCAGGCTGGAACTCTGAAAGTAAGGAAGGCCGACGGCGATGCGGCTGGGCCAGATGAGAGCTGTAGTCCCTGGCATGATGGGAGTGGTAGTCGACCAGTCCCACTTCCTGGAACACATGAAAAATTAACACAGTTTATAACTTTATTAAAATCATCCCTTTTACATATATTTATTTCTGTAAGCCCTTTATGTGTTTTATGACGTATATTCTCAAGCCAGACACATTTCTCGCACAGCATTTAGCCATTACCAATTCTCTTTTATCCACTGGCTTCTTGGATAAATGGGGTGAAACATGCAGCTACAGTAAACCTGTGCCTTTGCCATTCAGGAGTTGCAGGACACAGCCCATCAACCCGCATCTGGTTGCGAATGTGATGACAAGTGGGAGCGGTGGGATTAGCAACAGGTGTAACTGTGGGAATCCCGGGGGATAAAGATTTGAATTCTCCAGTCATGCAACAACAAAGCGAGTTTCGGCAACACTGGAGCTGATGAATGCGTTCACCGCTCAACAAGAGGCGCGATCGTTTGAAGCTGGTCCGCACATAATCCTGATAATTAGAACATGTTTGGGAAAACATAGAGAAAGGCTTTTACGTGACTCCACAACATGAACTTTAAACCCAAAACATTTAATGAGGGGAAACTGTTCCGGTGTGCCGCCTTCTAAATTTAGCAATGTTTCTGTTGGGACTGAAGCCCTCTCTGATTTAGAGAGCCACTTTGCTCTCTAGATTTTCAATGGAGGTGAGGGAGAAAGAGAGATGTAGAGAGATAGAGAGAGAGAAAGAGGAAAAAGAGAGAGAGAGAGAGTGAGAGACTCTCCGCATCCCCCCCCCTCAATCCCACTCTGCTCTACAAATGTTTCCAACTGCTGGAGGTGGGTGAAAAGCCCCTTACCGTGTGTGGCCGCTGCAGCTGCAGGGACAGCGTGGCAGGGTTGTGCAGGTGCCGTGAGTCCACAGTTCTCCGGCCTGGCGGCACAGACTGGGGATGAGAGGACATGCTGGCACCGCCGCTTCCTCTACAAGCAGGGAGAAGGTGTGGCTGTCAAAAAGTGCCATGCATTATGGGCCGTATCTTTTAGCCTGCAACCTGTGGTGAGAAGGACAACAAAGAAAAACACAATTGAGAAACCAGAAGTCATCTCAGATAAAGCATTGTGGACAATAACATGAAATGAATAGGGCTATTAAACTTTCTTTTGAAGTTGAGCAAGATCTTAGTGCGACCTGGCAAGTACCAGCTGACCGCCTTGAGGGTAAGTGTGCGTGACTATCTACACCGAATATTGGAGCTTCAGCGGCTTCCTACCACAGCTGCTTCCCTCTTCCACTGCTTCGAAGATAGAGGACTAAGTCCCTGCACCTGCTACGCTCAGCCCCTCCGCTACTGCCCAATGAATGGCCCACTGTCCTGAAACTGCAGACTTGCATGCAAAGATCACTAGGGTCACGCAGATACCGTGCAAAAATACAGACAGCAATCAGAAGAAATTCAAAAAAAAACTCATGGCTGGATAAGAGACAGAATAAAGAAAAAGCTACTTTTTTTTGCTACACATTATCTAAACCACTGAACCAAGCTGAATGTACACATCAAGCAGTGTGCAAGATAAACATCCAGGCTCTGACCTTTAACACATTCAGAACTACATGTTTAAGAAAAGGTGCACTAGTGAGAAGGATGTCAGTGGCAAAACTTAAAAAGACTAAAACGTATGATTTTACTGTGTCAAGCACACAATGTAGGTGATTGTACCTCACAAAGGTTCCACCTACGTGATTCCGCAGAGATGCAGAAAAAGGTCCTTACAAAGTGTGCAGACTTAAAAAAGAGAGATACTGTGTAACAATGATGTACAGATTATGGAAAAATATCAAAGCTCTCTTAGTAAATGTGGAAAAAAACTAAAAAATCAACTAAACTGTCAATGAAAGAAATTGTAAATTGTTTTCTAAACGTGTAAACTCTTATTGACTATAGGTTTGTAGTCCATGCGCCTGCCTGTGTTCCCTACAAATTCACATTAAGCTACACAATACATTGCTAATAAATATATCCTCAAGGCAATAGTCACTGTGTATTATTATTTCAATGGCGTCTTTGCTGCAGCAGACGCAAACACAAACATTGATTACAGTAATAGATCAGCCGACCAGCTGGAGACCTATCATGTATTCAGTGATTTAGCCCATACAGGAAGTAAGGTATCTAAAAACACAAGTATTCCATGAAACTAATTTGCACACTGCTGTCACACACAAAATGACAGCAGTGAACTAATTGCCTTAACTTCACAAACAATCTCCACTCTTGTAACACTGAACATTATGTTTGTATGTTCAATATCCAGGTTCTAAATGCCTTCAGGCTTTTGACTAAAACTGAAACAAGATGCATGCAAACATCAGGAAACTTGATTCCTGCCCATATTTCAATGTCTGTAGTTGCAACATTTAATAAGATGAATAGAAACTCAATGAGAAATCAGCTGGTGGCAGTGTTCGGCAGATTGTCTGTTTCCGACTGTTGACCAGACGGTTTGACACTCTAAATTTCAACCTTTTTTATCGATGAATGTATTAAATATTAACAGGTGAGATAGCTACTCAATGTGGAAGTTGTTGAGTAGCATTTTCCATGATATAATTAGTTACGTCTGTGGTTAATTCAGGCTGCATGACGATGAGAGACATTTTCAAGCGGTAGCAAAAAGGCTGTATTGAAAGTGGCCTGATTTTTCTCACTGCCAACCTATGTCAGTTATGCTGGATTGGGAAATGTTGGCAGGAAAGTTGGACATTTGTTGTATCGTTTATCGTGATAAATTTCTTTTAAGAATTTTGATTCATCACTATCACAATAAATGTAAATTGATGTTTAAACCACCCCCAAAACTGTCTGTATTGTTGAGACAGTTTTACTATTGTCTCCACTCTTTCTTTATTGAGGATATCAATAAATAACAATACATTTTCCAGTATTATTAAATGCAGTTACTGTTAGCAGTTTTGTAATACAAATCACAGTTTATGTGACTGGTGTCCTAAAGAAGCGCATTACAAGCTGGTATGTTTTTCAAGAGCGGCTCTGTGTTTATGGTGCAATGATTGGTATGACAACATGCAGTCACAGTGATATTATTGCCTACAAAAGCAGTAATAAATAGCTCATATTGTCACTTTTATCATTATCACAATAGTACCACAGAATGTATAATAAGCCCATATCACTCACCCCTAATTGGCAGCCATTCAAAAATGTCAGAGTTAAGATAATAACATTCCACAGGCTCTTTAACATAGACTGTTTAACTAACACTAGCTATGCTAATCCCTCTTGCTAGTAAAAGTGTCACCTCCAAATACATTTTCACCATTTTAAAATACAATATTAGTCAAACGTGCTGCACTAAAGTGAGTTGCTTCCACTTCAAATATTACAGTGGACACAACCATTTTTAACAGCGTTCTTAAATCCCCTCGTGTTTTCTAAAGAGAAACTAACAGTGCAAAAAGAAATGAATGTCGTCCATTCAAAGTCTTAGGAAAAGTAATTAAAATCATTAACTACGTTCTGTTTGGTATGTCTCTGTAGGTAAATCAGGTTAAATAATATGATTTTACTCTGTAGAAGTCTTGCACATTACATCATCCTAATTATCTCAAAATGGAGTTATATAATCATGGTGCCACAGTGAATATTTCAAGAAAAAATCTTTACAATGTTTTCAGGTTTAAGAAAATACACAAGAATTTAAAATAAACGGGAGGAGAACCGTTGTGCAGAGCGCACAAAAAGATTTAATTCATAGCTATCTCTCGAAACAAAATAAAAAAAGAACCTATAAAAACTTGAAATATATATGTTATTTGGGTTCATTTTCACTAACAACACAATCTTCATGGTCGTCCAGCTTGTGGCCATGACGCTCTCAAGCAGACATGCATGCATGTAATAGTACTACTAGGCTGACTAAGGCTTGTGACGTGTCCCTGGTGCTCTTGCCAACAAAGAAATAAAGACTGCCAATTCTTTCAGCCTCTGACGAGCGACGCCTCACTCCTTCTTCAGGTTTTGTTGCCATGCGAGGAGCACAACAGGAGGCAGAGTGACAGAAATATGGACCAAAAGACTAACTCCCTGAAGTCTTGACAGCACAGTCAAGTGTTCTGAGTGGACTGCAATTTTGCCCAGTGACAGAAAGGCTGCCACTCCCAACTCAACCTTCAATGCCTTGCTAGATGACAATTTCAACCCAGGGCAATATAAAACCGACATTATTCTACGCAGACTAAAAGCCAAAAAGTATTCTCACGCCTGTATTTTTCAAATCATGAAACTAAAGGTGTTGCTGCCACTCTATGCTCAACATGGCCTCTACAACCATGTTTGACATTGCACAGAGAAAACAAGAAGGTTCTGACTTGTCTGGTTGCTGCAGAAGCTTCCTACAAAACAATCAACACCCAGATAGAGGTTCATTGATTTGAGCTTTTTCACAATAGCAGACAAACAACTACTGGCTTCTCTTTGACCTACTTGACAATTTGCCCCTTAGCCATGAGAAAACAAATCTTTTTGCAACTAGTTAATGCACCAGTCAGGCAGTAGTAGCATGAGGTAACACCAAAACTCCTCAGTGTGGAAGTTACTGCTGAGAAATCATCGGAGAGAAGAGAATTCTCTGCGATTATTTTTTATGGAATTATCGGTTCCATAAAAAAGCAAATCAAAGACTGAGACCCGGAAATTTGTTTTGAGAGAAACCGTATTTCCGAAGAGATGCAACTTTATCTGTGGTTCAATCAGGATGCAGGAGAGTGAGACCTAAAGGAGATAACAGTAAGGCTAAACGGAGTGCAGCAAATCTGCCAATTTAGACGTTGTGGTATTCTTCTACTTCAGGGTAAGATGACAACTTGCTCCAGGCTAAAGCATGTCAGACAAAACCTGTTAAATCTGTCAGCTATGTGAAGAAGCAGTTGCTGAGAAACAGTCACTATGAAACAGTTTCACCTTCTAAACAGTGTTGCTGTTTGCAGACATTCTACTTTCTAGGCAGGCACACAAGAGAGATCACTGTTGGGCTCGAAAGAGAGCCAGCATGGCCGCTATGAGAAGAATGCATCGTTCTTCTCCATGACAACAGACAAATGTAGTATAATGGAGGTCTGTCACGATAACTTTTGATGGACGATAAATAATTATCGTAATAAATTATCGTAAGAAACGGTAATATTATGAAGACCCTTTTCAAGTGATATGTTGATAATGGCATAATAATGCAAGTTCACCCTCAAAAACCAGTAAGTTGTAAAGAACACTCCAAACTGAAACTGGAAGATATCTTCAATAGCCTAAATAAAATATAACAAAAAACCAATAAAATTTAAATAAAGTATCAAGAAAATTGATTATGATGTCTCTAGCCTTTCAAAAGCTCATTTTAATTTACCATGAGATTAATTGATTGCTTAATGTTTAGAATAATGTAACCCACAAATACGTGACATTACTCCCATTTTAGGCCACAGGTTTTGCATTTTGCAGCAGACAAATTCAAATATTTTTTGCTAGAATAATTTTCAAATTTGAATTTTCAAAAACTTCAGAGGAGTTTCCCCCTTCCTCCGCAATTCTGCATGAGACATCCTTCATGTTGATTAAGTTGGGTGAGAAACCTCAAACCCAATCAGTACTGTGTGCTTTGGCTGTTGATTTGCTGATGTGATATGGACTTTGTGGGGATCCTGGACTTAGATAAGAACATGCCCTCTTCAGAACCGTTTGATCACTGGTTTCCGAGACTGAGGGACTAAACCCCCCCATTTAGATTTGTCCAGTTTTCTTCATTCCTACCATTCTGAAGAAAAAGGTTGTTTTCCATTCCACTTTGATCAACATTATACCAAACATCCTCTCCCTGCTGCTGATGGACCGTGTCAGCCTACACACGGCTCACAGCGCCAGCACTTGCATTGAAGAGTATCCAGTATCAACGCTGGGTTAATACTGGCACATGCTGCCAGCGGGTGACCCCTGGACACTGCTGGCAGTCAACTCGCTGAAAATTCAAATATTTAAGTGTTTCAATTAATCTCTTTCTCTCTCTCCCTTTCTCCCTCACCTCCATTGAGAGAGTCCAGAGAGATTCAAGGCCACTGATATTATTGAATGGACTCCCTGCTTTCTACTATTCCCATGCTTTGAGAGCCAAATTGATCATCAGAAGAGATGAGGTCTTTTCCACGGGAGGTAGAGAAAACATTTTTTTTTTAAACTTAGAGCCTGAACTGGTTGATTAAGTAGCCGATGGTTCATTCATTTTTCTTGCCAAAGGCTTTTTAAACAATGGAGGCAAATTATCCATTTTTGTGGCTTGTTATTCTCGGTCTGGGCTGTTATTTATGGAACTCGTCAGTAAATACATGTTAATATGAATTAGTTTCATATTAATAAATCGATTCAAGCAGTAAATTTGAGTGGTTTCTCCTTAGAGGTTGAGCAATGTGTTCTTATCCCTGATAAACATTGAAGTGTTGAGAAATAGACCAGCTCATTGCTTTACATGTAGGAAGGAAAGGAAAAGAATTCAAGTCAGATTGACGATGAGATTGTTTATATTCAAGTGAGCTAAATTATATTGTAGTGTGGTTTAACATCCATCGGTCGGTACATTCCTATCAGTTAGTATCAATAATCATAATCGGCCAAAACTGATGTTTGTTTGTGAAAGTTGAAGAAAAATCGATGCAGTAAAAATGTTTCTATCAACTCGCCTAATCTAATAGCAGTCCATATTTAAAGTACATAAACTGTAATAATGAAGGAGTATTTATTAGTGGACTACTCAATTCAAAGACCCATTTAACATTTTAAAAACAAATCTCTAGAACAATGCTGATCTTTTCTTATTTATTTTTATGTGCTAATGCAAGGTCAGCAACTTCCACAGTAGGTCAGAGTTCCTCACAGTGATTTCTTTTAAAGTTTCCCAACTGAGACACACTGAATAATACCCTCTACAAGATGTTTTTATAGTGTAAGATCAGATAAGATGCAAAGGTTAGGGTGCAAATGTGCAAGTTGTCATTGTCTCAGTCTAGCTTACAGTTTTTTTTTTTGTTTGTTTTGTTTTTGAGGCACAAAGAGGGGCTCTATATGCCCTTCCTTCCTGCTCAACTGTCACAGACACAAAGTGTCACTTGATTGCCGTTACGCAAAGAGCTCCATTACGAAAGGCTGAACATGGTTCTGGCTTTAAGACACAGAGGAGCTCTGTAAACATGGGCTCGTAGAGGCCGCGAGACTTTGAGAGAAACACTACTCAAAGTCTCACACAGACTAAAGAAAGAGAACATCCTTTGTGCTTAGTCTAAACTCGGCTTCAAATATTTTGGGAAACGCTTACGCTTCTTTAGAGTCTCTCAGCTGAGAAAGTAAAACAAAAAAAAGCAGAATATGCTGATGCAAAAAGCATCATTTCTAGAGGGAAAAACAATCCAGTCCAGAGAAGTTCCCTAAAGGAAGAAAACAAGCCCTAATGCAGTCACAAGATCTACACAAGACTGAAGGACAGAAAACTGAGAACGCCGACACAATGAGAGAAATTTGACATCCACTTTGAGGTGGAATGGGACCTTCCAGACAAGAGGCTAAACACATGCACTGGCACTGCTACAGACACCCACAGGCAAGTCGATGGCTCCCAGCCAGCGCGGCGAATGAACCCAGTCACCTCACTCCGCTGCTCTGCTCTCTTCTCTTCCACATAGCGGAGGGCCTCAGCCTTCAGCGGTGCGAGCCAATATTTCATCCGCTTACCTCCCCACCCCCTCTCTACGCCCCGCCACCCTCCCGCTCCATTTTAGGAATGGCTGTGGAAATACTAGCACGGAGCGCACAGACGGCTTCCAGCCTGCCAAGAAGAGCAGGAGGCAGACTTCAAACAACAGTTTAATTCCACTGACGTAAACACTAAATCAAATCTCCGTCTAGAGCGACCTGGTAGCTTCGCAGCCCAGCTCTAAAAGCTACACCTCAGAAAAAGTTTTGGTTTCTCTTTTTTTTTTTTTTCTTTTTTTTTTAAACAAAGTCCAATATCTAGAAATATGATCTTGTTAAATATAAATAACCTTCAAAACGGGTTTCTACGCTTTGGGATTTTCAGTTCGCCTGCTATGATAGCTCCAGTTCAAGTTGAATCGTCAACAAAGTGTCTGTCACGAAGGAGAAGGACTGCTTTAAAGCAAACAAGTTAGCCTGGTGATTATGTGATTTTCTTTGTTACCACTAAAGTGATGGATGGTATATGAGCCATTTATGCATTTATGGTCGTGAACATTGGTATAAAGATGGCCCGGCAGTATTAGTCATACCTCTGTGTGTGTGTAAGGTAATAGTATTATTTAAAAAAAAAACTGACGACTTTAATCTGCACTTGCATAACTGGCCTAAATCCGTGGACTGCAGAAGACTTTAGGCCGCATTCTTTGGATTTTGTCACGTCATTCATTTCACACCTTTTTTTTTTTTTCTTAAATCTGTGTTGTTCCATTTTGGCCAAACATTTTCCATGTATTGTTCTTGCCTTTTACAGTCCTGTAAATGAGATGCCAGAAAAGGTTTTTTCTGCCTGTATGAGTGATGCGTTACTCTGCTTTTCTCACCTTTCCCTCGCTCACAAGAAAAATAACTTTGGTTTGGAAACATTTCCTACGACAAAAAATAAATAAATAAATAAATAAATTGCTTTGCTTGTACTGAATGTAAAGCAACAGTACTGCCCCTCCCCCACTTGTTTCAGCACACTGGAGAAAAACACATCCAGGGGTTTAGAAATACTTCTGCTGCCACTAATAGTTTTGAAGGAGGAGTATTACGCAGAGTGAAAACTCTTCTGAGCAATTAACAGAATGTTTTGTCTTATTGCACAGATTAAAATACAACTCCTTGTATTCCCATTTGTCATTTCTCCCTCACTTGTCTTGTAAATGTCGCTGTCGCCATCACCAAACGTATTAAACATTTGTTCGTCCATGTTGCTGACTACAGATGAAAAGTCCCTGACAGACACAGGCGTACTAACGGAGGCTAATGCAGCATTTGTAGGTCTGAGGCTGTTGGCTGGTGCTCTTTAGCCTTAGGAAAAATCTTGTGGTGAATCTTTCTCAAGCCAGATGCGTTTCCTCTGCCGTCATAGAACTTTGCGTCGCAAATATTGCAACGGGCATAATCTGCATCGCATTTTGAAAAGTGGAGCCATAGCTTTGAGCGTTTTCTATCAGCCGTGCTTACTTTGTTTACTGAACTAGCGGCTGCTGATGTCATTACGCTCTTGCTATGCTGCATTCAGGACAAGCATGGAAAATCCCCCGCTCTTCCTCCACACTGCCACAATGATGTACTTGTACAAGTACTGACCTTATTCGGTTCCCCGTTAACTGCAGGCTGGTCTACCTGAGCAGACAGCCTGACTAATTAATCAAGTAATATCAGCTTGTTATAATCATATCACTCTATATAAAGTTGAATAAAAACATTTGCTTTTTAGGGCATTTTTTATTACTGTAATAAAAATGCCATTTTAGCAGCAGCATAAACAATTGCTTTTCTGTCCCAAAAGCCATTAGATCATGCTCAACATTTTATTCACTTGCATAAATGCTTTGACCCCCGAAACCATTTCAACTTTCTCAAGATTATTACACGCCAAGTCTTGCGGTCGTTCATTTTTCCCATTGCATGCGTAAAGCCAAACTGTTTTATGCACACAACGATCTGTCAGATTTGTCTTACAAGCAAAAAAATTTCCCACATTACTACACATCCATCTTCAATGAATGTATTGAAGATGGATATTACAACCCTGGCAGAAATAGATGAAATGAAAACTTTTGACAATGCACAGCCAGTTTTTTTTACTTGAGGGGGAAAAGGGAGAAAAAGAAACAGGTGACGCAATGAATCACCATGCATAAAATCAGGCTGTAATTTGCATTTCTAAAACAAATGCATACAGAAGTCAAATTATGAAGATGGATGAAGACATCAAGGTTTCAGGAAAGAAATCTGAACACAATGTGGAGAATAAAAGAAATGAAAGACAATGGGCAGAAAAAGGGAAAGAAATAACTGAAAAAAATAGGGTGGAGGCAACGTTTACAGACTAACATTTACAAAAAGTCAAACATCCAACATTATCAAAAACCTAAACATAAAAAGTTAGAGTGCCAAGTGTAGATGGTAGATGCCTGGAAGAAAGGAATTTTCAAAAATCAATCTTGAATATGAATTGGCAAAAAAGAAACAAAGACATAAATCTCGACAGTTATTGACTATCTGAAGCTAAACACCTCAGATCAACACAGAAAGCTGGAAAAGTATACACCTGTCATTCTTTCAGGTCAAAGTTTGATGATAAAGTCTCAGAGTGATGATAATATTTTCCAGAGTAGTTTTGACAATTAAAAAATATATATTTACCACTTCCAGGCAAATGTATGACTCAATTCAAATCACTGCAGACAGATGCCAAAAACAGCTCTTCAAAAAAAAAAAAAAAACATGTTTAAATGTTAAAGTTACCTAAAACTTATGATTTATGCCAGTAAGATGACCACAGTAGCTGTGTTTAATCAAATCTCTGATTCTGCTCATTTCTGCTGATGTTCTCATGTTGTGAAAAGTAACACCACTAAGGTTTTTGGGGTTTCCAGTCATCTTAAGAGAGACTTTTCTAGTTACTACAATAACAAAATGTTCTTTGATAAATTCCCCTTATGACATCTGGCCAACAGCTGGAGCTAAATTCAACTGAAACTGTATGGTACAGATTAAAAAGATAGTTTAATATCTTCTAACCTGACCCATCAATCGCTGCACCAGGATGTTAGAAGCTGATTGGTGAATACTGTGTTGTTCATAATCCAAAAACAATTTCTTCAATAGGATTTTTTTATATATATTGTTAAATCTTCACATTACATCCACCCACATGTGCAGGTTAACCCGGTTTCCTAGATGTATAATCCACAACGACTGCTGCGTTATATATGAAACAGACTCCCAGAAAACTGGAAGTCCTTCCCCATTTTCAAACCGTCAAAGTCAGGGTCTATTTTTTCTTTACTTCTCAGTCAAACTGTCGCATTGTTCTCTGTTACGAGTTGTACCCCCAAAGATTAGACTTAATATCCCTCTTAAGGACGAACATTTGATGTGAAAAAGGGAAGAATTATGAAGTGATTGAAGTGAAATGGGCTACAAGATTCAGGGGCATAAAAAAAATAAAAGGAAAAAAAGATTTGAAGGGAAACATTTGAAGTTCATAAAGCGGTGCCCTAGAGAGCAGAGCTCATGAGCGGAGGGGGCTTCCAGGAATCAGCCGAGGAATGTGGCACCCTGTCAGGTCTCGTAAGGATTTATCTCCCTGGAGCCTCATTACAGGAGGGCCCTGGCAAAGGAGGCTCACGCTCGCTTACCCTTTTCTTTTACTCAGCTCAGAGCTCAGCAGTTAAACGCTCACAGACATTAAACATGCATTACCACTTGTTACGGACTTGATTTTTAATACTTTCAGAAAAACACTTGTCTGCTCTCACCCAAAGATCTTATCAAGATAAAGGAAGGAGAAAAATAGATTCATATATTACAGCTTGTACAGTTTCAGCACAACTGATTTCAATTCATCAAACTGATTAACACTAGAGGTGCACCGATTGCAGTTTTCTGGCCGATCGCCGATTACTGATCTTTTAATTCCGATCAATACCAAATTTTTTTGGCTGAAATGTTGCTCAATGTAGCAAGAAAATTGTTGAGTTGGCAACAGTGAGGTCACTATTTTTAATTCTAAATGTGCGTGCAGACATAATTTGGAGGGCCGGTCTGTCAATCAAACCTCTCACTGGAGAGCAAAAGAAGACAGTGGTTGATTCTTAGACCTTTGCCAAGCTAGAAAAGATTGGTGGATAAGATCGGCTTCATACGTAAAATAAAAATGTCAAGTCAGTCACCGATCTCCCAAAATTAAGGAAATCTGCACCCTTAATTAACACACCGGATTCAGATTAATTTAAAGTATGAATACTTCAAAAAACAAAACAAAAAAAACAGGGGTATGTGCCTTGAAGACCAAGGTTGGAAAGCAGAGAAATGCATCTCTGTATTTATTATTTTTTAGACTGATGGAAAATATCTGATTTGGTTGGTAAAACTAGCTATTAGTGACAACAGACATACAATTCAGTCTAATTTTACACAATTATATCTTTTGCAGGGCGTAATGACACAAGAAGACACTAAATTAGAAAATAAGAATCACAGAAACAAGATGAGAATTCAGAAAAATTAATAATCCCCATTTATTTGTTTAAAAACAGTGTCGTCTGTGTGTAGAAAAAGATTCACAGGTTCCATTTTGAGGTTTTTAAGCCTAATGTCTAATTCTAAGTGTTTCTAAATAATTCTAATCTTTTCCTTAAGTGTTTTACACAAACCCCCAAAAAAGGTTTTAAAAACCACTAAAAAGATTTAAAAGTTTACTGAAACAGTCCTTTAGCTCAGCACTGATAGAGCAGATGCCAACTTCAGCTTGTTCCTGCCTCTTACCGTCTGCGTGTCTAATTACTAAATGTCAAGAGAAATCATAAAGTGCTGGGGACTTTTTCACCAGGAGATTTTTTTCAGCCGGTCTGATGAGCAACTGGTTTCCACAAACAACAATGTGGTGAATCAAAAAGTACTCCCATTCTTTTTACAAATTAGTCAATTAGGCATATTCAATTTACTGGTACCAAAGTTCAAAAGGCTCTAAAAGGACAAAAGATAAAAACATTTTCTTTATACAGTCGTAATTAAATGCTTTTGATAAGATATGGGGAGTTGAGTGCCCAGAGTTTTACTGGCTTTATAAAGCACATTTCACAACCCCTGTCCTAAACTCCTAACATCTATTGCTGCACACCATCAGCCAGCTGACTGAAAGAAAACCTCTGTTACCTTTGTTCAGAAAAAAAAGAAAACACATCTGGTTGGATATATTTCTATTCACGAAGAACAGTCATGGCTTACAAACTAAAAGAGCACCTGCCATCATTCCTGTTGACACAACGTTGTTTTAAAAGCTTATGTTATTCTACTAAGACCAGAATAAAGTTTGCTATTCTGCAAAATGAGTGTTTGAAAGCTAGTTTCAAAATGAGTGGGTGATTAGTCTACCTTGTGCGGGACAACAAAATAACTTCAATAGCTCATCAAGAAACAGAAAATATTAACATAAAAGGCTGAACTAAAAATTCGAAAAGGCAGGGGACAGAGACATTTTTAAAAACTTGTCTAACATTTTTCCTAGTTGTGTTCCCGCTAAAGCTCGAATATACCCTATTTGGGTTGTCTTGGCCTTTTTATCGCAGCCTGTGGGGTTTTCCCTGACTGGGAACCAGAATACGACCTGTTGAATGCGACAGGTAGCCAATCAGAAAGCGCGGTGACGTCAGAACAGAGGAGAATCCCAAACAGTTGAAATATCGCGCAACTGAGAGTCCGGTGGATATCGGAGATGATATGTGGAAATGTTTATAATATGTAAAGGTCATTATTATATATGTTTATTATGTTTATTCAGTTAAAAATGTTAAATATGAAAAAACATTCACCTCCAAATCATAGTGCAGCAAAAAACGCGGCTGCTCCCGTCGTCTTTTATCCATCACCTTTTCTTTTTATTACGTCTTTATTTTCTTAAAATGAGTCCACAAACTATCACTATAGCTTCTACATCGTCATTCTAAATTCCCGTATGCCATGTCGGGGGTTTTGTGGATTTTCTTATGGAATTGTGATGTTCGTGACTGGAATCGGATCGTGTTGCTCCTGCCGTGTAGCTGAGACATGAACCGATCCAACCTGTTGGACTTTTATCAGCTCTGTGGTCACAGAGGTTTGGAGAATCAACCGACATGAGAGACAATGACACCCGAAGTGTTGCTTATATCCACAGCCTCTTGGTCTCTACGTGGTGAAGCAGCTTGAAGCTTCATTGCCTCCTTAGCAGCGGGCTGCATGTTACACAGAGCGGCTTGTAATGTGGGACTCACCTACCGGTCCGGGATAAATCCATTCTCCTGTCTCTTCTCTGGACCTTTTCCCCTTTGAAAACGAAACTTTCCAAAGACATCTAATCTGTTTCTTACTCATTTTGCTGCTTGTGGCTCAATGTTGGCACGCAAGTAACAGAGAGAATCCAGTTAAAGGATTTTCTAAAAAAAAGATCCTCCAGACTTAAATAATGCATAAAACGGAAATATTTAATTATTTATTGCGCGGCCCGGTACCAATTGGTCCACGGACCGGGGATTGGGGACCACTGCTGTAGGGTATGTACATCAGTATATAAACAGGGAGCATCAAAAGTGTCAAAAACCATTAAGTTCTGTAAATCATAAGGGTATTCAACTTCAAACAGCTAATATCAATCTCTGGGGGAGGATAAAAAAAAATAAATCAATCATTAATCCTTTATTTTACATTTTATGCCAAACGCACAGTTTCCAAACACAGAAAAAGGTTATCACAGTTTAAAGTTTATACTATCATTCATGGCCTCATAAAAACACAGGAGACAAACAGTTCAGTATCAGGTCAGTGGCTTTTAACATTATCAAACTGTAACAAATATCATTATACATGTCACCCAACCCCAACTATGTTTTTTTTTCCTCAGGAAGCGACTGCTGTCATGTGGCACCGTTAACCCAGTTTCAAATTTAAGATTTACGTGACATGACACACCATTTCTAGATAAATCATGGTGTGATGAACTCGTATTCAACATTTAGCACTATTCGCAGCAGCAGAAGCTAAACTACACGAAACACAATGAAAAAAGGGGAAGTTTAAGTACAACAGCCAGGGAAATTGGGAAAGTAGCACAGTTCATTTACAAGCAGAAGGAAGTAACATCCATTGCTTTCTGGTAAACCTACGAATACTGACGGCACAGAATGTTGCTGGTTACCGACGAGTGTGTTCAGGTTCCAAGAAGAACGCAAAAACCTACTTAAAATCAAATCCAATCAAATCACGATTTAAAGTAAAGAAGGCTTCCGCCCCAACCCAAATGAAGTGCTAAATTAGGTGATGGAGAGTATGTAAAAACACAGCAGGTGACATAATTATTGGCTGTGTCAGCTTGATATATAACGCAGCTGCAAGCATGCAGGTGGCTGGCGCATTACCATTAGGGCCAAACATTTGACAGAAAATCCTCACACCTCTAGGCTGATCTAGCTTTTACCTCTGCTCAACTTTCACAAAGGAAACCTGTGGTCACAACAAACAAATTGGCAACTCAAGACCTGTTGTGGGAAGGGTGAACAGCCACAGTTAACTCTGACACAGACAGAACCCGTCTGTTAGACAGAGGCACGGCCGATGCTTTAAAAACCGCAACCCGTCTCACCGTTTGTAGTTCAATCCGTTCCAACGCAACTTCCTCTGCACAAACATCACAGGCACTGGCAGTGAGGACGCTGAGCATTTCTAGACATGATTCTGAAACCGATACTTCAACGACAGGTAGCGGTTTGACAGTTAGGTTTGGAAAGATGTGTAGAAAAACTGGTGTCAACTTCAAAAATGGGGCATTTCGATTGCGCAATATGTGTATGTGTAAGCCTGTCGCAATAAGCAATAAAAATCAATCACATGATGAATAGTAATAATAACATCCATTTCCATGACTGTTTTATTTGAGTCTCTCTCTTCCTACTAAAGGCTGGATGACAAAAGGTTTCAGCCAGAAGTCTTCGTCTAAAGCCCCTTTTGTGAAATTTTATTTACAAGAACTTTAGTACCCATTTTATCAGAAGTTAAATGTCTTATAGTTTCAGTGTTCAATGTTTTTTAGGAATTAAAATGTATTCATCTGAGAGAGGATCATTATGCTGTTACCATTGTTGAGTCAAAAACAACCATTTTATCGTTTATCGCACTAATTTCTGGGACATTTTATTATCCGACATAATTTATGGTGCAGTAATAGATGGTTTAATAAAACAAGTTTCTTCCTCTAATGAGATTCCATCAGGAAATAGGTGAAAGGTAATTGTAAGTAGGTCACATAATTTGTTTTAAATGGATTAGATAAGTAGCACATTCAATATTTCACAATAGTCAATGTTCAACTATGAGAAAAGGAAAGACTTCAAGTTCATTAAAGTTTGTGTTATAGGGTACCATAGCATTTACAAATTTTCTATCAATAAAACAAGCAATACAATAAGTTAGAAAAATTCTATCGATTCCAAAAAAATTGCAATCATGAAAGAACCCTTGAGACATATGACTAAATGCTTTCATCAAGTTGACAACAGATTTATGGCGGTGTGTTGAGGGTGAGGCGGTTTGTAAACGAAAACTCCATTTGCACGCCTCAGAGCTTTTCACCAAATGAAAAGCAAGAAAAGGGAAACGCAAAAGAGGATTTGGTTTTATGGAACAAAAACATTTAGGTTTTTAGTGGATGGGGGTTTGAACTGCGCGTGTATTTTTCTGCTGTGTGCATATTTTTTTTATTATTATTATTATTAAGATGTGTTGGATTAGTGGACCACGCTTAGAGCTGCACAACATTAGAAAAGGATAAATACTTGACTAAATACTGTTACTGTCTTCCTGTTTTGGATTAAGTGCAGATATAGACCCTGGATAGTGACGAGTCCATTCTGCTTCTGGGAAAATAATCAAATTCATTGCTTTCATTTCAACAGCAGTTTTTTATAGAATCAGCTGCATCCAACTGGATTTGCTGATTTGGCAAAGAAACAAAGTAATTGTAGTTTCTGACTGACTTTATTAAAACATCAAAAAAAAATATTACCACCACGATTACAGCACTTCCATAAACAGCCAACATTTATTGCAGTCCATGCAGTTCTTGGCTGTATTGATTTTGGGTCTGGGGAGAGTTAAAGAAAGGCACTTTTTAAACAAGTTAACAGGGTCATACTGAAGTTTTAAAAAGTTGTGGTCTCAAAATTGCTAAATAAATTACCATCCAATAAAATGTCTTTAACGAGATTCAAGGAAAGGTGAGTTTATGTTTATAGCATCATTCATACACCGGGCAGTCCAAAATGTGTTACATTAAATCAAATGAGAGGCATAAAAATAAGAGGAAATAACAAAACACTTCGAAAAACATTGGATAAAGGGAAACAAACATTAAATGCCTTTAAGTGTTGAATCTCATGCTTCAATCACCCAGTGATTGTGCAAGCAGTTCATTAGTGAGACTATTTGATCAAAAGCCGCAGTAAACAATGTTTACAGTCCTTATTTAAAGGGAACCAACAGTTCCTTCACAATTAAGTCAATTAAAAAATACATTATTTAATCCCAAATGGGAAAATAAATGTCATCAGAATCATTGTGGATGGTGATGCTGAGGGCAGGAAGATATGCCCTGGATGACACCGTACGCAGTTGGCAAGCTATGCTAACTGGAGATGCTAATCTGCCAGTATCTTGCAAATCGAGTAAATTCTGAATTTTAGAGTCATGATCAAATTCATTAGTGGTTTTCGATGAATAAACAATTTTTAATTCAGAAACCTGCTTTTCCATTCAAGCAGTCTAGATATTCTGCTTTATTATGACAGACAAGACTGTTTATTTAGATCAATTTGATAATATTGCACACTGTAGTGTGCAATAATCTTATAAGATTATATTTAAACAAAAATAGGTTCGTGCATAAAACTCTGTAACAAACTACCAGCATTAGGTTAGCTTGGCTCACTGTTGTTTTGGGGTTTGTTTACAAAATAAACATATTTTAGCATCAAAGTGAAGGTGAGGGGAAAAAATAACTAGAAGTTTCTTTTTAAAAAAACAAAGTTATTAACAATGTTGGCTAATTAAAATACCCAGAAAAAGAATCAATTCTAAGTAACACAGCTCCCAATTGAAAGCAGCCAGCAGAGTTTCCATTTGCGACATTAAGTAGCTCACCACTCTGAGCTGTATCTCACACTGGGTGTCTGGGTGTTCCCAGTTCACTGAAGAGCTACCAGCTGGAAGTCACTAAAGCATGTCTGTGACCACCACAACACTCATCGCCCTCGGTGCAAAGAGAATGTATGTTGTGGGAATTCCTCCCTCGAAAGTGAAAGCTTGTCAGATCAAGATTTTGTGGAGACCACAAGAAAAAAAAAAAAAGGTGCAATGTTTTTCTTTTTAAATACTGCATAAATCTCAATCCAGCTTGCTTCAGCACAAACATATAGTGCTAAGAATTTTCTTTTCTTTTGGGACTAATGAACAGGGAC
This sequence comes from Poecilia picta, assembly GCA_033032245.1. Lineage (NCBI taxonomy): Eukaryota > Metazoa > Chordata > Actinopteri > Cyprinodontiformes > Poeciliidae > Poecilia > Poecilia picta. Next base: position 9,256,984 of record CM065361.1, read on the forward strand.
ATTGGCGGTCTGGCTGTACAGGTCCTACCGACGCAATCGTCAAGCTGCGTCTGTGATGTACACCAGACCCCAAACTTTGTTTCCTGCACAACCTACATTCCCTTCCCACCTCAATAACAGTGGGTGATGGCACATACAGTTAAAAATAACGTCTGTTATTGCAAGATTTAAGCCACTGTCTAAAAGGAATAGCATGTGTTCTGAATGTAACCATTTATTAGAAGCCATTAGCACTAAATTATGACTTTTAAAACATTTTGAACAAACTTTTACCTTTAAATAACTTATTCAACAAAAAGAAAGTTATGCTGAGCTTCTTGTTGAATAAGTAACAATACCGCGGCATTTAAAACCAAAAACGAATATAGACAATGTTTATATAAGAGTTATTCCTAGTACTTCAAGACAAAAAAAATTTTTTTTACAGTCATGTTAACTACAGCATTGTAATCAGCAGTTTGACACAAACTTAAGCCAGGACACAGAACAAACAATCCCATAATTCGGTTGTAATTTTCAAGTGATTATTGTGGAGAATACGATGCCATTTTGGTTCCTTAGAGAGCAACAAAAGCACAAGAAGCTAATATTAGTCTGATTAATTCATTAAGCCATTTGCTCCCGTAGCCAGCCTGCAGTTGGCTGCTTAACAGACGTGCAGTTTCTAGTTTACCAGCAATAATTTTAAAATAGTGTTGCCTTCAGAATAAATACAACTTCTTTAGTTAGCAAACCAAAATTTCCACATAACTGATTCTTCTACTCGTGTAGGCAAGAAAAAGCCACACAAAGCAATAGGTGGAGGAGGGGCAATGCTGCCGTACCTTCTCTGACATCTCAAAAGTATGATATAGTCACGATAACAAGCAATTTGGGACAATAATTCTGTTTGTATGAAGTGATACCAGCACTGAGTCGATGCATAACTCAGTGCCTTCACTTCCCATAATCATGAGGGAACAGTATCAAAACATCTTCTCTTCACACCGTCAGCAGGAAAACACTTTGACCCTGACATGGGTACCTGCAGGGCTACCGCAGGTACCAGCAACTCAACTTTAAGACCATTATGAACTGAAATTAAGACCAATATCTGTACAGAAATGTGCAAACTTTGTCTTGCCAAAAGGTGATAAGATTACATTTACTTAGAATAGACGCAAAAAAAGCTAGCAAGCAAGAAAAGTTATCTTAGAAGCTAGTTAGCGGTAGCCTCAACTGTCTCAAGTCGAGATGTCTGAGTGCAACTCAAACTTTCGTCTGACAGAAAAGTCCAGCGAGAGAAAATAAATAAATAGCATACATGAGATCAGTCCTGTCAAGACAAAATTTAAGACCTGCAATAAAGGCCAACTTACTTTATTTAATTAACTTAAGGCATTTAAGGACTTAATTTTAGATGCCGGAAATTAAGACTATTTCTCATTTGAAATAATTGTCAGCATAGGATTATGTTTACTGTGAACCTGTTCCATGACTGCTGTAGCTAAAACTAACTCTGGCTGTCTGTCCTTCCAGCATGTTCTGCAGTGAGGCGATACCCTCGACACTAAGCGCTGATGTCCTCGTTACATCCTGGGAATGGGCTTCACAGTTGGTAAACACACTTTAGGAGGACTGGGGTTTCTGCCCCATATTACCAGTGGGCCACAATGTCAAAACTAAGGTGTTAACTGTAGAGGGGGTTTTTTTCCTTGTTTAAAAAAAACACATTGCTTAACCTCTAATGAATTAAAATGAATATATTGAATTTCTAGACCAATCTTTTGCTTCAAATTTTAAGGGTGGCTGTGTGACCGGGCATAATTCTGAATACATTTAATGTCACGTTCAAAGTATTTTTATTTTTTAAGTATTTTACTATAGAGGTGTGCAGATAGATTCATCTCTCTTCCTCTTAACACATTGACGGGAAACTTATCTACGAGCCTGTCCTCTCAGTCCGAGCATTAAATCAAAGCATAATCACTTCCTGGATAATTGACTTTTCCCCTTGCCGAGTGAGCAAGGGGAAACGCGACTTATTTGATTTGTAAGCCACTTAAAGTGCTTACTTCTCACAAAGAACCCTGAATAATAAATGGAGCGACTTTCCAAATGTCGCATTTATTCCTAAATCAAACTGTATGTTCTATGCAGATATTCTAAGTATAATCCCTGCAATAAACACCGAGCAGAGACTGTGTGCTGAATTAAACTGTGCAATAGCCACTGAAAGTAGATCTCTACAGATCACCCAACAACATTCTCATCACACTACCTCAACACACAAATCCTCAAACTGACACCTAGTTATGCAAAGCAAGCAGACAAGTTTCAACATCAATCAAACTCAGAGTCTTCCAGTGATATCCTTGTGTAGACACAAAAAATTGGTGTGAAAGTTTGCATTACCAGCATGAGGAAAGAAAACAAAGGATACAAGAAACAAGGTTGTATTTAAAAGGTGCTTGCTATTATACTGAAAGGGAAATGAGTTGAACTGATCAAGTTATTTTGGTAAATCATTGAGCGAACATTAGCGTAAGGAAACAGATCCATCAATCCCTCTAAAAATCTAAAAAAAAAGGGAAGGTGAGAAATACCACCGAGTGCTCACACAACCTTCGTGAGAGAGCAGACCAAAACAGATATTGCTAAAATAAAATTATGCTGACAACAGGACCATTTTTACTGCCCTTTTGCTGCGCTGCAAGTGATGGAGTGTGAACGATTGGGTCCAGGGGAAAAGTTACGACCTCCTGTAACGATAAACTTGCACAGCAACATCCAGTGGACAACAATGAAAGAAAAAGCTGAACTGACTGGTTATTAAGGGGATTTTGTAGTTGACGGAAATGACAAAAGAACATAGCTCGCTTTCAATGTGCTAAAAACAAACTCTGAAGTTGCTACTCAGACCTGAGAGCTATATGGTCCTCTTCAGTTAATTTTATGAACTTTTGTCATTTGCTTTTATCTATAAAATATATTTTATGGGAACAAAAGGCAAGCCTGTGGACTACTTTAATATAAGAAAGTAGCATTAACATAATTAGAAAGCTTTTGATTATCCTATTCATATATATGAAAATACATATCTATATTTATTTTAATTTAAAACCTAATCATATTAGGATTGAAACGATATAGTCAGATTCCAATGCATGTTTCAGCTGTATTTCACAGAATTTCTTATCGTTTATACAGAGTTGTTGTAAAATATTCCAATCCAGGTTTGACAATCTCTCTAAAGAACAAAAACACTTAAAATGTCGATTTGCTGTTAGAATAAAAGTTTCCTGAACTATCATTTCCTGAACAAGACATATCAGGATAAAATTATCTCAATTCACTTTAATCTATCAAAGCAGCTTATAAAACTCAGCCCAGACTCACTAAAAGCTGTAAAATGGTTTTTCAAGATGTCATACCACAAGGTTTTGTTACATTCCTAGCCTCAGCATCCAGGGTGATATCATTACTGTCACAAATGGGAATTTTAATTTCATTCTTGCTGTATGTTTTGTTCTTTCTGAAACTTAGTTTGAAACTCATAACAGAAGAGGGAAAAAAAACAGGCTAAAATTTTAGCTTCACACCATGACGCTCCAGCTGCAAAATAGAAATTAGATTAAAAAAAAATGTTGTAGCATAGAAAATGGGAGTGTCCTCCAAGGCTGAGGGAGCGGCTGTCACAACCTTAGCAGGTGTGCATTTCAGCAGCTCTTGTGGTATTGAGAAACCAACTTTATCGCAACCCCATGAGTTCTGACTTGTGGGATCCTCAATACTTTCAAGTGTAGCTGGAGTCTTCACCAGCTCAGATTTCTGTCACTCTTCATTCACGTGGCATAGGAGTTGCCAACACAAGCCACAAAGCAATACATAAAGACGGGATAATTACAACATAGACCCAATCAAACGTTGACTGATATTACGCCACCGTCCAAAGACATTTCTGGAAATAACCACTAAGGCTCCGATGTTCGCCTCCTGATATCTGCTGACCATCATGTCGATGTAGCCCCAACATTCAGCTCCTCCATCCTTAGCGCCAAGAAATAAAACTGAAGAGTGTACTAGTCTACTGTGGTGACCTACTTCCTTTGCACTGCTACTTAATTATTCAAGGGCTTTGAAATGTTCTTCTGTATGGCAGCATGCAACCCGAGTGCCTCTGTTTGTCGCCCATGAAAGCAGCAGCACAGATCTTTCCATTTGTGCATGAGAGGATGCCAGGCAGCGTGTACATTGCGACTGAGTGTGTAATCAAGCTTTATTGCCCGGATACCTACAAGTATCGCTCCTGGTTCGATTTGATTCAGAAGGCCCATGATAAATTCTGGTTGACTTATTGACAAAATGGCTCAGAGACGCAGACGTTATGAAATTCGGGTCAGGGTTGATGCCAACGGGATGCAGAGAACCAAACCGAAACGTCACTGATTAAGTCTGCATGTCAATACATGTTAC